>CM054063.1:47427919-48627919 GCA_028641055.1 Alopecurus myosuroides | reverse complement strand
ACTTCCTCGACAATTATGTTTATAATAAAGTTAGATCGCATCAAACTCAACCTAGTCCATCCCAAGTAAACTCTTGGAATTTTCTTAACAAATATTGAACCAATAGAGAATGAATCTTCCAACTCAAATCTTGACCTTATCCTAACCAACTTGGTTAAACCCCTTTTGCGATGATTGTTGATTTGTATGTTTTTTTCACTTTTATGTTTGATTGCTAGTATGCTTGTTTAATTTTTTTGTTTTGTGTTTTCAATGTATAGATTGTATAGAAAGCAATGATATTTTGTGAAGAGAGTGTGATTTCTTCATCAACTTCGACAAGGCAAGTAACACACCATAAACTACCTATTATTTTCCTATGAATTACTAGATTTTTTAGTAGTATGCATGATAGGTGATTTTTCTCTAAGTACTATGTAATGCTATATCCTAGTAGTGTGTAGACATCCTTATACCTTGTTATTTTGAAGCCTTGGTAGTTAGTAGATGCTTAGCCTTTCTACAAAAATTGTTTTACTTGATGTTGTGGAAAAATACCAAGTATAAACCTCAATGAACCACCTGGATGGATTTGGTAGTGCAGGGCTATTGAAAGTTGAGTGTCTCCCCGAGGGGTGTTCACTTGAGGAAAGCCACCTAGGAACAAAGTGATTATGATGTTCCCCAAGTTTAGATTGCTTCTAGTGCAGCCTTTAGTCATATGGGCTCTGTCTTGATCAACTAAGTTGTGAGGGTTCGGCCTGGGCTTGACAAGCAGATGTAGCATAATTATAGGTGGAACGGGTCTTGCCATTGGTTTGAATTCTTTCTTCTAAAAGATCTCATCTCAATTATTCTCCTTTTGTTAATGCACACAGGGTGTATAGGATGTCTGGGTTGATTTGAGTTTGAAGGTGAAAGTGCACAAACTCTGCAGAGTCAACAAAATAAGATCTTAGCCTTGTCCCCGGTTATGGACAACATCGAGCAGCTGGACAACGATGGACGGAACAATCACATCACTATTTTCAATAAGTAAAATTTTGACCAAATGAACAGTAGTTGTGGTGCTTGGATTTCAGTCCAATCATGCCACCATTTGAAAAGAAAAGTTTACAAAAGTGATAGGAGAAAACTGGCTTTATGCAAACTTAGCCAAAAACTCCAGCCAGCCAAATAAGCATGTAGTATTAGTCTTTACATTTATATCCACCATAGTTTTACTTGCCAATACATTAAATTGTATTGACTCCCTTGTGGCTACATATTCCATTCTGCAGATATATCTGAAGATGAGTGAGGATTTCGTTTAGGATCTCGAGTCTACCGCCAACATGTTTTGCCTGTGGCACATAAAGAAGATGGGCTCAATGTTGTACTATGTTTTCCGATGTATTTCTTTTTTCTGCTAGTCTTCTAAGACAATGCAAATTGTAATATTACTTTGTAAAGACTAGATCATGTGATGTAATAGAATTTGATGCATTTGCATGATATTTCATTTTGTACTGTGGTTCTAGCAATTGATCCAGGGACTAGCACAATAACACAGATGTTCTTACATTATTTTAATGTGGGAACGCTACACTTAAACGCTTGAGTATTCTTAGAATTTGCTGGGATGAACCATAGGGGCATCCCGAAGCTTTGGTTTTTCACTCTTCTTGATCACATTTTATCACCCTCCTCTCTTGACCCTTGAAAACTTCCTTCACACCAAACTCAATGTAATTCTCATTAGAAGGTTAGTGAACAATCAAAAATTCACATGTTCTCCTTGGACACAAGTAATATAAATACTTTTTAAACATTATCTACAGCCACTGATGTTTTGTGGAGCAAAGATATCCACTCGACATAGTAAAAGAGAGAATGCAAATAAAAATGCAGAATCTATCAAAAACAAAACAATATGTAAAGAAGAATTTTTTCAGGGCACTTATGTTGCTCAAATCGAAAAACTCAAAGCTAGAAAAAGTTTCGGAATTAGCTGAGGAATAAGGACAAACATTTGCAGGTCATTTTGATCTTTCTTTGAATTTACACGGATTTAACGGTGGACATCAGAAATCTGTTTTCTGCGCAGAAATCCAAATCTAGCCTCAACTTTCACTAGAGACTTTACTTGGCACAGTAAATGCGAGAAAATAAATATACAGAGGAGTTGCTGCAGAAGTAAACAACACTTTTACTCAAAGAAAACAGAGAAAAACTAAGAAAAAATAAAACCATGGGTTATCTCCCAATAAATGCTTTTCTTTAACGCCTTTTAGCTAGGCCAAGAAAACTAGAATCAAGTATTTTCAAGCGAAGAAGCATCCAAATTCTAACTTGTTCTTATAATAGAATCAAAAGTGAAATTCATTCTCTTCCTAGAAATTGTTCCATACCTTTCTTGAGTGGTAATTGATTATTAATATTCCCCTCTTTCATATCAATAACATCACCAACGGATCTAAGAAATTGTCTTCCCAAAACAATAGGCCAAGAAGAATTGCATTCAATATTCATAACAATGAAATCAATGGGGACAAGGTTATTTTTAACCATGATAAAAACATCCTCAACTCTCCCCAAAGGTTTCTTTCTAACATTATAAGCAAGACGAACATCCAAATAATAGTGTTCCAAAGGTGGCAAATCAAGCATATCATAAAGTTTCTTAGGCATAACAGAGATACTAGCACCAAGATCACGTAAAGCATTGCAATAAAAATCATTCACCTTCATTTTAATAATGGGTTCCCAACCATCATCTAACTTCCTAGGGATAGAGGCTTCACATCTTAATTCTTCTTCTCTAATTTGCATGAGAGCATTTATAATATGTTTTGTGAAAGCCATATTTATATCACTAGCATTAGGAAAACTAGCAAGATTTTGTAGGAACACGATTACTTCAGATATATTGCAATCATCAAAGTCAAATTACTTTTATCAAAGGTAATGGGACCATTGTCTCCCATACGTTTAACAGCAGAAGTGGAAGTATTGCGAACACCAATTACTTTGCCATTAATAGTAGAAGGTTTACTAGCATGAGAAGCTTCATTTTTACTAATGGTGGTAATGGTGCAAACATTAGCTATATTATTCTTTCTAGCTATTTCATCTTCTCTTTCCCATCTACCATGCAATTCATCTAACATCCTAACATTGTCATCAATTCTGACTTGGGCTTTCAGAGTTTTGCTTTCTTTAACATCATGAGGCATAACCTTTAGTTTCAGAAGATCAACATCAAGAGCAAGGGTACCAACTTTCAAAGCAAGAACATCAATTTTGTCAAACTTTTCCTCAACAGATCTATTAAAAGTTTTTACTGTACTAATAAAATTCTTAATCATGTTTTCAAGATCAGAGGGTACACTTTTATTGTATTACCAGTAGTAGAAGGGTATGGCCTATAATTGTTGCTACCAAAATTATTCCTATTAGCATTGTTGTTTTTAATGAAGTTCACATCAACATGCTCTTCTTGAGAAACCAAAGAGGCTAAAGGAACATTGTTTGGATCAATAGGAGCATGACCATTAACAAGCATAGACATAATAGCATCAAGCCTATCACTCAAGGAAGAGGTTTCTTCAAAATAATTTACCTTCTTACTTGGTGGACCTCTCTCAGTGTGTCATTCAGAATAATTTATCATCATATCATCAAGAAGGTTTGCTGCAGACCCCAAAGTGATGGACATAAAGGTTCCTCCAGCAACTGAATCGAGAAGGTTTCTTGAAGAAATATTCATACCTGCATAAAAGGTTTGGATGATCATCCAAGTAGACAGTCCATGAGTGTGACAATTCTTTACCAAAGATTTCATTCTTTCCCAAGCTTTAGCAACATGATTATTATCAAGTTGCTTAAATTCATAATGCTACTTCTTAGAGATATAATCTTAGCAGGAGGATAAGATTTTCCAATGAAAGCATCTTTACATTAAGTCCATGAATCAATACTATTTAGAGGCAAAGATAGCAACCATTTTTTAGCTCTTCCTCTCAAAGAGAAAGGACTTTCGGTTTAATAATATATCCATCTACATCCTTATATTTTGTCATCTCAAAGGTTCAACAAAATTTGTAAGATGGCCAGCAGCATCATCATTACTAACACTAGAAAATTTCTCTCTCCTAAGAAGATTTAATAGTGCAGGCTTTATCTCATAAACATTAGCACTAGGAGGTGGAGCAATAGATGTGCTAATAAAATCATTTGTATTTGTCCTAGTGAAGTCACACAACTTAGTGTTCTCAGGAGTACTCATTGTAACAAGATTAAAAACATGATAAAAATAACAACTAGAATAAGAACTAATTGTTTTGTGTTTTTTGATAAAGAGAAGCAAACAAGACAAAATAAAATAAACTAAGCAAAACAAAAACAAAGTAGAGAGATTGGAGGTGAGAGACTCCCCTTGCAGAAATTATCTTCCTCCCCGGCAACGACGCCAGAAAACTTGATTGGTGTGTCGTTGACACTCGTTGGAAAACCCCAAGAGAAAGGTTATGAAGAGTGCAGCAGCAAGTTTTTCCTCAGAAATAAACCGAGGTTGAATCGACCAGTAGGAGAAAGAAATCACTTCTGAAGGTTGGTGCAGCTGATGTTGGCAGGGCGCACTACCGATTCTGCAGCAACGTGGAATCTACACAACACAATCAAATTACTTTGCCCCCAACGAAGCAGTGAGGTTGTCAATCTCACCGGTTTTGTTGAAACAAACGATTAGACGTATAGTGTGGAAAATAATATTTGTTTGTAGTATATGAAAAATAACAATGATTGCAGCAGTAAAACATCGGTTGGAGTGTGTCAATTGCTCATATCGACAAATCTCTCGGTTGAGCCGGTAGGGTTTCGAGTAGAGGAATGATGTACGCGCTGGTGTAAAGGTGATAGTGTGTGCATCCTGTTGTTTAGCATTATATTTATATTTTGTGTTGGATAACCCTATAAAATTGTGGTGTTTGTGTGGAACCATCTGGGTCCCATGGTGATAGCGTGGGGGTTACTTAGTTGGGAAATTGCTTACTCTGAAGAGTGTTGTTAAAGCCCTACGCATGGATTGGTGTTGTTATTCGACCGGAGAGTGGTTTGGAGTAGCATATTGAAGAGATGGTATTTATTAATTCAATTATGTTTTCATTGTTGAGAGTGTCCACTAGTGAAAGTAGGATCCCTAGGCCTTATTTCCAAGCATTGAAACACCATTTTCCGCCTGTTCTGCTACATGTTTGATTGCTGCCATATTTATTTAAGATTGCTATTATTACTTATAACCCTCCATATTACTCGCATTTCACTATCTCTTCGCCGAATTAGTGCACCTATATACCTGACAGGTATATTGGGTGTTAGGGACACAAGATACTTCTTGTATCTTGATTGCAGGGTTGCTTGAGAGGGATATCTTTGACATCTACCTCCATGAGTTCGATACACCTTGGGTGATCCACTTAAGGGAAACTTGTTGCTGTTCTACAAACCTCTGCACTTGGAGGCCCAACACTGTCTACAAGAATAGAAGCGTGCATAGACATCAAGCTCTTTTCTGGCGCCGTTGCCGAGGAGGTAAGGTAAAAGGTACTCACATCCTCGGGTGTGAGTGCTCGAAGTTATTTCCTTTAGATTCTGCAATTTTATCTTTTTGTTTCTTGTTTTCACTAGTTAGGCTTAATGGAAAACAACAAAAATATGTGATAAGTTTATAATCTTTATCCTTACTTAGGACATGAAGTGTTCGAAGAGAAAATTAAAAAACCTATGGATCTTTCTTTGTATGCTAGTGGCAATTTTATTAGCATGAATTCTTTGAACACCATTATTGCTAATGCTATGGAAAAGTCTAAGCTTGGGGAAGCTAGTTTTGATGAAAGTGACATTTTTAGTCCCCCAAGCATGGAGGAAAAAATTTACTTTGATGATGCTCTGCCTCCAATATATGATGATTATAACGATTGAGGTATTCTAGTTCCACCTACTATGAATGATAAATTTTATTGTGATCATGATATGCCTTCTATATATGGTGATTACAATGATGAATATGGTATTTTTCAGTCCACCTACTATTGAGGAGAAAATTAATGATGATTACAATATGCCTCCTATATTTTATGATTATGGTGCTGAGAATAATAATGATAGTTATTTTGTTGAATTTGCTCCCACTTCTATTATTGAGAATGACTATGCTTATGTCGAGAGTAATAATTCTTTTATATATGTGGGTTATGATAAGAATGTTTCTTGTGATAGTTATATTGTTAATTTTATTCATGATGCTACTGAAGGTTATTATGAGAGAGGGAAACATGGTTTTATGCATCTCAATAATATTAAGTTTATCCTCTTTATGTTGAAATTTTTGAAGTTGCACTTTTTTTGTCTTCCTATGCTAGCCTTTTTGTGCTTTATTGACTTGTTTTTCTACAAGATTTGTTTTCATAGGAAGGGGGTTAGACTTAAATTTGTTTTACATTTGATTCTTGATGCTCTCTTATTGTGATTAAACTCATATTCTTATGTGATAATCTTTTAAAAATCATTGTGTCTAGATGAAAGGCTTTAAAGAAAAGCGCTTCTGGGAGACAACTCATTTTATTTCTCTGTTTTCAACCTATTTTCCATCGTTTATTTTTGTTTCCTTTGCACCTGGGTGCTTTCTATTTCCTTAAAAACCCCGTTGTACCTTTTTTCTTTTGTGTCTTTGTTGAGCCAAGTAAATCCTCTAGTGGAAAGTTGAGACTATATTTCGGATTTCTGCGTAGGAAACAGATTTCTTCTGTCCACTGTTAAATTCGTATAAAATCACGGAAAATTCCAAATGACCTGAGTTGTTTTGTGCGTAATCCTGGGCTATATACGAAACTTTTCTTAGTTGAATACTTTTTTATTTGAGCAACATAAGATTTTCGAAAAAAAATCATCTTTACCCGTTGTTATGTTCTGATAGATTTCTGCTAATAATTGCATTTGCCTCTTAATCTCTTTCTTTTTGTGTTTTTTTTGAGAAAAAGAGTTTTAAAAGAAGTTGTGACAGTAGCTAATGTGTTTATGAGTGTTAGTATTGTGTTGAAACTGAACCATGTGAATTTATTATTTCGATTGCACTAACGTTGCTAATGAAGATTGTGAGAAGTTTGGTGTGAAGGAAGTTTTCAAGGGTCAAGACAAGCGGATGATATGATGTGATCAAGAAGAGTGAAAATCCTAAGCTTGGGGATGGCCCGGAGGTACATCCCAGCAAATTCCAACAAGACTCAAGTGCCTAATCTTGGGGATGCCCAAGGCATCCCCTTCTTCATCGACAAATTATCAGGTCACTTCTAGTGAAACTATATTTTTATTCAGTCACATCTTATGTGCTTTACTTGGAGCGTCTTTTATTTTTGTTTTAAGTTTGTTTGGTTTTATTTGCTTTAGTAAATAGTTGGATCCTAGCATATTTTTGTGGGAGAGAGACACGCTCCGTTTTCATTGCATAGAACACTCTGGTTTTCATTCTTATTGTTCTGTGAGTGTTCACTTTTTGCTAGTACTGCGTTTAGTCTTTGTTTTCATTCATCTCTTATTCAGAGATGTTAGCTTTAGTAGTGTTATGTGAGTACTCTCATGTTTGCTTTCTGTAGCATGTAGAGTATTTTTGGTAAAACATATCTTGTATGGTGCTTGATTGGGAAAAGAAACTGCTGCTTGAGGTAGAATTTTTTACGGTGCAAGTAGAAGCTTGTATTGACTGTGGCTAGAACTTTTTCATATCATGCTATATGTTATTTTAGTTTTAAAGCCTTGTGGTTATTGAGTAGCATGATTAGCCTCAAATAGCTGAGAGTGTTTAATGTGCCATTGAAAGAATCATGAGTTGTTCTTGTCATATTGAAGCATAAATTTGTGGTATTCACTTTTGAATGTTTCATTTGGTTAACTTGGCGCATGATCACACCGTGTTTATGACTATGAACTAGTCACTAATATCCTCTATGATCATTGAGTTTTTGAACTTGTGATACCACTTATGCTTTGATTAATGATGTTTATGTCACTATGTATGATTATGGCTCTTATGCTCTCTTGATTTGTCGCTCCCAGTCTTTTGCTAGCCTCCACCTGTACTGAGTATGAGATCTACTCGTGCATCCAACTCCCTAAAACCAAAGTTTTCCCATTGTGTCCACCATACCTACCTACATGTGGTATTTAACTGCCACTCCAAAGTAAATTGCTTATGTGCTACCTTTAAAACCTTAAAAATTACTCATGTTTTGTGTTCCTTCTTTTGCTCATGAGGACGTAAATAGAGAATCTGTATCTCACTTGTTGATTGGATTTCACACCCTGTACTAGTGGCTTTATCCGCTTATATAGTTGATAGAAGAGCTGGCAGCGGGGTGCCCTGCCCCAAATTAATGCAAACAAATTCTCTTCAATATTTTTGCCCCTGATTTATCAGTCAAAGCATAATTGTGTAAACAAAAGATAAAGATGGATGACCTTCTACACCAGTTGCGTCCTTCACATGGGAGCCCGCTATTATGAAATCTAGTTGTCTTGTGACGTACTGTATTTCTGTTTACCATTCGTTGACATTAGCATACATCTCCCAATATATAGACACTCCTCCATGGTATGTGACTGTTGGCAGGCACCGAGGATTTGGTTAGCCATGGTTTGTGTAAGATGGATGGGAGGAGTGTCAAACTTTTAATACCTTTGTTTAATAAAAACAAAAGCTCTAGCACATGAGTGATCCCTGCTTCCCTCCGCGAAGGGCCTTTCTTTTACTTTTATGTTGAGTCTCCATCTTCTAACTTTATGCACAGTTGAGAGAGCATTTTTGCCATTCTAAGTTTTATGTGCCCTTGTCCCATAAAAATCATTAGTTGATTCATGAAGTGTTATTGGTTGCTCTCCAACTATTTGTTCTAGTCTTCCTCATGAACTTTAAAGTAACCTGTCATTTATGTTTTGTCCCACTCTTAAGGACTTGCGAAATACCACCTTGCCATGCTTTCTTTATACTTGAAACAAACGTATAAATTTCAATGCATTGTTATTAATGATCTTTTATTGGAGTTACTTCTCATGATGGAAAGTGATTGCTATGATTTATTATTAAAGTTATATTTATCATGTTTGTGTTTAAAGTTCTATAATCTCAGCTTACATATGCTTTTACATATTATGATAAAGTTTATGTTAGTAGCATGTCACCTCAGAAATTATTGTGTTTTTATCATTTACCTACTCGAGGACGAGTAGGAACTAAGCTTGGGGATGCTTGATATGTCTCCAAGGTATCTATAATTTCTGATGTTCCATGATGATATTATGCCAATTGCTACATGTTTTCTCCCTTCTTTATGTCATTTTTATCGATTTTCTGGACTTAACTGTTGACAAGATTCCACAGAGCCAGTTCCCTGTTTTCTGCTATTTTTAGTTTTAGAAAAGTTGTTCTAGAAATATTCTCTGAATTGGAAAATTCGAAGCCAAGAATTCTTAGAATTCTGGAAGGTTCCACGGAGTCCCGACGAGACCCGGAGGGGGGCCTCAGGGGGCCCACACCATAGGGCGGCGCCCCCCCTTTGGTCGCACCGGGGGGTGGTGTGGGGCCCCCAGGGCTCCATCGACATCGCCCTTTCGCCCATATATACCCCCTGATGCATAAACCCTAAAAGGATCGACCTTTTCCACAAAATACATCCGTAGCTCCGCTGCCACTGCCAACAAGTTTCGGGGGACAGATCTCTGTTCTGGCACCCTGCCGGGACGGGGAAGTGCCCCCGGAATCATCTCCATTGACTCCACCGCCATCTCCATCGCCGTTGCTATCTCCTATGATGAGGAGGGAGTAGTTCCCCCCCCCCCCCCCGGGGCTGAGGGCTCTACCAGTAGCTATGTGTTTCATCTCTCTCTCCCATGGTGTGATCTATATGTGATCGTGAGCTTTGTAATCTAGTTTGATTCGTAGATATTATTCTTCATCTATTATGCTACTCAAGTGGTTTTTGTTATGAGATCTCCGTAAACACTTTGATCACGGTGTAAAGGAGACAGTGTGTGCACCTTGTGGTTTAGCATTATATTTATATTTTGTGTTGGATAACCCTATGAAATTGTGATGTTTTCATGGAACCATCTAGGTCCCATGGTGATAGCGTGGGGGTTACTTAGTTGGGAAAGTGCGTACTCTGAGGAGTGCTGTTAGAGCCCTACGCATGGATTGGTGTTGTTATTGACCGGAGAGTGGTTTGGAGTAGCATAGTGAAGAGATGGTATTTGTTAATTCAATTATGTTTTCATTGTTGAGAGTGTCCACTAGTGAAAGTAGGATCCCTAGGCCTTATTTCCAAGCACTGAAACATTGTTTGCCGCCTATTCTACTACATGTTTGTTTGCTTCCATATTTATTTCAGATTGCTATTATTACTTATAACCATCCATATTACTCGCATTTCACTATCTCTTCGCCGAACTAGTGCACCTATATACCTGACAAGTATATTGGGTGTGTTGGGGACATAAGCGACTTCTTGTATCTTGATTGCAGGGTTGCTTGAGAGGGATATCTTTGACCTCTACCTCCCTAAGTTTGATAAACCTTGGGTGATCCACTTAAGGGAACCTTGTTGCTGTTCTACAAACTTCTGCACTTGGAGGCCCAACACTGTATACAAGAATAGAAGCATGCGTAGAAATCAAAGTTGCAGGAAGAAGATGAAAGTTGTTGCTCTTAGGGGGCCAGAGCCATCCCCCGCAGCTGCCCCAGACACTCCCATGGCAGCTCGTGAAGAGAATTTGGCTGCTCGAGAGGAATATCCCTTGTCGTTGTGCCAGCCATTTGCATCCGACACTAATGTGCGGGAAAGGGCGGCTCATGAAGAAGGCAAACCTTCAACGCGTCCGTACATCGAGCCAATTCCGACATTTGAGATGAAGTTCAAGGTAAAACAAGAGGCATGCTTTGATGAACTAGGATACATTCATCCGTGGGAAGAAAAGTACTTTGCCCGAGCCTCCTTGATACGTCCTTGGCCAAAAGGTGGATTATTGGTCTAGAATAATTACGTCTTCTCACCTCGGCAGGTTCTCCAAGACAGTATCCACCATATAAGGATTACCTTCTCGGAATATGCCAAGGAGTTCACGGAGCTTCTAGGCGGTTTGCAAAAGATGAGCCAGCTATTATCTCTAGCCCCCAAGTAATAACACAAAAGCATACTTTTGTTGTATTAATACTTTTCTTTTTTGCCTGCCTGATTTTGTTTCAACAAATCTTTTCATTTCTATTCTTTTCAGCACACTACCAAAAACATAAATGTGGAAGTTTCAAGAAGCGGACCATCAAGAACCAATAAGTGAAATCCCTTCTTGGTATTATTAATGAGAAAGACTCGAAATGTCCGAGATCAGAAGCAGCTGAAGGAGACAGCTGCTAAGCATACATTTTCATTCTTTGATTCTGATTCTGATTTTATTTTCTAAGAACTTTTCCGAGTTTTCATCCTTCGTTTCATTTTCTTCTCGGCCTCTTTGGCCAAGGCCAAGCAAATTGCTGAGGATGCTGGCAACGCGGAAACTCTTCGCAAAGAAAACTCTAAGCTTTACAAAATGACTGTAAAGCTTCAGAAGGATCTGGAGGCGAGCCAACTGGCCTTGGGATTATCTGAGTCTCGGGCTTCCTCCCAAGCTGAGAAGGATCGGAGGACCATCCAGGACCTTGAAAGTGCCCTGAATCAACGCCTTGAAGAAGGCATTGAGATGGACAAAATTCTTGGTAAGTTTGTATACTTTTATCGAGTTTTCTTTCATTTTGCATAATGCATTCTTTTCCTCCTTTTGGTAGTCTAATATTTTTTTTATTTTCTCGAACATAAGGGAATCCTCTGATCACTCGGATTAATCGAATCTGGGCTTTCGGGACATTTGTCATCGAGCTAAAAAATGTCGGAATTCTACTTATTAACAAGTGTATTCCGGACAGAGCTGGCGAATTCTCAGAAACCAGCAAGCTCCCGGAGGCAATTGCGTAAATGGAAAACCAATGGGAGTTCTAGCTCCAACCCGCCGCCTGCGGTGGTGTGCGCATGGCCCTTGGGCTGATGTGTCGGGGGGTTACCCCCGAGTAGGGGTAAGGCAAGTGCTAAAGGCAAAGGTCAAGGGACAGTTTGACCGGGTAGATGGCTACCCGGGTACATGCTACCCGGTAGGTTTCTATCCGGCCGTACCCAGCAATGGCCAAGAGGAGATATCAAGGAAGTTACATTCGTCCGAGTAACAAAGTTGGTCCGAGTAGAGGGACTACGTTCCTACTCGGGCCAGAAGTCAATGGAGTCGTTCTGACAAGGGATCCCGCATATCCTGCATCCGTACCGGCGTGCGGTTCAACTTGCGGAGCGCGTGATTATCCGCGCTACGGCGTGGCTACAGTGCGGTAGGCGCCTGTCAAGTCATGTCACTGACAGAGGGGACAGGACAGGTCTAGGGGCCTACTCTATCTCACTGGCAAGGTGGACAAGGGCTGTCAGGTGTACGGCGCGGCGCTTCCCCACGCGGGATCTCGGAGGCGTGTTGTCGTCACAGTTGTCAAGTCAGATCACCGTAGTTTATAGTCTTTATTTACTCGGCTAGGCACCACTATATAAGGTGCTCTGCCCCCTCCTGCGCGAGGGACGTTGCCACACTTCGCATTTATTGCTAGAGCTAACATTAGAGCTAGAGAGAAGCAGAGTGGCTACTCGGCTAGAGACATACCTTGTACTGTGGCTACTCGGTTACACACATATAGAGAGGAAAGGCAGGAGTAGGGGTGTTACCTCCACACGAGGGCCCTGAACCTGGGTAAGATCTGTTGTTTGAAGTGCTTGAGACATCCTACACGCGGCTACTCGCCGTGTGATCTGTCGAGGGTTACCCCCGAGTAGGGTAAAGGCAAGTGCCAAGGGCAAGATCAGAAGGGGTGTTTGGCCGAGTAGCTGGTTACCCGGTACTTGCTACCCGGTCGACTGCTATTCGGTCGTACGTATTGATGGCCAGAAGGAAGAATCAAGGAAGTTATATTCCTCCGAGTAGAGGAAGTGGTCCGAGTAGAAGTGGAGGTTTCCTACTCGGGCCAGAAGTCAAAGGAGCCGTTCTGACACAGGATCCCGCGTATCCTGGGTCCGTACTGCGGCACTGTTCATCTGCAGAGAGCGTGCCTGACTGCGCCAGGGTGTCAGCAGGGCGTCGCAGGATAGGGAGGGCCTACTCTGTGTTCGTGTCAGTGATAACAGATCAGCTTCTTGGTTTTGCACAACGACTTTCCACACAAGACAAATTAGGAAGCCAATGCTGTCAGCGGGAAGCCGGAAGTACGCAGTGTGCACACTATGTCGACATTTGTTTGTACTTTTTCCAGTTGGCTGTATCCGGCTGGGCAGCAGTATATAAGGTGCCCTGCTCCCTCCTGCGCGAGGGATCCCAGGATCGGTTCACATTCTTGACCTAGTTCATCACGTAGAGAGAAGAGTGGCTACTCGGCTGTAGGCCAAACTTGTACTATGGCTACTCGGTGAGACATAAATATACAGAGAGAAAGGCAGGAGTAGGGTTTTTACCTCCACACGAGGGCCCTGAACCTGGGTAGATCTTGGTGTTTGCAGTGATTGATTCTTACCACACGCGGCTATTGGCTGTGTGATCCCTCCCCGAGCGCCTCCAGCGTCCATCGTCCCCACATCTTTAGCCATCCTATGGCATCTACCGTGACACCACCACGACAGTTGGCGCCCACCGTGGGGCAACCAGCGGCGCTGGCTGGAGTTCACGTTCGGACGGGATCCACTTCTGGAGAGCGCGTGGTCTATGGCCTTGTCCACAGATTCGGCTCCTTCGACTTCGTCATCGACAACGCCGGCGATTTCGGCGGCAGGGCCATGCCGGAAGGCGGCACGGTGCTCTCCTTCGGCTCGCATCTTGTCTACGTCGCCACCGCCGTCGTCCATGAGTTCCTGGAGGAGGTGCTGGTCGCGGAGGATCCTCCTGCGGTGATTGCTGCCCGCGGAAGGCCTATGGGCTGTTCTGCGGACAGCGCGGAGGTGATGGTGGCCGGCCTGGCTGCGGATGCCGGAAAGGGCGCGGCTGTCGCCGCGGGCGTCATCGAGGATCTCGCTGGTTCGAGTGCTGGCGGGAAGACCCACAAGCCCTACGAGAAGGACTGCAACCTCCCCCTCTCCACTACTCCGACAATACCTGCGTACGCTGCGCGGACGGGCATGCCGCCTCCCACCGATCTTGAGCTCTTGACCATGAAGGCGCAGCTCGACCGGCAGCGCCAGGAGTTGCTCGCCGAGCAAGCGGAGTTGGAGAAGGTTAGGCTTGAGCTTAGTCTAGATCAGAACGAGTACAACAAGGCTCACAGTTTTACACCAGTTGCTAGGAAGGCTAGCAAAGTAGGTGCTACGCGTCGCAATTTAGGCGCCGAGATGGCAACAGTTGTAGAGGCTCCTAGCCAATCTGCCACCGCAAACACCTCCACCAGGCCTAGGTACAGCACCCCCGCCAAAACACTTAGAGCCGCTGAGGCTGTAGCTGCTGAGTTGCCGCATCTCGACGGCGATGCGCGCGCTAGGCAGCAGGAGAGGCTCAATGAGCTAGTGCTAGAGGCTGCTAGGCAAAACGAGGAGTTCCGGAAAGCCAATCCAGGTGCTGGAGCTTCTCAGGTGGTGCACTCGCATGCGGTCAGATCTAACGATCAGGCCTCATCACCGCATCCCAGTCGCGAGAGGGAGCGTAGCGGCTATTCTGGTAGAAACAGGCAAATGCAGGTGTACGACCCGACTGCCGCGGCGAAACAGCTCGCTGTGCCGCGACAATCCGGTCAGAAACACAACTCTGCAGGAGCAGGCTTGCAAGCCCATAAAGCTCATAGCCAGACGCGAGGTGGAGATCGTCCGTGCCCTTCTCGGCAACAAGTTGCTCAGCCTACTCAGCGGAGGCCTCAGCAGGCAGCTGCTGCTCAGCCGCGTGCGGCAACCCGAGTAGCCAACCTGGTGGAGCAGCCTGTGGCCATGGAGGTGGACATGTATGATGATGGCTACTCGGCTATGGGGCTGGCTGGTTATGATATCATGGATCGTTTGGGTGAGCGTGTGCTGGAGCCCAATGATGTCCGGTACAACCTTGACCGGATCAATCTATCCGCACGGCTCGAGAACACGGGGCCTCCTGGCCCTGAGTGCTTTGGCCCACGCATCATGAACGAGCCGTCCGTGAAGAACTTCCAGCTTGCTAGGGGCACCAAGAGCTACAATGGCAGCACCAAGCCGGAAGACTGGCTCAATGACTATGTCACTGCGGTTCATATCGCGAACGGCAACCAGAGATGGGTTGTGCGGTACGTTCCGCAGATGCTTGAGGGCCCAGCTCGCACTTGGCTCAACAACTTTCCCAAGAACAGCATCAATTGCTGGCTAGACTTCTCGGAGGCCTTCATCAGCAACTTCACCAGCACGTACAAGAGGCCGAATAGGCCGCAGCAGTTGTCCGCTTGCAGGCAGCGGGAAGACGAGACGGACCGCGAGTATCTTACTCGGTGGAGCACATTGAGGAACACCTGTGAAGGTGCGAATGAGGCCCAGGCCATCACTTGGTTTGCGCAGGGTTGCAGACATGGCAGCATGTTGTGGCAAAGGTTGCAGAGGGAGATGTCGAACACTCTCGCGGAGACCATCAAGATTGCGGATCAGTACGCACTGGGTGATCCTACTCAGCCCCTGATGGACTCCGCGGAGCCGAGAAGAAACTTCAACAGCAACAAGCGCAACGAGTTCCGCAACAAGCGCAGAGGTGACCGGATTAATACTCGGTACGATCCTGAGGAGGTGAATGTTGTGGTTACTGGAGCTGGGAGTAGCCAACGGCAAAAACCTGCTGGAGCCCAGTACAGGCAGAACCAGAACCAGGGCCAAGGCAACAAGAAGCCATACCGTGCTCCTCAGCCGGGTAGCGGCAACCCGGATCCGGCTAAGAAATTTGTCTTCGACGACATGAGGGATGGCCCATGCAGCTTCCATACTCAGCATCCTGTGAGGCCTGCCAACCACACTACTCGGCAATGCGACTGGTGGGATTTGATCAGGAATGAAGGCTTGCCTCCTCCTCCTCCTCTGTCAGCTGCGAATGCCAATGTGCAGCCTGCTCGCGCACCCGCAGTTCGGCCTCCAGCATTCCCGAGAAGAGAAAACGTGAACCAGGTGGCTTTAGGAGCCAACCGCTACTTCAACAATGAGGGCTACCGCAACAACAACAACAACAACCACAACTGCAACAACAAACAGAGGCAACAACAACTACCAGGGCAACAACAATGGTAACAATGATGATGGAGGCCGCAACCAGTACCAGGAGCACCACGAGAGCTATATGATCTTAACTTTAGAGCCCGTCGACAAGCAATCTCAGCACAGGCGTGCCATGGAGGTCAACGATGTGATCCCTGCTGTCCCTCATTACATGCACTGGTGCAACCAAGAGATCACATGGTCCAGAGTGGATCATCCTAAGGTGATGCCCAACCCGGGTAGCTATGCCTTGGTACTGGACCCCACTTTCTTGGGTCCTGAGAAGAACGTGAGGTTCAGCAAGGTACTGATCGACAACAGCAGCAGCATCAACATCGTGTACAAGGACACGCTCGAGAAGCTCGGTATTGCCGAGAACATGCTGCTACCCAGCAAGACCACCTTCCACGGCATTGTGCCGGGAATTTCTTGTTCTCCAATGGGCAGAGTGTGGATAGACGTTCTATTCGGTACCAGGGAGAACTGCCGCACGGAGAGGCTGCAGTTCGAGGTGGTTGATCATCAAAGCCCCTACCACGCCCTACTCGGCAGGCCTGCTCTGAGCAAGTTCATGGCTTCTACTCACACTGCATATCTGAAGATGAAGACCCTGGTCCCAATGGCGTGATTACCATCTCTGGTGATTACAAGAAGTCTATGGAGTGTGCCTCTGCTGGTTCTCAGTTGGCGGAGTCGATGGTGATTGCTGCCGAGAAGAAGAAGATACATGAAGTGGTGGCTATGGCGCAGGCAGCACAAGGTGTTGCGCCCGGGATGCCGAGCTCCCAGTACGGGACCGCGTTCCAGGCATCCCAGGAAACAAAGAAGATCCAGGTTGACCCTGAGTTCCCCGACCGTGTTGCCATCATTGGCTCCGGGTTGGCGGAGAAATAGGAAAGCGAGCTCATCCACTTCCTCCGTGAGAATCGGGACGTGTTCGCCTGGTCCAATGAAGATCTGCCAGGTGTCCCGAGGGAGTTGGTTGAGCACTCGCTACATGTGCGTCCTGACGCCAAACCAGTGAAGCAGGCTATGCGCCGCTTCGGAGATGAAAGAAGGAACGCTATCGGTGATCAGATCACCAAGCTGCTGATAAGCAATTTCATCATGGAGGTGCTGCACCCGGATTGGCTAGCCAACCCGGTCATGGTCGAGAAGAAGAAGGAGGATCCCAAGGCTGATACCGCGTGGCGCATGTGCGTCGACTACACCGACTTGAACAAGGCCTGCCCCAACGATCCCTTCCCGCTACCTCGCATCGATCAGGTGATCGATTCCACTGCTGGTTGTGAGCTTTTGTCTTTCATTGATGCCTACTCTGGTTTTCATCAGATAGCTCTCAACCCCGTTGATCAAATAAAGACTGCTTTCATTACCCCGTACGGGGCTTATTGCTATCGTGTCATGTGTTTCGGGTTGCGGAATGTAGGTACTACTTATCAGAGATGCATGCAGAAATGCTTGCACGATCAACTCGGCAAAAATGTGCAGGTGTACGTAGATGACATTGTCATCAAAACGAATAAAACACAAACTCTGCTTGCCGATCTTGAGGAAACCTTCACCAATTTGCGCAAATATAAGATGAAGCTGAACCCGAGTAAATGCACATTCGGCGTTCCGGCTGGCAAGCTACTCGGCTTCTTGGTATCCAGTCGGGGCATTGAAGCCAATCCTTCAAATATAAAAGCTATTGAGAGCATGTCTTTGCCGAGATCCCTGAAGGATGTGCAAAAATTCACTGGTTGCTTGGCATCTCTGAGTCGTTTCTTGGGCAGAATGGGCGAGAAGGCCCTGCCTTTGTACCAGTTGATGAAGAAAAGCGACAAATTCGTCTGGACACCGCAAGAGGACGTGGCATTCAATGAGCTGAAGGCAATGCTGGGTAGCGCTCCCATTTTGGCTAGTCCGCTACCCAAAGAGCCAATGATGTTGTACATTGCTGCTACCAACCGGGTAGTCAGCGTGGTGATTGTGGTGGAGCGAGAAGAGGAAGGCAAGAGTGTGCAGCGGCCAGTATATTATCTCAGTGAGGTGCTATCCAGCTCCAAGCAGAACTACCCGCATTACCAGAAGATGACTTACGGCGTGTACCTGGGCGCCAAGAAGCTGAAGCATTATTTCCAAGAGCATCCCATCACTGTTGTGAGCTCTTCTCCCATCTCGGATATTATGGGCAACAAGGAAGCGAGTGGCAGAGTAGCCAAATGGGCAATCGAGCTAGCCGCGTACACTCCTGCGTATGCGAGAAGAGAAGCCATCAAGTCTCAGATTCTGGCGGAATTTCTTGTGGATTGGGCTGAGGTGCAGTACGAGCCTCCTTCTCCCGCAACCAATTACTGGAAGATGCACTTTGATGGCTCAAAAGTGAAGGAAGGCCTTGGTGCTGGCGTAGTGCTTACGTCACCTAAGCGAGATCAACTCAAATATGTGCTGCAAATTCATTTCAAGGCATCCAACAATGTTGCAGAGTACGAGGCTGTGGTACACGGTTTGCGAGTAGCCAAGGAGGTTGGCGTGCAGCGCATTATATGCTATGGTGATTCAGATCTGGTGGTGCAGCAAGTGTCTGGCACTTGGGATGCTCTGGATGCCAACATGGCATCATATCGCTTCCTGGTGCAGTCTATGACTGGATTTTTTGAAGGCTGCGAGTTCCAGCACATCCACCAAGCAGAGAATGAAGCAGCAGACGAGCTGTCCAAATTGGGGTCTTCTCGGCAATCCATCCCGGTGGGAATTGCCTTGGAGCATTTGGGAAAGCCATCCATCAAGCCATCCCCCAACTCGGAATCCATATTTGTTCCTTCTCTGCCAAATGAAGAAGCTGTTCCCATGGAGATTGACTGGGAGAATGCAACAGAGAACCCGGGGACTGCAGTCTTCATCCCGGGGACTGGCGCCTGCAACCCGGGGACTGCCCCTCTCTACTCGGGGACTGTCCTTCCCTACTCGGGGACTGCCCCTCTCAACCCGGGGACTGTCGCATTCATTGAGGAAGTTCTTGCCAATCGCTCAGGTCTTCAAAGAAGTGCTCCCAACTCTAAAGAGCAGACAGTGGTGCCTGTTCCAATGGAAGTGGACGAACCAGTGTTTCCCACGCGGGAGACACCGAGTTGGGCTATGCCCATATTATCCTTTCTAAAGGACGGCACCCTGCTAGAAGATGAAGTTACCGCGAGGCAGATTCAGAGAAGATCCAAGGGCTAAACCATATTCAGAGAAGTACTGCACAAGAGAAGTGCCACTGGAGTGCTGCAACGTTGTGTGGAGCCGGAAGAAGGAGAAGAGATTCTGGTGGAAATACATCAAGGAGAATGCGGGCACCACGCCTCTTCTCGGGCTTTGGTCAAGAAGGCTTTTCGGCATGGTTTCTTTTGGCTCACTGCCTTGAAGCAAGCTGAAGATATTGTGAGGAAGTGCAATGGCTGCCAGAGATTTGCAAGTAAGATCCACTTGCATGCCTCCGAGTTGAAAACCATTCCCATTACTTGGCCATTTGCTGTTTGGTGCTTGGATATGGTTGGTCCCTTCAAACCGGCTAGAGGCAACATGACTCACATTTTGGTCATGGTTGATAAGTTCACCAAGTGGATAGAAGTGAAGCCTATTCGGAAGTGTGATGGAGCCACAGCTGTGAGTTTCCTGAAGGATGTGATCCTGAGATACGGCTATCCGCACAGCATCATTACGGATAACGGCACAAATTTTGCTGAGGGTGCAATGGTGCGGTTCTGCGGAGATAAGCATATCCGGCTAGATGTTGCGTCTGTCGCGCATCCCGCCTCCAATGGGCAAGTTGAAAGAGCAAACGGCATGGTGCTGGCAGGCATAAAGCCAAGGCTGATTGTGCCACTGCTGAAAACACCCGGGTGTTGGCTAGACGAGTTGCCAGCGGTGTTGTGGAGTCTAAAGACTACCCCTAACCGGTCAACCGGCTATACGCCATTCTTCTTGGTATACGGGGCTGAGGCCGTGTTACCAATAGATCTAGAGCATGACTCCCCCCAGTAACCCTCTACACTGAGGTGGAGGCGAGAGAAGCTCGATAAGATGATGTTGACCTGCTAGAAGAAGCAAGAGAGCTTACTCTGTCACGTTCAGCTATTTACCAGCAAAACTTGAGGCGTTATCATAGCCGAAAAGTGAGCCCAAGGGTTTTCCGAGAAGGAGACATGGTCCTTAGGCTTGTGCAACGCACAGCCGGGATGCACAAGCTATCCCCTCCATGGGAAGGGCCTTTCATTGTGAGCAAGGCTCTGCACAATGATGCCTATTACCTGGTAGATGTGCAGCCATCACAGAAGAACAGGGCGGATAAAGCTGGAGAGGAATCTAAGCGCCCCTGGAATGTAGCTCTACTTCGTCGCTTTCATTCATGAGCAAAGATGTGTATGTACTCTCTTATCCAAGTTAAACTTCTACCCTGCAGTCTGAAATTGAACTCGGGGACTGCCCTCGTCCAAAATTGCTCTATGTGTTTCTACTCGGCTTGACTTTTGTCTACCCGGTTTCTCTGCTTAAAATTTCAGGAGTACATCTAGTACTGTGTTTAAACCTACATGCCAACTCTTCGACTCTGCTGCTGTCCGAAACCCGGCTTCATGGCAAGCAAGAGAACAAGCTAAAGGTCAATGAGCACAAGAAAAATTACTAAGGAAAAGAAGAGTGCAGGAACCGAGTAGAGTGTCTTTTACTACTGTTTTTTGTTAACTTTTTCGGCTAAGTGGTGGGTAGCGTTACTATGACTGTTTCTAAGTGGCTAAGTATTTGAAACTCCAACTTTGAACTCTTGTGACTCGAATACCAAAAAAGTAACAAGTTGCAGGTAAGAGCTGAGATAAAAAGGAAGAGTGAATGAGAAATGCAACTCGGGGACATGCATGATAATGCAACCCGGCATCGAGCCAAGGCTGCTCAAATTACTAAGTTTAAAACATCAAATGAGAATAAAACTGAGTAGCAACGAGAAGGATAATTGTTTCGATACATTTGCACCCGGCATCCCGGGGATCTGATAAGAGTTTTCAAGCATAAGTGTTGCAGGACATAATCAAGTGGAGGTAGCAGCATTTTCTGTGTTGGCCTTGGCAGCATCGGCTTCAGTGTTGGTGGCATCAGCTTCGGTGTTGCCCGCATCCGCTTCAGCATGGGTGGCAGCTTGATCAGAGGTGGCTGTTGCCGAAGTGGAGGCAGCAGATTGGGTGCGGAGTAGCGCTGCATCGTCGAGGGCCGCGCCGGATGAAGAGCCAAACTCGAGAGCCGCAGTGTCGATAGTCATCTTCTGGGTTTCAGTCTCCTCGTCGCTATCCGCGACGACCGCGCCCTTCCCCTTCCCGGACTTGTCATCGGCGCCAGGGCTATCAAAGAAGCTCAAGTTTTCCGACTCGGTGGCCTCATCCTCATCTTCACCTTCGCTTTCCGGCTCGGTGTCGGGCTCGGTGAGGCCGTCGATGAAGCAAGCAGTATCCGCGTAGGAAGCGACCTCGTATGCGACTAACTGGCGGCGAGCCACGCAGTCGGGATCTGTCTCCCACTTCGAGTCCCGGCGCATCTCGAGGATGGTATTAAGATTTAAATTTTCATACCAGCTACAAATGAAGAGGAGCAGCATGTCAGCGCCTGCCCGAGCTCCGGATGACCGCCACTTCTTCAACTCGGCTTTAACACCATTCAGCTTCTCGGCGAGCACGCGTACGGTCTTGGGCACAGGGTCTCGGGGCCAAAACAAAGCATGAAGCTTGAAGGCAGTGGACACCAAGCCGGTGCCCAAACCCCTATAAGATGCTTGAGTTGGGTCTGCATGCTCGAGAGATTGTCTTCAATCGAAGACTTGGTGTCCGTAGGCAAACCCTTCTCAGTTCGGAGTTCTTGTGCCTTAGTGAGGCCTGGTTTGCAAGTCGAGCAGAGGTCGGGGAAAATTTCTGAAAATGCTATGGGAGAAGATTAGAAACGGAGGCAGAGAAGAGGTGCAAAGGGAGTAAACCAGAAGAAGAGGGAAATAAGCAAGGGCAGAGAAGCGAGGACTTACTGTTCAGCTCGCAGAGTAGCGATTCCAGCTTTCGCCTCCAAGACTCCTCGTCAGCAACATGCTTCTCCTCAACCTTCCTAAATTGGGCCAGTTGGAGCATGAGATCCGAGTTGCTCTTCTTCAGCGTCTCGCTCTCCAACTCGAGGGCCTCTTCTTAGCCTTGTAAGCTGCCTCCATCTTGTCCTTCTCGGCGGCTATATCTATAGCGTCCTGAAGAGCAGCCCTCAATTGGACCTGTAGCGGCTCCAGCTCGGTGGTTTGTTTCCTATTGAACTCTACTGCTTGGCTTTCCAATTGCTGCTTCACCTCGGCGGGTTTCAGGCAGTCGAGGTGCTCTTCAACGAACTTCTTGTGATCTTCTGCGGAGAGCAAAGCACGGTCAGCAGAGTAGCAAAGGCAAAAGAAGGAAGACAAGCCGAAAAGACGGCAACTCACTTTCCATCTTCTTAATCGTGGTTTCAGCGTTGGCAACGAAGACATGGCAGTGCTTGTGTTCCTCTGCCATTTCCTCAAACTTGCCTGTAGGGTAGAATCAGTTAGAGCAGAAAGCAAAAGCGGGTGTAAACACAAAACGCATGAACCGCGTAGCTAGAAGCTTACTCTCGAGCTCAGAAAGTTTAAGAGTACGATCCAGGGCCTCCTTCTCCGTCACGGCATCACTTTTGTGTTCTGCTTCTAGGGCCTCAAGGCGCCTTTTTGCAATGCTGTGAGTCCAGAGCAGATGCCGGTAAAGGATCGTTCTCTTCATAAGGCTATTCTGAGAAGCAGAAAGAAAAGGAGTTAGACAATTTTTTGAAGATTTGACCCGAGAAGACGGCAACTCGGATGGGTACCCGTCTACTTGGCCCGAATCTCGGGGACTGGGTAATGGATAAGGAGAAGAAGAAGAATAGGAGAAGAAGAAGAAAAGAAGAGAAGAAGAGTGCAAAAAAACAGCCAAACATAACTTACCGCATAGGTTTGTTCGAGGTCCTCTGCAGCTTTGCGGTGGACGAACAGCTTCGCGACAAGCGTGCTAGTGGCGGACGAGATGGTCATAGGATTGTAGCCCATGTCCGCCTTATTCCAATCAATGCGCCAGTGGTCCAGCTTGCCCAAGGCTAGGCCATGCCAGGGCTCGTTGCCAAGGACTTCGCTATTCCACTCAGCTTCAATGAAGCCTACCCGGTCGATCATCTGCTCCAGCCCCTTGGACACCACCTCGGTCTCCTGGATCTCGCGTGAGAAGATTGAAAGGGCCTTGTTGTCGTGGGATAATCATGGCAGATGTTACCGGGGGTAACTGATCTTGCGGCAAGACGACACAGGCGTTTGGGAGAGGGTTTAGCTCAGAGGAAAACATGGTGCAATTCGATCTGGTAGCCGGCAATCAAAGTCGCCGAGTCTCCGATCTCAATACAATAACTCAACTCTGGGGTTACACTGGATGCTCGATATCAAGCGATATTGCTAGGGTTCTTAGATCTCTACCTAAACTAGACCTGGGGGTCGGTTTATAAAGCACCCGTACCCCCTGGCTTATTCTCCAAGGCGAATCCTGGATCCTACCCGGACACGGCGCACAAACCCTAACTTTCTTCTACCATAACCCACAATCCGGGTTACTGGGCCTACAAGCTTGGGCCTTTATAGGTTCCCTTATCCTTAGCCGGATCCTGCGCAGCGTCCTTTGGGCCGGGTTATTCCTTGGAGTTTGGCCTACCGGGTTATCTTCCACCCATCACTTGTCCTTGGCCGGCAACTTGGAATCCACAGCCGTGGCCTGTTTGCCTTTGGTAAGAGCGAGCTGCTTCTCGGTCTTGTTCAGCTTGATGCCATATTGTTTGCCCATCTGCACCATGTAGGGCGGGTAGACAGGCGGGTCTTGAGCGCTTGATCATGCGGCTGCGCCAGCCGCGCTGCCGGAAGCACCAATGGAGAGCTGCCCGGTCTTCGCGGCAGGTTTTGCAGTCGGTTTAGGCGGCGGCATCGCGGCAGAATCTTGGGCAGCGCCGCGTGAGGGATTCATGCGGACGGGGGCGTCAGGCTGGGCAGCTTGCTTCTCGGCAGCCTTCTTCTCGACAGCCTTCTTCTCGGCAGCATCCTTCTTGCCGACAGCATCGGAAGCAGCTTTCTTGGTGTTCTGCTTGGCTGGAGGGCTTGCTGCGGTCTTGGTCTTCTCAACGGGGGAGCTTGGAGCGGTGGGTGGAGCAGCCTGCTGGGTAGGCGGCACCAAGGGCTGGCTACCCGGCGCAGCGTCCGGCTGCGCTTGGCTCGGCGGGTTCTGCTCCACCGCAACTGTCTCAACCCGCTGCTCGGCAGCGGGATCTGGTCGTGCTTCTTCTTGTCCTTCTACCCGCGGCTGGGCCGCGGGGTCATCTTGATCAGCAGCCTCAGTTTCCGGCTGCTCCTGGTTCTCTTCCTGTCGCTCAAGGGCGGCACGGTCTTGGTACTCGGTGTTCTGTTCAGTATTCTCCCCAGCGGAGGCAGCTGGGGGAGAAGGGGGCCTCTCGTCGTGAGCAGCATCATGCGCTTCTTGTTCCGCGCGGGCCTGCTGCTCCTGGTTGGCGTCTTGGGCACCGACGTCCATGTCCTGGACGTTGGCCTCGTCTTCTTCCTTCACGGGAGAGGGCGCACGCGCCCTATCCCGTGGTGCGGTCTCGTCCTCATCAGAGAGATCGATTAGCTCCTCGAGGTCGATGGCGGACTTCCTCTTGGATTTGGTGGGAGCAGCAGCAGCATCAGCGTCCAAGGGAGCGCTGAAAAGAAGAGGAAGTTCAGAAAAAGAAGAGGGAAGGAAAAAAACCGAGAAGCAGCGGCAGGATATAACTTAGAAGAAAACCACTTACCCGCTGCGGGAAGGGGGTGGCCGTCTCCCGGAAACCCGCTTGGTCTTCTTCTCGCCCTTCTTGGCCTTCTTGGCAGGGGGCTCTTGAGCTCCGCTACCCGTCCTCTTCCGAGTGGTGGGAGCAGCCACACCAACTAGATCGACATCGAGGACGTCCTCGTCCTCTTCGTCAACATCAGCATCATCTGCAGAGTAGAGGAGAAGAAAAGGGTTGAGAAGCGGGAAGGAAAATTAGATTGCGCTACTCGCGACGAAAGAGGTGAACTCAATCACCTTCTTCGTCGTCTTCGGACCAGTCCCGAATGGACACGTCGACATGGTGCTTACCCTGCTGCTCGGCGTGAGGGATACAGAGGGTATCCTGAGTGTCGTAGGAGACCTCGTCGTCCTCCTTTCGGTCGTCGCTCCAATTGGCCTCGAAGCGCTCCTTGCTCTCAGTGAGCTGGCGAGCAAGGAGCTGGAAATATAAGCGAGCAACACAAATCAATTGAGCAGTATAAGGCATTCTACCCGGTACGGGATGCAAGCACAAAGCATAATGGAGTAAGTGCCCTACTCGATGTGGCGTGCAAACACAAAGCACATGAAGCCTGACAGATATTGGCGAGTGCCCTACTCGACGTGGCGTGCAAACACAAAGCACATGAAGCCTAACAGTTATTAGCAAGTGCCCTACTCAACATGGCGTGCAAACACAAAGAACATGAAGCCTAAGAGATACTGCTAAGTGTTCTACTCGGCACAGGGTGCGAATACTAAACATACCAAGCTAGAAGGCTATCTACTCGGTATCACTATGCAAGAAACGAAATGCGAAGTACTAACCTGCTTAATTGACTTCGTGCGGCTATACGGCACGAAGCCGTATTGCCAGTTGTCAGTGAGGCCGGTGCTCATAATGGAGCGCGCCCAGACGGCCACATACGCGTTGCTCAACTCGAACGTGGTCGTCCTTGTGCAGTCTCTGTTGCCCCCCATGTAGCACATGAGGTGCGTACGGCGCTGCAGCGGGAGCACTCGCCTGGAAATCCAGCAGGCGATGGGGTCGTCGCTCTTGAGCCCCAATTCCTTTAGCTGGGCGAGGCGCTTGTTGACTTGCTTGATGTCGCCTTCTAGCGGAGGCCTGTATCCCCAATTCTGCTGAGTGGGAGCTGTGTTGGTCCACTTGGGGAGATTGATCTGGTCCACGGGGGGCACTCCTTCCTTGACAGAGATGTTCTTCACGTAGAAGAAGGACCTCTGCCACTTGCGGACGGAGTCGAGGCCCTTGATGCGCGGATGGTTGGTCCCGCTACGATGCACCATCATGGCGCTACCGGTCGCGGTCATGCCTCGAGCGCCTTCCGTGCTACCCGGCTTGGGCACGCTCTGCTTCCTGAAGAAGAAGTAACGCGCCCAGGTCATCACCGTGGGGCGCACGCCCAAGAACGCCTCGCACACCACGGCGTGGTATGCGAGCATCACCATGGCATTCGGCGGTAGGTGGTGCGGATGGATCCCGAAGTGGTTGAGGAAGGAGCGGAAGAAATCCGAGACGGGCAGCCCGAATCCTCGCTTGAAGTGAGCGAGAACACGAAGAACTCGCCCGCCTCCGGGGTGGGGACGAGCTCGCCGTCGGGATGCCGGCAGCGGACGCCGGGAGGCACGCGCCGGGTGTTCACCAGCCACTGGCATTCATCTGTCGTGAGTTCGGATCCAACCCATCCGGCGCGGGCGTCATCATCGCGGGCCATCGAGGAGGAGAGGAGATTTGATGGAGATTTGGTGGAAATTGGTGGAAAAGGCTAGCCTTTCGGCGCGGTGAGGCTCGCGGCGGCGCAGTAAGATGCACGGCGGCGAAGAGCTCGGTGGCGGCAGAGAAACGAAGAGGCAAGGAGAGAATGAAGGCAGGAAGGGGAAAATGGAGTTACCGAGGGGGTATTTATACCTCCCCTCGGGTTACCATTACAGGCGGAGTTAGTGGGATCAGTCGTGGCGAAAATCGTGCGACGTGGGGTGTGTGGGCCGGTTAGAAACGCACACAACGTAGACCGCGTGCGTAACGGCCGCAATAGATCCCACGACGCGATCATGGTTAATAACTGCACTTGATGGGACCTAACGGGCCAGTGGGCCCAGGCCGCGGAAAGTGGGGACGTGGCCTGTCAGATCCCGGGCACCGAGGCGTCGGGGGTGTGATAGCGTGACACATGCCCAGTTGCAGTGCGGAAAGCCGGATTTTGCTCTGCCACGCAGAGATTCTGATTCGAAATTTTGCTAAGTCTTTTTACTCGGCGACAGAGAAGAGAAGTGGTTCTGTTCGGAAGAGAAGAAACTCAAAACAAGATTAGGGGCTACTCGGAGGTTTTACTCGGCATCCTAAGGTTCAAAGGCAAGATTGGTTTTAAGCTGGAAGAGCCCAGTGAACAAGTTTGCATGACTCTACCAGCTTGGGGACTAATGTCGGGGGGTTACCCCCGAGTAGGGTAAAGGCAAGTGCCAAGGGCAAGATCAGAAGGGGTGTTTGGCCGAGTAGCTGGTTACCCAGTACTTGCTACCCGGTCGACTGCTATTCGGTCGTACGTATTGATGGCCAGAAGGAAGAATCAAGGAAGTTATATTCCTCCGAGTAGAGGAAGTGGTCCGAGTAGAAGTGGAGGTTTCCTACTCGGGCCAGAAGTCAAAGGAGCCGTTCTGACACAGGATCCCGCGTATCCTGGGTCCGTACTGCGGCACTGTTCATCTGCAGAGAGCGTGCCTGACCGCGCCAGGGTGTCAGCAGGGCGTCGCAGGATAGGGAGGGCCTACTCTGTGTTCGTGGCAGTGATAACAGATCAGCTTATTGGTTTTGCACAACGACTTTCCACACAAGACAAATTAGGAAGCCAAAGCTGTCAGCGGGAAGCCGGAAGTATGCAGTGTGCACACTATGTCGACATTTGTTTGTACTTTTCCCAGTTGGCTGTATCCGGCTGGGCACCAGTATATAAGGTGCCCTGCCCCCTCCTGCGCGAGGGATCCCAGGATCGGTTCACATTCTTGACCTAGTTCATCACGTAGAGAGAAGAGTGGCTACTCGGCTGTAGGCCAAACTTGTATTGTGGCTACTCGGTGAGACATAAATATACAGAGAGAAAGGCAGGAGTAGGGGTTTTACTTCCACACGAGGGCCCTGAACCTGGGTAGATCTTGGTGTTTGCAGTGATTGATTCTTACCACACGCGGCTATTGGCTGCGTGATCCCTCCCCGGGCGCCTCCAGCGTCCATCGTCCCGACATCTTTAGCCATCCTATGGCATCTGCCGTGACACCACCACGACAGGCCCGGCTATCGATGCCGGGAAGGGCGCGGCCGCTGACGCTGGCGTCATCGAGGCGCCTGTGGGTGCGAGGATCCACAAGCCCTACGAGAAGGACTCGAACCTGCCTCCTTCCACCTCTACGGCCATCCCGGCTGTTCGCGCAGGCGCCACCATGCCGCTGGGCATGCCGCAACCCACCGAGGCGGAACTCGCCGCCATGAGGGCGCAAATCGAGCAGCAGCGGCAAGCGCTACTCGCTGAGACCCAGGAGCTGGAGAAGGTCAGGCTTGAGCTTAACCTTGCGCAAAATGAGTACAACGCTGCGCATGGCTTTACTCCTGTCGCTAGGCTACCTAGCATGATAGGCATTACGCATCGCAACTTACACTCTGAGCTGGCTAGAGATGGTAGTGTTGCTAGCAAGTCTGCTAGTTTGAACACTGTTGATAGGCCTAGGTACAGCACCCCCGCCAAAACTCTTAGGACTGCAGAGGCAGTGGCTGCTGAGTTGCCGCATCTCTCCGGCGACGCGCGCGCTAGGCAACAGGAGAGGCTTAACGAGCTAGTGCTAGAGGCTAGTCGGCAGAATGAGCAGTTCCGAAAAGCCAATCCGGGTGCTGGCGCTTCTCAGGTTGTACACTCGCGTGGGGCCGGATCTATGGGTCAGGCCTCATCGCTGCTTCCCGGTGACGAGAGGGACCAGAGTGTGCACTCTAGGAAGAGCAGACAAATGCAGGTGTACGACCCTGCTGTCGTCGCCAAACAGCACGTTGTGCCGTGGCAGCCCGGTCAAAAACACAACACTGCAGGAGCAGGTTATCAGGCCAGTAAAGCTCAGAGTAAGAGGCAAGGAGGAAACACCGCAGGGCCTTCTCAGCAACAACCTGCTCAGCCTACTCGGCAGAGGGTGCAACAACTAGCGGCAGCACAGCCGCGTGCGGCTGCGCCAGCAGCCAACCCGGTGGTGCAACCCGCAGCGGTACAGAAAAACCGTTATGATGATGGTTACTCGGCCATGGGGCTGGCCGGGTATGCTGACCCAAGGAACATCGCTGATCGTGTGGGTGACCGCGTGTTGAAGCCCAGCGATGCAAGGTACAAGCTGTACCGGATCAATCTGTCCGCGCAGCTCGAGACCAAGGGGCCACCTGGCCCAGAATGCTTTGCTCATCGTATCCTGGATGAGCCTTTCGTGAACCATTTTCAGTTGCCAGGGGGAGCAGTACAACGGGAAGTTTCGGTGGTCTAGCTACTTGGTGTCTGAATTTCCCTCCCCCTTCCTACGGTGGTGAGGGTAGTATACTTATACCGGTGATTGGCCCTCTTTCCCGCTCACTTGGCGGGAAACGGATACCACATAATGCCAAAGATTGGGGCGCCCTGTACTACTGCGCCTCCTGCGTGGTCCTGGTTGCCGGGGGACAGCTCCATCGTCCATGGCGTCACGGTGGGGGAACCCGGTGACTCCTCCTCTGTCTTGTAGCATGGACCGGGTCTTGTTGCACCAAAGAGGAAACCCCAGCCTGGGCTTTGGTGCGTGCAGCAGAGCTCTGCGCTTTATACACGAGAATGACAACTGCAGTCAAAGCCGCTCTGTCTCCTGTGGTTCCCTCTTCATCCGCGCAGAGACCAGGGGGTCACCCTCACATGGGCTATCTCCCAACGGGCGAGGCTCTTTCCGAGAAGGTGCGGGGGCGTAGCAGGGCTCCGTCCCAGCGATGCGTGGTGATGCCCTCAGGGGAAGACTTCTCTCCAAGGGGCTGCCCTTAGCAAGTAACCGTTGGGGGGCTCCTTTCCTTGTGGTGGGCAGGTACAGACTCCTTACGTACCTAATTGGCTAGGTCCACAATAGACGGCCTAGGATACCCTGGTATCTACGGGTCCGACGGTAGCCCCCGGTCCTATGACGTGCGCGTTTGAGGAAAGACGAAGTGGCATGTGACCTCCAGCTGCGGGCCAGCCCTTCCCCGTGGTGCGACGGTTCGTGGGCGGTCAAACAATATTTCCGTGGCGTAAACATCTTGTTGCAATTACTACTCTGGCCTGGCGACACACAGCAGCAAGTGCCTTCGCGTTTGGTCACATCCCATCTCGGGACGTGGCCCCTTCTGCCTTGGTGCTTGAGCCGGTGGGAGACCAAATAGGCGTGGTTCCGTCTCTTTGGCTCAGCATAAATAGGAGGGGACGGCCCCTGTCCCATTCCCACGCTGTCTTTGCCCCTTCTTCCCCCGTTCTTCACTTGCAAAGAAAGGGAAAACCGAGCATGGCTCAAGGAGGGCGAGGGAGAGGACAGGCTTTGGTCTCCGGCGCTGCTCCCTGACGGATGTGAGGTGCGTCGTGGTTGCTGTAGAGGAGCCGGAGGAGTCCTCCTCGCGGTCATGGTGTGATGGGGAACTCCTGTCGTGGGATAATCACGGCAGATGTTACCGGGGGTAACTGATCTAGGGGCAAGTCGACACAGGTATTTGGGAGAGGGTTTAGCTCGAAGGAAGACATGGCGAAAAGCAATCTAAGAGCCGGAAAACAACTCGCCGGATCTCGATATGATTATACTGGATACTCGATAATAGGTGTTACAGTTATGGCTTGAATCTCTCTCAGGCGAAGCCTAGGGGTTGGTTTATATAGTACTCATACCCCCTTTGGCTTGCCATACAAAGCGCTCCTTGAGTCCTACTCGAACTCTATATACAAACCTAACTTTCCTTACCATAACCCACAATCCGGGTTACGATCCTTACAAGCCCTGGGCCTTTCTGAAGCTTCTTTGTTCTTAGCCGGATTTGGTCCATCCGCCGTTTGGGCCGGATTACACCTGGGAGTTGGCATACCGGGTTACTATCCCCTCATCAGTAGTCCCCAGGATAGCGCGGGCTTCATGGATTCATTCTTGAGGCGCTCGCTATCCCGATAGCTCGATCCTTCCTCGAACGCCTAATGGGCCTTTCCATATTTGAACCCTTGCTCCGAACGCCCACAACGCCAAATCCGCGCGGATAATTACTGTTCCGCAATTTCCGGCTTTCTGGCCGCGGGTGAGCTCACCACCTCCCTTATAAATATCAGCAGAGGGTAACCCTGAACCATTCACCTCGTTTCGTCATTTCTTTCTCCTCGCTCCCTCACAGTTCCGGCCGCCGGGCTCACGCGCGCTTCCAGAGATAAGGCCACCTCCGGCCGCACCCGACCTCGAGCTCTCCAGCGCCGCCATCGAGCCCCGCCGCCACGCTCTTGTTTCTTTCATCAAGGACTGTGGTGAGACACTCAAGCCGCGCCGCGCACCGGCCTCAGTTCGGACCTCAACTCCTTCGGTAAGCCCCTCTCAACCATCCAACTGAAACCGGCAATTTCATCAATTTGACCAAGATTGGATCTGAGTCAACCCGCAAATCAATTTTAGGGAACCATCAAATTAGTCCGCTTCGATAGTCCTTAGCTTCTTCAAGCACCTGATACGCAATCACCACCCATTTCCGCGCCCTTATTAACCATTAAACTTCATATAAGATTACTTGCAAGTCCTTCGATTCTAGATCCGTTCCGCCTTGTTTTCTCCGCCTGCCGCATTAACACCCGGATAATCCTTCTTTTCCAGTTAATCCCTCCTCAGTAAGGTATGGGCAACCATCCATGTTCACCCAACCCACCTCAATACGTAAGTAATTAACAATTTACTCAACTTCATCCGACACCCGGAAAATCTTCAGCACTTAGCTTCGTAGCGCATTACCCGGGTCTTGTTTTAGCCTTCAGCGTCTTAATGTCTCCAGATTCAAATGAGTTGATGTTCCGAATCTTACCCCACACATTTCTTGTCCCTTGCAGGTCAGCTCCATGGCTCCTAAAAGACAGGGAAAACACCCGGCTCCTGCAAAGACCTCCCAAACCGCTTCTGCCGACTGGGGCCGGTCTTCAACAACGAAGGCCAAACTGGATGGGATGGCCGAGCTAGGAATCCTTCCTTCCCAAAAGGAAATACACTGGAGGGCTCCTGGCGATGAGACCCGTCCCACTCCTACCGGGAATGAGGTAATCTGCTTTACCGAGCACGTGATCCGGGGGTTCCGTCCTCCGGGTCACCCCTTCTTCCGAGAAATCCTTAGCCACTACGGCCTCCGGGTGTTCGACATAGGGCCTAACTCTATGCTGAACATCACCCACTTCATAGTCTTGTCCGAGTCTTACCTGTGCATTCAACCAAGCCTAGCTCTTTTTACCGAGTTATTTTACTGTGAACCGTGCCGCGAGAGCGATGACGGAGCAATCCTTACTTGCGGCGGGGTATCTATCCAACGCCGCAAGCACTCGCTGATGCCAGCCCTTAATCTGAACTCCCACGCCAAAAATTGGCAGCTATCCTTCTTCTATTGCCATGATACCTCTCCGGATGGCGAGAGGAAATTGCCGGGTTACTCGGAGACCCCCCTCGAACCCTCCGCGTCTTTCAATGCTTTTGCGCCTGATCCTGATAGGGAAGCGATTCAGCCCCTTCTGGCCAAATTAGCAGCTTTCTCAGCCCATGGCCTTCTCGGGCTCAACTTAGTAAAGACCTGGGTGGAGTTCCGGGTTCAACCCAATTCCATTCGTTCAAAACTGCTGCACGAATACTCGGGCCATATCACAGACTCCCTCCGCTACTCCACCAAAAACTTCCCTGCCGGTAACACCATCAAGACCATCAAGGGCTTCTTGGTGGAGAGATTGGACGTCATAAAGAACACCGCCGGGTTACCCCCGTTTACTCGGGAGAATCCCGCCTCAGCGGTGAGTCCTGCCCCCTTTTTCTTATTTCAGTACTTTCGTCCGCTACAGCCTTTAACCATCATTTGTATTTACCTGTTTACAGGCTGACGATCCCTTCTGGAAAGTCGAAAACTCTCCTCCTTCTCAAGACCCCGAAGAAGAGGTCGAGTCTGTGGATGATGATGAGGGTATTCCTCCATAACCTTTATACCTGCCTTTTATCTGTGCTGTTTCCCTTATCTGATACTTACTCGGCTTTCAGGGTCGGGGGATGACGAGGAGGAAGAAGAAAATGACCCGGAAGCCACCGAGTCTGACCGGGAGCCTCCAGTTGGAAACAAAAGGAAGGCTAGAGGGGTAGTTGAAAAGGTTCCCTTCTCTTCTGTGTCTCGTGTGCCTTACTCCTTTGCTGCTATGCATGAACTTAACGAGCGATTATCACATTCACCCTTCTTGAAGGATCCTCTTCCGACTAAACGTAGGGTGACCCGGAATTCTCCGGGGGATGATCCCCTTAACCCGGGTATTCCCACTTCACCTACTCATCGAGCCAGTACCCCTCCAGCTCAACCTTCCCAATCTCCTCAGCGTCACCCGTCTCCTACTCATCCACTTGCCGGGCAATTTCGCGTCCCGCAGCCAGTGCTCTTGCCAACGTCATCCGCTTCCAGTGGCGAACTTCCTCCGGACTACGCCGTAAATACCGGGTAACTACCTTTATTTGCATTTTCTCGTACTTGTTACCTTTCCTTTTTCGGTACCTTCCACCGATCCATGTCCTCCTTCTTGTCTTCAGCGCCACAGTTACGCTGAGCGACCAGGATATTCCTGAACCGGAAGGACAGGAAGAGGAGAAGCCGAGTGATGACATGGACGTTGAGATTGAAGACGAGGCCGAGGACGGAAAAGAAGAAGACCCTTTCAAGGACCCAATTCCACCGAAAACTGCATCACCCCAGCCCTCTGAAGAAGTGGACGAAGACATCATCTTGGAGACCAAGCCGGGCTCTCCTAACCCGGACGTTCAAACGACCCGGGTTTCGACCCCCAGACCCGGAACAGCTCCTCCACAAGAGGGCCAATCCTCCGGCCCTTCTCAACTTCGTCCTGAAGACATGACCTTTGCTCAGATGCTAGATGCCCTTCATACCTTGAAGGGTGACGAAGAAAACTTACTAGATGCCTTAATACTCAAGCACGAGGTAATCCCGACTAACACCAATTGATTCCATATATAGTCCCCAAGTTCCGAGTAAATTACTAGGTAGCTTGCTTGGAACTTTGCATAATGTTTCTGGCTGACCCTTCTTCATGCTTCCCGACAGGACTATGTTTCACAGTTGGAGAAGAAACTGGCCAAATCCACCAAGCTTGCTGAAAAAGAAGCGGCCCTTCGTGAAGCTGCTGAGACTGAGGCTCATAGGTGCCAGAAGATGACGAAAAAGTACAAGAAGAGAGCTCGTAAGGCAAAAGGCAAACTGACAACTCTTTCTGCTCAAATTGATGGTGTTTATCGTACCGCAACTGGTAAGATTTTTGAATTTCACCTTTTGTGACTCGGATTACTTTGATTTGAACAACTGCACTTGTTTGCCTACTATCTTTGCTTCTTTTGCCTTTTTTAGCAGGGCCACATGACGCTGCCCCCGAAGGAGATGATGCTGCCAAGCTTAAAACCATCAAGAATACTCTTCGCCAACTTTGCAGCGGAGTCAGTTGGATACTTGACGAGTTACGTCTGCCGGGTATCAGGCCAGATAACATGAAGAAGTTACTAGAAAGCTGCTCTACCATCCCCGAATGGATTTGGCATTGGAAACGGTCCTCCTGCCGCTTTGGGGTAACCCGGGGACTCGCGTTAGCTAAGGCCTACGCTCCCAAGCTAGAGCTGTCCAAGCTTATGAGCGGATTCCCAGAGTTCAACTTGGATGGGTCCAAGTTTTTGCCAAAGGACTTCAAGGCTATTCAGAAAGAAGTCCGTCATCCGGCTAGTGTTATCGCTGATGCCTTAGAAATTGATGTGATTCTTCCGGCTTATGATGCTAATGACAAGGTTGTCAAGGCTGACCGCCCCCAGCCGTTCGATATGCTTGTCCGTTGGAGGGAGGAAGCGATCAAGTTAAAGGAAGAAGCCGCCAAGAAGGCCGAGGTCGACTCTGCTCCTGCAACTTCTGCTGCGCAGCCCGAGACTACTACTGATCCAAGTGGCACCAAGGGCAAGGCCAAGGTGGATCCTGCAGCTTGAAGTAACGCTTATCATTCCACATGCGTCAATCGGCGAAGCGTCGTTTACAACAGCTTTACTATTCGTTTAAGCAGAGCGCCTGTGCTCTTTTGATACTTTTATGATATTGTAATACTTTGAGTTAAACTCCCGATGCACTTTGCGCCCCTTTGGGCTTTTGATGAATGTATCTTTGCGTTTTCTTATTCTTGATATCCACTTGCTTTATTCTCGATAACTTATACTTCTTTTTTCTTAGCAAAGCCCGTCCTCCGGGTTTCGTCTGAGACCCGGATGCGTGGCTCGTTGTAATTTAATCGGCTGGATGATGTTGTTTCCTCATTAGAGCTCATAAGTCCCCAGCCCGGGTTTCCGCGTCTAGGACACATGATTGTTTCTTTTCAAGGAAACGAATCGCCCATCGCTGGATGCCCAAAACTTCAGGACAGCTTTTATGAGGTTTGAAGTTATGCTTGATAATCGTTGAGTTTCCGGCTGTAAGCCTTATACTCTGCATAACCTGTGGTTTAGATGACCCTTTCGACTATCTTGTACTATAAGCCGGCTTTCGCGTGGATACCATGTTGTTACATCAATACGAAAACTGGGTCAAACAAGTCCCTTTTGGGTCTCATGACTGATAGTAATCGTAGGCGAACAGATCATGCCACTTTGTTGCGAGTCACATCGAGCTTAAGTAAGAATAGACGAGAATTTTGGACTTCTTTGTCCGGTTATAAGATTGTAGCCGCACTCGTTTTTTCGAGTTGCCGGCCCCTATAACTCATTGGCATCAAGGCCGGGTCTTTTTTGAGTTTGCAGCTGTGCTTGTAGGAGCAACTAGCCCTCAAGACCTAAATATTTTACGCCGTATAAATGACAATTGTCTCTTTTCTCGATAATCCCCTTTTTATTTGATATGAGAAAATTAGGCCAGCAAGCCGCCTCATTAAAAACCCATCCAGTCCCCAAGGGTGCCCTGGATAGGAAAAGCCGATACAAGGGTATTGCCTTTTCTCCAAGCCTGGATATGAACCGGCTCAAGGCTGCTACGCAGCCCGTGAGCTTTTGAACATGCTTCAAATTTTCCGGTTTCTTCAAACTTTGGATGGCCTTGATTTTGTCCGGGTTTGCCTCGATTCCTCTCTCGGAGACTATAAAGCCGAGTAACTTCCCAGCCGGGACTCCAAATACGCACTTCGTTGGGTTAAGCTTCATCTGGTACCTTCTCAAGTTTTTAAATGTCTCCTTCAAATCATCAATGAACGTTTCTGCCTTCCGGGTCTTAATAACCACGTCATCCACATACGCGTGCACGTTGCGCCCAATTTGGTCCTCGAAGCACTTCTGAATACATCGTTGGTAAGTTGCGCCCGCATTTTTCAATCCAAACGTCATGGTTTTGTAGCAGAAGGCCCCAAAAGGGGTTATGAATGACGTTTTCTCCCAATCCTCCCTTTTGAGTTTAATCTGGTGGTACCCCGAATATGCGTCCAGGAAACACAGCAAGTCGCTTCCGGCTACCGCGTCTATGATTTGGTCTATCCTTGGTAGTGCGAACGGATCCTTTGGGCAATGCTTGTTGAGGCTCGTGAAATCGATACACATCCTCCATTCATTTGTCTTTTTCATCACAAGAACCGGGTTTGCTAACCAGTCGGGGTGAAATACTTCCATGATAAAGCCTGCGGTTAATAGTCGCGCGATTTCCTCACCTATAGCTCTTCTCCTTTCCTCATTCATCTTTCTCATACCTTGCTTCACAGGCCTGGCCTTGGGATCCACGTGCAAACTGTGCTCTGCCAACTCAGTGGGAATACCCGGCATGTCGCTGGGTGTCCAAAACACATCCGCATTTGAACGGATGAATTCCACCAGAGCCTTTTCTTGCGCATCATCTAGATTGGACCCTATAGTGAATTGCTTGGTGGGATCTCCCTCCACAAAATCTACTTTCTTGGTATCTTGAGCTGCCTTGAACTTCACTCTTTCGTCTTCAGCATCTGGCCTTCTCAACGCTGTACCATCATCCGGATCCACCTGCGACCGGTAATACTGAAGCTCTTCCTTCCTGCAGGCTTGTTCGGCCATTACTGAATCTCCCTCATCGCACTCGGCTGCTATATCCCGGTTTCCATGGATAGTGATGGTCTGCTTGGGGCCCGGAATCTTTAATTGCAGATACACGTAGCACGGCCTAGCCATGAACTTAGCATAAGCCGGCCTTCCGAACAGAGCGTGGTAGGGGCTGTGCAGCTTGACTACCTCGAACGTGAGCCACTCCACCCGATAGTTATCTACCGATTCTCCAAAGGCTACTTCCAACGCAATTTTTCCTTCGGGGCGTGCCGAATGACCCGGCACGATTCCATGGAACACCGTCGAACTTTTTTGTAGCTGGGACTCCTTGAGGTTCATGCGCAAGAAGGTTTCCCAATATAGGATGTTGATACTGCTCCCTCCATCCATCAAGACTTTCTTCAGCTCGTAACCATTGACCTGGGGTGCCACCACTAATGCCAAGGTTCCAGGGTGCTTTATTCCTTCCGGGTGATCCCTTCTGCTCCATGTTACCTCTTGCTCCGCCCATCTCAAGGATCCCGAAGTGGCCGAGGAGGCTGGATCCACTGTTTGCTTCAACGCCCCTTTGTCCCTGCTGGAAGTCCCTGTAACATGCACATGATATTGTCCTTTCAAATTGAGCGTACGTACCATGCCGATGAAGATATTGATTTGGCCGATTGACACCATGGATCCGGATTCGAAGTGATCCGGCTCCAACTCCCACCCGGAATTGTCCACTATCTGCTCTCCTTCGTCATTGGAGTAGATCTCGCCGACGACAAAGTTCTCCATACTCTTCCGAGCTTCTCCCGTGATGTAAACACCTTTGGACGCAGGCCCCACGGTGGGCGCCAACTGTCGTGGGATAATCACGGCAGATGTTACCGGGGGTAACTGATCTAGGGGCAAGTCGACACAGGTATTTGGGAGAGGGTTTAGCTCGAAGGAAGACATGGCGAAAAGCAATCTAAGAGCCGGAAAACAACTCGCCGGATCTCGATATGATTATACTGGATACTCGATAATAGGTGTTACAGTTATGGCTTGAATCTCTCTCAGGCGAAGCCTAGGGGTTGGTTTATATAGTACTCATACCCCCTTTGGCTTGCCATACAAAGCGCTCCTTGAGTCCTACTCGAACTCTATATACAAACCTAACTTTCCTTACCATAACCCACAATCCGGGTTACGATCCTTACAAGCCCTGGGCCTTTCTGAAGCTTCTTTGTTCTTAGCCGGATTTGGTCCATCCGCCGTTTGGGCCGGATTACACCTGGGAGTTGGCATACCGGGTTACTATCCCCTCATCAACTCCCTTCCCCTCTGGGCGGAAGACACCCGCGTGCCGGAGCACGAGTTCCTGGTGGCTCTCTGTGGCCGCCTCGGCAGTCGCCTGAAACTGCCTGACGTCTTTGCCTGGTCCATTGATCGCAATCTGCCCCGCGGATTATGGCTTCAGGTGGTGGGTTGCATCAACGGGGCCTGGTGGGCGTCGGTGGAGTTTTGCTCCGTCGGTCACCTGTCGCTGGCGAGGGGGTGAAAAACCTTCACTCACGCCTAGAGGCTGGAGGAGAGTCAGGCCCTCCACTTCCTTTTAGATGGGGTGGACCGCCTCTTCGTGAAGATCTTCAGGCATCGTGGCGAGCGTGTGGAGTGCTGGATCGAGAGCGGGAGCAACGATGAGAGCGACAAGGATGATGAAGATGATGTTATTGAAGAGGAAGACGAGGAAGATCTGTCTGCAGTCAAGGAGGAGAGCGACGAGTTGAACTTGGCGAGCGACTGATGGCCTTTGGGTGCCTTCGTCCAGATGAGGAGCCTGACGATCCTGATCAGTCAGCCTTCGTTTGGACTCCTCTTCTTCCTCCTCCTTGTCACCTCCGTCCCTCCTCCTCGGCCGATCATGTATCGTAGCTGTGGCGAAGACAGGTTCGTCCGAGGTTGGTCGCATTTTTTCCTTCTTTGATAGCCGCGGAGGGGGAATAGCTCCTTCCCGGTCCTAGGTCCTTTTTGTCTTCTTGATGGATCTGCAGCATTTCCATGTACTTGAAAGTATCTCATGTATGAAATATGACGGAAATGTGTTCTTTTGCCTATCACTTTGTGAATGAGTTCTTTCGAGAGTCATCAAGGGATTCGGAGTTAGCTATGCGAGTTTTGGCGTGGCGCAGTGAGTCGCTTATTGCGAGGGTCCTTGTTGTCACCCTTCTCGAGGCGTTCCTCCCTTCCTTGTAGAGATCCCAGTTCGGTTGCTTCGGGAAGCAGGTGTATGTGTCTCTGAAGTGAGCGAAAGTACGTGTCTGGTACTCTTCTCATGGATGCCTCGAGAGGAAGTTAGCAACAAGGGCTTAGGTGAGGTGTCGTGCACAATAGAGACCCGTTTAGACAGAGCTCTGCCACTTGGTTTTATTCCGATTGGGTCTCACCCGTGCACGGGTACCGATCCTAGCCCCCGCTCGCGAGGTGTCCTAAAGAAGGAGTAACAGAAGCGTGCTCCCAAAGAAGGAAGATGGCCTTGCCGAGAGACAAGTGTTGTTAGCGAAAGATCTTTACTGCTAGGGTGAGGCTCTACATTACACACTTGGGGATATCATGACCCTGTGGTCCCCCAAGAAGCATTTGATGCCTCGTGCGGACACGTGACTCCCATCGTCATGGGGCTGAGACTCGCGCGAGCTTAGGTGCAAAGGTTTGCCATGCGGCTTCCCACTTGTGTAGGTAGAGGCTCTCGGGCCAGGCGGTCGCCTAGTGAGATGCCCCCTGAGACCCTCACGGAGAGAGGTCATGGCGTCATTTTTACCTGGCGTCACGGGGTCCCCTCGAGGGTGTGTCACCACGTCCTAGGGGAGGCACGTGGAGAGGGCAAGAACAAAGGGTAGAACTTCCACAGATGTTGGATGTTCCACGGGTTTGGCACGGGCGTGCCGTGTTCAGTCTCCAGCCGTGCCGCACTAGGTCTCGCGACGTGTGTTACCCGGTACAAACCCTCCCACATAGGAGAGAGCTTGTGTAAGCCCTCTCGGGAGAGAATCCTACTCGGTACCAAGTCGCCCACCTCCAGTGTGCGTGTCTTGATGGTGTTGTTGTGGTAGCGCCGGAGGCCTTGCTGGGTACCGAGCGGCACGGGCGGCGGCTCGGGTTCTCGCCTCCTCGAGAAGCAGCAACTCCCCGGAATGGAGTTCCCTCTACTTGTCCTTGTTGAAGTTCATGGCTCGGGGAGAGCCAAACTTGAGTTCGGCTGGGAGAATGGCCTCGGCCCCATAGACTAGGGAGAAAGGCGTTGCCCCGGTGGGCTTGGTTGCGGTGGTGCAGATTGACCACAGGACCAGCGGTAGCTCATCGATCCACTTCTTCCCATTGGAATTCAGCTTGTTGAGGCTCCTTGTCTGGAGGCCCGTGAGGACCTCGGCGTTGGTGCATTCCGCCTGGCCGTTGCTTCGCGGGTGCGCGACGGAGGCTTAGCAAATCTTTTTGCCCAGGATGACATGAGAACTTTGAAGAAGGATGTTTCCAAATACAAGAAGAAGTGCAATGCCGCTCAGACCTCACTGAAGAAACTATCGGACCAAGTTGCCGATACTTATCAGATCTTGCTTAGTAAGTTTTTGCTGCCGATTGGCTTCATATCTTTGCTTTATTATGTCAGACTCGGGATTACTGATACGTTCTCTCTTTTGTTACAACTGTAGGTGCCAACCTTGCGGCCCCAGAGGAGGATGCCATTGTCAAGGCTAAAACCCTAAAGACCGTGCTCCGAACTTTCTTTGCCGGCACGAAATTTATACTGGATGCCGTGAAGTGGCCTACGGAAGTATACCCGGGTGAAGAAAATCTTGTTCAAGCCTGCTCCACTGTGCCTGGCTGGATTGAAATCTGGAAGCGCTCGTCCTGCCGGATTGGTATGACCCGGGCCTTTACCCTGGTCAAGGCTTTCTTTCCAAAGCTTGACCCGGCAAAGGTAATATCCGGGTTTCCCGAATTCAAGGCGGATGGTTCCAAATTTACACCCAAAGATTTCAAGGCCATACAAGCCGCAGTGCGCCCCTCGGCTACCTCTTTGGCCGATAGTTTGGACCTAAACACGATCATGAGTGCATACGACGCTGATGGCAAAGTTGTTACAGAGGAAGCACCCCCGCCCTTTGATATCTTGGAGAAGTGGGCTTCTAACTCGGCCAAGAAGAGGGAGGCGACTGCAAAGAGAGAGGCCGAGCTAGGATCATGTCCTTCTGCCTCTACACCAGCCGTTCCTCCACCTGTCCGCCCTGATGCAGTGAGTCCGAGTAAAGGTGCCGGGAAGGCTAAGCAGCAAGCCCAGGACCCAGAGCCGGAAGACCGTACTCAGGAGGCCGAATAGGGCAACAGCATCATAATACCTTGTTTTCGTGATGCTTTGTACTCAAACTATTATGCTTTTGATGATGCGCCTGTGCACCCTGACACTGATGTCGTAACTTGTAACATACTTTAGTCCGTGATATGCTTTGCGGCTTTCCTAGCCTTTTGATAACCGTATTGCTTGTTTATTCTTTGAGTTTTTCCTCGATATCCGACTCTCTATTCTGGCTCCCTTCGTAAAACTCGGTTTTCCGAGTACCAGGGGCTTTGATAAGTGGACTTTTCTTTAAGTCCCCAAGACTCGGATGCTAAGGTCTTTCGAACTGCGATAACCAAGTAGTTTGTTTCTGTTGCAAAGTCCCCAGTCCCCATGACCCAAAGTCCGAGTCATGGAGGTGTGGCCTTTCTCAGAGAACAAATTGCTTTTTATCGAGTCGAAAACCTAAGGCCATTCCGCGTAAGTACTGAAGTTATGCTTGATAGTAATTGAGTTTCCGGCTATTAGCCTTGTACTCTGCATAAACTTGTGGTTTAGATGACCCTTTTGACTATCTTGTACTGTAAGCCGGCTTTCGCGTGGATACCATGTTGTTACATCCATACGAAAACAGGGTCAGACAAGTCCCATTGGGCTTCATGACTGATTGTAATCGTAAGCGAACAAATCATGCCACTTTAGTGCGAGTCACATCGAGCTTAAGTAAGAAAATTGGGCTCCTTTGTCCAGTTATAAGATTGTAGCCGTACTCGTTTGCGAATAATCGGCCCCTATAACTTATAGGCATCAAGGCCGGGTCTTTCGGGTTTGTGGCTGGGCTACTTGAGCAACCAGCCCCCGAGACCTATATATGCTCAACGTTCTTAATGATACTGAAATATTGATGTCACATGGATACTACTTACTTGTAATCAGGCTGTAACGAAATAGGACTTGATAACCATCTCTTTATTGATGCGAGAAAGTTTGGATCAGCAGGCCGCCTCATTAAAAACCTTCCAGTCCCCTTAGGTACCCTGGGTAGGAAAAGAGCGCGTCTAAAACCTGCTGCCCGTTACATTGTTTAGTTCTCCATGGGGACCGGTCCCGGACTGGCGTGACCAACGCACATTCTCCACATGCTGGACTTTTTCATGATGAGTACCGGGTTTACTAATCGACCCGGGTGAGGTGTTTCCGTGACACGGTTGGTTGTGAGCGGTCGTGCAGTTTCTTCCTTTATAGCGGATTGCTTGGGGGAGTCATCCTTGGTAAAAGCCACCATTTTAGCATCTTGCGCTACTTTGGATTTTGCTCTTTCGCCTTCAGTACTCGGCCTTTTTGATGTGGTTCTATCCTCCGGGTCTGCTTGAGATCGGTAATGCTTGAGTTCTTCTTTTCTACAGGCTTGCTCGGCCATTGCTGCATCTCCTTCGTCGCATTCAGCTGCTATGTCTCGGTTTCCATGTATGGTGATGGTCTTCTTGGGACCCGGGATTTTTAGCTGTAGATATACGTAACACGGCCTAGCCATGAATTTGGCGTAAGCCGGTCTTCCGAATAACGCATGATATGGGCTGCGCAATTTGACTACCTCAAAGGTAAGCCACTCAACTCGATAGTTATCCTTTGACTCCCCAAAGGCTACCTCCAATGCGATTTTTCCCTCGGGGCACGCTGAATGACCCGGCACTATCCCATGAAAAACTGTTGAGCTTTTTTGTAGCTGAGACTCCTTGAGGCCCATGCGTAGGAAGGTTTCCCAATACAGTATGTTGATGCTGCTTCCACCATCCATCAAAACCTTTTTCAGCTCATACCCATTGACTTGTGGTGCGACCACTAATGCCAAGACTCCCGGGTGCTCCACTCTTTCTGGGTGATCCCTTCTGCTCCATGTTACCTCCTGTTCTGACCATCTCAAGTATCTCGGGACAGCTGACGAAACTGAGTTGACCGCTTGCTTCAGTATCTTTTTGTCCTTGTTAGAGCCTCCTGTGGTATGCACATGATATTGACCCAGTTGTTTGGGGTTAGCCTGGAAACCTCCTGCCCCCCCTTGGTTATTGCCTTGATTTCCAGCCGCCGGGTTACCAGCTGGGGGTGGGCCGTTGCCCGGGTTTCCCCCTGGACCCGGTCCTCCTCCCCGTCTTGCACTTCGCATAGCTCTGTTCACTTCGTCATTTTTCCATCTTTGTAAGTCGGCGCACTGCTCCAGAGAGTGATTAGCTGGCCTGCCGTTCCTGCTGTGTTTCGGGCACGCCATCCTGAATATGTCCCAATTGTTACCCGGCCTTGGCGGCCCTTGATAGTTTCCTCCATTGTGATTACCTCCGTTGAAATTTCCTTCTGCTCTGGGCCTTGAAGACCCGGCTTCTGTATTGGCGACAAACTCGGAGCCTCCTTCAAACGGGCGCTTGTTCTGGCTATTTCCGTTATTACCCGGTGCTGATGCATTGCCGGTTCTTCCATTATTACTTGTGTTTGCTTTTACCTTCTTGTCATCAACTTCCTCTTCTGTAGTATCTGTCGCAGCGTGTTTGTTGCATGCGTCCATCAATTCTCCCATTGTAACTTCCGACGCATTTCGACTAGACTTCATGCGAGTTAACTTTTGCACTAAAGGTATGTACTTGCATGTTTTTGCCATGGCCTGTAGCGCATCCTTCGGCTGAATGTCCGTGGACGAGTGAAGTATCTCCATAACCCGGCGCACCCAACTGCGCGCCGATTCTCCCTTCTTCTGGACGCACCGCTCTAGGTCGTCAATAGTGAACAACTTCCTGCATGTCCCATGAAAGTGCTTGATAAACGCGGTCTTCAATTCCTCCCAGGACGATCGATCCTTCCGGCAAATTGGTGAACCACAACTTTGCTGCTCCTTCTGACATCATCAAGTACATGAACTTGGCTTGGAGATTCTCGGATGCGTTGCGAATTGACATTGCCATCTCATAGCTACTTAGCCATGTTTCTGGGTCCATAGTTGGCTCATAATTCACTACTTTCCCTGGCTCTTTGAATTTTTCCGGGTAAGGTTCAGCTCTGATATTGTCCGAGAGACACTTGGGTCCCGCAAGAACGGTTGAAGCCGGCCTTGCTCTAGAAACGTGTGATGCCGCGGGGGGCGCGGCTGGGCGCGGTGCTGCGGGAAGTCCATGCGCTGCAGACCCGGCCGCGGCCCTCTGGGCTCTAGAACTGTCCACGACAGCCTGTGCTGCTGATGCTGCCTGAGCGCGGGGAGGAGGCGGCATTTGCTGCTGCTCTTCCCTCCGCCGTGCTGAACTTGTTTGGATATTCCCTTGTTGTTGACTGACGTATGGCGTTCCATGCATACCGCTTCTGTGATCCGGATAATTGGCTTGCTGTGCCACCGCAGTGTGCAACAGATCGATGGCTTGTCGAGTCTTCTCTGCATGGGGCGACTCTCCCACGGGGATCTGATTTAACGCGAGTGTCGCTGCATACACATTGTCCATGGGGTTATTGTAGTGGCTGGCTGGTGTGCGGAATCGTGACGGTGGCGGTGGTGGTAGATCGTTGCCGGTTGTGACTCTGGTCTGTGGTGGGGGTAACCCGGCCCGTTCATTGGCCGGATGTGTCCCTGCTGTCGCCGGTTGGGGTGTGGTTCCCTGGTTCACCATTGGTATCGGCTGATCCTGAGGTGTGATAAATAAATTAGCCGGATTAATGACCCCGCCCGTTGCTGGTAACCTGGTTTGATGCCTTTGATGCACTCTAGACGTCTCCTCTCGGAGCCGAGTTTCTAACGCATCCAACTCACGCTGCCGCCTGGCCATCCCTTGCCTTTCTGCTTCTACCTGCCTTCTTTGCTGTTCCAGCGCACGACGAGCTACATCCAGATCCCTGACACGTTCCGCTGCGTTTTCCGGAGTGATAACTGTCGCAAGGACCGTGGGATCTAGAATCAGATTATTATCGAATAAGGCCGGGTGGCGCGGGTTTGAAGGACCCGCCCCTGGTGTCCGGTTTCCCAGGAATCCGAACGTGTTTGCGTGCAACTCCTCGTCTGCTGCGCGGCTGGTTACTGATGCCGATTCCCCATCAACCCGGGCCAAAACCGGGTCTCCGTTAGCCGCGCCCTGCTGCTGGGCCACCACCTGAGCCGCCCCGACTGATGCCGCGGTTGCGTTTCCTTGGTTGAGATTGGCCGCGGGAGCCGCGTAGACTGCGACTCGGCGTACGATATCTGGTGTGAGTTCATGCTGTTCTTCCTCATCGTTCTCCTCCTCATACCGGTTTTCCAGCAGATCTAGGATAGACCCGGTATCACCTTCTCTTTCGACCCGGTCGCGCGGGGGCCATGCCGGCTCCTCCGGCTGTTCCCACTCCGCGATGGGTTCTTCTGCCGGATGTGTCGTTCCAATCGATTCTTCGTCATCTGATCGGATAGAAGTGGCTTCTCCTGGCACAGAATCAGATCCAATATTGTCAGGGATCGAATTGGAAGTACGTACCATACCAATGAAGACGCTGATCCGGCCGATTGTCACGACGGATCCGGATTCGAGGTGATCCGACTCTGGCCCCCAGCCGGAATCGTCCACCATCTTTTCTCCTTTGTGGTCGACGTAGATTTCACCGACGACGAGATTCTCCATGCTCTTCCGAGCTTATCCCGTGATGTAAACACCTTTGGACGCAGGCCCCACGATGGGCGCCAACTGTCGTGGGATAATCACGGCAGATGTTACCGGGGGTAACTGATCTTGGGGCAAGACGACACAGGCGTTTGGGAGAGGGTTTAGCTCAGAGGAAAACATGGTGCAATTCGATCTGGTAGCCGGCAATCAAAGTCGCCGAGTCTCCGATCTCAATACAATAACTCAACTCTGGGGTTACACTGGATGCTCGATATCAAGCGATATTGCTAGGGTTCTTAGATCTCTACCTAAACTAGACCTGGGGGTCGGTTTATAAAGCACCCGTACCCCCTGGCTTATTCTCCAAGGCGAATCCTGGATCCTACCCGGACACGGCGCACAAACCCTAACTTTCTTCTACCATAACCCACAATCCGGGTTACTGGGCCTACAAGCTTGGGCCTTTATAGGTTCCCTTATCCTTAGCCGGATCCTGCGCAGCGTCCTTTGGGCCGGGTTATTCCTTGGAGTTTGGCCTACCGGGTTATCTTCCCCCCATCACTTGTCCTTGGCCGGCAACTTGGAATCCACAGTCGTGGCCTGTTTGCCTTTGGTAAGAGCGAGCTGCTTCTCGGTCTTGTTCAGCTTGATGCCATATTGTTTGCCCATCTGCACCATGTAGGGCGGGTAGACAGGCGGGTCTTGAGCGCTTGATCATGCGGCTGCGCCAGCGGCGCTGCCGGAAGCACCAATGGAGAGCTGCCCGGTCTTCGCGGCAGGTTTTGCAGTCGGTTTAGGCGGCGGCATCGCGGCAGAATCTTGGGCAGCGCCGCGTGAGGGATTCATGCGGACGGGGGCGTCAGGCTGGGCAGCTTGCTTCTCGGCAGCCTTCTTCTCGGCAGCCTTCTTCTCGGCAGCATCCTTCTTGCCGACAGCATCGGAAGCAGCTTTCTTGGTGTTCTGCTTGGCTGGAGGGCTTGCTGCGGTCTTGGTCTTCTCAACGGGGGAGCTTGGAGCGGTGGGTGGAGCAGCCTGCTGGGTAGGCGGCACCAAGGGCTGGCTACCCGGCGCAGCGTCCGGCTGCGCTTGGCTTGGCGGGTTCTGCTCCACCGCAACTGTCTCAACCCGCTGCTCGGCAGCGGGATCTGGTCGTGCTTCTTCTTGTCCTTCTACCCGCGGCTGGGCCGCGGGGTCATCTTGATCAGCAGCCTCAGTTTCCGGCTGCTCCTGGTTCTCTTCCTGTCGCTCAAGGGCGGCACGGTCTTGGTACTCGGTGTTCTGTTCAGTATTCTCCCCAGCGGAGGCAGCTGGGGGAGAAGGGGGCCTCTCGTCGTGAGCAGCATCATGCGCTTCTTGTTCCGCGCGGGCCTGCTGCTCCTGGTTGGCGTCTTGGGCACCGACGTCCATGTCCTGGACGTTGGCCTCGTCTTCTTCCTTCACGGGAGAGGGCGCACGCGCCCTATCCCGTGGTGCGGTCTCGTCCTCATCAGAGAGATCGATTAGCTCCTCGAGGTCGATGGCGGACTTCCTCTTGGATTTGGTGGGAGAAGCAGCAGCATCAGCGTCCAAGGGAGCGCTGAAAAGAAGAGGAAGTTCAGAAAAAGAAGAGGGAAGGAAAAAAACCGAGAAGCAGCGGCAGGATATAACTTAGAAGAAAACCACTTACCCGCTGCGGGAAGGGGGTGGCCGTCTCCCGGAAACCCGCTTGGTCTTCTTCTCGCCCTTCTTGGCCTTCTTGGCAGGGGGCTCTTGAGCTCCGCTACCCGTCCTCTTCCGAGTGGTGGGAGCAGCCACACCAACTAGATCGACATCGAGGACGTCCTCGTCCTCTTCGTCAACATCAGCATCATCTGCAGAGTAGAGGAGAAGAAAAGGGTTGAGAAGCGGGAAGGAAAATTAGATTGCGCTACTCGCGACGAAAGAGGTGAACTCAATCACCTTCTTCGTCGTCTTCGGACCAGTCCCGAATGGACGCGTCGACATGGTGCTTACTCTGCTGCTCGGCGTGAGGGATACAGAGGGTATCCTGAGTGTCATAGGAGACCTCGTCGTCCTCCTTTCGGTCGTCGCTCCAATTGGCCTCGAAGCGCTCCTTGCTCTCAGTGAGCTGGCGAGCAAGGAGCTGGAAATATAAGCGAGCAACACAAATCAATTGAGCAGTATAAGGCATTCTACCCGGTACGGGATGCAAGCACAAAGCATAATGGAGTAAGTGCCCTACTCGATGTGGCGTGCAAACACAAAGCACATGAAGCCTGACAGATATTGGCGAGTGCCCTACTCGACGTGGCGTGCAAACACAAAGCACATGAAGCCTAACAGTTATTAGCAAGTGCCCTACTCAACATGGCGTGCAAACACAAAGAACATGAAGCCTAAGAGATACTGCTAAGTGTTCTACTCGGCACAGGGTGCGAATACTAAGCATACCAAGCTAGAAGGCTATCTACTCGGTATCACTATGCAAGAAACGAAATGCGAAGTACTAACCTGCTTAATTGACTTCGTGCGGCTATACGGCACGAAGCCGTATTGCCAGTTGTCAGTGAGGCCGGTGCTCATAATGGAGCGCGCCCAGACGGCCACATACGCGTTGCTCAACTCGAACGTGGTCGTCCTTGTGCAGTCTCTGTTGCCCCCCATGTAGCACATGAGGTGCGTACGGCGCTGCAGCGGGAGCACTCGCCTGGAAATCCAGCAGGCGATGGGGTCGTCGCTCTTGAGCCCCAATTCCTTTAGCTGGGCGAGGCGCTTGTTGACTTGCTTGATGTCGCCTTCTAGCGGAGGCCTGTATCCCCAATTCTGCTGAGTGGGAGCTGTGTTGGTCCACTTGGGGAGATTGATCTGGTCCACGGGGGGCACTCCTTCCTTGACAGAGATGTTCTTCACGTAGAAGAAGGACCTCTGCCACTTGCGGACGGAGTCGAGGCCCTTGATGCGCGGATGGTTGGTCCCGCTACGATGCACCATCATGGCGCTACCGGTCGCGGTCATGCCTCGAGCACCTTCCGTGCTACCCGGCTTGGGCACGCTCTGCTTCCTGAAGAAGAAGTAACGCGCCCAGGTCATCACCGTGGGGCGCACGCCCAAGAACGCCTCGCACACCACAGCGTGGTATGCGAGCATCACCATGGCATTCGGCGGTAGGTGGTGCGGATGGATCCCGAAGTGGTTGAGGAAGGAGCGGAAGAAATCCGAGACGGGCAGCCCGAATCCTCGCTTGAAGTGAGCGAGGAACACGAAGAACTCGCCCGCCTCCGGGGTGGGGACGAGCTCGCCGTCGGGATGCCGGCAGCGGACGCCGGGAGGCACGCGCCGGGTGTTCACCAGCCACTGGCATTCATCTGTCGTGAGTTCGGATCCAACCCATCCGGCGCGGGCGTCATCATCGCGGGCCATCGAGGAGGAGAGGAGATTTGATGGAGATTTGGTGGAAATTGGTGGAAAAGGCTAGCCTTTCGGCGCGGTGAGGCTCGCGGCGGCGCAGTAAGATGCACGGCGGCGAAGAGCTCGGTGGCGGCAGAGAAACGAAAAGGCAAGGAGAGAATGAAGGCAGGAAGGGGAAAATGGAGTTAGTGGGATCAGTCGTGGCGAAAATCGTGCGACGTGGGGTGTGTGGGCCGGTTAGAAACGCACACAGCGTAGACCGCGTGCGTAACGGCCGTAATAGATCCCACGACGCGATCGTGGTTAATAACTGCACTTGATGGGACCTAACGGGCCAGTGGGCCCAGGCCGCGGAAAGTGGGGACGTGGCCTGTCAGATCCCGGGCACCGAGGCGTCGGGGGTGTGATAGCGTGACACGTGCCCAGTTGCAGTGCGGAAAGCCGGATTTTGCTCTGCCACGCAGAGATTCTGATTCGAAATTTTGCTAAGTCTTTTTACTCGGCGACAGAGAAGAGAAGTGGTTCTATTCGGAAGAGAAGAAACTCAAAACAAGATTAGGGGCTACTCGGAGGTTTTACTCGGCATCCTAAGGTTCAAAGGCAAGATTGGTTTTAAGCTGGAAGAGCCCAGTGAACAAGTTTGCATGACTCTACCAGCTTGGGGACTAATGTCGGGGGGTTACCCCCGAGTAGGGTAAAGGCAAGTGCCAAGGGCAAGATCAGAAGGGGTGTTTGGCCGAGTAGCTGGTTACCCAGTACTTGCTACCCGGTCGACTGCTATTCGGTCGTACGTATTGATGGCCAGAAGGAAGAATCAAGAAAGTTATATTCCTCCGAGTAGAGGAAGTGGTCCGAGTAGAAGTGGAGGTTTCCTACTCGGGCCAGAAGTCAAAGGAGCCGTTCTGACACAGGATCCCGCGTATCCTGGGTCCGTACTGCGGCACTGTTCATCTGCAGAGAGCGTGCCTGACCGCGCCAGGGTGTCAGCAGGGCGTCGCAGGATAGGGAGGGCCTACTCTGTGTTCGTGGCAGTGATAACAGATCAGCTTATTGGTTTTGCACAACGACTTTCCACACAAGACAAATTAGGAAGCCAAAGCTGTCAGCGGGAAGCCGGAAGTATGCAGTGTGCACACTATGTCGACATTTGTTTGTACTTTTCCCAGTTGGCTGTATCCGGCTGGGCACCAGTATATAAGGTGCCCTGCCCCCTCCTGCGCGAGGGATCCCAGGATCGGTTCACATTCTTGACCTAGTTCATCACGTAGAGAGAAGAGTGGCTACTCGGCTGTAGGCCAAACTTGTATTGTGGCTACTCGGTGAGACATAAATATACAGAGAGAAAGGCAGGAGTAGGGGTTTTACTTCCACACGAGGGCCCTGAACCTGGGTAGATCTTGGTGTTTGCAGTGATTCATTCTTACCACACGCGGCTATTGGCTGCGTGATCCCTCCCCGGGCGCCTCCAGCGTCCATCGTCCCGACATCTTTAGCCATCCTATGGCATCTGCCGTGACACCACCACGACAGGCCCGGCTATCGATGCCGGGAAGGGCGCGGCCGCTGACGCTGGCGTCATCGAGGCGCCTGTGGGTGCGAGGATCCACAAGCCCTACGAGAAGGACTCGAACCTGCCTCCTTCCACCTCTACGGCCATCCCGGCTGTTCGCGCAGGCGCCACCATGCCGCTGGGCATGCCGCAACCCACCGAGGCGGAACTCGCCGCCATGAGGGCGCAAATCGAGCAGCAGCGGCAAGCGCTACTCGCTGAGACCCAGGAGCTGGAGAAGGTCAGGCTTGAGCTTAACCTTGCGCAAAATGAGTACAACGCTGCGCATGGCTTTACTCCTGTCGCTAGGCTACCTAGCAAGATAGGCATTACGCATCGCAACTTACACTCTGAGCTGGCTAGAGATGGTAGTGTTGCTAGCAAGTCTGCTTGTTTGAACACTGTTGATAGGCCTAGGTACAGCACCCCCGCCAAAACTCTTAGGACTGCAGAGGCAGTGGCTGCTGAGTTGCCGCATCTCTCCGGCGACGCGCGCGCTAGGCAGCAGGAGAGGCTTAACGAGCTAGTGCTAGAGGCTAGTCGGCAGAATGAGCAGTTCCGAAAAGCCAATCCGGGTGCTGGCGCTTCTCAGGTTGTACACTCGCGTGGGGCCGGATCTATGGGTCAGGCCTCATCGCTGCTTCCCGGTGACGAGAGGGACCAGAGTGTGCACTCTAGGAAGAGCAGACAAATGCAGGTGTACGACCCTGCTGTCGTCGCAAAACAGCACGTTGTGCCGCGGCAGCCCGGTCAAAAACACAACACTGCAGGAGCAGGTTATCAGGCCAGTAAAGCTCAGAGTAAGAGGCAAGGAGGAAACACCGCAGGGCCTTCTCAGCAACAACCTGCTCAGCCTACTCGGCAGAGGGTGCAACAACTAGCGGCAGCACAGCCGCGTGCGGCTGCGCCAGCAGCCAACCCGGTGGTGCAACCCGCAGCGGTACAGAAAGACCGTTATGATGATGGTTACTCGGCCATGGGGCTGGCCGAGTATGCTGACCCAAGGAACATCGCTGATCGTGTGGGTGACCGCGTGTTGAAGCCCAGCGATGCAAGGTACAAGCTGTACCGGATCAATCTGTCCGCGCAGCTCGAGACCAAGGGGCCACCTGGCCCAGAATGCTTTGCTCATCGTATCCTGGATGAGCCTTTCGTGAACCATTTTCAGTTGCCAGGGGGAGCAGTACAACGGGAAGTTTCGGTGGTCTAGCTACTTGGTGTCTGAATTTCCCTCCCCCTTCCTACGGTGGTGAGGGTAGTATACTTATACCGGTGATTGGCCCTCTTTCCCGCTCACTTGGCGGGAAACGGATACCACATAATGCCAAAGATTGGGGCGCCCTGTACTACTGCGCCTCCTGCATGGTCCTGGTTGCCGGGGGACAGCTCCATCGTCCATGGCGTCACGGTGGGGGAACCCGGTGACTCCTCCTCTGTCTTGTAGCATGGACCGGGTCTTGTTGCACCAAAGAGGAAACCCCAGCCTGGGCTTTGGTGCGTGCAGCAGAGCTCTGCGCTTTATACACGAGAATGACAACTGCAGTCAAAGCCGCTCTGTCTCCTGTGGTTCCCTCTTCATCCGCGCAGAGACCAGGGGGTCACCCTCACATGGGCTATCTCCCAACGGGCGAGGCTCTTTCCGAGAAGGTGCGGGGGCGTAGCAGGGCTCCGTCCCAGCGATGCGTGGTGATGCCCTCAGGGGAAGACTTCTCTCCAAGGGGCTGCCCTTAGCAAGTAACCGTTGGGGGGCTCCTTTCCTTGTGGTGGGCAGGTACAGACTCCTTACGTACCTAATTGGCTAGGTCCGCAGTAGACGGCCTAGGATACCCTGGTATCTACGGGTCCGACAGTAGCCCCCGGTCCTATGACGTGCGCGTTTGAGGAAAGACGAAGTGGCATGTGACCTCCAGCTGCGGGCCAGCCTTTCCCCGTGGTGCGACGGTTCGTGGGAGGTCAAACAATATTTCCGTGGCGTAAACATCTTGTTGCAATTACTACTCTGGCCTGGCGACACACAGCAGCAAGTGCCTTCGCGTTTGGTCACATCCCATCTCGGGACGTGGCCCCTTCTGCCTTGGTGCTTGAGCCGGTGGGAGACCAAATAGGCGTGGTGCCGTCTCTTTGGCTCAGCATAAATAGGAGGGGACGGCCCCTGTCCCATTCCCACGCTGTCTTTGCCCCTTCTTCCCCCATTCTTCACTTGCAAAGAAAGGGAAAACCGAGCATGGCTCAAGGAGGGCGAGGGAGAGGACAGGCTTTGGTCTCCGGCGCTGCTCCCTGACGGATGTGAGGTGCGTCGTGGTTGCTGTAGAGGAGCCGGAGGAGTCCTCCTCGCGGTCATGGTGTGATGGGGAACTCCCTTCCCCTCTGGGCGGAAGACACCCGCGTGCCGGAGCACGAGTTCCTGGTGGCTCTCTGTGGCCGCCTCGGCAGTCGCCTGAAACTGCCTGACGTCTTTGCCTGGTCCATTGATCGCAATCTGCCCCGCGGATTATGGCTTCAGGTGGTGGGTTGCATCAACGGGGCCTGGTGGGCGTCGGTGGAGTTTTGCTCCGTCGGTCACCTGTCGCTGGCGAGGGGGTGAAAAACCTTCACTCACGCCTAGAGGCTGGAGGAGAGTCAGGCCCTCCACTTCCTTTTAGATGGGGTGGACCGCCTCTTCGTGAAGATCTTCAGGCATCGTGGCGAGCGTGTGGAGTGCTGGATCGAGAGCGGGAGCAACGATGAGAGCGACAAGGATGATGAAGATGATGTTATTGAAGAGGAAGACGAGGAAGATCTGTCTGCAGTCAAGGAGGAGAGCGACGAGTTGAACTTGGCGAGCGACTGATGGCCTTTGGGTGCCTTCGTCCAGATGAGGAGCCTGACGATCCTGATCAGTCAGCCTTCGTTTGGACTCCTCTTCTTCCTCCTCCTTGTCACCTCCGTCCCTCCTCCTCGGCCGATCATGTATCGTAGCTGTGGCGAAGACAGGTTCGGCCGAGGTTGGTCGCATTTTTTCCTTCTTTGATAGCCGCGGAGGGGGAATAGCTCCTTCCCGGTCCTAGGTCCTTTTTGTCTTCTTGATGGATCTGCAGCATTTCCATGTACTTGAAAGTATCTCATGTATGAAATATGACGGAAATGTGTTCTTTTGCCTATCACTTTGTGAATGAGTTCTTTCGAGAGTCATCAAGGGATTCGGAGTTAGCTATGCGAGTTTTGGCGTGGCGCAGTGAGTCGCTTATTGCGAGGGTCCTTGTTGTCACCCTTCTCGAGGCGTTCCTCCCTTCCTTGTAGAGATCCCAGTTCGGTTGCTTTGGGAAGCAGGTGTATGTGTCTCTGAAGTGAGCGAAAGTACGTGTCTGGTACTCTTCTCATGGATGCCTCGAGAGGAAGTTAGCAACAAGGGCTTAGGTGAGGTGTCGTGCACAGTAGAGACCCGTTTAGACAGATCTCTGCCACTTGGTTTTATTCCGATTGGGTCTCACCCGTGCACGGGTACCGATCCTAGCCCCCGCTCGCGAGGTGTCCTAAAGAAGGAGTAACAGAAGCGTGCTCCCAAAGAAGGAAGATGGCCTTGCCGAGAGACAAGTGTTGTTAGCGAAAGATCTTTACTGCTAGGGTGAGGCTCTACATTACACACTTGGGGATATCATGACCCTGTGGTCCCCCAAGAAGCATTTGATGCCTCGTGCGGACACGTGACTCCCATCGTCATGGGGCTGAGACTCGCGCGATCTTAGGTGCAAAGGTTTGCCATGCGGCTTCCCACTTGTGTAGGTAGAGGCTCTCGGGCCAGGCGGTCGCCTAGTGAGATGCCCCCTGAGACCCTCACGGAGAGAGGTCATGGCGTCATTTTTACCTGGCGTCACGGGGTCCCCTCGAGGGTGTGTCACCACGTCCTAGGGGAGGCACGTGGAGAGGGCAAGAACAAAGGGTAGAACTTCCACAGATGTTGGATGTTCCACGGGTTTGACACGGGCGTGCCGTGTTCAGTCTCCAGCCGTGCCGCACTAGGTCTCGCGACGTGTGTTACCCGGTACAAACCCTCCCACATAGGAGAGAGCTTGTGTAAGCCCTCTCGGGAGAGAATCCTACTCGGTACCAAGTCGCCCACCTCTAGTGTGCGTGTCTTGATGGTGTTGTTGTGGTAGCGCCGGAGGCCTTGCTGGGTACCGAGCGGCACGGGCGGCGGCTCGGGTTCTCGCCTCCTCGAGAAGCAGCAACTCCCCGGAATGGAGTTCCCTCTACTTGTCCTTGTTGAAGTTCATGGCTCGGGGAGAGCCAAACTTGAGTTCGGCTGGGAGAATGGCCTCGGCCCCATAGACTAGGGAGAAAGGCGTTGCCCCGGTGGGCTTGGTTGCGGTGGTGCAGATTGACCACAGGACCAGCGGTAGCTCATCGATCCACTTCTTCCCATTGGAATTCAGCTTGTTGAGGCTCCTTGTCTGGAGGCCCGTGAGGACCTCGGCGTTGGTGCATTCCGCCTGGCCGTTGCTTCGCGGGTGCGCGACGGAGGCTTAGCAAATCTTTTTGCCCAGGTTGGCGGTAGGACTTGAAGAGGCTGCTTGTGAATTGCGCGCCATTGTTGGTGATGATACGATTGGGAACGCCGAAGCGGCAGACCAACCCCTTGATGAATTTCACAGGTGTCCTTGTCGGGATGTCTCGGACAGCTTCTACCTCCGCCCACTTGGTGAATTTTTCGATCGCGACGTAGAGGTAGTGGTCGCCCCTGAGCGCTCGAGGGAAAGGTCTCGGGATGTTCAGCCCTAGACCGCAAACAACCACGATAGGGGAATGGTCTGGAGTCCTTGCACGGGTTGGTGTGTCTGCTTGGCGTGGAACGGGCACGCCTCGCAAGCCTTGAGGATCTCTATCGCTTCCTTGAGAGCCATAGGCCAATAGAAGCCGTACCTAAAGGCTTTGTCGACGAGGGTTCGCGACGAAGAGTGGTGACCGCAGTCTCCTTGGTGGATGTCCTTGAGGAGGTCCATGCCATCGTCAGCGGGGACGCATAGCAGCGCCATGCCATTGGGGCGTCTTCAGTACAGCTTAGAGTCGATGACGCGGTACATATTGGCTCGTCGGGCGACCTGCTCAGCGTTTTCTTCGTCTTCGGGGAAGTCGCCCTTCTAGAGGTATTCGATCATGCTCTTGTTCCAGCATGCTTCCTCGTGAGTGAAGGCAAGCACCAGGCGGTTCCCAAGGGAATCCCACGGTCCGATGCGCCTTGGGAGGAAGCGGGTGGGAGCTCCTCCTCGAGGTGTTGGTGGCCTTGTTTCTCTTCTTCGTCGACGGGAGGTGTGATGGACGGCTTGGCGATCCTTTCTTCAAAACTCATGGGGCATGTGCCCAGTTCATTGACGCTCACTTGGTGAGTTCGTCTGCTTCTTGGTTGTTCCCGCGTGGGATATGCTGCAATTCCATGCCGAGAAAGCGCTTCTCGAGCTTGCGGACATCTTCGAGGTATAGAGCCATGTGCTTGTCCTTAGAGATGTAGCTCTTGTTGGAGAATTTCACCAAGAGATGGGAATCTCCCTTGATGACGAGGCGCTTGATGCCTAGGGCTATGGTTGCCCTGAGGCCAGCGAGGAGCCTTCATACTCGGCGATGTTATTGGAGACTTTGGCCTTGTAACCAAAATGGAGCTGGACGACATAGTAGAGCTTGTCGCTAGTTGGTGACGTAAGCAGGACGCCAGCCCCCGAGCCCTTGGAGGAGAAAGCATCATCGAAGTGCATTGTCCATTCTGCGGGTCCCAGCTTGCCCGGGGCGGCTGTTTCCTCTCCAGGGTCTTCTTCCGGCGGTGGATTTGTCCACTATGCATTGAACTCCGCTAGAAATCCTCCCTTGATGATCTTGGTCGTGAGGTACTGGAGCTCGAAGTGTTGGAGCTCGACAGCCCACTCTACGACACATCCCGTGGCGTTGGACTTTCGAAGGATCTGCTCAAGGGGGAAGGTTGACACCACGGTGATGGGGTGCCCCTCGAAGTAGTGGCGAAGCTTCCTTGAATCTACAAGGAGGGCGTACATGAGCTTCTGCTGCTTGGGGTACCTCTCGCGGGCATCTCGAAGCATGGTGCTAGCAAAGTAGATAGGGCGTTCGACAAGAGCGACTGTAGAGGCCCCGACAGTGAGTTGTCCTCACGCATTAGGGCTCTCCCAAGGCTGCATGAGGGTGTCCTCTTTGTGGAGGTCTTGGCCTGCAACGGGGTCCTCCTGGGGAGAAGCGGGCGTGGGCTCCAGGTTGGGCATGGCTGCTCTTTTCTTGCCAGCAGGCCTTTCAGCTACGAGTCCATCGCTGACTGTCTGAGGGGTGGCCTCCAGGTAGAGGCGTAGCGACTCCCGTGATCGCAGTGTGACGAGTATGGAAGGGCTTGTCAGATACCTTTTGAGCTCCTCAAATGCAGCAGCTGCCTCAGCAGTCCATTTGAATGGACCCGAACGCTTGAAGATCTTAAAGAATGGCAAAGCCTTGTCGCCGAACTTGGAAATTAAGCGCCCCAGCGCCACCACACATCTCGCGAGGTGTTGCATATCCTTCAATCTTCGTGGAGGTTGCATCTCTTCAATGGACCGAATCTTGTCGAGGTTGGCCTCGATGCCCCGATGGGATACCAGGAAGCCCATCAGCTTCCCTGCTGCAACCTTAAATACGCATTTGTGTGGGTTCAGCATGATGTTGACCCAGCGGAGGTTCTAGAATGTCTCCGCGATGTCATCGATGAGAGCAAGTCTTGACGACGATGTCGTCGATGTAGGCCTCCACATTCTTCCATATCTGCGTCCCGAGGGCGATATGCATGGGGAGCTAGAAGGTGGCTCCCGTGTTCCTCAGGACGAAAGGCACGAAGACGTAGCAGAACACCCCTCAAGGTGTCATGAAGGCGGTCTTCTCTTCATCCTCCTTGGCGATCTTGATCTGATGATAGCCTGAAAGGCGTCCAGGAGCTTCTCCACTTCCTGCACGATGAATACCTGCTTCTCTGGGCCTAGCGACGAGCCTTCTTCTTGACCGGGCGTGCGCCCACGCACACTACCAAATGGTGCTCGATCACCTACCTTGGTACACCAGGCATATCGGACAATGTTCGTGCGAACATGTCCGCGTTTGCCCGAAGGATGGCGATGAGCGCGCCTTCCTATTTGGGAGGAAACCCAGCCCCGATGGTGAGTGATGGCCCCGTGCCATCGGGGTGGAGACCTTCTCTGTCGCCGCCCTTCATGAGAGAACAACTGCTTCTACTTTGGAGGCTCGGCAGCGCCCCCGAGGTTGCCCTCGTCGATAGGGTGTGATGTTGCCGCCTCCTTGTAGGTGTCCTCCATGGAACACATCGCGTCCTTCACGCCCGCGTGAACAGCGAGGGGGCCACTGCTCCCGGCCATCTTGACCATGTTGTATGCGTGGTGTGTGGCGGCCATGAATTTAGCCAGCGCGGGGTAGCCGAGGATGGCTTTATATGGTAGCCCAATGTGAGTGCTGTTGAAGTCGATCTCTTTAGTGCCGTAGTTTTGGCGAGTGACAAATGTGACCGCCAGCCGAACCCTCCCCGGCGGTACGGTTGTGCCGCTGGTTGCTCCGGTGAAGGGTCTAGTGTCCTTGAGGCGGTCGCGCGGGATGCGCAGTTTCTCGAAGGTTCCGAAAAAGATCACGTTGAGGCCAGCGCCTCCGTCCATGAGCGTCTTCGAGACAACAACATGGTTGATCGTGGGGGTGCACACCAGAGGGATGGCTCCCATCGTGCCGACGGCCTTGGGGTGGTCGGCAACGTCGAAGGAGATCTCCTGCTGGGACCACTTGAGGGGCGGCACGACCGACCTGCCGCTGCGGAGGGCGACATTGACCTCCCGCGAGGCCTGCTTAAGGTGGCGCCCGGAGGAAGGAGCGAGGGACCCACCGAGGATGCATGCAGTGTGGCGAGTCGTGTCGTGCATCTCCGACGAGCTGGGGCCGCCGTGTCCCACGGCGAAGCGCCAGAGAGTCATATGACCCTCGGGCTCGCGTAGGGAAGACGGCTGCAGTGGCGTAAGTGTTGGAGGAACTGCGCGCGCAGGTCCTCCCACGAGTTCACGAAGTTGTTGGGGAGATTTAGAAGCCACGCGAGTGCGGGGCCACTTAGAGCCAGAGGGAGCATCTCAGGAGGCACCGTTCGCCTCCCCCGGCAGCCCTGACTCGCGGCTCATATTTCCTCAAGAAGTCCAGCGGGGGAATGTCGCCGGTGTAGGGAGGCGGGAGGCGAGGCCGAAAGGCCGAGCGCCACCTTGCCTCCCATAGGTCCATGTTGAACGCGTGGCAGCACCCTGCCCGGGCGCTCGCCCGCCGCTCTTGGTAGCTAGTCCACTCTGAGTCGGCAGTGGTGTTTCCCAGGACGAAGAATGTCGTGCCGTGCGCACGAGGACGTCGAGCCCTGCGCGCGCAGGGCTCCGCCGGCCTGGCCACAAGCGTGGCCGCCGGTGTGGAGTCGGTCTCCTCCCAGCCAGCCAATGGTGTTTGCGTGACCTCGGCGGTGTGCACCAATAGCAGATGGCCGCAACGTGAGAGTCGCTTGCGCAGGAGGCTGCAGGACCCGCGTATGGTCCGCGAGGGACTCGCTGACGTGCGTCATGTCACGCTCGTGCTGCGGTGCGGAGGAGCACGAGTTGGAGAGTCCCATGCTGGACAAGCTGGTGACGATGGGGCTGATTTCAGTCCGCTTCCAGGACCGCGCCCTGCAGCCAGTCCGATTGGTTCAGGAGGCAACCATGGCGGCAGAGATGCGAGAAAATGCCTTAGCCCCCTACCTGGCGCGCCAAATGTCGGAATGGTTGTTCTGTCAACCACAGAGTAGCACTCGAACATTCGAAAACTGGGGGCTAACCATGTTCTATCGCACCTCGGGTGACTTCATGAAGGGAGCTCTCGAAGGAAAACAATGGAGACACTGGGGGTTTACCCAGGTTCAGGCCACCGTGATGGTGTAAAACCCTTCTCCTGCTTGTCTGGTTGATTGCACTGCGGAGGTTATAGTACAACGGGAAGTTCCGGTAGTCTAGCTACTTGGTGTCCAGATTTCCCTCCCCCTTCCTACGGTGGTGAGGTATTCTATTTATACCGGCGATTGGCCCTCTTTCCCGCTCACTTGGAGGGAAACGGATACGACATGGTCCCAAAGAGGAGAGCGCCCCGTAATACTGCGCCTCCTGCGCGGTCCTGGTCGTCGGGGGACAGCTCCACCGTCCATGGCGTCACGGTGGGGGAACCCGGTGATGCCTCCTCCGTCTTGTAGCGCGTATTGGGTCTTCTTGCACCTAAGAGGCAAGCCCCAAACTAAGATTTGTGACGCTCTGGTCTCTGCGCTTTATACACGGGAATGGCAACTGTGGACAAAGTCTCTCTGTCTCCTGTGGTGCCCTTATCATCCGCGCAGAGACCAGAGCGTTACCCTCACATGGGTTGTATCCCAACGGGCGAGGCTCTTTCTGGAAAGGAGCAAGGGTGGAGCAGGGCTCCTTCCCAGCGATCCGCAGTGATGCACTTAGGAGAAGACTCCTCGCCAAGGGGCTTCCCTTAGCAAGGAACCGCTGGGGGCTCCTTTCCTTGTGGTGGACAGGTACGGACTCCTTCCGTACCTAATGAGCTGGGTCAGCAGCAGACGGCCTAGGATACCCTGGTATCCACGGGTCCGACATGAAACTCTCGGATCTGACGGAACTGGGGGAATGTTTTCAAGAGGTGGGCCCTACCGTTGTCTTGGGTGTTCCTTGGGCCTATCCTAACACAACCAAGAAACTAGTTCCACTTTTCTACCACCTTCCAGCTCACGTAGAGGGTCTAGAACAACAGTTATGTCTCTTTCTCCAGCGGGGCTAGGGTTTCTCCGGAGTGGGGCTCTAGAGCGTCTGAATCCCGCCCAAAACAATGGTTTGACATGTGTGTTAGAGTGTGGCATGGGTTTTGGATTCCCAAGATTCCATCACTCTTTGTGTTAGGGATTCACCGGCTTCAGATTCTCTCTGGCGGGTTCCAGGACTACTTAGAGCACGAAACTCCCGGATCTGATGGAGCGAGGGGAATCTTGTCAATAGGTGGGCCCTACCATTGTCTTTGGTGTTACTTGGGAATAACCTAGAACAACCAAGAAACTAATTCCACTTTCCTACCCCCTTCCAGCACATGATGAGGGGCCGGTAAGGCAGTTCCATCGTTTTCTCCGGCGGGGCTAGGGTTTCTCTAGAGAGGGGCTCCAGAGCGTTTGAATCCCACCCAAACCAAGGGTTTACCATACCATGTGTGTTAGATTGTGTCATCGGTCTTGTATGCCCAAGATTCTCTCACTTTTCGTGTTAGGGCTTCACCGGTGTCGGATTGTCTCTGGCGGCTTCGAGGACTACTTAGAGCCCGAAACTCCCGGATCTTTCGGAACGGGGGAATCTTGTCAAGAGGTGGTCCCTGCCATTTTCTTGGGTGTTACTTGAGCCTAGATAACACAAACAAGTAACTAGTTCCACTTTGCTAGAGGGGCCAGAACGGACGTTCCGTCTTTTTCTCCAGTGGGGCTAGGGTTTCTCCAGAGAGGGGCTCTGAAGGGTAGCTCAGAGGAATTTTCTCATTGGTTGTGTTAGGTTAGGCCATATGAACATTTGTAACCCAAGTTGGGCACATGGTTTCACATGATTCCATCTGTTGCACCTGAAATGGGAGTTTCCACTTAGAAGAGCAGAACCTTCGTGCGGAATAAGTGTGATGTGTGAAGCCGGTCACACCGTGGAGTATCATGTTGGCTCTTACAAACTACCACCACACTCTAACAAATATAGTATGACACCACCTAGGTTTTGGTGTGATTCCGAAGCTTCGGGGGACGGTGAAGTCGAACCCCCCCCCCCCCCAAAGTTTACCGGGAGTCAATGGTGTCGTCTACCCCATCCACGGGCGTCGAAAGGGGGTAACCCCGAGGAATTTTCTCAGTGGTTGAGGAACTGGTGCCAAAACGAGACGCCTTAGAGCTCAGAAAATTGGGAAAACCTAATGTTTGCTGAGAGAAACACTTGGCGACGATGACCACCACCGATGAATTCGCGCGAAGAGGTTATTTTTTTGGCCCAAATCTTCGCGTAGTGCTTTGCCACCGACACACTCGACGAACAACCTGCAAAAATGGCGGGAACCCCAAACAATTTCACGCGCGTCTCTTTGCCGAGCAAAGAACTCAGCGAAGAAACAGAAAAAAAAATTATCTGATATGTTTTGCCGAGCGCGGCCATCGGCAAAGTAAGGTCAGGATTTCTATTTTTCTTTATTCGAAAACTTTGCCGGGCGGAGCACTCGGCGGAGAGCCCGCGTCATCATGGTGCCATGGGACTTACTTGTCGGTGCCAAGTGGCCAGAACGTTCGCCGAGTTCTTTTTTGTGTCTTTTGCCGACGAGTAAATCTTCGCCGGGGTATTTTTCGGGGATTGCTCGACGAAGAGGTTGTTTGCCGAGATTGCTCGCTATCGCCGAGCGTTTTGTCCAGACTCTCGGCGTAGGTTGTCTTGTCGGGTGGCCTCGAGATTTTGCACTCGGTGAAGCCGAGACAACCCCGAGAGAGATTCATTTTCTAGTAGTGTTGTACTCCTATGCACTTTATTGAAGTGTGAGTTGGATTTTTTAGTTAACTATTATATGTTTTGCCTATATTGTTAAAATGACATGACTATAGCTAGTTTTTGGCTCTACTATTGAAGTCGTTCTAAACTGAACCAATGGTGTGACTGCATATTGGCGTAGACTGCACCGAGAGACTTAAGCAATCAAAGGGGTGTTACAAATCGTAGGCGCAAAACCGATCTACCGAGGCCAAGCAATCACTGCAAAACACGACACCGAGATTTGGTAACGCAGTTCTGCGAACTCGCCTACATCTGCGGGGCATGACTATGGGCGCTCCTCCCCATCGATACCGCTGCACCGGCCGCCTTGGTCGCCGGCACAACCCGCCGGCTCCCCTTGCGCGCCTGCTGCTATCAAGTCGCCATCGACGACAAGCCCGCCGAGGCAATACAGACGCACCAGATCTCAACGCCACGCCGGTCCGGTCACCCCTGCCACGGGCGCCGGACCGTCCCCTCGTGATCTTGTGTCTAGCCTACTAGCTTTCGTCGTGTCTATTTGGGCTACTCCCGGTGCCTTTATATATTAGGCCAGGTTACACGTGTCCGACTCAAACACTAACCTTCCGTTTAATTACAAGTCCTAGCGTAGCCCTACTCGTACACATATTCGACATATATTCCAACAAACTCCACCTTGGCGAATATGCCCTTCGCCATCTTGAAGCCGTCATGCCGAATCTTTGTATACCTGGACTTGAACCATTAATCATAAGCTCAGGTGCTACTCCCTTGACTCCAAATGACTTCACCTGCAACCGTACTTTCTTCCTTGTTTCACCACAGTCAATGCTCCCACGAAAATTAAGTTCTTCCTCACTCTTGTCTTGTGCTCCCAACTCTCCGGAGTATCCGTCCACCGCCATCACACAACGATCATAAAGTCACCATATCGACAACGCCGTTGCATCGTCACCTTGGTAGCCTCGTCCTTGATCCATGTGAAAGTGAACAACTCACATATTAGGTGTCACAAATAAGAGTTACCTGAACTCATCATTCTCGCTATTGTTGACTGCATCTCTGAAACCTTGAAGAAATTTCCCCGTTGCCTTAAGTCATCTCCAGTCAAATTCACAACTGTCTCATCACCGCTTTCGCAGATTCTCCATGGCCGACTCATGTCCATCACTTGATGTCAATCCCGATAGACCCAGTCACCAACTCGAACCTGGTACTCGCCAACACCGCTTCAGAACCCGTGCACACATGTCAAACCTCATGTCCGACCGTCCGTGCCCTGGTCCATCGCCGTGTCCCGTGCTTACCGCACACCTCGCCGCTATTACCGCGTCGAGCATCCACAATCTTGGCCAAGATCTCAAGGGATGCTAACCCACACCATCTCAGGCCCCACTGCAGATAACCATCAGTCTACCCGACCGATGCCGAGTTCCACGTATCTCCCGAACCTTGACGTCCAGTCCGACCAACGTGCTTCTCGCCTTCCCGCTGACTAGGCTTCGACTCTCCGATATCTTACGTCGTAGCCCCTCCATCAGCTGAGTGGAATCGTTAGACCCCAGCTCCACCTTCAACATGCCTCCATGGTAGATGATCAGTCCACCCCACGCCCCGTCGACCTCAAGATCTCACGTGTGCACCATCTTGAATCAACCCCGCGCCATCGCATGTCGAAGCGCGCATACCCATGCGCCGCGTGTTGCCACGCCACAGAATTCAGACACCATCAGCCATCACGCTCCTACGTCGTCGTTGCCGATCTTCACCGTATTCTGTCCGTCAGACTGTCCAGTCCAACCCAGCCGAACACATCCGACTGCAACCATGCTCCACCTCGCACCTTGTACACCAGCCAAATTGCCGTGCACTGTCCGGCACCCGTATATGCATGATCATCCTCGCCGCGTCAGTCCGTCACGAACTTGCGCACTCCGCATCACTTATACCTAACGTAGCCATCCTGTATACCACGAGTACACCGAGCAAAAAAATTTCCCAAAAGAAAAACACTTGATGTCTTCTGGTGTGCACGTATCAAAGAATTGCATGCCATTGAATCCAATACCCAGCCATGCATCATCCTCATACTCACGTGCCCTCCAAAGCTCCTTGACTATTCTTCCTTTTTTTTTTTTTGCTCCAACTCAGATGGCATGCATGTACTACATCTGATACGGTGCTCTTTTCTTATACCAAATTTTGTCGCGTTGCACTTAGCATCTGACACGCACCCCACGCCTTGGACCAGCTGACCAGCTAGGGTGCCTCCTCGTACATACACCCCAACTAAGCTCTTGTCCATCACGTGCACTACAGCCGCCTCGTCCTGGATCGGATCCACCGATCGACCTGTAGCTTCGTGCCTTGCTAGATGCCTCTGCTTTCTCTCCGATTGCTTCTTTGATTTCAGACGTGCCCAGATCGCCATCTCGCCCGCACGTCGATCCGCAACATACCTGACGACGCCCGATCACAACATCTGTCCTCCTTCCTCTAGATCAACAACCGCAACCTCTAAACCTTGCTCTGATACCACTTGTTACAAATCGTAGGCGCAAAACCGATCTACCGAGGCCAAGCAATCACTGCAAAACACGACACCGAGATTTGGTAACGCAGTTCTGCGAACTCGCCTACATCTGCGGGGCATGACTATGGGCGCTCCTCCCCATCGATACCGCTGCACCGGCCGCCTTGGTCGCCGGCACAACCCGCCGGCTCCCCTTGCGCGCCTGCTGCTATCAAGTCGCCATCGACGACAAGCCCGCCGAGGCAATACAGACGCACCAGATCTCAACGCCACGCCGGTCCGGTCACCCCTGCCACGGGCGCCGGACCGTCCCCTCGTGATCTTGTGTCTAGCCTACTAGCTTTCGTCGTGTCTATTTGGGCTACTCCCGGTGCCTTTATATATTAGGCCAGGTTACACGTGTCCGACTCAAACACTAACCTTCCGTTTAATTACAAGTCCTAGCGTAGCCCTACTCGTACACATATTCGACATATATTCCAACAAGGGGGTCGTGATGGATTGTGCTAGGAGGCACTAAGCCTTCTCTCCTTCATTGTTTTTGCGATGGTTATTGACAGGATGTCTTGGCTTTAATCTAGGACGTGGTGTTATAGAAGCCTATACACGGTCGGCTGGGGCCTAGAATTTTGGTTCGCCTCCACTGCGATGTCTTGTTCTTCCACTAATCTTTACCATTTTTAATGGCTAATTTTTTCGCGAAATATTTTTAAAAAAATTATTCTCTTTAATGGCGGCACACAGATACCTGCAATACACATGCATGCCTGTCTCCGGGGCCCGGGGCGACGGCCCCGCTAGCCTCCATCAGGGACGGGCTTGAGGACAGATCGATTTTTTTTTTTGCAGGGATGATGACAGATCCACTAATCTAACAGAGCAGGGACCGAATATTGTATAATCAAATGTAGCAGTACAAAACTTAATTTAATTGTAACATCAACATTTCGTCTGCCAACCTTTGCCGTGGAACAAGACTGAAGCCACAGTGCTCGGAAATCAGTACAATGAAGATGGTGATAGACCCGGATCCCAGAATGAGGGGCAGAGTCGCGAGGAACGCGGTGAAGTCGTAGCAGTCTTTGTCCAGCATAGAGAGGGCGATCCAGAGAAACGAGACACCGGCGCAGAAAGAAAGGCACGCCACTATCCATCTGCTGCATTCGGCGGGCTCCGCCACCACCTTAACCTGCTCGTCGCCGGCCATCTTATACGCGCGCGCCGGCCTAGGGACCAAGCTTAGCCTCTGAATCAATGGATGGATCCACTCACCCCTGTTCCTGTTGGTTCGGCCTAGTAAGTTTTTTGTGACTTTCCCGTATATAAAGACGCTGGCTGTGAACGATTTTCCCGCATGATTTGTTTGCTTTAGTTAGCTGTACACATATACTAACCGTACTGCCGCGATCTCCGAACAGTTGGAGCGCCGCTTCTTTTACAGTGGTTCGGATTCTTTCATCTAGGGCATGCACAATCGTTATGACGTCGGGCGTGTGTAAAACTTCTACACGTCAGGTATACGTCCCGTATAGCGGTATAGGCATCGCAAGAGACGGCATATACTCTGCGTGGTCAGTTTCCGAAAAACGGATGATATGACCCAGCAAAAGCGACCCGCTCAATACATCCGGAAACAGCCCGTCGCCAAGGAGCGATTTTCACGTTAATAGACCGTGTTATTTCTACCGACGGACTGTTGTGGTTTTCCGTTCTCTCTCCCCAGGTAATCTAATTTCCTACGAGGAGCACGTTGCAGGGATGGCAAAAAAAAGAGCACACTGCAGGGCTGTATACCGCTACATGCCCTTACACGGACATGACCGAAAAGTAAGATACGCATTTGGTAGTAACATGACATCCGGGGAAATAATAAAGTTTAACTGTATGAGTATTTTCTTTCTGCCAATCATCAGTTCACCGAGGAATTTGGAAGTCACATTCAACAAAATTTTACCATCCGGTTTAGCTTATTCATGTCTGGTCTATTGCTGATCAGTTGATGTATTAGCCTAGGCTTTTCCATTTTCTTTTCTTTCTACCGCTTCCATGTTTGGACCTGCTTTCCGTTATTCCGCGACCCTTTTCGGTCCATCTATACTTCTTATAGAGCAAAACCCTACTGATATGAATTAATTATTTTTCTATCTCAACATGCAAGTTATCCACATCATCTGTTCTCCTAGCCATTCAATTGTCCATGTCATATTCACTAATATTTATGAATCACTACATGCAAATTACACATCACTCATTTCTTAAATCATTCAATTATGTATATTAATAATTTAAAATATGTATATAGTATGATCAATTTTAGCAAATTAATTGTCCATGTCATCTTCACTAATATTTATGAATCACGACATGCAAATTACACATCACCTATTTCTTAAACCATCTAATTCTGTACATTAATAATTTAAAATATGTATATACTATGATCAATTTAATTTTTCATATTCATTTGGAAAAAATATTGTATCACATCTCTTATAAAAAAAATACACATGATTCATTTCTTAAACCATCCAGTTATCCATATTAACAATTTAAAATATATATACTATAATCAATTGTAGTTTCCAAACAGAACCCACTGCAACGCGCGGAGTATCCTTCTAGTTCTTTTAAAATATGTTTTGTTCTGTCAAAAGATGTTGCTATGGAGATTTTGATTATGAGCTGCTGGAATATTTGGAAATAGAGAAATACTAAGATCTTTGAGAATCTGACTCCAGGTCTCCTCTCTTGGAAGATTCAATTTCATAAAGACCTTCTTACTTTAAAACACATATGTAAAGTTTCCAAGAGTTCCTCTTTAGCTAGTTGGATAGTTCTAGTTCTAGTTGAATCTTAATTTCATCCATGTTAGTGAAAACTGGTATTGGATGACTTTTTTTGGAGCGTTCTTTTTGTAATTTTTATATATTAATGAAAAATTACCGTAGAACAATTGTTCTACGGTTTGGGCGCTTAAAAAAATGTTTCAGTGGTCTAATATTAAATTTTCCTATTGGTGTGGAAAAAATGTAAATAAATTGTACAAAAAATAAGGCAGCAAATTTGATGTTCTGCATATAGTTAGCTACTCAAAACAACTATGTACGCCATTACTTTATCAGATGTGCAGCTATGAAAAATTAACGAAAGAAAAGAAATATCAATTATGGATCGGTCGTTTTAAACGTCTAAAATAAATAAGACATAAGATGATAGAATACACATTTTAGTCCTTGGAGTGGATGTACCCCTAATTTTTGCAGCGGGATGAAGGTGGATGATGAGGTTGATGGTGCTGGTGGTGATGATGATGACGATGAAGATCTTGATGATGCCCAGAGCTATGATGGTGACGATGGCGATGATTCCCCCTCTCCGGGGAGGAATTTCCCCGGGAGATTTCTCCCTGCCGGAGAGCTCTTCTCTCTCTGTTGTTTTCCGCCCCGAGGCGGCGGCAGAATATTTCTTCGATGCTGTTCTGGGGCTTCGGTTTCCCTGGGGTTCAAGTACGCGAAAGTGGGTGCCCAGAAGTGGGCCAGGGGTCCAGACCACCCCCAGGCGCGGCCAAGGGGGGCGCGCCGCCTGCTGGTCTGGGCCCCAGGTGGCCTCCCTCCGGGTGCTCTTCTGTCTGGCTTCCTCCTCGGTACTTCTAAGACTTCTCGTTTACCCCCCTTCTTCTTCTGATCTTCTGAAATAGGGGTTGCACTCGTCAAAAACTGAAATACCCCTTTCCTTCCTCTGTAATATATGGGACCAACACTCTCTAGCAAAAGTGCAATCAAAAAACAAGTGAAGTGCAGTTTCCTCCAGATTTTCATTGTAAAGAACACAAGAGTAGCTTGGAATATGGAAATTTTTCCTAGACAACAAGTTCCTTGTATTGAGTCTATCATGGAGCAGAAGCCAAAAGAATATTTTGTAACGGAGAATTGCAGCTGACGTCCAAATTTTCGAAAACAAACAATGACAAGGGGCACCAATCATCAAATGATGATATGCTTTTTTAGTGGAGAATATCTTATTATTCCATTTGAAAGACCAAGTATCTAGGCTTGTGGTGATGTTAAAATCTTGAACTTCCTCAAGCAAAGTTCCATACTGCTGAAAAGCCTCCACAGACATAAGAAGATGAAAATTCCCACAGAAATCCGAAGAAGAGAAGAAATCCTTAATTGGCATCTCCTTATTTAAGCAAAAGGAGAAGGGCTCTAGGAATCTCTCGTGGAAGAGGTAACCTTTCCATATTTCAGAAAAAAATAACACAAAATTTCCATCTCCCACTTGACAAACCACCATTAGCTTGTATAAAGGGATTAACTTAAGTATACTTTTCCACCAAAAGGACCCCACAAGCCTGCAGCCCACATATTTGTCTGAATAGCTTAACCAGTTTTTTATTTCTTTCTAATGCAACTATTTTTTTGTCACAAATGGAAATCCTTTTTTTTTCAGGCACAAATGGCAAACTGGAAAGATTTTGATCCGATGTTGTTTTTTTGGTACCCTATTTTTCTTTTTCTTTTTTTACTTTAGCCTTCATGCCCCTTTTTTCTTTTTAAGAAGTGTGCAACTAAGAGAAAAGGTGCACTTTTGCATTTCTTTTAATTATATTATCAGCTTATTTATATCAATTGCACATTTTGCTACACTTATCCGCCGTTAATTTTCATGTCTCTTAGACAAACTCTTAATATTATATGACCATATTTTTCTGGTTATGGACATTTCTTATGTCAATATTAATGGGAGCATTGTTGTTTCAACAATGTAGCTGGGAAGACCCAAATAGTTGAGATACTATGATATCTGATTTTAGCACTGCTATAAATAGTATCATCACAGTATGGTTAACCTGTTTGCTTCCTTTGACCACGATAATATATGATGGTGCATTCTAGAAAGTTTACTTTTACATAGTAAGTATCACACTGTAAACTGGGTGATCAAAACGGCTATCACTTGGCAATCTTGAAGGTATCTATTTCACTGTGATAGTTCAAGACTTGGAATTACTCCTCTACACAATAGAGAGATACATCCAGAATCCATTCTATGTGATAATATCTATTAAGAAGTCTACGCAGACAAAGGCATGATGTAATCCATGGGTATACAATAACACGGGAAGGAGTAAAGAAATCTTAACTGATATCGAGAATAATTTTACATGGTAATTAAGGAATTTAATCATCATCATGTCATTCATCTTGCCTAGAGCTATTGATTGGTATCGTGAAATAATAGGAATATACTTGATAACCAACATATTCAACATAGTTTCTTCGTGTCGGGGCTTTGGATACCGGGGTATCCCGGCCCGTCTGCTGCTGCCCAGCCCAGCAAACGCCTCTTGAAGGTAATCGAGTGACCAAGTCCTTGAGGGGGTCTAGTATCCCACCACAGGTCCTCCAGATCCCCTGGCGGCGAGGCTTGGCATGCTCTCCTTTCGAGAGGATCTCTACCCCTCCATTTCGCTCCTCTCGAAGGAATTCATCCACCAGAAGGGGGACAAGGCATGTGCCGCTGACGCATGCGCCTCCGTGCGCTGGCAGAGGCTGCACAGAGGTGCAGGAGCGCTTTGTCCGCAGTTTCCATTCTGGTGTATAAAGACTAGGGGGACAACTGTTGGGGCAGAAGGAGCTGCCCAAGGATTACCACTTAGGTGCAAGAAGACCGAGTCCGCGCTACAAGGCGGAGGCGGCGTCACCAAGCTCCGTGCGTGACGCCATGGACAGTGGAGCTGTCCCCCGATGACCAAGACCGCGCAGGAGGCGCAGAAGCACGGAACACTCCCCCCTTTGGCACTTTGTGGGAACCCTTTACTTCCAATGATCAGGAAGGAGGTCCAAACGCCAGTATAAGAAAGGCACTCATGCTCTACGGAAAAGAGAGCTCAAACCATTATAGATCCCAAGTAGTCTGCTCCGAGCACAAGCTTGCGTTTGTACTGTAGTCACCGCAGTACAATCCTTCAGACAAGCAGGAGTAGGGTTTTACACCGCAATGGTGGCCTGAACCTGGGTAAACTCTCTGTGTCGCTATTTTTGTCATGCCCAAGCTTCCCTCTCGAAGCCACCTCTCGAGGCGAACTAAGTGTGTTTAGCCCCCAGTGTTCGAACCTCTGATAGCTATCCTCTCTAGGACAGACCAGCTTTTTCCAACATTTGGCGCACCGGGTAGGGGGCTAAGGCACTCCTTCGTTTCTTCAGCACCATGGCACCTGCCGATCGGACCAGCCTGCACCTCACCCGCTCCGAGCGCGCTCGCCGCCAGGGGCAGGTTGAGCCTACCGGCAACGGCAACGACGCTCCGCAGCGCAACACCACTGGCGTGGAGGGCGGACACGGTGCCGAGGAAGAAGCTTCCTCCCACACGCCGTAGCGTGGCGCGCCTGCGTCTCAGCATTCGCCCCAACCGCCGTCAGGAATGCAGGGGCGCCTGGAGCAACCTACTCCCACAGCAGCCCTGCTGCTAGTCCGGGAAAGTGCTAAGAGATGATTAAAGTTTACCAACTCGCAAATCTATAAGATGTACCATGCATCTCTCCCTGGGATTGCATCAAAAGGAAGATTTCATATAGCCCATGGTGGATGACGGCAAGTGGTGATCGTCATAAAAATTGAGAAGTGCAAGTCCATGAGGAGCATCTAGAAGAGACCACATGATTGTAGCTTAAGATGGACTTAAGAGATCCTCTCCCATAGTGATGTATGGGGGAGCAATCCATGTGTGTTCAGCGAGCAAACAAAAATCAAGAAAGGTGTTTCATCTTGAGGAGGTCAAGATCTTCATCGTCTAGCTCAAGTGAAATGCTCAAGGAAAATGTATCTTCATCTTCTTTATAGTTTTCTATTTTAAAACTCCCATAGCATTAGTTGGGAGACCGGTTTATAGGATAAATAACCGTACGATCAAAAGGGGCTCCCATGTTAGCAACTTGATCGTATCGTTCGGAAAGAGCTCCACTCTTTGCATACTTAGCATCATATTTCTTGGTTATTGTTTGTGTTTTCTCAATGTGTGGTTTTAGATCTTGTCATATTCCTCAAGACAAGCTCAAGTTTGTCAAAAAACATATTTTGCATGAAAAAATTATTGCGTTTTTTTATATCGGAGGTTTTAACGGTTTCTCTTTTATAGATAGGTCAAACCTTTTGTCATTTAGTTTTTATTCTAACTTGTTGAACTATTATGTTTATTTGCATAATATTTTAGTGCTCGTTGTTGTGATTTCAACAAGCCAAGGATCATCAAAAACGAAGTCCAGATGAGATATCGCGTTTTTAGTATTGACGATTTTCTAAAAACTGGGAGGCTGGCCTCGTGCCCCCAAGGCCGGGCTGCTCTGTTAGGTGGGCGGCCTGGCCGGCTCCAAGGACATGATGCAAATAATGGCCCAACGGGAATAATTTTGGGGATCTATTTAAGGGATCTTCTTCCTCATTAGTTCACCACCTTTTAAGCAAGTTTCCCCCCACTGTTGTTGACCTTTTGGAGCTTGTTTTCTCTCTATTCCTCCATGATTTTTGCCTCCAATTAGTGGGGAAAGATAGAGGAGATCTAGATCTATTATTCCACCAATCCATCTCTCTTCTTTGTGAGGGGAAGTATTTTAGATCTAGATCGTGTGGATTCATTTGTTGAGTTCTTTCTTATTCTTCCTTTCTTATCCCCCTATAGCGGTTGTTGCTTTTGTGGGATTTGAGAGTGAAGGATTTGAGAACTTCTTGTGTTCTTGCCATTGCAGAGATTGCATCGATTTGAGTTCTTTACAAGGATTCGATCGAGTGAAAGGTTGAGAAGTTTGTTACTCTTGGGTTCTTGGAGTGCCCTTGAGCTTGTCTTCTTGGATACTTGGAGTGCTCTAGACGGTTGTTGTTGTTTCGGATCTTTGGGAGCTCTCGGGACCATGTTGCTATCTCGGAGCTTTGGTAGCTCGCAGGATATTGTTGGGAGCCTCCAAGTAAGTTGTGGACATTGCCCCAAACTTGTACGGAACCGGTGACCGCACTCAAAGGTCCCATAGTGGATCGTGGCACTCCGTATTGGTGGAGTCACGAGGAGAATAAGGTGAGCCATTGAGGGTGCTTGGAGTCATTGTGACTCCACACCTCTCTAACTGAATTAGCTTCCATTGGAAAGTGAACTCGGGATAAATCATCGTCTCCACGTGTTTCGGTTATTTCCATATCCGATATGTTATTTACTTTGTGATAGCCATCAAGGTTGAACTAACATATCTTGCTATCACATAATTGGTTGAATATTTAGCATAATTTGTTGGTGCACATAGGTGCTCATAGGTGAATCCAGTTTGTTTAGGTTTTGGCTTGATAAATCAAATACTAGTTTTATTCCGCATTTATTCAAGACTTAACCATAATTATTTTAAAACGACTATTCACCTCCCTCCCCCCTAGGCGACATATGTGTCCTTTAAATTGTTCCAGGATTGGTTGATAAAAACGCGATCTGATATTTCTAACGTTAGGGATGATCTGTTGTTTGTCCAAGTAAAGGCATGGTACATGAGTGGGAGCTCGATGAGGGGCAAGGTCTTGGATTGTGGCGTTAAACAGATCAACCTCACCATGCCTAAAATTATTTTTGTTTTTTCATTAGCGTAGCGCATAAGATTAAAATCATCGGGAATGATCCACGGAGTAGTTGCGGAGGGTGCCGCGTTACAAAATTCGAGGAGGAATGATTGTTTAAGAGAATGGTCACTAGGGGCATAGACATTCGTTACCGTGATGTTTAGATGAGAAACAAAAGGAGAGGAGGTTGGAAGAGAAGATGAAGGGCCCTTTTGATTCAGATACAGCCGAGAAGAAAGAATTGGAGAACGCGTTTAGCATTCCGCCAGCAGTTCTGTCTGCGGGGAGAATGGAGAATTGGTCATAGGAGTTGGTAAGAAAAAATTGGCTTTAAGAGAGGAGCAAACTTGCGGTTTTGTTTCTTGGAGGAGGGTGATTGAGGGTTTAAGTCAATTAGTTCAGCGAGAACTTCTGTGCATTTATCGGAATCGTTTAGCCCTCGCGGGTTCCAATAGACTATGCTGAAAGTAAGCTGATGAGATTAGATAGTAGCAAAGGTAGAGGTCCAGCATTTTGATTATAGAAAGATGGGTTACATGGTGGAGATGCGTAAGTAAAAAACGGGAACATAGATGGAAACTAGGTAAAGCCTTTACCGTAAAGGGCCACTAGGTTGTGCCGCTGGACGTTTGACGTCAGGTAAGCTCCGTCGCGGTGGACCTGACGAAACGGGGATGCGAGGGGCCGGATTGCTGATCATGGAGACAATGGCTCCACCGTGTCGTCGATGGGGGCGGCATCTTCAGCGTCCGTGCCGCATGTGAGGGCAACAGCAAGGTCGTCCGAGGCCTTGGATATGTCGGCCCCGCTTGGAAAGCTTGTTTAATTTTCCGCCTGTATATCTCTACCCCCGTTTTTTCCGGCACACAGCTAATTCGAAGTGGAAAAAATACGGACTTGTTGACGTCCGTGATTTTATACCCGGGTATGGGCTAAAATACCACGCTCCCAAGCGCGGCCTAAGGATTTGGCCTTGGCGTTGATAGCCTTGGACCATGTCCAGGTAGTTCCCCTCCTCTTTGGCCGCGAGGCGCTGGCTCCTCTCCAGCTTTTTGGCCGAGTCAGCAGCGCGACAACTTCGTTTCAGTTATTTATCACAAATTACGTGTGGAACCCAACATTCATTTTTAAATAGATTACCATCCAACATACAAGTTGCAAAGCTGTATGCATCCAGTGGCGCAGAAATTATCCACTTCATGTACTCCCTCCGTTCCAAAATATATGACTTTCATTTAACTAAATATGCATGCTTCTAGACATGTTTTACTGTATAGATACATTTATATTTGGACAAATGGAAGTCATCTATTTTGGAACAGAGGGAGTAAGAGCTATGGTCCAGCAGGGCTAATGTGATTTTCTACGCCTTATGAACATTAAAAGCAGCCCCCTACTTCTATGTTCCACCTTGCAAAAAAAAAAAAACTTCTATGTTCCGAGATCAGCAAATCATGGAAGAATTAGGCATCATCAACAAATCATAGGAACTAGCAAATACAAATCAATAAAATTCTAGGGTTTACATACTCAGCAGGGTATAGTGCAACATATGGGATCAGCAAATGCAATACCACAATCTACTAGCAAACATTTCACACTAGCTTAGCCCATTGGGTTCATCATCCACTGCCACACGTATTCCATACAAACAGGATACGGGTTTCACAAATCTCAAAATAAGTACCCAGGTAAAATGTTTTGCTCTGAGGTAAGCTGCTGCTATGGTTCACGGACTACATGAAAAAAGGCCACTGTAATTCATTCAAGGTTAAGCGGTTTTTGTCTGAGAGAAGAGGTAACGATCTTCCTGTTCCTCGTTCTGTTGTCGGCAAGCAGCGGCTAACTCCTCAGTTCCATTGCCTCCCTGCAAGAATCAGTTGATCAGAACATGAAAATGAACTGAATTCTATCCAAGATGGCAAAAACCCAGGACATGTAACTGCTGGCAATTAACACTAAAGAAAGAAACGAGACAGACTTTATCTCTTACCAGATGATCAGCAGAATGAAAATAACTGAATCCTACAAAGCGCCAAACACAATAAGACAGAAATATCTCTTACCAGAATAATTTCTCGACCTCCTCGCTCTCAGGGTCCAGCTCCAGAGCGCGTGATAGAGACTGATAGGCATTGCTATAATCCTAAGGAAAGGCAAGCACATTTATTGATATCAAATAACAGGTATGAAAGAAGCAATATAATTTTAGGACTCGATGGTTCTACCACACCTTCATAAACATGAAAGCTGCCCCTAGCCGATAGTGTGCCTTTGCCCACTTTGGGCGAAGCCCCACTAATTGGTGTGCATCATCAAAAGCCCTTTCCCCATCACCCATTCGAAGCCAGCAAAGACTCCTGTTTGATAACAACTTGGCATCAAAGTTATCCATCTTCAGTGCCTGCAACATACAAAACAGTAAAAAATATATGTGTTGCCACATTCCAGAAATGCTGCTCGGTTTAGACCAATATAATTTGTCATTTGGTACGCAGGTACAAGGACCAAAGAGTTTAACTGTGATAAAAGATCAACTCACACCAAAAGTTCCTTACAAAAAGGAGAAGCGCTGAAGAGGGATTACCCACGCATATTGATATGTATGTTCCATAAGAAAAGAAATTTAAATTTTTACTCCCTCCGATCCATATTAATAGGTGCTGAAGTGGATGTATTTAGACATGTTTTATTGCTAGATACATCCACTTCAGCACCTATTAATATGGATCGGAGGGAGTACTTTAATTTTTCTATAAAATAAAATTGTTTCCGATTCACCAAACCAATTCTTATCTCTTTCTGAAGGACCATATAAAAAGAATAAAAAAAATCTAAAATGAAGATTGAGTTTAATTGGTTAAATTAAATAAAGTTAAATTCCGGCTTGGTTTTTACCGTAGGAACGGTTACCCAAACCGCACGTATCCCACGGCAATCTTCCTTCAGAAGAGGAACTGCCGCTCTTCCATCACAACAGAGGAAACACCGCGCGCGCTGTTCGTCTCCCCTACCGCATATCTTCCTCAAGTTCGTGGTCGTACGAAAACTGCAGCGTCGGGGCGAAGATGGAAGGCGGAAGCAGCAGCGGATGCAAGAGGCAGCGGGACGAAGAGGAGACGGAAGAACATAGCAGCGAGTGGGCGACAATAATGGAAAAACAGCGCCGAATATTGGAAAAATGTCGGCTAGAAAAAGAAGAATGGGCAACAATGCAAGAAGACACTTTAGAGGTAATCACTTCGAATCTGGACGTTCTTACCCGTACTCGCTTCTATGGTTCTTGCAAAGGCTAGCCGAGACAATACGTAGTATCTCCCCCATACCTATGGATCAGCCTTGCGTGCTCGTGCCGGATCTATCATGGCCTCAAGGGGAACAGCCGCCAGGCACGAGATGCACCCTCAAATATCTAGACAAGGCCCCGGGGAACATTTCCTTGAACTTCGGTGGTGCAAGAATTTGGGTAGGTGCCAATGATGACTGGATTGCCTTGCTCGGGTATGACGAATTGGCCGGGGTCATAGAAATACACAACGTGTACACTCAGGTCACCATTGGGCTCCCGCCGATCGACAGCATAAGGTTCACCTATATCGGCTTCTCTACTCGACCAAGAGCCTTCCGCTTTGATCATGGTTTGGCACAGACTGACCTGAAGAAGGTTTTCATCTCGGAACCACCGAGGAAGTTTCACGGATATAGCAATTACCAAGTAATCGCATTGTTCAGCACAGAAATTGCAATCGCCAAAGGCGACGTCCCCGACAGATGGATACGACTCAAGTCGAATCTCCAGGGAAGACAACAATATGTGGATGTTGTCCAGAATGCCTACCGTAAAATCTTCGCGGTGACCATGGATGGCTCTGTATTTATTTGGAATCCTTATGTGCACGGTAATGTTTTGTCTTTTTTAGGGTATAATATATATGTATGTTAGTAGCCATTCTATGCAATTACTTATGTCCGCACCTTTCTTCCTCTCCCTACAAGTGCCAAGAGGTTACCTGAGAGAATCCCAGCACCAGGTCTCCACGCAGATCATGGATCCATTTCACTCTGCTTCCTAGCTTTACAGTATGATTCATTGATGTTGGTCAATATCCATGGCACCGTCTCAGGGAATGAAGACAAGCTCCCACATCCGGAGCACAATCTTCGCAGTTATGAACAGCTGCATGGTCGGGTCCTCGAGATAGATGTCTTGGCGGAGCAAGAGAATTTCGCTGTAGCACAGTGGCGGCCGAGGTACAATCTAGGGGGGTACTCTCTGTTCCTTGGTCTGAACAGTCCACTGAAGATTCAAATTCCAGAAATGGAAGGTAATGACCACATGGTGCCATTCCAAAGGAGAGATTGCATTTTCACTACACATGGTCGTATTCGTACCTGGCATGGGCAGTGGCCTGATATCTGCCGCTTTAGCTTGAACGGGGACCCTGCAGTCGGCACCCTCCTTAGTTCCAATGAATCCAACTGGGGACGAGAATCACCAATGTGGTTCCCCCTATCACAGGGCAATGTTGAGGACTGGTGATTATTCCTAACCCGCCCCTGCGTTCATTATATGTTGAATAAATCTATCTGTTCAGGTTGTTAGTCTGTCAGGCTTAGGTGTTGGGTTTTCCAGTAAGAACAGGTCAAAGTCGTTGCTCGTTGTTAAGAACTGGCATGTTGTCAGTTCAGTTATCCCTAATCCTTCTTTAAATCTCCTTCAAGGCTATGTAATAAGAACCTTTGATACTCATGGCACGTTTTCCCTTTATGTCAAGTGTGTCTTTTATTGGTGAACCATATTTTGCTTACATCTCTTGTGTGGTTCTTGTCCACACAGGACACACTTGACATAAAGGGAAAACGTGCCATGAGTATCAAAGGTTCTTATTACATAGCCTTGAAGGAGATTTAAAGAAGGATTAGGGATAACTGAACTGACAACATGCCAGTTCTTAACAACGAGCAACGACTTTGACCTGTTCTTACTGGAAAACCCAACACCTAAGCCTGACAGACTAACAACCCGAACAGCTAGATTTATTCAACATATAATGAACGCAGGGGCGGGTTAGGAATAATCACCGGTCCTCAACATTGCCCTGCGATAGGGGGAACCACATTGGTGATTCTCGTCCCCAGTTGCATTCATTGGAACTAAGGAGGGTGCCGACTGCAGGGTCCCCGTTCAAGCTGAAGCGGCAGATATCAGGCCACTGCCCATGCCAGGTACGAATACGACCATGTGTAGTGAAAATGCAATCTCTCCTTTGGAATGGCACCATGTGGTCATTACCTTCCATTTCTGGAATTTGAATCTTCAGTGGACTGTTCAGACCAAGGAACAGAGAGTACCCCCCTAGATTGTACCTCGGCCGCCACTGTGCTACAACGAAATTCTCTTGCTCCGCCAAGACATCTATCTCGAGGACCCGGCCATGCATATGTTCATAACTGCGAAGATTGTGCTCCGGATGTGGGAGCTCGTCTTCATTCCCTGAGACGGTGCCATGGACATTGACCAACATCAATGAATCATACTGTAAAGCTAGGAACCAGAGTGAAATGGATCCATGATCTGCGTGGAGACCTGGTGCTGGGATTCTCTCAGGTAACTTTTTGGCACCTGTAGGAGAGGAAGAAAGTTGCGGACATAAGTAATTGCATAGAATGGCTACTAACATACATATATATTATACCCTAAAAAAGGCAAAACATTACCGTGCACATAAGGATTCCAAATAAATACATAGCCATCCATGGTCACCTACGGTAGGCATTCTGGACAACATCCACATATCGTTGTCTTCCCTGGAGATTCGACTTGAATCGTATCCATCTGTCGGGGACGTCGCCTTTGGCGATTGCAATTTCTGTGCTGAACAATGCAATTACTTGGTACTATATCCGTGAAACTTCCTCGGTGGTTCCGAGATGAAAACCTTCTTCAGGTCAGTCTGTGCCAAACCATGATCAAAGCGGAAGGCTCTTGGTCGAGTAGAGAAGCCGATATAGGTGAACCTTATGCTGTCGATCGGCGGGAGCCCAATGGTGACCTGAGTGTACACGTTGTGTAGTTCTATGACCCCGGCCAATTCGTCATACCCGAGCAAGGCAATCCAGTCATCATTGGCACCTACCCAAATTCTTGCACCACCGAAGTTCAAGGAAATGTTCTCCGGGGCCTTGTCTAGATATTTGAGGGTGCATCTCGTGCCTGGCAGCTGTTCCCCTTGAGGCCATGATAGATCCGGCACGAGCACGCAAGGCTGATCCATAGGTATGGGGGAGATACTACGTATTGTCTCGGCTAGGCCTTTGCAAGAACCATAGAAGCGAGTACGGGTAAGAACGTCCAGATTCGAAGTGATTACCTCTAAAGTGTCTTCTTGCATTGTTGCCCATTCTTCTTTTTCTAGCCGACATTTTTCCAATATTCGGCGCTGTTTTTCCATTATTGTCGCCCACTCGCTGCTATGTTCTTCCGTCTCCTCTTCGTCCCGCTGCCTCTTGCATCCGCTGCTGCTTCCGCCTTCCATCTTCGCCCCGACGCTGCAGTTTCCGCCCGACCACGAACTTGAGGAAGATATGCGGTAGGGGAGACGAACAGCGCGCGCGGTGTTTCCTCTGTTGTGATGGAAGAGCGGCAGTTCCTCTTCTGAAGGAAGATTGCCGTGGGGTGCGTGCGGTTTGGGTAACCGTGCCTACGGTAAAAACCAAGCCGGAATTCTTTATTTAACTTAACCAATTAAACTCAATTTTCATTTTAGATTTTTTTTTGTTCTTTTTATTTGTTCCTTCAGAAAGAGATAAGAATTGGTTTGGTGAATCGGAAACAATTTTATTTTATAGAAAAATTAAAGTAAAAATTTAAATTTCTTTTCTTATGGAAAATACATATCAATATGCGTGGGTAATCCCTCTTCAGCGCTTCTCCTTTTTGTAAGGAACTTCTGGTGTGAGTTGATCTTTACACTGTTCAGCTAACACTCCATACAAGCAATGAGATACTTGCACTAGTGACTAGTCTTTCCACATGCCAGTTAATGTGATAGCATTACAATGAAATTGATTAATACTTACACATTGTCAAGGTCAACTAATACTAACGATAAATCAACTAAATTCTAATGGAGGAACATGCATGTTTCATAGCTGGTACGCCTGTACCTAGAGTTTACATAGGAATAAAAGGCCCAGGAATATACCTGTGTGTAGAACACTGATGCATTCAGATAATCCTGCTCCTTAAATGCTTCATCCCCTTGTCGTTTCAGGTCAGACATCCTTGTTTTCAAAAAAATGCCATCCTGGGAAAACATAATAACTCGAGTCAGGTATACATATTAAAAGGTTTGATGTGTATGACTGAGAAACAGTGCTGTACAAACTGTCCCGTTACATATATAGAGCTGGTCTAACTAACTACCATGGAAAAAGGCACGTCAGGTGCATGACTCGGTAGTCTAAAGACTAGGATTACAAATGATTACACGTACATACATAACATGTACAATATACAGGTTAACAGTTTCAACCTCAAGGAAAAAAGACAAGAGACAGTTTTCATCAAGCGAGATTTTGAAAATCCAAGTTGTCAGTTGCTACACAGACAGGAAATGAAGTAAGAGTACCTCTTTAAGAAAATCAATCGGTACAACTGTTAATAAATTAACATGCAAGAAAAATATGTTATCCGATAAAGCATCATTCACATAAGATGAGTTTTCAGGTACAGATCTCAGACAGCAAAGCATGCGGAACGAAAACACGTGCGCATTTGACTAGTTCTTGTTCTATGATGTGTGAGCTGAACATCGACGCGGACATCTTATAGAGTTAACATGGGCCAAAATTGTTGTGGGTGTGCAAGAAAATTTGCCAGCACGGCATACCTCAAGCTTCTTGATTTCCATCTTTACGTGACTAATGATTCCATCGATGCTCCAATTTGTTACAGCTGAAATGGGAGAGGTGAAGGGAAAGAGCATCTCAACGTCTTCCTGTGTACCATATTCAGCAGCCAGCTCTATTGGCAATCTACCAAACTGTTGAGAAACAACGAACAAAGAGATGGTATAAAAGAGAAATGGTGAAACTGTAACAAGCTTATTCAGAAAGGTTCACTTAGCACAGCCTTTTATTTCTATACTACGGATGGCATCATGCAGGTGTACTTGCATCATAACTCTTACGGTTGTTGCATATCAGTAAAAGACAAGTCTATTGATTCATCATCTGACCAAATTACAAAGACATGACACAAAGGGGAAAGGTAAAACAGAAGCAAGCTTATGCAATAAAGATTACTGAACACAGCCTTTTAATTTTATATTACAGATAGCATCATGTAAGTGTACTTACATAACTCGTACAGTTGTTGCATATAAGTACAAAACAAGTATACTGAAACTACAAAGCCAAACAAGACACAAGAGTATGTGATAAAATGAGCATTCTGACCTTGTCAAGAACATTTGGGTTTGCGCCAGCTTCCAACAAGCACTTAATAGCTTCAGTTAAGCCCTTCTCTGCAGCTGTTGCTAAGGGATTATAACAAGGACCAGCACCACTCACATTAGCTCCACCCTATCATATGCAAGTATGAAAAGCCAATCATTTGTCTAGTTGTTGATACAAAGATGACTAAATCAAACATCAGTTTATAAAAGTCTCCATTCCTATTGAAGTATAAACAGAGGATATACCTGAATCAATAATTTCACACAGGGCACACAAGAGTTGTGTAATGCCGTGTCTAAAGGTCCAAGCTGACGAGTACCCTTGTTGGGCTGGAAAAAATAAACAAAGAACTTCATTTTCATGCCAAAATATAACAGTTCCAAGACAAAGATGGAGTTTACAAGGGAAAAAGAGCCAAGCCAATACTTCTTTTCTCAGAATGTAGCTTATAAAGTTATATGCCACTTTGCTACCGCTGTTTCTTCAGAATTATTGTGTGGGTCACCAGTCCTACCATGCCTCGTGTAGCTAACATAGCAACACACTAAAAGCTATGAGCGGGGCCTATTTGTTTGGTTTACGAATGTTGCCGATATTTACTAATCACACTTACGGAGTGCCATACTACGCCAAGCTAAAGGGAATCCTATTCCTACCACACATATTTGTGAGTTAATGACACGTGGGACCCAAGCTGTAGGAAAGGATTCTTCTCACAAGTGCGGCTGTGAACCAAACAAATAACCAACTAAGTCGCACTTTCCTAACTTTCGAAGCGGCATGGTTAGTCACCAACCAATAATGCCCTTAAATGCAGGTGGGAACAATTTGAGAACTTAGGAAAAAGCTAGCAAAAGAGAGAATTGAAGTTGAAAGCCAACAGATCAATCAAGATTCAAACATTACATCTGCATTGTGCTGCAAAAGGATCTTGACAATAGTAGCATATCCTTTAAGAGCGGCAAGAGTAAGTGGTGTCCCAAGATCTGATAGTGCATCAACATCCAGTCCTCTAGATAAAAGAAACTTCACTATTTCAGAGTGCCCTGAAAACAGAAAAGAAAAATGAGGGTCGTAACACTATGAATAGTATATGAACAAAACGCTTTTGGACAACAACGCTTCAAAATATATTCGGTGGAAGCACCTTTGTTGGTTCACATTTCCAGGTCAGGCATATGGAAGGAATTACCATAAACTGTTGCCATAAGAAGCAGGTAATCATACTAAATGAACACCATTTGCGAGGAAAATAGTATATGAAATAGATACCCCTAGAAGGAGTGCAGCGATATGGAGGCCGAGCTACATGTAGCCCTTTATTTTGCAAAAGCCTGAATATCATGCTAAGTAACATATGAAATAGATATCCCGGGAGTAGATCCACAGATTATAAAGATAAATAGTACAGTGCCGAAATAGATTGGTAGCAACACAATAACACGTGGACTTTTTATATATCTTTTTTTTTTGCGGGAAACTTTTTAGATATCTGTGAACAGAAAATTCACATTAATATGACAAATAAGGTTTGGCTTTTCATTAGACTGAATGCTATTCGGAAGCTGATGGGCATGAGGAGCAAAGAAGATCAGGCTTGTTTTAATTTATGGCAACATGAAAATCGTTTAAATTATGTTAGCTGGAGCCATTGGCAAAATAAATCCACTTCTATAAGAACAAATACAATGCCTACAAATATTGGTCGCAGTAGGATGACACGTGGATTTTTTACATAGCTTTGAGCAGAAAATTAAAATTAATATGACAACTAAGGTTAGACTTTTCATAAGACAGATCCCTATTCAGACGCTGATGGGCATGAGAAGAGAATAAGATCAGGCTTGTTTTAATCTTCGGCTACAAGAAAATTATTCATATTAGGTTGGCTGGGCTCTTGGTAAAATAAATTCACTTCTATACGTCACCATGGCATCCCCTTCTAGATTCGACTAAAGGTTCTCCAACATGACATCTGATGCTACATGCACCATCGATCCAACACAAAACAATTCTCAAACAGGAAAAGGCCCAGCACAAAACAAAGGATCAAGACAAAAGATCCTCAGCATCTACAGCAGGGGAAAGTAAAAATCAAGTGAGGATCCTGGTGTCTATACCATTAACTGCAGCCGAATGAAGAAGAGTGACGTCTCCCCGTTTTTTATGTATATCAGCGCCATGGTCAAGAAGGTACCTGACGGCAGGAAGGTTGCCGTAGGTAAGGGCGTGCTCCATGGGTGAATAATCTAACAATAAGATCCACACATTGCACACAGCCCAGTTAAAGTTGATGATGATCAAGTCATAAGCCTAAATCTTAATTAGTATCAGAAAGGCGTGAAACCAAACAAGTTACCCTGAGAGGTGTCGGGCTTGCTGACGTCCATCTTGACCTCCTCAATGAGGTACTGGTAGGCAGGCAGCTTGCCATGGCCTCCGGCAGCGTGTAGGGAATTCATGCCCATGTAGGTCGTGCTGGCCACCGTCAACTGGATCCCATGCCCGTGCACGTCCAGCTCCTTTGCAATCTCTGCAACGAAATATGAGTTAAGAATTCGGTAAAAGAGTACCCAACTTGTAACAACAAGAAAGCAGCAAAATTATACTTATATATACCTAAAAAAGAACATAGTATAATCAGTCATGAGTTCATGACAGGAACGTACTATCATGGCAACAAGGGGTCACTTTCACCCCAAAATCAGGACGAAATTGCCACAAATCCTTCTTAACATCTGCCCCCAGTTCAATCGCGACGAGAATATCCCCCAAGGACCCCCGAAATCAAGCCCCTCACCATGTGTTCCAGCCTAAAGCAGAGACAAAATCGAAGTCCAGGACCCGTACCTCGCCGGTAATCCCAGGCCGGACCGGAACTAAACCCTAAGCCCGTCCCGGATCCAGCGAGCGAGCAAATTAACCGAGGCCGGGAAGAGAGAGAGAGAGGAAGGTGCGGCCGGCCTTACTCTTGATGTTGCGGACGTCTCCTTTGTGGGCGGCCTCGATGAACCTGGCCTCCGGCGGCCACCGGTCGCGGTCTGCACGACAAGCAAATCGAAGGGTGAGGCGGCCGGCGGAGGGAGAGGGGCAGTAGATCGACCAGCCATCGATCGGTTGGGTTAGTTCATGTACCTTTGCCGAGGACGATCTCGAACTGGCGGGGCAGCGGCAGTATCCGGCTACTCAGGATGCAAGTGGGATGGTTGGCGGGAGGCCCGCACCCACCCCACATCTGCCACATAAATTAAGTGGGACACCCACTTAAGCCCACATATTATTATGTGGGATATACGGGCTTCGTGGGATGCCCACCAAATTATCTTTAAAGTATCAGCTTCCCACTACACTACCTATTGACTTCAAAGCATCAACTTCACCATACTATAACATTCTATCCTTAAATTCTCTTTTACAACTCGTGCAGCTTTGGCGTTGTCTGAACCAAAAACAGCTGCTTCTTCACGTTCCTTTGTAGGAGTAGTTGCTCTATGTTCAGTGTCTTGGAAAAGGGCCACTTCTCCAACAGCTACTTTAACCTGCACTGGTGCGGCTTCAGCTCCGATGACCTCCATTCCCATGTCCGTGTAGATAGATAGCATAGAAACCATTATCAGAACTTGCAAACATGGCAATGATCTAACAGAAAAGTAGGAGCTGTTGTCCACTGCACATAAATGCAAATTGCAAAAATATACCAATTTGCCGGACAATGCAGAGCTTCACACAACCTGGTCAGCTGCGGATTCCACACGTGTACCTGATATATTTGAACAAAACATGAAAATTCTTTTGTACACGAGAAACACAAGTACCGAATTTATCGAACACACACTTGCAACTAACATTCATGTTGTGTAATTGGTCAATGCAGATACAGAAGCTGGACCAAATCTTCTGAATCAGTTGAGATAGCCACAGCAAATACAGTCCTAAAAAAACCACAACAGGTCATTTTTTAAGAAGAAAAGAGAAAGGGAAAACCATCATTCAGAAGGATCAATTGTGAACTGTATTTTACAGTGCATCTTAACAGAACACAGAAAAGGTAGATCACTATGAGTTTTTGATAAACACATTTAAATGGCAGCCAATTTCTATCCTGGTCTTAGAACAAACTGAGGCCATTTCCACAGTTACTGATGATGAACAGAATTAGCACAACACATCAGGAAATCCAAGTCGACATGTAATTTGAACTGAAACACGTGAATCAGCGTAATCATTGTGAATTTAAGGAAATGTTGGACTTAGCAAAGAATAAGAGTAGTCCAAGTTGACATGTAATTTGAACTGAAAGGAGTCCATGTATTACTTTCAGCTCATGTGCATATATGGACATATCATCTGGACTACAAATAGAGGTATCTAGCTAAACAATTCTTGCACAACCACAAATTTTAACATATCACTAAAAGCAAATAAATATTTCCTTTTATCTATCTAAATACAAGGTCTAAAACTACACCAGACTTCAGACTAGGAAACCTACAAGAGACTAAAAAAGAAGCATGGCCTCTATATGCATTGGATAGAAACCTACAGGAGACTAGATAAATATTTCCTTTTATCTAAATACAAGGGATGCGTATAGGCAATCTCCACAGTTTTTTTCTGGACTGGTCATGTTGGCATGGCATGCACAAATAGAGAAGCATGCCAAATTATGTTCATCATAATAATTGTCCCCTGCATCTCAATTAATGAAAACACTTTCAAATTGTACACTGCATCTCAATTATGTTCACCATTGTAGCTGCAAGATTCGAATGTGGCTGACTTGTGCTTTCTCTTTCCGGGAATCTGAGATCTTGGGGAGTCCTTGCCCATGACGACCTCGCCGTCGTCGCCGACCACCTTACTTGTCCCCTCATCGCCGCCCATGACGACCTCGTCGCCGTCGCCGCCCTTGCCGCCGCCGTGGTCACCACCATCCGAGGTGGGAGCGGGAGCGGGAGCGGGAGCGGGAGCCCGTGGTCACCACCATCCGTGGCTGCCATGGCGGAGAAGGGAGCGGGAGCGGGAGCCAAACTGGTGGGAGGTGAAGGTGAACTGGTGGAGGGAGTAGCCAAGCTGGTGGGAGCTTCCACGGCGCTCGCCGGCGGCGCTCTGGCGGCTGCCCTGCTCCCCTCGCCTTATCCTGAGTTACGACTAGGACCCTAGTTACGACTGATGTGGGATTTATGTGGGCTATGTGGGATTAGCCCATTTGTCCCACTTAATTCTACTAGTATACGTGCACGTGTAGCACACGTTAATCCTAGTTAGCATGCATATATTGAAGTGACAAAACCCGTGCAAGGTATACCTAATAAAACAAGATATGTCATCAAAGCAAGAAATTTGATGATACCTGTTATTTATATTTTGTTGACCAAATTTAATGGTCAAACTTTTTCTTAAACTGCATGCGCACCCTGTAAAATGTGATGGAGGGAGTACTATTTATAGTCTTTGAAAATTACGACAAAAGAAGAAAAATCCAGATGTAAAAATCATAACAGGTCACGCTCTTTGGAATCAAGTAAAATATATCTATTCACTTTTGTGAGAACATAGAAACATCTTGAACTGTCTGAAATGACCCCAAATATTGATTCGGGATTAAGAGCATAACCTCGTTGCTTCAGCAGGTTGCCAACAATCTCGTTGCATAAAGACCAGAACCAAAGGCCTACAGGTCCCTCGATCCAATTCTGCTAGCTTATGGGCTACACTATTACAATATATTTTATTTAATAACAAAATAAAGAGCAAAATAAAACTTATCCACAGTAAAGGTAGATGAGCTTTGCCGTTCATGATGCCCAACATTCATAGCTGCAGTCACAACACCAAAATAACGACAAACTGTTGTAGGCCTTACCTATATTTTATCTGTGCAAAGAACAAACATGCTTACATCTCAAACTATCAGAGCATGACAATCCAAAAAAAATTAACAATGAAAATATAAACTATTCAATATGCCAATTTCAGATATTGGAACATTAATATAGATATCCCAATATTATGGAGGCCGGTCTGAAGTTCCTGCAAAATTCAGGAATGTGGTAGTTAAGTGAGTCCATGGTACAGACAGGCCTACCATGAAACTCTAATAGTCCACTGCAGAAGATTATGCCCATGAATCTTAATGCACTTATTCCTGCAAATTCTACTTATTAAGTTTGTAAGGAACCTGGGAATACACATCCGACGAGAGACATTTTAAAAGGATGGCCTGACTGATGGTGTGACAGGCTTGCGAAATTGTCTTGCTGGTGACATGATGCGTTTCATGGACCTGCCTTTCCTCCCCTGCAAATTGCAGTATGTTATATACCGGCTATCTACTTTGATTGTACCATGAAATGTAGAAATATTTATGATGCAAGTTCTCATATGTTTACAGTATGAAGTTGCAACATGCAGCTCTATAAAAAAAACTTGGATCTCAGATGACAACAATGCTATATCGATTTAAACAAGGGATCATAAAAAATCGTTGGATCTCAGATTTCATAGTGGACACAATTAAAGTGGGTAATTAGTTTAGACCAAAACGGACTCATGCTGACCTCAAGAAATGTTCACACAAGGGATCATGGTCGCAGATGGTTTTGCCGCATGCTTCACTTAAAATCGATTTTCTGCTATATCGATTCCAGAAGACTTTCTATATCAGTTTTGTTGACAATGAAAATGTTGCATTTAAGTGTAAGTGTTTTATCATGAAGACGATTCTTAGTTATACTTTTTTGTAATAGAACTACTTAACTGAGAAAATTCTGCCAACCATATAACATAAGATGATAGTTAAGAGGCTAATCCAATGCCGGACCCTTCCTCTCGAAATTGACCAAATTATGAAATCTTTTTAGCTTGATTGCACTGGATCTTACTGTATTAGAAGGGAAGCCTTAAACAATGGGGAGGGAAATGCAGAGAAGCCTGACCTGCAATCTTCCAGAGGTATCCACTACAATCACATCAATATTAATTATTTGTCCTCTTCCACTGCATCATTGGTTATTTGTGTAGGTTTAGCCATGGTTACTTGTGAGTAAAACGGAAAATTCACCTGTCAATGCAAATGTAACTTGGGAGTTTTGACACTTGATATGTTCGACAAAATGTACCAGTGCACCAAGTACGGTGAGTTGATAAATGGCAGGAGGTATGCAAACATCAGCTGAGAAAAGCACCGGTTTCTTCATATAGGATGTTTGTCTTCCCTACACCTTGCAGACCTGTGTAGGATGAGCTTGGACCAGTTTCCGCAAACAACACATCGGATACTTCTGTACCAATGAATTGAGCAAGCTCATCATGCCAAATCATTTTAATTCCCTACGCCTTGTGGACCTGCCAGTGAAATGGTCTAAGCATGTTAATAGCATTTCAATTCTCAGTGTGTTCCATTGTCCTTTGGGAGAGAAAGGAACTTTTCAGTTGAAAAACTATCCAATTACTTAGCCGTACACAACAAAGAAAAAATATAATTATCATGATCAAAATACTGTACTGAAATAACATATGTACATTAAGCTTTCATGCCTACATCCAGAAGCTTACAGTATTGTAGTTGTCAGGCGCGTGGCCGCCGGAAAAGACGGCGCCCGTCTGGAGCGGCTTCATCGCGACAAGCTCGGACAACGGCCGTGGCAGCTGCCCGAACAGGCTGATGAAGAGGTTGCCAATCTCATCTGCTAACAGATCGAATACGTCAAATCCAATTTCGAACCTGTCCAACCCAAAAACGTGGAGAGGGGGATTCAAGTGGACACGCTGCTGGTGGAGTACCGGTCAGTGGAGAGTACGTGACGGCAGCCTGCGAGTTGAGCAGAGCCGGGCTTGCGTGAACCTTGCGTGGCGGCGTCCAGGGCGGCGGCGGCGCCATTCGACCTCGCGCACCCACAGCGCCGACACCTGCGGGCTTAGAAGCAAGCGGGTGGCAGCTTGTCGATGCTGCCGGATCTGGCTCCTAGGAGGTTCCGGGCGCCTGCGGCGGTCGGCCTCGGCAACGACGGCGAGGTAAGCGGAGGTGGCGCTCCTGACGGGCAAGAAGATTGAAGAATTGGAGAGGATCCTGGTCTTGGGAGCAGGGTCTCAGGATTGGAAAGGACGCGTTGATTCCGCTTCAATCGTGCTTGTTCTTTTCGTGTGCGGATGCTAGGGACGGTTCCGGTGGCAGAGTTTTCGTCCGCCCATCAAAATTGCTAAAGGTACTCATGGTGAGGGCAGTTTTTACGTTGACGGCCGGATCTGGTTAGGTGGGTCTGATCGTGGGGTGCTAATTGGTCACAGTTGTTCTGTGTACATCTGTTGGGGTGCGTTTAGTAAAGAAAATGTTTGCTCTTTTAATAGTAGTATAGATGGAAAACGCTTGTAATCCCCCGGAGGATCATCCTCCGGGTCGCGTCATCGTGCGTACGCAAGTTGCCTTGGCCCCACTAGCCCACTCAGCCTTATCCTCTCGCGATGGCTTTTCTTCCTCCCATCTCCAGCAGCACATGGCCGGCTCCTCCTGGTCTCCTCCCCCAATCTCGCTGGCTTTTCTTCCTCCCCATCTTCTGCCCCTCGCGCCACCTTGCGCACCGCCGCCTTCCTTCGCCTCGACGCCCCATATCCTCCACACCCTCCCCGATCTTCGGCGGCAGCACGGGCGGTCTTCGAGATGCCGACGGGGGCGGCGCCGCCATCATGCTCGAGGGCCCCAACCTCCTCAAGATGGGGCGGTCGAGGAGCACGACCCGGTGAGCGCCGCGTGGCGCGTGGTCGCCGAGGCGCCGCGGAGGAGGTACGGGTGCGCGGACGGCCGTCGAGTTCATCCGGAACGGCGCCAAGGTCATACTCGCGGACATCCAGGACGACGTCGGCCTCTCCGCCGCCCGGGCGCGCCTGCGTGCCGCGCGCTCTCGTCGCGGCCTTCTTCGGCGACGCGTCGAGCGAGCAGCTTCTCGGTCGTCTCGATCTCGGGAAGGTGTACCTGCTCAAATGCCTCGTCGCGGCCGGCCAGGATCACGCGCTTGGCGCGGAGCTGCCTCCGACACCCGCGCGCCGTCCTCCGCGGGAGCTCCCCTCGGGGCTCATGCCGGAGAGGTCGATCAGGTTCGTGGCGTGGCGCAGGCGGCGCACTCTCAGCACCTGCTCCCGCACATGGTGGGGCAGCCGCAGCGTGACCCTCTCGTGGTCGCTCAGCTCGGCGGCGGCGGCCGACGCCGCGAAGTGCGAGTGCCCCGTTGAGTTCGACCTCGGAAGCCTCGCCGCGCGCCGCTCACTTAATCATACCGCGTCACCAAGCTCGGCCGCCGCAGATCCTACGCGCCTCCAACCTCGCCTCCAAGCTCGGCCGTCGCCAACCATGCCTCCACGGCGTGGGTACAGCGAGCTGCTCGAGCGCCTCCACGGCGTGGTGAGGCGGTTGACCTCGACGCGCTGCAGAGGAAAAGCTCCACGACGCCGGTGAACCCCCGCCCTCGGAATCGCTGCAGAGGAGCATGCTACAATCGGCGGCAGATGATGCTCCCCGGAGGCCAATTTTTTTTTGCTACTTTTGTGTAATTTTTTTGCTTTTTTTGTACAAAATTTTTGCTACCACAATTCCGGCGAGGACCGATTATTTGCTCTAATAGACTAAATTTTTTGCAACAATAAGTTTTTTTTTGCTTTTTTAGTATAAATTTTTTGCTCTGCTATTCCTCCGGCGAGCAAAAGTCTCCGGCGACGGCTCCGGCGAAATCGACTTTTTGCTACTGTAGCAAAAAAAAATGCTACAGTAACTCCGGCGAGGTCTCCGGCGAGGTCTGACATTTTCTTTATTTTTTGCCCGAACAGTTTTTTGCTACACAGGAGCAAAAGCGGGAAGATTTTTTGCTACACAGAGCATGTACAGAGATTTAGTCAAAAGCTGCCACGTGTCAGCAGGGGGAGGCGGGGGATGAAAAATTTTCATCCCCCGGGGGACGCCCAGCACGCTCCTAATTCTATTCCCTACCCGTGGATACCCACCTAAGAAGTTATGCGGGCTTGGGTGACGGGCTCCGTGGGCTGCCCGCGACCACTTGCATCCTGACCGGCTACCCATCCTCCCCTCTCCGCGGCAGTGGCTGTGGCGGAGCGAGGCGAGGAAGGAAGCTTCTGGAGTGGTTGGGGCAGAGATATTGGGGAATGGAAAGAGCGGGAAATGGGAGGGAGTGGGTGGGAGTGTCCAATGGCAATGGGAGGCCTACGCGTGCGCTCCTGACGCCCGTGCCAGGGCCTTTCGCCTTTTGCGTTTCTTCTAAACTTGAATTTCAAATTTTCAGTTTCACGGTGCGATAGCAAAAGACTTCCCTCTCGGAAGGCGGCAAAACTAGCTCACGCGAGAGCGCCACGTGATGGACTCGTGCCTGAGGAACCATACGGAGGGAGTACACATATTTCTTTTTAGATTCGTTTTTTCAAACGAAATATCTTTAGAACCGTAATTCGGAATTATGAACCGTTTTCATATTTGAGCTCCTTGCGTCAAGATCTTTAATCCCATGTTAATAGGTTCCGAGAAACTTTTTTCGGACTTTATACTTTCGGCAGCACGCGGAGTATATCATTTATAAATATCTTAAATGGTACATAGGTTGTTGTGCGCATTGGTCGAAGCGTGCATTGGTCGTAGTGCGTGCTACGGCTCGGCGTTGTCTCGTACCACCGCTCGGTTTCGCCTCGAACAAAACGAATATGGCGCTTCATCTAAAAAGTACACACGCGTTGTATTTGAAAAGTATAAAAAAAGTAATTACTGAAAGTATACACACATTGTTTCTGAAAGTATAAATGTTGTATGTGGAAGTATAAAAAATGCTACTCAAAGTATACAAACACTATTCTGAAAGTATACATATTGTGTGTGAAAGTATAAAAAAATGCTACTGAAAGTATACAAACATTGTTCTGAAAAATATATGCACGGTGTACTGATGGAGTGTGGATACACGCTCGTTAGGAGACCCCAAGCGCAAGGTGTGAAGAGTGCAACAGCAAATTTTCGCTCAGAAAGGAAACCAATGTTGAATCGACCAGTAGGAGGACAAGTAATCTTTGAAGGTTGATGCAGCTGAGGTGGCAGGCCGCACTACCGGTTCAGCAGCAACGTGGAACCTACACAATACAATCAAATCACTTTGCCTCAACAAAGCAGTGAGATTGTCAATCTCACATGTTTTGCTGAAAACAAAGAGGTTAAACAAATGGTGTGGAAAACAGTATGAAAACAGTGGCAGCAGTGTGAAAACAATGAAAGAAGTGTGTGTGTTATCAGTATGAGGAAAATGGACCGAGGTCCACCATTCACTAGTAGTTTCTCTTCGTGAAAGATAAATAACATGTGTGGTGAACAAATTACAGATAGGCAATTGACAGAAATGAAGGTTGCACAGTAGTGCATATGCAAGACATAAAGATTCTATATGATTCATGCGGGCATTACAACAAAATACATAAACCGTCATCCAACTGCATCTATGACTAATAATTCACCCTCTGAATATCATTCGAACGAATGTTGGGAATTAAGTTGCAAGTAACAGATAATTGCAGTAAGCAAAGTGTGTAATGTAAACAATAACATCATCCTTAGACAAAGTATTGTTGTTTTCTCCCTAATGGCAACAACACATCCTCTATCCGTCACGTTTCTGTCACTCGAGCACAGATGCAAAAGAGGCATGAACTCACTATCGAGCATAAATACTCCCGCTTGGAGTTACTACCATCTACTTGGCCAGAACATCTACTAATAACGGAGAGGATGCAAGATCATAAATAACATATGTATGCATAACATGATAGATTGACAATCAGAAGACATAGCATTCAACATTCATCAGATCCCAGCAAACACAACATGTAGCATTACATAAAGACAATCTTGATCATGTTAGGCAGCTCACAAGATTTAAACATGAGATACAAAGTGGAGAGAACAATCATCTAGCTACTGTTATGGACCCGTAGTCCAGGGATGAACTACTCACGCATCAATTTGGAGGAGGGAATGGTGGTGTAGACCCCTCCGGTGATGATTTCCCTCCTGGCAGGGCGCCAGAAAGAAAGAGCTCTAGAACCCTCCCGATCTCGGGATGACGATGACGGCGGACTCCGGTGTTTTTGGGGACGAAGTGGAATATCTTTAGGTTTTACGTCTCGGGAGGAATAAATAGGCGAAAGGGCAAAGGCGGTGGAGTCCTGGGGGGCCCACACCACCCGACGGTGCCGCCCTATGGTGTGGCCCCCCTGAGACCCCCCCTTATGGTCTCTTCGGGAGTTCGTGGAACCTTCGGGAATTCTAAGACTTTCGGGTTTTGAATTTTCCGATTCCGGGAATATTTCGAGAACAACTTTTCTGAAACTAAAAACAGCAGAAAATAGGGAACTGGCTCTATGGCATCTTGTCAATAGGTTAGTCCGGAAAATCGATAAAAATGACATAAAGTGTATAGCAAACATGTGGGAAACAATAAGAAAACAACATGGAACATCAGAAATTAAGGATATGTTTATGACGTATCAACATCCCCAAGCTTAGTTCCTACTCGTCCTCGAGTAGGTAAACGATAAAAACACATAATTTCTGAGGTGACGTGCTACCAACATAAACTTGACCATCCATAATGTAAAAGCATACGTAAGCTGGCATCATAGAACTTTAACACAAGCATGATAAATAGAATTTTAATAATAAAGCGTAGCAATCACCTTACATCATGAGAAGTAACACAAATAGAAGAACATGACTAAGAATGCTACGAAAGATATACGTTTGTTTCAAGTATAAAGAAAGCATGGCAAAGTGATATTTCGCAAGTCCTTAAGAGTGGGGCAAAACATAAATGCCAGGACACCTTCAAAGTTCATGAGAAAGACTAGAACAAATAATTAGAGAACAAGCAATAACACATCATGAATCAATTAATAATGTTTCTGGGACAAATGCACATAAAACTCAGAATGGCAACTATGCTCTCTCAACTGTGCATAAAGTTAGAAGATGGAGACTCAACATAAAAGTAAAAGAAAGGCCATTCGTAGAGGGAAGCATGGATCACTCATGTGCTAGAGCTTTTATTTTATTAAACAGAGGTATTAAAAAAATTGACACTCCTCCCATCCATCTTCCACAAACAATGGCTAACTGAATCCTCGGGTGCCTGCCAACAATCACATACCGTGGAGGAGTGTCTATATTTTGGGAGGTGTATGCTAATGTCAATGAATGGTAAATAGAAAATACAGTACGTCACAAGCCAACTAGACTTCACAAGAGCGGCTCCCATATGAAGGACGCAACTAGTGTAGAAGGTCGTTCCTCTTTCTCGTTTGTTTACACAATTACGCTTTGACAGATAAATCAGGGGCAAAAATAGTGAAGAGAATTTGTTTGTATTAATTTGGGGTTGGGAACCCCGCTGCCATCTCTTCAATCAATTGGATAAGCGAATGAAGCCACTAGTCCAGGGTGTGAAATCCAATCAACAAGTGAGATAAAGATTCTCTATTTACGTCCTCATGAGCAAAAACAGGAACACAAAGCAGGAGTAATTTTGAAAGTTTTAAAGGTAACACATGAGCAATATACTTGGAGTGGCGGTTAATTACCACATGTAGATAGGTATTGTGGACACAATGGGAAAACTTTGGTTTTTGGGAGTTGTATTGCACGAGTAGAGCTCATACTCAGTACAGGTGGAGGCTAGCAAAAGATTGGGAGCGACAAATCAAGAGAGCATAAGAGCCATATCATGCATAGCGACATAAACATCATTAATCAAAGCATAAGTGGTACCACAAGTTCAAAAACTAAATGATCATAGAGGCTATTAGTGACTGGTTCATAGTCATAAACATGGTGTGAGCATGCGCCAAGTCAACCAAATAAAACATTCAAACGAGAATACCACAAATTTATGCTTCAATATGACAAGAACAACTCATGATTCTTTCAATGGCACATTCAACACTCTCATATATTTGAGGATAATCATGCTACTCAAAAACCACAAGGCTTTAAAACTAAAATAACATCTAGCATATATGAAAAGTCTAGCCACGGCCTATACAAGCTTCTACTTACACCGTTAAAAATTCTACCTCAAGCAGCAGTTTATTTTTCCAACAAGTACCATACAAGAAATGCTTTAAAAAAATATCTACATGATACAGAAAGAAAACATGAGAGTAGTCACATAACAATACTAAAACTAACAGCTCTGAATAAGAGATGCAATGAAAACAAGAGCTAAACAGAATTTTTTTCAGTAACTAGAAGAAAAAACTAAGAATACTAGCATAGCAAGTATTCAAACAAAAAAGCGGAGCGTGTCTCTCTCCCAAACAAGGATGCTAAGTCCAATGATATTATTGCAGTAAGGAAAACAAAACAAAAACAAACATACGCTCCAAGTAAACTTCATATGATGTGACCGAATAAAAATATAGTTTCGCGAGAAGTGACCTGATAGATAGTTGATGAAGAAGGGGATTTAGATGCTTGAGTATTCTAGAAATATGCTTGGATGAACCACGAGGGCATCCACAAGTTTTGACCTTGCACTCTTCTTGATCACATATATCACCTCTTCTCTTGACTCTTGAAAACTTCCTTCGCACCATACTCAAACTGTAATTCGCGTTAGAGGGTTAGTGCAACAATAAAAAAAATCCATGGGCTATGTATGTAACAAGTGCTATTAATACTTTTAAACATTAGCTACAGCCGCTGATGTTTCATGAAGCAAAGAAATTCACTTGACATCGCAAAAGAGCCAATGCAAGAAAAATGGCAGAATCTTTCAAAACCAGAACAGTCTGTAAAGAAGAATTTTTTTTGAGGCACTTACGTTTCTCAAATCGAAAATCTTAAAGAATGAAAAAGTTGCGAAATTAGCTGAGGAATAAGCACAAGAAATTTAAGGTAATTTCGATTTCTCTGTGAATTACATGATATTTTTTACGGTGGACAGCGAAAATCTGTTTCCTGCGTAGAAATCCGAAAACCAACTCCAACTCTCGTCAGAAACCTTACTTAGCACTAGTAAAACATGAAAAGAAAGATACAAAGGAGTTACTACAGAAGTATACAGACCCTTTACTCAAAGAAAACAGAGAAAACAAAGCAAAAAATAAAATCATGGGTTATCTCTCAAGAAGTGTTTTTCTTTAACGCCTTTTAGGTAGGCCCAGAAAAGTGGATTCAAGTATTTTCAAGTGAATAAAAATGATCACATAAGAAATATGCATTAAGAAAAAGAGAGCATCAAGAAGCAAGTATAAAAAAATTTAATTCTAACCCACTTCCTATGAATAGAAATCTTGTAAAGAAATAAATTAAAGAAGCTCAAACTAGAAATCATGGGAAGGTAAAACAAGAGCAACTTCCAAATTTTCAACAAAAAGAGAGGTGTTTTAGTAACATGAAAATTCTTACAAGCATATTTTCCTCTCTCATAATAATTTTTCAGCATCATCATGAACAAACTCAACAACATAATTATCACATAAAGCATGTTTGTCATGGTCTAAAAGCACACGATTTGTATCAAGATTAAAAAGAGTGGGATCAAAATTGAAAATCAGCTCCTCTTTTTACCCACTTTTAGCAATAGAAAAACAAGATGATTGATCACTCATAAACGGTATAGGACACATTATAGCAATCCTATTTTCAGTAGAATTATAATTTATAACATCAAGTAACATAGGACCATCATCAAGAGAATTATCATATAAATTTTCTAAACAAGCTTCCTCATTATCATGCATATCAATAGTTGGAATAAATTGAGGATTCTCATAGGATTTATCAAATTAGCATTGATTGTAATAAAATGAGGTATGAGTTAATAAGTTACTACCATTGGGAGGTAGACATGGGCATTCTTCCTCCTCTTGATCATCACTCTCCTCCTACTTTTCATCCAATGTGCTTTCAGACTCAGCAATTTCCTCTTCCATAGGCTCATGCAAAGCATTAGTTTCCTTTGGTTGAGAGCATTTATAAAGATATTTAAGAATATAGCCGTTTCCTTCTTTGTAATTATCAAAGCAAAATTCAAGTATATCATAAGTCTCATATTTATAAGGTGCTTCATCATTATTTTTAAACAAATAAGCAATTTCGAATGCACCCTTCCACGCAATAAATTCTTCAATTTGTTCCACATCATATTGTTCATAATTTCCCCTAACATAAGAAGATATGGTAACATTATCATTACACTCACATTGAAAGGGGAGGTGTTTATAGGTCCTAAAGCAACAAGATTTATCAAAGCAATGAGTGGCATTATAAGTAGAGCACAAGATTTTAGCATAGTTATGTAATTTATTAATTTGCTCCCATAAGTGTATCCCTTTTGGTGACAAGCGGTATTCCTTATAATATTTTTGTTGTTCTTCTATGAACCCATCTTGCCAATAAGATCTAGTTTCAAAGACATCAAACATTTATAGCAAGCATGATAAAGCAAAAAAAAAATAATAAGAACTATTATTTTGTGTTTTTGATATAGAGAAGCAAACAAGACAAAATAAAATAAAATAAGCAAAACAAAAACAAAGTAAAGAGATTAGAATTGAGAGACTCCCCTTGCAGAAATTATATTCCTCCCCGGCAACGGCGTCATAAAATCTTGATGGTGTGTGGACACACGCTCGTTGGGAAACCCCAAGCACAAGGTGTGGGGAGTGCAACAGCAAGTTTTCCCTCAGAAAAAGAAACCAAGGTTGAATCGACCAGTAGGAGGACAAGAAAACTCTGAAGGTTGATGCAGTTGAGGTGGCAGGGCGCACTACCGGTTCAGCAGCAATGCGGAACCTACACAACACAATCAAATCACTTTGCCCCAACGAAGCAGTGAAATTGTCAATCTCACCGGTTTTGCTGAAAACAGAGAGGTTAACGAACGGTGTGGAAAACAGTAGCAGTAGTGTGAAAACAATGGAAGCAGTGTGTGTATTATCAGTATGATGAAAATGGACCGGGGTCCACAATTCACTACTGGTGTCTCTCCGAGAAAGATAAATAACATGTGTGGTGAACAAATTACAGCTGGTGAAGGATCGAGAGGTTAACTAGAGGGGGGGGGTGAATAGGTTAACTACAAATTTTAACTTCTTTTTCAAGTTAACAAGGCAAAGCTCAAATATAGATTATCTAGAGTATGCAACTAGATGGACAATCCTATATGTTGAGCAATTACGACTAGCACAAGGTGAACAATATGACTAAGCTAGTAGTAACAAGTAAAGATAAGTTGAGGGATAACCGAACACAATGACGCGGAGATTTATCCCGAAGTTCACTTCCCAATGGAAGCTAATCTCCGTTGGAGCGGTGCGGTGCCACCAAAGTGGAACACCGAGTAGGCCTCAAATGCCACACCGTATCTCCTTCGAGATCTTCCACCGATGTGGATAGACTCGAATCACTATGTTGCCGTTGAGGTTGACAACTAGAACCTTTACAAGGATGAGGCACACTCCACAAGATTGGAGGGTCCTCACCAAATCCCAAGAGCCGCCAAGACTCCGAGAAGCAAGATCCACGGGCACAAAAGCACCGGGGATATCAACAAGGCTCCGAGCTCCGATGAACTAAGAGCAACAAGATTCCTAGCTCCAATGAACTAAGAATGACAAGATCCCTATGGGATGAGTGGGTGGATTTCTAATCGGCTCGGTGGAGTTGTAGATCGGGGGTGTCTCCTTCAAATCCCAAAGTATCACGAGCTTTGGTTGGGGATTTGTGGAGATCTTGTTCTTGAGGTTGAGCTTGGTCAATCAATGGTGGTGAGAGAGAGAGTGAGTGGGATTGACAAAGAGCAAAGGTAGGTGAAGACCCCGTATATATACTCTTGTCGAAATATGGCCGTTTTAGGGGGGAACACCTTTCCTGCGACCCACCCCGGCCTGGGAGCCGGCCTGGCCAGCCTGGGGGCAGCCAGGGCCGGGCCAGAACCCACCCCGGCCTGGGGGCCGGCCTGGGGCCGGCGTGGGCGCAGGGGAGGCCGGCGTGGCCGCTGCCGACCCGGCCTGGGGCCGGCGTGGGACAGGGGGGAGGCCGGCCCCCCACCCGGGCGCCCCGGCCTGGAGGCCGGCCTGGGGCCGGCGGGGGCGAGGGGGTGAGGCCGGACCCCCACCCGAAAGCACCAGCCTGGGGGCCGGCCTGGGGCCGGCGTGGGGCTGGCCAGGAGCTGCGCCAGCCCGGCCTGGAGCCCGGCCAGGCCGGCCTGGAGGCCGGCCACCCTGCTTCTTTCTTCCTTTTCTCCTTTCTTTTCGCCGTTTCTTTTCAACTCTTCCTTGTATTTTCCCGTAGCATTTTCTCACTTATTGTTGAACTTTGTAAGACATTTACGGGACTATGTTTTCTGAGTACACTTAGCAAACCACATTAGTCCATCTATATGTTGTAATCAAACACTCAAAACAGGATTTAGAACCTATGTTCTTTCAGCTGGGCAATTAACAGAAATTAAGGATGCGCCGTAGTGCATATGCATTACATAAATATTACTATGTGATTCATGCGGGCATTACAACAAAATACATAGACACTCATCCAACCGCATTTATGACTAATAAGCCACCCTCCAAATATCATCCGAACAAATGTTGGGTATTAAGTTGCAAGCAACAGATAATTGCAGTAAGCAAAGTGTGTAATGTAAACAATAACATAATCGTTAGACAAAGTATTGTTGTTTTCTCCCTAATGGAAACAACACATCCTCCATTTGTCACGTTTCTGTCACTCGAGCACAGATGCAAAGGAGACATGAACCCACTATTGAGCATAAATACTCCCTCTTGGAGTTACTAGCATCTACTTGTTCAGAGCATCTACTAATAACGGAGATAATGCAAGATCATAAATAACATATGTATGAAGATAACATGATAGAATGATAATCAGAAGACATAACATTCAACATTCATGAGATCCCAGCAGACACAACATGTAGCATTACATAAAGATGATCTTGATCATGTTAGGCAGCTCACAAGATCTAAACATCAGGTACAAAGTGGAGAGAACAACCATCTAGCTACTGCCATGGACCCGTAGTCCAGGGATGAACTACTCACGCATCACTTCGGAGAGGGCATGGTGGTGTAGACCCCTCTGGTGATGAATTTGCCTCCTGGCATGGTGCCGGGGAGAGCTGAATCCTACCGATCTCGGGATGACGATGATGGCGGCCTCCGGTGTTTTTGGGACGAAGTGGAATATCTTTAGGGTTTACGTCTCGTTAGGAATAAATAGGCCAAAGGGCAAAGGCGGTGAAGTCCTGGGGCCCCACACCACCCCACGACGCAGCCAGGGGACGCCGCCCTATGGTGTGGGCTCCCCGAGGCCCCCCTTCCGGGTCTCTTCGGGAGTCCGTGCAACCTTCGGGAATTCTAAGACTTCCGGGCTTCGAATTTTCCAATTCCGAGAATATTTCCAGAACAACTTTTCTGAAACTAAAAACAACAGAGAACAGGGAACTGGCTCTGTGGCATCTTGTCAATAGGTTAGTCCGGAAAATAGATAAAAATGACATAAAGTGTATAGCAAACATGTGGAGAACAATAAGAAAACAACATGGAACATCGAAAATTAAGGATACATATGACGTATCATGTACCTGCGTGTACATCTGCTTGGGCGTACATCCGCCTGGGTGTACGCTGGCCCTTCACTGGGTGTACAACCGTCTGGGTGTACGTCGGCCCTTCACTGGGTGTACAAGCGCCTGGGTGTACATCCGCATGCATATGGGTGTGCAGCTGTCTGGTCGTACACCCGTGTTGCACGTGGGTGTACGTCAACACTACACTTGGGATGTACTTCGTTCACTGCAACTGGGCGTACATCTCTATGTAACTGGGCGTACATCCTTGTTGATTCTGAGTGTACAAAAAAACTTTATCGAAACCTATCAACATGGGATCTAGTTTTGAAGATCTCGACGCGAGGATCTTAAATATCACTACAAGAAATATGTTGATACATGACTCTCAATTTTTGTCACTAGAAGGTCACGTAGTTTCATTCATGACCCTTTTTTTGACCAAAAATGAAAAGTCACATACCGAGCGTCTTAATTGATCATCAATGACTAATTTAATGGAATTGTCATAGACTCTATGACTCAATCAGAGGGGTCATAGCCTTATGACCAATTGATTGGGTCATGTGATATCCTGCCATAGCCATGTCAAATCCTACGTGGCAAAATTATGACTAAATAAGAAGGGTCAAAGAGTAAAATCAGCTCAGTCCACAATGCTTCTCTAGACGGGCCAAGCCCAATATTTTGGCTATTTTGAGATCTTTCCTTCATGTTTTATTCTAGCTAAATGGACAAGGTCGAATATTGTATGGGCTTTTTAGCGTTGGCTATTTTATGCCTTATTGTACGGGCTTTTCCTTCATGGGCCTTTGACTTTCGCTGATTTTTTTGTTGTTATTCCCAGAATACCGATCCAATTTATTTTTATTTTTTCCATTATTCGGAATTTTAGTGTTTCATTTGTACATCACGACGTGCTATTTAGTTCTAGCACAATTCAGATTAGTTTTTGGAACAAATAAAAGATTATGGAACCAAAAATATAATATTACACATTATAACAACCATTTGTTCCAACGGTACAAATATTTACAAATTATTCTCCATAGACTGCTTTGAGCAAGTGCCCAGCAACACTATTCTACACTCGATACAACAAAGACAAAAAAAACAGAAAATTAAGATGATAAAATTATCATAAGTCCTTATTTCCCCTCCTCTTCCAGCTTCAGAAATCCACATTCAACTGGAAGTGGAAGAATCATGCGTGAAAAATTATAGAACAACAAGAAAACGAAACATTCCAATGATGAAAGAAATGACAGCCACAATGGCATGGGAGTACAGATTCATCATCCATTCTAGATACAGGAAAAAATAATTTTGTTCTGATCAAATATCAGGATTACAGTACTGGGCTCATCTAGTCAAGATGAAGCAGCTACAACTAGATCAGGCATTTCGTCGTCTAGATACAGGGTGTTGCGATAAGGCACAAAAGAACATGTACCTATCATTCATCTTATCAAGTTAAAAAATAATTTTGATCTACAAATAATTAAATTGCATCATCTAAAAAAATTTACATATGCCTCTTTCGAAAAAGACAAATTTCTGCCGATTCAGCTGAAACCGGGCCAAATTTGAACTACAGGTGCCTCGTAGTTTGCTCAAGATTTTTTTGTAAAAAATCATTTTTAGGTACAAAAGTACCTATTTCATTAGAGATACACCAATAGTTTTGCGATATTCAACACCTAGCTACGAACGGTCACGTCCCCCGTTTTGACCATTTTCTGAAATCGGCATAAAAGGTTAAAAAAATGTTTAAAAAAATGGGAAAACTTCTCAATGTGTCATAATATGTTACCTAGTAACCATAAAGAGTAATAAACCTGGAATACGACAATTATCTCAAAAAATTGTTCACAAAAATGAGCTATCATCTAAGAAGATTCATGGCTTTCGGGCTAAATGACGGATGTTATGGCCACATTCATGGCATATTTTATTTAAATGTACCCATATTCCACACAAAGATGCATATTGGAACAACTAACAATGTTTACGAAGAAATTTTTTATTTATCTTTGAATAAAAACATCATTTTCCATTTTTGGAGTGTAAAAAATGATTTTTTTTGTGAAGCACATACACAAAATTGTAGAAAGTAAAGTTATAAAGCAAATATGTCATATTTGATCTACAAATAACCAAATTTCATCCTCTAAAAGTATTTAGATAAGCCTCTTTCGAAAAAGACAAACTCCTGCCGATTCAGCTGAAACGGGCCAAATTTGAACTAAGGTGCCTCGTAGTTTGCTCATGATTTTTTAAAATCATTTTTAGGTACAAAAGTACCTATTTAATCAGAGATACACCAAGAGTTTTGCGATATTCAACACCTAGAGACGAACGGTCATGTCCCCTGTTTTGACCGTTTTCTGAAATCGGCATAAAAGGTTAAAAAAAACTCAAAAAATGGGAAAACTTCGCAATGTGTCATAATATGTTACCTAGTAACCATAAAAAATAATAAACTTGGAATACGCAATTATCTTGAAAAATTGTTCACAAACATGAGCTATCATCTACGAAGATTCATGGCTTTTGGGCGAAATGACGGATGTTATGGCCACATTCATGGCATAGTTTGTTTAAATGTGCCCATATTCTACACAAAGATGCATATTGGAATAACTAACAATGTTGACGAAGAAAGTTTTATTTTTCTTTGAATAAAAAAATCGTTTTCCATTTTCCGAGTGTAAAAAATGATTTTTTTTGTGAAGCACATACACAAAATATGACACAAAATTGTACAAAGTAAAATTATAAATCAAATATGTCATATTTTATAAAAAAGTAATCGAAATTCCCGTATCTGGCGGAACGGGGGAAATCTTGCCAAGAGGTGTCCCCTACCATTTACTTCGGTGTTCCTTGGAGCTAACCTAACACAACGAAGCAATTGGTTCCACTTTGCTACCCCCCTTCTGTCTCATGTACGCGGAGAGGCTAGAACGGCGGTTCCGTCTTTTTCCCCAACGGGGCTAGGGTTTCCCCGGAGAGGGACTCCGGAGCGTATGAATTCCACCACAACAAATGGTATGTCATACCATATGTTTTAGAGTGTGTAATGGTTCTTGGATGCCAAACATTCCCTCACTCTCTGTGTTAGGTCTTCACCGGCGTCGTATTCTTTCTAGCAGGTTCCACGACTAACTTAGAGCCCGAAACTCCCGGATCTGACAGAACGGGGGAAATCTTGCCAAGAGGTTGGACCTACCATTGACTTTGGTGTTCCTAGTACCTAAACTAACACAAGAAAGCAGTTGGTTCCACTTTGCTACCCCCTTCTGGCTCATGTACGCGGAGAGGCCAGAACGGCGGTTACGTCTTTTTTCCCAACGGGGCTAGGGTTTCCCCGGAGAGGGACTCCAGAGCGTATGAATGACACCACAGCACATGATATGTCATACCATATGTGTTATAGTGTGGAATGGGTCTTGGATTCCAAATATTCCCTCACTATCTGTGTTAGGGCTTCACCAGCGTCGGATTTTCTCTAGCGGGTTCCACGACTACTTAGAGCCCGAAACTCCCGGATCTGACAGAACGGGGTAAATCTTGCCAAGAGGTTGGCTCTACAATTGACTTGGCTGTTCCTTGGGCCTAATATAACACAACCAATCAATTGGTTCCACCGTGCTACCCCCTTTTATCTCACGTAGAGGGGCCAGAATGGCAGTTCCGTCTTTTTCCCCAAGGGCTAATTACGGTTTCTCCGAAGAGGGGCTCTAGAGCGCGCGTCTGAATTCCACCACAGCATCGGTATGCCATACCATGTGTTTTGCCATACCATATGTGATAGAGAGTGTGGCAAGTGTCTTGTATGACCAGTATTCCCTCACTCTCTGTGTTAGGGCTTCACCGGTGTCGGATTCTCTCTAGCGGGTTCCAAGACTACTTAGAGTCGAAACTCCCGGATCCGACTGAACGGGGGGAATCTTGCCAACAGGTGTGCCTTATAACTGTCTTTGGTGTTCCTTGGACATAACATAACACAACCAAGCAATCGATTCCACTTTTCTACCCTCTTCCGGCTCATGTACGCGCGCGGAGAGGCCAGAACGGCGGTTCCGTCTTTTTCCACAACGGGGCTAGGGTTTCCTAGAGAGGGACTCCCGAGCGTATGCATGCCACCAAAGCACATGGTATGCCATACCATATGTGTTAGAGTGTGTAATGGGTCTTGGATGCCAAACATTCCCTCACTCTTTGTGTTAGGGCTTCACCGGCGTCGGATTCTCTCTAGCGGGTTCCATGTCGAATATATACCAAATAGGGGTATATTAGATGGTAGTCATAAGTGCCGGATTACCAGGGTGCCCCAAGTGGTAGTGGGCTATTGTCCATTGGGCGGCCCAGTAACCTGACGCACAGAAGCCGGATTCTAGAAGGACCCGGATCACGGCCCACGTGATCTGGCTTGGAGGAGAAGACGGATTCCTTACTTTCCAAGTTATAAGTTACCGTAGTCTTCTAGGTTTCCTATTCTGTAAGCCCTAATCCGGCTATTATATAAAGCCGGACAGGAGATGAGATAAGCAGAGAAGAAGCTATAGGCTAACTCGCCGGGAAGTTGATCCTCTGCGAATAGCTAGATCTAAACCTCACATTGTAATTCTGTACACAGGCTTTAGTCCTGATTAGTGAGATTGCAGGAGTAGGCACGTCGTACTGTCGCGACGTACCGAACCTGGGTAAATCCTGTGTTCACTGTCCACCACGCAATCCCGTTACCCCACGTCTCTACCGTAGTCTCATGGCACCCCCGTCTATGAAAACTACTACGATGTCTCGACAGTTGGCGCCCACCATGGGGCAAACGACGTCAGGCGTGAAGTTCCGATCTGGGATATTCGGCGGAATCAGAAGATCAATCACTGTCGGAAGCTTGGAGTTCGACGACGACGTCGGACGTTTTCTCGACAACTGATCCTACATACCGGCGCAAAATCACCTGGTAAGTGCCTGCGTCGGATCTGCTTACATCTTTATCGGACTAACTGCAGAAGCAATGGGGTTTTGCGGTGGAAGCAAATATTTCCCACCCGCCCTATACCCAGTCGAAGATGACTATGATACCGGATTCTGCTCAGTTCGTCGACAAAAAAGTGATACACACTTTATCGGCACGGTGCAATCTGAAGTCGCTGAAAACACGGATGACGGAAATCCCGTGCAAGAGGCAGATAACAACACACCCGTCACAGAGGCGGAAGATCCGACACCCGTCACAGAGGCGGAAGATCCGACATCCGTCAACATGACGATGAACTCGGAAGCCGAGTCCGTACTAGCCGCCATTGAGGCGAGATTAGAGTCGGAAAACGGATCGGATAATTTCGACTCCGAAGATGAGGATGAGGATGTCTTCGAAAGAAAGGTAAAATCTCTTCAAGAGGGAATCCACAAAGTGCTAATGGCAAAACCAGCTGAAACCGTGGAAGCCGACAGCCAGGAAAGCCCAAAAACTCCTCCGCCCGAAGAAGAGAGAGAAGACGGAGAAACTTCTCCGATATTTCCCAATGTCAAGGAACTGACAGAAGACGAGCTTGTCAAAAAACCTCCCTCTTCCAAGAAAAAGCACCGTGCCGCTAAGAAACTCCAATCCAAAATCCGGAAGAAAAAATCAGCCGATCCAGCTGATGAAAACCTGGAAATAGGATATGCTAGCAGAACAAAGCCCGCGGAGAAGAAATCCAAAGAAATCCTTGCTCCGCCAATGACGGAACAGGAAGAACAGGAGCTGTTACAAACGCCAGTGGGACCAAATGAACCCCCTGAGATGCTGGAAGCCAGGAGACAAGCTTTCCAACGGCAACAGCAACATCTACTCAGATCTCATGAACACCTCCAAAAAAACCAGGATGACATCAAGGTCATGAAGGAAGAAATAGAGGAGTACGAGAGAAAGAATAGATCTGCCTTAAAACCTACAAGGTTACCCGGAATTATAAGACCGGAAGTACTGCCGCCAAAAGAAAGGTTCCATAACCCATCTTGGCAAAAGCAGGTAAACGGCAAAGATGCCAGAGGCGAACCAATATACAAGACCGCAGCAGAAAACGCGGAAGCAGCGTTCGCCATCCTCAACAATGATCTGTACTCCAACGGTGAAAAACTTCAAGGGGTGTATGCTTTCCTAGGAAAAGCATTGCAACAACAACAGCGGGGCCAAGAGCGATCAGGGAGGCTGCACGATAACTCCGCCCTATGCAAAACAGCTACTTACGCTGCTGGAGCACCTGGACCGGAAGGACCTGGAGATTCAGACAATTCAAAGGATAAGAAAGAAGATCCGAGAAAAGACAAGAAAAACCCCGACAGTAGGGATGAAGCGTCTAGAACCGGATCCCATCTCCCGAAAGATGGACATAAACCCCAGGATCGGGAAGAAAAATACCGGAATGACGGCAAAACAATGCCACCTCCGAGAAACCCAGCTGAGAAAGCCGGAAGATATGATGTACCTCACAGACGTGAAAGATCTCGTACACCTCCTAAGAATAAGGAAAGGCACAGGAGTAGAACTCCGCCTAATCCCAAAGGACGTGATCTAGGAAGAAACAGAAACGATCCCGGAAAAGCGCGTCCGCGCAACAATGGAAAAGAAAGGAGTAGATCCCCTTCTGTCCATTCAGCCGGAAGATATTCCGCACACATTGATAGAGCGGAAAAGGATGATCTATACTTTGGTCCAGAGTGTTTCACTGACAGGATCCGAAGGATAACCCTGCATTCTGGCTTTGCCAAGGTTGGTCCAACGTACCAGAAATACACCGGCAGCACAAACCCGGATACCTGGCTCTCAGACTACTATACAGCCGTCCAGATCAACAATGGGACAGACCTGGAAGCTGTCAAGTTTCTTCCCCTAATGTTACTGGACGGAGCCAGAGATTGGATCAATGGATTACCATCAAGAACTGTCGACAGCTGGGATGATATGGCTAGAGTAATCACTCAGCATTTCCGGGGAACGTATAAACGCCCGAACAGCATCAACCAGCTGAACCGTTGCACCCAATTTGAGGATGAACCATACGTGGATTTCATCTCCAGATGGACGGCAATGAAGAATAGTTGTTGTGGAGTAACTGATGTACAAGCAATGCATGCTTTCGTCAATGGCCTAAAACCCGGACTTGTACCGTTCATGGTTGGTTCCAAGCAGCACAAAGATCTCGGATCTATGCTTACAACCGCCAACGAACATGCTGCAGCCGAAGACGACACCAGAGCAAGAGGAGGCAATATTGACGAGCTAATACTTGCCAAGAAAACTCCTCGTTCTGACAAAAAAGGAACTCCAGAAACAACGACAAAACCCAAAGAGGTCAACATAGCCTTTGGAAGTGAAAAAGGGAATAAGTGGAAAGGACGCAGCCCAGATCCAATCAACTACACTCCAGAAGAGTGGGAAAGGATTAAGTCGTAACCCTGTGTCCACCATTCACAATTTGGGAAGCCCACCCATACAAACATGCAATGACGGCTGAATAAGCACATGAAAGGCAGTGCAGGATCCGGAAATAAGGGGAAGGGTTCCAAAAGGAAACCCGCCAAACAAAAGCCAGAAGCTGACAAAGAAGACAGTGAATCGGACACTGATGAAAAAATCCAGGAACAACGGCGAAAGGGCGAACCCATATTTCCGAGAGTTGATGGAGAAGAAATGCTAACATTCCTGGCAACTCCGTCAGCAAAGGTGGACAAAAGAACGCTTCGAGAAATAAACGCGGTTGTTCCGGCAACCCCGAAATTCTTGAAGTATTCAAACACACCAATTACCTGGGATTAGTCTGATCATCCCGGGAATATCCCTAAACCCGGCACACAAGCTCTTGTCGTAAGCCCTATTGTCCAGAACACTAGGCTAAGAAGAGTGCTGATGGATGGAGGATCTAGCATTAACATAATGTACCTGGATACGCTGAAGCACCTGAAGATTTCCGAGTCCCAGCTCAATTACAACAACATACGCTTCCATGCCATTGTTCCTGGCAGACAAGCACGATCCCTAGGAGAAATTTCCCTAGATGTCACCTTCGGAGACAAAGATCACTTCCGGCAGGAAAAAGTATCCTTCGAAGTAGTGCCGTTCGAAAGCGTGTATCACGCAATACTCGGACGTCCAGTTTTCGCCAAATTCATGGCAAGATCCTGTTATATCTATAACAAGCTGAAGATGCCAGGATCCAAAGGAGGAGTAATCACCATAGCTGGTGACTTCAAGCTGGCAAACGAGCTGGAGAAAGAAAACGCCCTTTGCGCTCAGAGAGTCATAGCAAAGGAAGAACTGAAGGAATTGGCCAAGGAGGTATCGCCGACAGAAATGCCGGCAGGAAAAGAAACTCGGAAGCCAACAGACAGCTTCAAGGCGTCCGAGAATACAAGACAGGTAATCCTAGATCCCAAAGATCCGACAAAATTCGTCGTCGTAGGGACTGGGATGACCGACAAATAGGAAGGCGAGCTCATCAAGTTCCTCCGTGAGAACTGGGATATTTTTGCCTGGTGTCCAGCTGACATGCCAGGGGTACCCAGGGAACTTGCTGAGCACCAACTCAAGGTGATTCCAGGATCAAAACCCGTCAAACAAGGTCTCCGTCGATTCGACGGAAGAAGACGGAAGGCTATTGGCAAGGAAATTATCCGGCTCTTAGCAGCAGATTTCATCTAGGAAGTAATCGACACTGAATGGTCTGCAAATCCGGTATTAGTACCAAAGAAATACACTACTGCTCTTCGAATGTGTATAGATTACACATGCTTGAACAAATTGTGTCCGAAAGATAGGTTCGCGCTACCGCGAATCGATCAAATAATAGATGCCACCGCAGGCTCTGAGCTTTTATGCTTTTTGGATGCATACTCCGGGTACCACCAAATACTCATGAAAAAGGAAGATCAAATTAAGACTTCTTTCATAACCCCGTACGGGACGTACTATTACGTAACCATGCCATTTGGCCTGAAGAATGCAGGTGCAACCTACCAGCGTTGCATGCAACGTTGTTTGCATAGTCAGATTGGCAAAAACGTCCATGTTTACATGGACGATATTGCTGTCGTAACCAAGGAAAAAGATACACTCCTTGAGGATTTGCGAGAAACTTTCGAAAACTTGCGCACTTACAAGATGAAGTTAAATCCATCAAAGTGCGTATTCGGAGTTCCCTCAGGAAAACTTCTGGGTTTCATCGTTTCTCATAGAGGAAAAGAAGTTAACCCGGAAAAGATCAAAGCCATCTTGAACATCTCAAGACCTACGTGTGTAAAAGATGTCCAAAGATTGACGGGTTCCGCCGCTGCCGTCAGTAGATTTATTAGTCGGCTGGGGGATAAAGCCTTACCACTTTACAGGCTGTTGAAAGAGTCCGACAAATTCAAGTGGAGAGCGAAGGCCTGGGAGTATCTAGCAGTTATGTCCCTTCCATACTTAGTTCAATTTCTATGTAAACATGTTTTGAGATCATGAAATAAAGTTGTCGGAATTCTGGTATCCATGTTTTTTACAAGTTCAGTATAGTACAAAGCATGATTCCGCCTCATCTATTTCCCAATGATCTTACAAAATACTCAATGTTAACCCGAATTGTGCCTGCGTACTCGGCGTTAAAAAACTGAATGATTTTCAGCCTGCTTGAACGGCTAAAGGAAACTTGAATTGCCTGCGTGTCCAAGTTTCATTTTAAAAAATTCCTTACTTCTCTAAGCATTATCTGATTGCGTATGTGTTGGGTCACTGGAGCTGGTTAGTAAAAATGCCTTTAGCATGATCCATGTTTCCGAGTTCAAACTGATTGGTTACACCCAGTTACTCGGCATGACGCTTCATATTGCTATTGAGCCATTTCAAACACTAAGGACAGTTAAAACATATACGCCAGAGAACTTAGAAGATAAAGGAATAGTAAAATCCGAAAACATTGCAAAGAATTTCATAATTAAGACTGCAAAAGGCGGAGTTCTCATTCATACAAAATAGAAGCATTACAATTTGAATTACATTGTAAAAGTACAGTAATGCTCCTATTGTCTATTTTCACTATCCAGGTTTAAGGAAGCCCTTCAAGCATCCGATTCTTCCTCGCTGCTGTCATCCTCGGGGGCTGCAGAGACCTCCTCTTCCGGATAAGTGACGGAGATATTCACCATGGAAGCAATCTGGGTGGCATGGCCTTTGATTTCATCAAAGATTGTATTTCGCTGAGTTTCCATGTATCCTTGAGGGACACCGGACGCCACGCGCCAAGACTTTGCACCAGGGTAGTGCATACGCATAAGGCCGAGTGCCATGCGTGCACCACCCCGTGCAGCGGAGCGAAGGATGGATTCCATGGACTCCGCCACCTCCATGATAGCACCCGGAAGTTTTTCAACTTCCGAGAACTCCCCATTCCTTGAGGGAAAGAACTTGCTGATCAGCTGCGTGCAAGCAACTCTGATCGAAGTCCAGGTCTTCCCAAAAGCTCGGGTTCTATCAATCCGAGAAAGATCTGGGCTATCTCCTGTTTTTCAGCAAAAAACAACCAAGAGGGTTAAGTAAAAAAGCAGAGAAACAAAGCAAACGTGGGAAAATGGTAAATGCAGAATAAAACTTACCGACAAGTTTGTCAATTTCGGAGCCTTCCTCCTGGCGCAGGTTCAGAGCAGCTTCCAAGCCCTGAATGGTGGACTGGTCCTTCTCCGCCTGGGCGGAAGCCTTGGATTGAGAAATCCCAAGGGCCAGATTGCTGGCTTCCAGATCTTTTTGAACCTTCACAAGATCCTTGTTAAGGTCCATATTCTCCTTTCGGAGAAACTCGGCATTGCCGGCGTCTTCAGCTATTTGCTTGGCCTGAGCCAAAGCAGCTGGAAAGCAAGGAAAATTCCGAGTTTAGAACACTCCAGGAAAAAGTACTTAGACAAAAAGTTGAATCGAAAACTTCAGAGGAAAAATGTTTACCTGTTGTTTCCGACAACGCAAGCTGAGACGATGCCAGCTCCGCCTCCCTCTCCTCAAGAATAGAAAGAAGATTTCTAACTTCTTTATTGTTGATGGAGAGTTTGTTGAAAACTTCCATGTTAATGGCTTCGGCGGTTTGCTGGAACATGGCAAGGAAAAGAATGATTATAAAGCATCAAGGCAAAAAGCATGCATTATGTTTAATGCTTGGGGGCTAGAGTTACATACCTGGCTCATTCGTTGCAAACCCGCCAAGTTTTCATTGAACTCTTTTGCGTATTCCGCAAAAAGAGTTCCGGCCACGCTTAGGCCGTTATTAATGATCTTGAAGTCTTTGTCGAAAGTGGGAATCTCCTCATCGAATGTCCGAGAAGATTTCCCCGCATCTGGAACTGCCATTTCCCTCGTGTCAGAGTTCGACACAACGGGCTGACTGGGCTCCAGCAGCTCGGTGGTGGGGGCTGTAGCATGCTCTTCCGCCATTGAGGACGATGTGTCCGGAGCAATGACGGAAGAAGGTTGAACGCCTCGGCTGGACATAATTTTGTGTTTCTTCAGCTTCTTCGGCTTTAGGTTGGAGGGAGCTAGGCTAAAAACCAAAAACCCGGGAAAAGTTAAAATTCCGAAGACGAAAGAAAAACTTCGACAAAAGCAAAACAACCCGGATGATCTAACCTGGAAGTGGCGACGGGAACTCCGTCAAGGTTGATAACTTCCTCAGAGGAAGAAATCTTCTTGCGCTTGCGCCCACCTGTAGAGGCGGCACGCAATGCATCCAGCTCAGCTTCGGAGGCTAGCTCCGAGTCTGGAAGTTCAGCGATCTGTTGAAAAGAAAAATCAGAGTTAGAAGCGAAAAAATCCGAGAAAGAATGGCAAAACTCTACCCAAATGACGGAAAAAATACCTTGGGAGCCGGGTTGTCGGCTGTATACATCGGCCGACTCGCTTCGTATTGGTTGCGGGATGCGACCAACTGGTTCACGCGCCGTCGAAGTTCCCTCGCGGGCCAATCTTTGATGGTTGTCCGCATTTGGTCCTTGGCACCCGTGTAGTCGCAAAGAAGGCGACCATCGTGATTGGCCAACGGCTGGATCCGCCTATCCAACCAGCAAAGGGCCGTGTCCATGCCGGTTAGAGGTGGATTGGAGGAAGTGAGCTTGGCGATGTGCCGCTTAATCCTTAGAAGATCAGGCGGCAGAACTTGGACGGCTTCTGTTCTCCAATTGTCTTGGGGAACAGCAACAGTGTTTGAGAAAGGTGGAACCCCGATGGCCTTTGTCGGGAAAGGCACATCGGGATGGTAGAAGAAGGAACCCGTCCAAAATTTGACGGATTCCGATATCTTGATCTTGGGGAACCAATCTTCCCTAAATCTCCTAAGAGTAAAGGAGATGGTTTCGCAAGTCGGGAGTGCGCCCTCCGAAGAGTTCCGCTTAACCCCGAAACAGTACATCCAGAAATCTAACCTAGGTTCTATACCTAAGAAACCCTCGAATAGAGCCTGAAACCCGGCCATATAAAGAATGGAGTTGGGTGGCAGGTTATGAGGCTGGATGTTATAGTGGGAGAGGACTTGGAGGAAGAAGGCAGAAGGTGGCAATCCCATACCTCTTAAGAGATGGGAGGAGAGAAGAACCCATTCGCCATCGTTCGGCATAGGTTCGTTCTCATCCTCAGGGAGCCTCCATTTCCCTTTGAGAATCAATCCCTCCTTTTCCAGGTTTGGAAGGAGGGCTGGCGGAATGCTGCAGGCGATCCAGTTGCCTGCAGTTTCCACTTCTTCGTCCGCTCCGGCGGCGGCGGACGCAGCAGCTTCTGCAGCGGCAAGCTCGTCGCCGAGAAGCGTGATCTTCTCCTCCGCCGTCTCGGGAGCGAACGGCAGGGAAGGCACGGAGCTCGAGCCCGCAAGGTTCGCGGCGGCGGAAAGATCTCCTCCGTCCGCCGCAGAAGCCGCGGTCTTTTCTGGCTCGCCGCCGGCGCGCGTCGGGGAGCCTAGCTCTGGATCTAGGTCGTTGATGATTTCCTCGATGGTGTGCGCGGCGGAGCGAGCGGGGGAAGACGACGAAGATGCCATTAGGTGGCGGCGCGTTTCGTCTCCGGTGATGCTCTGGGTGCGGTGTGCGCTCGGGGACGGTTCTTCGCTCGAGAGCTTGGGCGCAGTGATGGCGTGGAGAGCGAGAGAGCGGAAGAATTTCTGTGACGACGAAGACGACTACTTATAGCCGGAAATCCGTCAAGATACGTGCCAACGGCTATTTTGACCGTTGGATGATCAACGCGTGTCACTCGCTGGAAAATCCGGGAAATGAAACGACAGGGTAATGATGACTATCTCCTCGTTTCCCGTGGGAATCTGTCAGAGGTACGTTACTGGGTTTCCCGCGTGAAACCCAAACGTCCCTTACGTCAGCATGACTAAAGCGCTGACGTAGGAAGTTCCTTCTCCGCGAAGGATCGCGAGAGAAAAGCCGGATTTTCAGGATCCCGAGTTTCACGTTACCATCTCTTTTCAAAGAATAATAAGAAGAATCAAGACTGCTGATCGAAATTTCTCAGACAAAGTATATTTGGCGAAAGATGGCGAATTAGAGTTTTAATCCTTCTTGGGGGCTACTGTCGGATATATACCAAATAGGGGTATAGTAGATGGTAGTCATAAGTGCCGGATTACCAGGGTGTCCCAAGTGGTAGTGGGCTATGGTCCATTGGGCGGCCCAGTAACCTGACGCACAGAAGCCGGATTCTAGATGGACCCGGATCACGGCCCACGTGATCTGGCTTGGAGGAGAAGACGGATTCCTTATTTTCCAAGTTATAAGTTACCATAGTCTTCTAGGTTTCCTATTCTGTAAGCCCTAATCCGGCTATTATATAAAGCCGGACGGGAGATTAGATAACCAGAGAAGAAGCTATAGGCTAACTCGCCGGGAAGTTGATCCTCTGCGAATAGCTAGATCTAAACCTCACATTGTAATTCTGTACACAGGCTTTAGTCCTGATTAGTGAGATTGCAGGAGTAGGCACGTCGTACTGTCGCGACCTACCGAACCTGGGTAAATCCTGTGTTCACTGTCCACCACACGATCCCGTTACCCCACGTCTCTACCGTAGTCTCATGGCACCCCCGTCTATCAAAACTACTACGATGTCTCGACATTCCACGACTACTTAGAGCGCGAAACTCCCGGATCTGATAGAACGAGGGAAATCTTGCAAAGAGGTTGTCCCTACCATTGACTTGGGTGTTCCTTGGGCCTAATATAACACAACCAAGCAATTGGTTCCACCTTGCTACCCTCTTCCGGCTCACGTAGAGGGGCCAGAACGGCAGTTCCGTCTTTTTCCCCAAGGGGCTATGGTTTCTCCGAAGAGGGGCTCCGGAGCGTCTGAATGCCAGCACATGGTATGCCATACCATGTGTGATATGGAGCGTGTCAAGTGTCTTGGATGACCAAGATTCCCTCATTCACTTTATTAGAGCTTCATCGGCGTTGGGTTCTCTCTGGCGGGTTCTAGGACTACTTAGAGCTGAAACTCCCGGATCTGGCGGAACGGGGGAAATCTTGCCAATAGGTGGCCCATACCATTGACTTTGGTGTTCCTTGGAACTAACCTAACACTAGAAAGCAGTCGGTTCCACTTTTCTACCCCCTTCCGGCTCATGTATACGGAGAGGCTAGAATGGCGGTTCCGTCTTTTTCCCCAACGGGGCTAGGGTTTCTCCGGAGAGGGACTCCAGAGCGTCTGAATGGCACCACAGCACATGGTATGAGATATCATGTGTGTTAGAGTGTGGAATGGTTCTAGTATTCCAAATATTCCCTAAGTCTCTTTGTTAGGACTTCACCAGCGTCGCATTCTCTCTAGCGGGTTCCACGACTACTTAGAGCCCGAAACTCCCGGATCTGACACACGGGGGAAATCTTGCCAAGAGGTTGTCCCTAAAGTTTACTTGGGTGTTCCTTGGGCCTAATATAACACAACCAATCAATTTTTTCCACCGTGCTACCCCCTTCCATCTCACGTAGAGGGGCCAGAACGACACTTCTGTCTTTTTTCCCAACGGGATAATTAAGGTTTCTCCAAAGAGGGGCTTTGGAGCATGCGTCTGAATGCCACCATAGCACATGGTATGCCATACCATGTGTGTTGCTGTACCATATGTGATATTTAGTGTGGCAAGTGTCTTGGATGACCAAGATTCCCTCACTCTCTGTGTTAGGGCTTCACCGGCATCGGATTCTCTCTGGCGGGTTCCAGGACTACTTAGAGTCGAAACTCCTGGATACGATGGAACGGGGGGAATCTTGCCAAGAGGTGGTCCCTAACATTGTCTTTAGTTTTCCTTGGACATAACCTAACACAACCAAGAAATCGGTTCCACTTTGCTACCCCCTTCCGGCTCATGTACGCGCGCGGAGAGGCCAGAACGGCGGTTCTGTCTTTTTCCCCAACGGGGCTAGGGTTTCCCCCGAGAGGGACTCCAGAGTGTATGAATGCCACCACAGCACATGGTATGACATACCATATGTGTTAGAGTTTTTCATGGGTCTTGGATGCCAAACATTCCCTCACTCTCTATGTTAGGGCTTCACCGGCGTCGGATCCTCTCTAGCGAGTTCCAATACTACTTAGAGCCCAAAACTCCCGGACCTGACAGAACGGCGGAAATCTTGCCAAGAGGATGGCCCTACCATTGAATTTCTTGTTCCTTGGGCCTAATATAATACAACCAAACAATTGGTTCCACATTTCTACCCCCTTCCGGCTCACGTAGAGGGGCCAGAACTGAAGTTGCGTCTTTTTCCCCAAGGGGCTATGGTTTATCCGAAGAGGGGCTCCGGAGCGTCTGAATGCCAGCACATGGTATGCCATACCATGTGTGTTGCCAAACCATGTGTGATATAGAGTGTGGCAAGTGTCTTGGATCACCAAGATTCCCTCACTCTCTTTGTTAGGGCTTCATCGGTGTCGGATTCTCTCTGGCGGGTTCGAGGACTACTTATAGGCGAAACTCCCGGATCTGGCAGAACGGGGGAAATCTTGCCAAGAGGTGGCCCCTACCATTGACTTTGGTGTTCCTAGTACCTAACCTAACACAAGCAAGAAGTCGGTTCCACTTTGCTACCCCCTTCTGGCTCATGTACGCGGAGAGGCCAGAACGGCGGTAACGTCTTTTTGCCCAACGAGGCTAGGGTTTCCCCGGAGAGGGACCCCGGAGTGTATGAATGCCACCACAGCACATGGTATATCATACGATATGTGTTAGAGTGTAGCATGGGTCTGGGATGCCAAACATTCCGTCACTCTCTGTGTTAGGGCTTCACCGGCGTCGGATTTTCTCTAGCGGGTTTTCCACGACTACTTAGAGCCCGAAACTCCCGGATCTGACAGAACAGGGGAAATCTTGCCAAGAGTTTGTCCCTATCATAGACTTGGGTGTTACTTGGGCCTAATATAACACAACCAAGTAATTGCTTCCACCTTGCTACCCCCTTTCGGCTCACGTAGAGGGACCAGAACGACAATTTCGTCTTTTTCCCCAAGGGGCTATGGTTTCTCCGAAGAGGGGCTTCAGAGCGTATGGATGCCAGCACATGGTATTCCATACCATGTGTTATATGGAGTGTGGAAAGGTCTTGGATGACCACGATTCCCTCATTCTCTTTGTTAGGGCTTCATCGGCGTCGAGTTCTCTCTGGCGGGTTCCAAGACTACTTAGAGCCGAAACTCCCGGATCTGGCGGAACAGGGGAAATCTTGCCAAGTGGTGGACCCTACCAGTGACTTTTGTGTTCATTGTACCTTAACTAACACAACCCAACAATCGGTTCCACCTTGCTACCCCCTTCCGGCTCATGTACACGGAGAAGCTAGAACGACGGTTCCGTCTTTTTCCCCAACGGGGCTAGGGTTTCCCCGGAGAGGGACTCCGGAGCGTATGAATTCCACCACAACAAATGGTATGCCATAACATATGTTTTAGAGTGTGTAATGGTTCTTGGATGCCAAACATTCCCTCACTCTCTGTGTTAGGTCTTCACCAGCATCGGATTCTCTCTAGCAGGTTCCACGACTACCTTAGAGCCCGAAACTCCCGGATCTGACAGAACGGGGGAAATCTTGCCAACAGGTTGACCCTACCATTGACTTGGTTGTTCCTTGGGCCTAATATAACACAACCAAGCAATTGGTTCCACCTTGATACCATCTTCCGGCTAACGTAGAGGGGCCAGAACGACAGTTCCGTCTTTTTCCCCAAGGGGCTCTGGTTTCTCCAAAGAGGGGCTCAGGAGCGTCTGAATGCCAGCACATGGTATGCCATACCATGTGTGTTTCCATACCATGTGTGATATGGAGTGTGTAAAGTGTCTTGGATGACCAAGATTCCCTCATTCTCTTTGTTAGGGCTTCATCGGCGTCAGATTCTCTCTGGCGGGTTCCAGGACTACTTAGAGCCGAAAATCCCGGATCTGACGGAACGGGGGAAATCTTGACAAGAGGTGTACCCTACCATTGACTTTGGTGTTCCTTGGAGCTAACCTAACACAACCAAGAAATCGGTTCCACTTTGCTACGCCCTTCCGTCTCATGTACGCGGAGAGGCTAGAACGGAGGTTCCGTCTTTTTCCCTAATGGGGCTAGGGTTTCCCCGAAGAGGGACTCCGGAGCGAATGAATGCCACCAGAGCACATGGCATGTCATACCATATGTGTTATAGTGTGGAATGGGTCTTGGATTCCAAATATTACCTCACTATGTGTGTTAGGGCTTCACTAGCGTCGGATTCTCTCTAGCGGGTTCCATGACTACTTAGAGCCCGAAACTCCCGGAACAGACAGAACGGGGGAAATATTGCCAAGAGGTTGTCCCTACAATTGACTTGTATGTTCCTTGGGACTAATATGACACCACCAAGCAATTTTTTCCACCGTGCTACCCTCTTCCGTCTCACGTAGAGGGGCCAGAACGACAGTTCCGTTTTTTCCCCCAAGGGCTAATTAAGGTTTCTCTGAAGAGGGGCTCTGGAGCGCGCGTCTGAATGCCACCACAGCACATGGTATTCCATACCATGTGTTCTGCCATACCATATGTGATATAGAGTGTGGCAAGTGTCTTGTATGACCAAGATTCCATCACTCTCTGTGTTAGGGCTTCACCGGCGTCGGATTCTCTCTCGCGGGTTCCAGGACTACTTAGAGTCAAAACTCCCGGATCCGACGGAACGGGGGGAATCTTGCCAAGAGGTGGGCCCTAACATTGTCTTTGGTGTTCCTTGGACATAACATAACACAACCAAGCAATCGTTCCACTTTTCTACCCCCTTCCGGCTCATGTACGCACACGGAGAGGCCAGAATGGCGGTTCCGTCTTTTTCCCCAACATGGCTAGGGTTTCCCCAGAGAGGGACTCAGTAGCGTATGAATTCCACCACAGCACATGGTATGCCATACCATACATGTTAGTGTGTGGCATGGGTCTTGGATGCCAAACATTCCCTCACTCTCTATGTTAGGTCTTCACCGGCGTCGGATTCTCTCTAGCGAGTTCCACGACTACTTAGAGAAACTCCCGGACCTGACAGAACGGGGGAAACCTTGCCAATAGGTTGGTCCTACCATTTAATTGGGTGTTCCTTGGGACTAATATAACACAACCAAACAATTGGTTCCACATTGCTACCCCTTCCGGCTCACGTAGAGGGGCCAGAACTGCAGTTCCGTCTTTTCCCCAAGGGGCTATGGTTTATCCGAAGAGGGGCTCCGGAGCGTCTGAATGCCAACTCAAGGTATGCCATACCATGTGTGTTGCCATACCATGTGTGATATATAGTGTGGCAAGTGTCTTGGATTAACAAGCTTCCCTCACTCTCTTTGTTAGGGCTTCATCGGTGTCGGATTCTCTCTAGCGGGTTCCAGGACTACTTAGAGCCGAAACTCCCGGATCTGGCGGAACGGGGGAAGTATTGCCAAGATTTGGCCCCTAACATTGACTTTGGTGTTCCTAGGACCTAACCTAACACAATAAAGCAATGGATTCCACTTTGCTACCCCCTTCCGGCTCATGTACGCGGAGAGGTCAGAACGGCGGTAACGTCTTTTTCCCCAACGGGGCTAGGGTTTCCCCGGAGAGGGACTCCGGAGCGTATGAATGCCAACATAGCACATGGTACTCCATACCATATGTGTTAGAGTGTGGCATGGGTCTTGGATGCCAAACATTCCCTCACTCTCTGTGTTAGGGCTTCACCGGCGTCGGATTCTCTCTAGCGGGTTTTCCACGACTACTTAGAGCCCAAAACTCCCGGACCTGACAGAACGGGGGAAATATTGCCAAGAGGTTTACCCTACCATTGACTTGGGTGTTAATTGGGCCTAATATAACACAACCAAGCAATTGTTTCCACCGTGCTACCCCCTTCCGGCTCACGTAGAGGGGCCAGAACGACAGTTTCGTCTTTTTCCACAAGGGGCTTTGGTTTCTCCGAAGAGGGGCTTCGGAGCGTCTGAATGCGAGAACATGGTATGCCATACCATGTGTGATATAGAGTGTGGAAAGTGTCTTGGATGATCAAGATTCCCTCATTATATTTGTTAGGGCTTCATCGGCGTCAGGTTCTCTCTGGCGGGTTCCAGGAATACTTAGAGCCGAAACTCCCGGATCTGGCGGAAAGGGGGAAATCTTGCCAAGAGGTGGCCCTTACCAATGACTTTGGTGTGCCTTGGACCTAAACTAACACAATCAAGAAATCGTTCCCACTTTGCTACCCCCTTCCGGCTCATGTACGCGGAGAGGCTAGAACGACGGTTCCGTGTTTTTTCCCAACGGGGCTAGGGTTTCTCCGGAGAGGGACTCCGGAGCGTATGAATGCCACCACAACAAATGGTATTCCATACCATATGTTTTAGAATGTGGCATGGTTCTTGGATGCCAAACATTCCCTCACTCTCTGTGTTAGGTCTTCACCGGCGTTGGATTCTCTCTAGCGGGTTCCACGACTACTTAGAGCCCGAAACTCCCGAACCTGATAGAACGGGGGAAATCTTTCCAAGAGGTTTGCCCTACCATTGACTTGGGTGTTCCTTGTGCCTAATATAACACAACCAATCAATTGGTTTCTCCTTACTACCCCCTTCCGGCTCACGTAGAGGGGCCAGAACGGCAGTTCCGTCTTTTTCCCCACAGGTGGTAGGGTTTCTCCGGAGAGGGACTCCAGAGCGTCTGAATGCCACCAAATCCAATACCATGGTATGCCATAAAATGTGTGTGTGTGTGTGTCAGGTGTCTTGGATTCCCAGTATTCCCTCTATCTACGTGTTAGGGCTTCACCGGCGTCAGATTCTCTTTGGTGGGCTCTAGGACTACTTAGAGCCCAAAACTCCCAAATCTGACAGAACGTGGGGAATCTTGGCAATTGGTGGGATCTAACATTGTCTTGGGTGTTCCTTGGGCCTAACCTAACATAACAAAGGTATTGGTTCCACTTTTCTAACCCCTTCCGGATCATGTACGTAGAGAGGAGAGAACGACAGTTCCGTCTTTTTTCCCTAGTGTGTGGCTAGGGTTTCTCCGGAGAGGGGCTCCGGAGCGTCTGAATGCCACCACAACAAATTTTATGACTTAAAATGTGTGTTATAGTGCGGCATGGGTCTTGGATTCCGAATATTCCATCACTATTTGTGTTAATTAGGGCTTCACCGGCGTCAGATTCTCTCTCGTGGTTTCCAGGACTACTTAGAGCCCGCAACTCCCTGATCTATCGGAACGAGGGGAATCTTGTCAAGAGGTGGGACCTACCATTGTATTGTGTGTTACTTGGGCCTTAACTAACACATCCAGGCAATTGGTTCCACTTTTCTACCCCCTTCCGGCCCACGTAGAGGGGCTAGAACAACAGCTCCGCCTTTTCCCCAACGGGGCTAGGGTTTCTCCGCACATGGGCTCCAGAGCGTCTGAATGCTACCACAACACATGGTATGCTCTATACCATTCGTGTTAGATAGAGTGTGGCATGTGTCTTGGATTCCCAAGATCCCCTCACTCTCCGTATTAGGGCTCACCGTCATGAGATTCTCTCTCTAGCGGGTTCCATGACTACATTAGAGCCCAAAACTCCCTGATCTGACGGAACGGCATGGGGTGGGTGGGGTGAATATTTCCAATAGGGTGGCCCCTACCATTTCTTTGTGTGTTCCTTGGGCCTAACCTAACACAACCAAGCAATTGGTTCCACTTTGGTACCCTTTCGCCTCACGTAGAGGGGCCAGAACTACACTTCCGTATCCCCCCCCAACAACAGGGCTAGGGTTTCTCCGGAGAGGGGCTCCGGAGCGACTGAATGCAACCAAATCACATGGTAGGACATACCATGTGTGTTAGAGTGTGGCATGGGTCTTGGATGCCAAATATTCCCTCACTTTCTGTGTTAGGGCTTCACGGGCGTTTGATTTTCTTTAGCGGGTTCCAAGACTACTTAGATCCCGAAACTCTCGGATCTGTCGGAACGGGGGGAATATCGCCAAGAGGTGGGCTCTATCATTGTCTTGGGTGTCCCTTGGTCCTAACCTAACACAACCAAGAAATTGGTTCCACTTTTCTACCCACTTCCGGATCACGTAGAGGGGCTAGAAGGGCAGTTCGCCTTTTTCCCCAACGAGGCTAGGGTTTGTCCGGAGAGGGGCTCCAGAGCGTCTGAATGCCACCAAATCCCATGGTATTCCATACCACGTGTGTTAGATTGTGGCATGTGTATTGAATTCCCAAGATTACCTCACTCTCTCTGTTACGCATCACCGACGTCAGATTCTCTTTGGCGGGCCGCTCCAGAACTACTTAGAGCCCGAAAGTCCCGGATTTGCCGGAACAGGGGGAACCTCACATATTTTTTTTATAGATATGATAGGGTTACATCTTGTTAGTCTTAGGAGGGATTCTGACATTACCCACTTTTATTTACATAGTCATTTGATAACCAATTGCATAGATTGTCAATTTGTTTAAGTCACCCATCATGCATCCGACGGCCAACAATGTTTCTGTCCACGCTCACACGAACTCGCGTGCGCAGAATTTTCATGTCGCACCCACCCCAAATTATGGACCAGACTTTGACGCCTCCCCCACAGCGCGCGCGACACCTCTTGCAAAATTTCGCACCTTCCTCTACTCACCCACGGCCTCTCAACAAAATCCCTCCCGCCCCCTCAATTTCCATGACGAAGTTTCCCTATTTCCTCTCTTCCAACCTCGCCGCGTAGCTCTCCCACCTCGCGTCCTCGCCATGTAGCTGTCCGTCCCGCTCCCACACGTCGCTGTGTAGGTTTCCGTCCCGCTCTCCCACCTCGCCGCGTAGCTCCGTCCCGGTCTAACATTCCGCCGTGTGGGTCTTCCACCTCGCCGTGTAACTCGCCGGTCGTCGCCCAACTTTTCCACCTCGCCGTCCAGTTCTGCCACCTCGTCGTTCAGGTCGACGTCCAGATCTTACACCTCACCGCCAGATCTGCCCCCTCGCCGCCTCGCCGCCAGATCTGCCACCTCACCGCCAGATCTGCCACCTTGTCGCCCAGGTCGTCGTCAAGATCTGCCACCTCGCTGTCCAGCTCGCAGTTCGGCCACCTCCTCACTAACCTCGCCTTACATCTAGGTCTACCACTGCCTAACTAACCTCGCGGCAACTTCCTCGTCGAGGTCTGCCACCTCGTCACTAACCTCAAGGCAACTATCTTGTCAAGGCCTGCCACCTTGACTCCTGGAGAGATGGTTTCAGCCATGGAAAGAAGTAAGAAAAAGCACCTAAATCTTGAGGCGATCTCGAGATAATTATTTCAGCATGTTTGATGTTTATTCCCCGCACATTTTTGTTTATGTTTTAGTTCCTGATATCGTAAAAATTGCATGTTATGTGCTTCTTTATGTTTGATGAGTTCCTATGGTCAAAATTTGCTCATTTTGTACATAGATGCACTCGTTTTACTATGTATATTGTTAAAATTGAAATGGTAAGTAGCGTGCCTTATAAAAGTGAACGGAGGGAGTAGTACAGAACAATCAACACCAGCACTATATGTCAGAACATCACTCCATGAAAGAAACCCTAATCTTACTCTGTAGCTTTAATGGGTTCTTATAGTATCTAGTGTGATGTTTGTAGCTTACGTTGAGCTCTTGATTTATGTTAGAACCACCTGTAAAATCCATTGACGAAACACAGATCAATAATGTCCGGAGAAACCATCCACGGCTGGGTAGTATACTAGCACGTGCTCTTGCAAGCCCGACCGTACTCTCCCCTAAAAAGAGTAAGAAGGAAAGCTCTAGATCCAAGTATGATCTTCGAGGGGAGGAAGACTTCACTGAATAATCTGAACCCTTACCTTCTAGCTCAAGACCCTTTCATGATAGCTCAGCAGTGAAGGTGCAACTTACTTATCTCGTGTGGGACTGGTGGCCTAATTACTGCATTTACATATATGTTGTGCTACCATCCCCATTGATCTGTACATGTGAACTGTGCAGGCTAGGAAACTCAAAGTCAAGACGACATCCGGTAGGGGGCAGATGCCTCCAGGTGGCAACTCCTTGACTGGCAACAAGCGTGTCCGTGCTGACAAATCTGACAACACATCACCTGTTACTCCAACAAGAGATAAAAATATCCAGAAGATTGCAGCGGCAGTTTCCGCACCCAGAACGGGTCGAACAAGGAGTACGAGCTTGCACAAACAGCCCACAGATCCAATCAGCCCACCACCACCCGGGAACAAGAAGCCATCTAAGCCCCCCAAGAAGCCATCTGACAATGACAAGACGACAGATGAAAAACACAAGCAGCCAGCTGCGGTCCAAACGAAGGTGGTAGCTGTGGTGACTGTCGAATCTGCATCTCAACAAGTCCCTCGGGTGAACCCATAGGGTTTCGATTAGGAGAACCTGTAGGCGCTGGTGACGATCGTCGGCTAGACAAGGGCCACGATTTACCCAGGTTCGGGGCCCTCGTAGAGGTAAAACCCTTAATCCTGCCTCTGTCGATCTGTATTCCTGAGTAGATCGGTTACAATGGGGGGTTGCTCAGGTCGAGAGTATGACCTCGAGCTTAAGGCTTGGTGGCGTGGTATTGCTTGTCCTCTCCTGGTGGTTCTCCTGGCCTTATATAGGTGGCCAGGTCTCAAATTTCACCCGGGGAGGACTCGAACTCTAACCCTAAGTCGGTTACAAGTTTCCTATCTTAACCCGCAAGGCTTTGCGGGTGGGCTTCCACTGGGCCTTCTAGAATAGTCCAAGGCATCTCCTCTTGGGCTTCCGTCCTGGGCCTAGGACCGGGTATCCTTACTCGACAGGTCCAAGGTCCATCCCTTCATCAGTAGCCTCCGAGCATTTGCTCGATTGGGATTTCTCGGTCGGGTAGACGCTCAGAGTTTTCGTCTTGCTTTCCTCCAGATGATTATTTTAGTCGTTTTTCGATTGGAGGGCGTATACCTGTGTGATGAGTTTTTTACGCCCGAGTATCTAGCGGTGAAAGTGCCTGTGTTTTTTGTTATTTTCGCAGAATGATACGGCTCAGCAGCTTGGCTCTCCCGAAAGATCAGGGCCAATTAATTGCATCTAGGGCAAAAACAATTCTGGCCTACAAAGATTCGAGACCTCCGACTCGAATCCGATGAGGTGATCATTGCGACTGGGCCGTAGAGGTCTTACCGAGTCGAACTTAACCTATAGGGGTACCCGGCGCGTCCGATAGGATTTTTCTTCGTGTTGTTGACACGGAATTTTACCGGAGGACGCAGCTTGAGTGCGATTCTAGGCCCTCAAGAGAGATATTTTGGGTCTTACCTTCATATCCAAAAGAATATGGCATCCGGATGTGCCTAGTCGACCGAACAATCCAGGTCTGTGATGTGTACACATCGTATGATGGAGTGGCTGGATCTGCGCACCCACGAATATTTAGGTATGTGATCTCCCGAGTAAGAAAATCAAGCTGTTTTGTCCATACGAAGAGTTTTCGTGTCTGGAATTGTTTGTGCCCATACGAAAGAAAATTTTGTGTCTAGGGTTCTATTTTATGCGGAAGTTCTTCCGCGTTTTTTAATCTTACCCATACGAAGTTTTATTCGTGTTTGGGGTTTTATCCGAAAGTATTCAGACTTGATGACGTTTTGTCATGACGTCATAGCGCACTATAAGGCATCTCCTCTTGGGCTCCAGTCCTGGGCCTAGGACCGGGTATCCTTACTCGACAGGTCCAAGGCCCATCCCTTCGTCAGTAGCCCCTGAGCGTTTGCTCGATTGGGATTTCCCTGTCGGGTAGACGCTCAAAGTTTCGTCCTGCTTTCCTTCGGATGATGTTTTCTGTTTGGAGGGCGTATACCCTGTGTGAGGAGTTTTTTATGCCCGATAATCGAGCGATGAAAGTGCCTGTGTTTCTGGCTATTTTCGCAGAAGGATATGGCTCAGCAGCTTGGCTCTCCCGAAAGATCAGGGCCAATTAATTGCATCTAGGACAAAAACACTTGTGGCCTGCACAGATTCGAGACCTCCGAATCGAACCCGATTAGGTGATCATCGGGACTGGACCGTAGAGGTCTTACCGAGTCGAATTTAATCTATGGGGGTACCCGGCGCGTACGCTAGGATTTTTCTTCGTGTTGTTGACACGGAATTTTACCCGAGGACGCAGCTTGAGTGCGATTTCAGGCCCTCAAGAGAGATCTCTTGGGTATTACCTTCATATCCAAAAGAATATGGCATCCGGATGTGCCTAGTCGGCCGAACAATCCAGGTCTGTGATGTGTATACATCGTATGATAGAGTGGCAGAAGCTGCACACCCGCGAGTTAGGTCTAGAGATTTCTCGAGTAAGAAAATCTCTCATGTTTTTGTACAAAAAAGGTTTTTTTTGTCTTTGTAGCTGTTCTGCTCATACGAAAGAGTTTTTGTGTCTGGAAAAATTGTTGTGCCCATACGAAAGAAAATTTCGTGTCTGGGTTTTTTTTATGCGAAAGTATTTCCGCGTTCATACAAAGTTTGTTCGTGTTTGGCGTTTTGCCCGAAAGAATTTCCGACCTGATGATGTTCGCCATGATGTCATAGCACACTCTGTTTGCTCTGAATCCTCCCGATGGGACGTGACGAAGTGAAAACAGGATTTGCTGGCCCACCTTGTCAGCTTTTTGACCGGAAACGAGACGTCGTTTCCGGTTTTCCCGCGAACCGCGCGCAGTAAATGCGCACGATCTTCTGTTAGGATCGTGGCACGAAACAGCGTTCACCGCCCTTTCGTTTTGGCTTCACGCGTTGCCACCGCGATGGGCGCCACGTCGCTCGATGAGCGGCCAGGATTGGGTGACTCCGTGTATATATACGGTCCTTAGGTAAAAGGTAAAAACTTCCCGTCATTCGCTTCCCAGCCTTCGTCTTCCTCGCGCTCACCTCCTTTCTCCTCAAGCTTGCACCAGCACCCATGGCGGGAGGCAAGAAACGTAGCGCCACGGTTTCCTCCTCGCAGGCGCCCGAAGATGTTCGTGCAGCACCTGCTCCGCGCTTCGGCGACTAGCGCTCCCCAACACCACGCAGAAGAGCATCAAGGAGATGCAAAGGGAGGGACTGCTGCCTACCGACGCCAAGAAGCGGGTTCGCCTCGGCAAAAAGGAAGAGGTACCCAATCCCCGCGCGAACGAGCGCGTGATCTTCGCGGATCACGTCTCGCGCGGGCTCTCACTCCCCCTCCATCCCTTCTTCGTGGCATTGCTGCATGTCTACGGCATACAGCTCCACGATCTGCCTCCGAATGCGGTGCAGCACATCTCGTGCTTCATCGTGCTCTGCGAGTGCTTTCTTGGTGTTCGCCCGCACTTGGGCCTTTGGAAGGCCCTGTTCAAAGTGCGGGCCTTCCGCGACAAATCACGGGTGGAGACTGAGCTTGGGGAGACGCTGCGCACCGGCGGCTTCGGAATCCAGGCGAAGTCGGACACCCTCTACTTCGACATGCAACTCATCGACTCCGCGCAAGGGTGGAGGAAGAAGTGGTTCTATGTCGTCGACGACAGCGCGGGTGGAGTTAACGAATTCCACCTGTTCGCTGTGTTGAAGCGGCGAAAGTCTTGGGCGCACAGGCTCCCAGTCGAAGAGAGCCGAATCGTCGCCCCTCTACTCGCCAAGGTTGCAGCGCTCCGCGACCAAACCGCAGGGGTTGCGCTGAACGGCTTGCATCTGGCGAGCCTGTTCCTTAAGCGCAGGATCCAACCCCTGCAGGCGAGGCCCTCTACCATGTGGGAGTACCAAGGAGCTGAAGATCCCAGCCGAGTGAGCCGAGAAGAACTCTCGAATGCAGAGTGTGAGAAGAAGATCGCGGCCATCACTAAGCTGAAAGTGGGCGAGTCCTTTGCTGATTGCCCAATCGCAGCATTTGAAGCTTCCAATCCTCCACCATCCGATGTAAGTTCAATGCTCTTTCTGTCTTTAACTTTTCTTTTCTTTCTTTGAGAATTTGTCGACTGAATTCCTCCTTCTTTTCTTCTCGTTTTCCTTTTGTAGAGCCTGGCGGTAGCAACCTACTACCCGCCAGTTTCTGGTGAAGAGGCTTCAGACCTGTTGGCGAGCAACCTGGATATCCCTGCTGACACCAATGTTGCCGACGCTGACTCGAGCTCCGACCATGGCCCTTCGGATGACGTGGAGGAATCGGGTAGCGATCTTCGCCACCGCAAGCGCCGCAGGGCGGGAGACGATGAAGCTACTTCCAAGGACAACTCCTTGGATGGAGGGTCTGACAAAGAGCCTCTCCTCGTGACTCCGCTGAGTTTGCGCGCTCCTCTTGCTCCCAAGTCGACAATCGAAACCGCCTGGAATGCGGATATGTTGGATGACGACGACGATGAGTAAGTTTCTTTCTTTCTTCAACTTTCTAGTCGAAAGGTTTTTGCTTGCTCTTCCTTATGTTGTTGCTTAAAGCCCCGACCAGTTCGGCCTTCTCTTCCTAAGAGCAAGGATGTTGCTACGGATGAGAACCCAACTGCTAGGACTATCCACAACTCATAGAGTCCAGCTCCAACAGCTACGGCTACAGAGTACAAATTGCCTAGCTTTGCAGTTGGAGCCTCAACTTCGAAAGAAGTGTCAGGTAGCTTGGCCGATCCTCTCTGCATCGCTCAGGGCCAGGTAAGTTTTACTCTTTTCCTTGCATTCTTCACTCATGTTCATTTAGGATTTTTATCGGGTGCACGGTAGTGCTCCCGATGGGAGTAGCCCCCAAGGCTGTGGTCAATCGCTTGCGATTGGCTACAGGCTCAAGAACTTTAGCTTTTTCCTTCTCTTTATTTTATCGGGTGCACGCAGTGCTCCTGTCGGGGGGTTACCCCCGAGTAGGGTAAAGACAGGTGGTAAAGGCCGCTTACAGAAGAGAGGTTTGGCCGAGTAGCCGACTACCGGGTACTCGCTACCCGGTCGACTGCTACCCGGTCTCACCTCAAGATGGCCAGAAGGAGATATCAATCAGTTTCTACCATGTCGAGTAGAAGGTTTGGCCCGAGTACAATTGGCGGGAACATTTGGCGGGAAACTACTCGGGCAGGAAGTCAAAGGAGCCGTTCTGACACAGGATCCCGCGTATCCTGGGTCCGTACTTGGCAGCATTCGAACTACTGTTCACGTGGGGACGGTCTGTCTGACGGTGACAGCATGGAAGCAGTCGGTGGCAGGATAAGGGGAGCCTACTCTGTGACTAGGTACAGTGATACCAGTCTGTCCCCTAGTTTTGCCCAACGACTTTACAGAAGCAGCCAAGACCAACGACCAAAGCTGTCAGCGGGTACTCGGAGAAAGGACAGTGTGGACACTATGTCGACACTTGTCTAGGATTTGGACGTATCCGGCTGGGCACCATGTATATAAGGTGCCCCGCCGCCTCCTGCGCGAGGCAGGTAGAGGAAGGCTCATATAGACACTATCAGTGGCTCTCTGGAAACCCTAGAAACCCTAAGTTCTTGCCCTAGCTCTACTCGGGAGCATAGAGAGGCTACTCGGTGAACATCATTCCTTGTACTGTGAGCTACTCGGTGACATATAGCAATACATACAGAAAGGCAGGAGTAGGGGTTTTACCTCCTCACGAGGGCCCTGAACCTGGGTAGATCGTGTTGTTTGTGTTGTGTGGATCTTACCTCACGCGGCCACTCGTCGCGTGATCCCTCCCCGGACACCTCCAGCGTCCATCGTCCCCACATCTGTAGCCATCCCATGGCATCTGCCGTGACACCACCACGACAGTTGGCGCCCACCGTGGGGCAACCAGCGGCGCTGGCTGGAGTTTCTGTTCGGACGGGATCTTCATCTGCGGAGCGCGTAGTTTGTGGCCTTGTCCACAGATTCGGCTCCTTCGACTTCGTCACCAACAACGCCGGCTGTTTCGGCGGCAAGGCCATGCCGGAGGGCGGCTCGGTGATCTCCTTCGGCTCGCATCTCGTCTACGTCGCCACCGTCGCCAACGACGCCTACCCCGAGCTGGTGCACGACGCGGAGGATCCTCCCGCGGTTGTTGCTGCTCGCGGAAGGCCTGCATGCAGCTCTGCGTGCCGCGCTGAGGTGATGGTGACGGGCGTGGCGGCAAACGTTGGCGCAGCTGCTACTGGCGCTGCGGCCGTCGTCGAGGAGGTTGACGACCCGCCTGCTGGTGGCAGAGATCACCGGCCCTACGAGAAGCAGTGCAACTTGCCACCTTCCACGTCTACGGTCATCCCCGCGTCTGCTGCGCGAGTTGGTATGCCCACTCCCACCGACATCGAGCTCCTAGCCGCGAGGGAGCAGCTCGAGCGGCAACGCCAGGAGCTGCTCGCCGAGCAGGCGGAGTTGGAAAAGATCAGGTTGGAGCTGAGCCTGGACCAGCTCGAGTACAACAAGGCCCACGGCTTCACGCCGGTTGCTAGGAGGCCTAGCCGGGTAGGCGCTACCCGGCGCAACCTAGGCGCCGAGATGGCGACTGTTGCGGAGGAGCCCGCGCAGTCGGCTACCGCGAACACCTTCACAAGGCCAAGGTACAGCACACCCGCCAAGACGCTGCGGGCTGCGGAGGCTGTGGCTGCCGAGTTGCCGCGCCTAGAGGGAGAGGCGCGTCGCAGGCAGCAGGAGAGGCTTGGCGAGCTGGTGCTGGAGGCCGCCAGGCAGAACGAGGAGTTCCGGAAGGCCAACCCGGGAGCTGGAGCTTCACAGGTGGTTCACTCGCACGCGGCAAGATCTAACGATCAAGCCTCATCTCCGCATCCGAGCCGCGAGAAGAGCCGCAGCGGGCGTACGGGTAGAGACAGGCAAATGCAGGTGTATGACCCGGCTGCTGCCGCGAAACAGGATGCTGTGCCGCAGCAGCCCGGGCAGGAACACAACGCTGCAAGGGCAGGCTCTCAAGCCCATCAAGCTCAAAGCCGTGCCCGAGAAGCCGCACGCCCGGGTACTTCTCGGCAACCCGCAGCTCCGCCTACTCGGCAGAGGCAGCAGCCGCGCCCAGTGGCACCAGTCGCCAACCCGGTGGAGCAGCCTGCTGCTATGCAGGTGGATCGGTATGATGATGGCTACTCGGCCATGGAGATGGCTGGTTATGACATCCATGACCGTGTTGGTGAGCGCGTGTTGGCGCCTGGAGATGCAAGGCACCAGCTGGACCGTATCAGCTTGTCGGCGCGGCTTGAGAGCACGGGTCCTCCTGGCCCCGAGTGCTTTGGCCCGCGCATCATGAACGAGCCGTCCGTGAAGGGCTTTCAGCTCGCGAGAGGCACCAAGAGCTACAATGGTAGCACCAAGCCTGAAGATTGGCTCAACGACTACGTCACCGCGGTCCATATCGCGAACGGCAACAGGAGATGGGCGGTGCGCTATGTGCCGCAGATGCTAGAGGGTCCAGCCCGCACTTGGCTCAACAACTTGCCCAAGAACAGCATTAACTGCTGGCTGGATTTCTCGGATGCCTTCATCAGCAACTTCACCAGCACCTACAAGAGGCCGAATAGGCCACAGCAGTTGTCGGCTTGCCGGCAGCGAGAAGACGAGACGGACCGCGAGTACCTTACTCGGTGGAGCACCTTGAGGAACACCTGTGAGGGTGTGAATGAGGCACAGGCGATCACTTGGTTCGCACAGGGTTGCCGACATGGCAGCATGCTTTGGCAGAGATTGCAGAGGGAGATGCCCAACACCCTGGCCGAGACCATCAAGATTGCGGATCAGTACGCACTCGGCGATCCTACTCAGCCATTGATGGATTCCTCAGAGCCGAGAAGAAACTTCAACAGCAACAAGCGCAACGAGTTCCGCAACAAGCGCCGAGTAGATACTCGGTATGATCCCGAGGAGGTGAATGCAGTGAATGTCGGAGGCGGTGGTGGCCAAAGGCAAAAACCTACTGGAGCCTACGGGCAGAACCAGAACCAGGGCCAAGGCAACAAGAAACCGTTCCGCACCGCGCAGCCGAGTGGCGGGAACTCCGAGCAGCCAAAGAAGTTTGTCTTCGATGACATGAAGGATGGCCCGTGCAGCTTCCACACTCACCACCCCTCAAGGCCTGCGAACCACACTACTCGGCAATGCGAATGGTGGGATGTGATCAAGAGTGATGGCTTGCCTCCTCCACCTCCTCTGCCAGCCGCGAATGCCACTGTGCAGCCTACTCGGGCACCCGCAGCTCGGCCTCCAGTGTATCCGAGAAGGGAGAATGTCAACCAGGTGGCTTTAGGAGCCAACCAGAACTTCAACAATGAGAGATACCGCAACAACAACAACTACAACCGCAACAACAACAACAGAGGCAACAACAGCTATCAGGGCAACAACAATGGCGACAATGGCAACAATGGGGGCAATGGCCCTAACCAGTACCAAGAGCACCATGAGAGCTATATGATCTTCACTTCTGAGGCAGTCGACAAGCAGTCACAGCACAGGCGGGCCATGGAGGTCAATGCAGTGATCCCGGCTGTGCCTCATTACATGTACTGGTGTGATCAGGAGATCAGGTGGACTCGGGCAGATCACCCCAAGGTGATGCCCAATCCGGGTACCTATGCCTTGGTGCTGGATCCCACCTTCCTGGGCCCCGAGAAGAACGTCAGGTTCAGCAAGGTGCTGATCGACAACGGCAGCAGCATCAACATTGTGTACAAGGACACACTCGAGAAGCTTGGCCTGGCCGAGAACATGATGCTGCCCAGCAAGACCACTTTCCATGGCATCGTGCCCGGGATCTCCTGCAACCCGATTGGCCGAGTGTGGATTGATGTGCTATTCGGTACTCGGGAGAACTGCCGCACAGAGCGCCTGCAGTTCGAAGTGGTGGATCATCAGAGCCCCTATCATGCTCTACTCGGCAGGCCTGCTCTGAGCAAGTTCATGGCCTCCACCCATGTGGCTTACCTGAAGATGAAGATCCCAGGCCCCAATGGCATCATCACCATCTCGGGAGATTACAAGAAGTCCATGGAGTGTGCCTCTGCTAGCTCTCAGCTGGCGGAATCGATGGTGATTGCTGCCGAGAAGAAGAAGATGTACGAGGTGGTGGCCATGGCTCAGTCCGCACAAGCTGGCGCACAAGGTGTGCCGAGTACTCAGCATGGTACTGCTTTCCAAGCTGCCAAGGAGACCAAGACTGTCCAGGTTGACCCCGAGTTCCCGGAGCGGGTGGCCATCATTGGTGCCGGGCTGGCCGAGAAATAGGAAAGCGCGCTCATCCACTTCCTCCGTGAGAATCGGGACGTGTTCGCCTGGACCAATGAAGATCTACCAGGAGTCCCGAGGGAGTTGGTTGAGCACTCTTTGCATGTGCGTCCTGACGCCAAGCCCGTGAAGCAGGCCTTGCGCCGTTTCGGGGATGAGAGAAGGAAGGCCATCGGTGATCAAATCACCAAGCTGCTGATCAGTAACTTCATCATGGAGGTGCTGCACCCGGACTGGTTAGCCAACCCGGTCATGGTCGAGAAGAAAAAGGAAGATCCCAAGGCTGCCACTGCATGGCGCATGTGCGTTGACTACACCGACTTGAACAAGGCATGCCCCAAGGATCCTTTCCCGCTGCCTCGCATCGATCAGGTGATCGATTCCACTGCCGGCTGTGAGCTGTTGTCTTTCATAGATGCCTACTCTGGTTTCCACCAGATTGCACTCAATCCTGCTGATCAAATAAAGACTGCTTTCATTACCCCGTACGGGGCTTATTGCTATCGTGTCATGTGTTTTGGCCTGAGGAATGCGGGTGCAACCTATCAGAGATGCATGCAGAAATGCTTGCACGACCAACTCGGCAAGAATGTGCAGGTGTACGTAGATGACATTGTCATCAAAACGAATAAAACACATACTCTGCTTGCCGACTTGGAGGAAACCTTTGCTAACCTACGCAGGTACAAAATGAAACTGAATCCGAGTAAGTGCACCTTTGGTGTACCAGCTGGAAAGCTACTCGGTTTCCTGGTTTCTAGTCGGGGCATTGAAGCCAATCCGTCTAAGATAAAAGCTATTGAAAGCATGTCTTTGCCGAGATCGTTGAAAGATGTGCAGAAGTTCACGGGTTGCTTGGCATCTCTGAGCCGTTTCTTGGGCCGAATGGGCGAGAAGGCTCTGCCTCTGTACCAGCTGATGAAGAAGAGCGACAAGTTTGTCTGGACTCCGCAAGCGGATGTGGCATTCAATGAGCTGAAAGCGATGTTGGCTAGCGCTCCCGTCTTGGCTAGTCCGCTACCCAAGGAGCCCATGCTGCTATACATTGCCGCGACTAACCGAGTAGTCAGCGTGGTGATAGTGGTGGAGCGAGAAGAAGAAGGCAAGAGTGTGCAGCGCCCAGTCTACTATCTCAGTGAAGTGCTGTCCAGTTCCAAGCAAAACTATCCACATTACCAGAAGATGACATATGGTGTGTACCTGGGCGCCAGGAAGCTGAAACATTACTTCCAGGAGCATCCCATCACTGTCGTGAGCTCAGCTCCCATCTCGGACATCATGGGTAACAAGGAGGCGAGTGGCAGAGTAGCCAAATGGGCGATCGAGCTAGCCGCGTACGCTCCCGCGTATACGAGAAGAGAAGCAATCAAGTCTCAGGTACTGGCGGAATTTCTTGTGGACTGGGCCGAGATGCAATATGAACCTCCTGCCCCAGTTTCCAACTACTGGAAGATGCACTTTGATGGCTCAAAGGTGAAAGAAGGCCTTGGTGCCGGCGTTGTGCTCACATCACCCAAGCGGGATCGGCTCAAGTATGTGTTGCAGATTCATTTCAAGGCATCCAACAATGTCGCCGAGTACGAGGCAGTGGTGCATGGTTTGCGAGTAGCAAAGGAGGTTGGGGTGCAGCGTATTATCTGCTATGGCGACTCGGATCTAGTGGTGCAGCAAGTCTCAGGTACCTGGGATGCTTTGGATGCCAACATGGCATCATATCGCTTCCTGGTGCAGTCAATGACTGGGTTTTTCGAAGGCTGTGAGTTCCAGCACATTCACCGAGCAGAAAACGAATCAGCAGATGAGCTGTCCAAGTTGGGATCTTCTCGGCAGTCCATCCCGGCAGGGATTGCCTTGGAGCATTTGAGGAAGCCATCCATCAAGCCTTCCCCCAACTCGGAATCTATCTTTGTTCCCTCTCTGCCAAGTGAAGAATCAGACCCAATGGAGATTGACTGGGAGAGTGCTGCAGGGAACCCGGGGACTGCCGTTCTCTACTCGGGGACTGCCACTCCCTACTCGGGGACTGCCATTCCTTACTCGGGGACTGCCACTCCCTACTCGGGGACTGCCATTCCTTACCCGGGGACTGCCATTCCCTACCCGGGGACTGCCATTCCCTACCCGGGGACTGCCATTCCTTACTCGGGGACTGCCGCCCTCAACCCAGAAGCTGTTGCATTCATTGAAGAAGTTCTCGCCAATCGATCTGGGCTGCAGAGAAGCGCTCCTACTCCTCCTGTGCAACCACCAGAGCCTGTACCAATGGAAATGGACGAACCAGTGTTTCCCGTGCGGGAGACACCGAGTTGGGCAATGCCCATATTGTCCTTTCTAAGGGACGGTACTTTACCTGAAGATGAGGTGACTGCGAGGCAGATTCAGAGAAGATCCAAGGGCTACGCCTTAGTCCGAGATGTGCTGCACAAGAGAAGTGCCACTGGTGTGCTGCAACGCTGTGTGAGCCCAGAGGAAGGAGAGGAAATCCTGGTGGAGATACATCAAGGGGAATGTGGGCATCACGCCTCTTCTCGGGCTTTAGTCAAGAAAGCTTTTCGGCATGGCTTCTACTGGCTCAATGCATTGCAGCAAGCAGAGGACATTGTGAGGAAGTGCGCTGGCTGCCAGATGTTCGCAAGTAAGATTCACATGCCAGCATCCGAGTTGAAAACAATTCCTATCACATGGCCGTTTGCTGTTTGGTGCTTGGATATGGTTGGACCTTTCAAGCCGGCTAAGGGCAATATGACACATATCTTGGTCATGGTGGACAAGTTCACCAAGTGGATCGAGGTGAAACCTATTCGGAAGTGCGATGGAGTCACAGCTGTGAAGTTTGTGAAAGATGTGATCATGAGATATGGCTACCCGCACAGTATCATCACCGACAACGGCACCAACTTTGCAGAGGGGGCAATGGTGCGATTTTGCAGAGATAAGCATATCCGACTAGACGTTGCGTCAGTCGCGCACCCTGCCTCCAATGGGCAAGTTGAGAGAGCAAATGGGATGGTACTGGCAGGCATAAAGCCAAGGCTGATTGAGCCATTGCTGAAAACACCTGGGTGTTGGCTAGAAGAGTTGCCAGCGGTGTTGTGGAGTCTAAGGACTACCCCTAACCGGTCAACCGGCTACACGCCATTCTTCTTGGTATACGGGGCTGAGGCCGTGTTGCCAATAGACTTAGAGCATGACTCCCCCCGAGTAGCCCTCTACACTGAGGTGGAGGCGAGAGAAGCTCGAGAAGACGACGTTGACCTGCTTGAAGAAGCAAGAGAGCTGACTCTGTCACGTTCGGCTATCTACCAGCAAAACCTGCGGCGCTATCATAGCCGAAAGGTGAACCCAAGGGTTTTCCGAGAAGGAGACATGGTCCTTAGGCTTGTGCAACGCACAGCCGGGATGCACAAGTTGTCTCCTCCATGGGAAGGGCCTTTCATTGTCAGCAAAGCGCTGCACAATGATGCGTACTATCTTGTAGATGTGCGCCCATCACAGGCGAACAGGGTAGATAAAGCTGGAGAGGAAACCAAGCGTCCCTGGAATGTAGCTCTACTTCGTCGTTTTCATTCGTAAGGAAAGATGTGTATGTACCCTTTCATCCGAGTTGAAATTCTACTCTGCAATCTAAAATTGTTCTCGGGGACTGCCCTCGTCCAAAATTGCTCTAAGTGTTTTTACTCGGCTCGTTCCTTTGTCTATTCGGTTGCTTCACTTCAGAACTCAAAAGTGCATTGAGTACTGTGTTTAAACCTATATGCCAACTCTTCGACTTTGCTGCTGTCCGAAACCCGGCTTCATGGCAAGCAAGAGAACAAGCAAAAGGTCAATGAGCACACGAAAATCGCTAAGGAAGAAAAAGTGCAGGAACCGAGTAGATTGTCGGTTACTTTTTGTTCCTTGTTTTCGTCTTCTCGGCTAAGTGGTGGGCTGCGTTATCATGATTGTTTTCTAGCGGCTAAGTATTTGCAGCCTTGTTCCTTGATTCTTGTGACTCGAATACCAAACAAGCGACAAGTCGCAGGTAGAGCAGAGATGAAAAAGACAGGGTGAATAAGAAATGCTACTCGGGGACTCGCATGGAAACACAACTCGGCATTGAGCCAGAGTCGTTCAAATTGACTAATATCAAGTAAAACTGAGTGGGCATAAAAACTGGGTAGCAAGCTAAAACAAATATTGTCTGATACATATGCTCCCGGCATCCCGGGGATCTGATAAAATGTTCAAGTGAAAGAAAAGATTGCAGGTTGCTTCAAATTGCAGAGGAGATGTTCTCGGCGCTGGCCTTGGCGGCTGTTTCCTCGGCGGCGGCCTTGGCAGCAGTTTCTTCAGTAGCAGTGGCGGTAGCTGCTTCTTCGGTGCCGGCTTGAGTGGCATCCGCTCCCGTCTGCACAGCGGTGGATTCCTCCATCTCGGCATCCTCCTGGGTAGCCGTCTTCTCGGAGGTGGCCGTGGCCACCGAGACGGGTCCTGGAGCCGAGGAGGAGCCTGAAGCGTGGCCAGGAGGAGGCACCGTGTCGTCGAGAGCAGCACCTGAGGAGGTGCCGAAGTCGAGTGGCTCGCTGTCGATGTGCGCCCCTTCGTCTTCATCGCTACTCGCGACGACGGTGGCCTTGCCCTTCCTGGCTTTGCCCTTGGGAGATTCGAAGTACTCCCCAAGTTCCTCCTCGTCGTCCTCGTCGTCCTCCACATCTGCTTCCTCCTCGTCTTCATAATCAGTGTCCGGCTCGGGGGGGCCGTCGATGTAGACCTCCGTCTCGGCACACTCGGCAACTTCATAAGCGATCTGCTTGCGCAAGGCCACGCTAGCGGCATCATTCTCCCACTTGGAGTTATTACGCTTCCCGCGGATGCGCTGCATGTCAAGGTTCTCATACCAGGACGCCATGCAGAGAAGCATCACATCTGCACCAGCACGGGCTGCAGAGGCTCGCCACTTCTTCAGCTCGGCCTTCGCTTCCTCCAGCTTGTGGGCGAGATCCCGCATCTTTCTTGGCTGGGGGTCATGAGGCCAGAACAACCTGTGGAGCTCAAAGCCCACGTGCACCAAGTCGGTTCCAACACCGACTAGCTGATCGAAGAAGCCTTTGAGCACCAGCAAGACGTCCTCGATCTCGGAACTGGTATCTGCCGCCTCGCCCTTCGAAAGGCGAAGTGCTCGGTTTGTGGCTAGAATAGGCGCAGATGTGGAATCAAGAGCAGGCCAGATATCTGAAATAGCAAATGGCAACTTCAAAAACCGAGAAGAGGGAAACCGAGAAGAGAGAGACCGAGAAGAAAAGATGCAGGGAAGAAGAAAACTTACCAACCAATTGGCGGTGCAGCTGCTGCAGCTTGGATTTCCAGGACTCCTCGTTGCCAATATGTTTGTCTTGGATTCCGCGAAGAGTGGTCATCTGGGCGAAGAGACTGGCATTGGTTTTCTTCAGAGTTTCGCACTCAGACTCGAGGGCCTTCTCCTTGGCTCGGAAGGTGGTCTCGGCCTTGGCCTTCTCGGAGATCGCCCTGTCTCTCTCTGCGCCGATGGTAACGGCATCCTGGAGTGCTTGCTGAAGTCGGAGCTGCAGGGACTCCATCTCGGTGGTGTGGTCCTTCACCAGAGCTACGGCCTGGTCAGACAGCTGCTTCTCCACCTCCGCTGGCTTGATGCAGTCTTGGTGCGCCTCAGCAAATGATTTATGATCTTCTGCGGAAAGATAGATAAGGTCAGCAGATATGCAGAGAAGAAACAAATTCGAGACAGAACCGAGTAAACAGCAAGCTCACCTTCAAGTCTCTTTATGGTGGCCTCGGCGTCTGCCACAAAAGCACGGCATTTTTCATGCTCCTCAGCCAGGGCCTTCAGGTTAGCTGCAGAGAAGGAAAGGTTAGTGCCAAAGAAAGCAGGAGCGGGCGTAAAAACAAAACGCAGAAACCGCGTAGCTAAAAGGCTTACCCTGCACTTCAGCCAACTGCTGGCTGCTCTCAGTGGCGTTTTTGCTTGCGGCCTCGGCATCTGCCTTCTCTTTCTCCAGCGCAGTAATACGCCTCCTGGCGATGGAGTGGTTCCAGAGAAGGATGCGGTACAAGTTGGTCCGCTTGAGAACGCTATCCTGAAAACCGAGAAGAAAATGAGTTAGGCAATGCAGAGAAGATTCGGCCCGAGTAGGAGGCTACTCGGAGAGTATCCACCTACTCGACCCGAATCTCGGGGACTGGGAGTGATGGTGAGAAAGAAGAAAGGCGGGTAGAAGAGAAGAAAGTTATACTCGGAAAAGGCAAAAAGACTTACTGCGTAGCTCTGTTCGATATCTTCGGCGTTCTTGCGGTGCAAGAACATCTTGGCTGCGAGGGTGGCGGTGTCGGTGGAGACGGACATGGGCTGGTGTCCCAAGTCGATCTTGTTCCACTCCACGCGGTAATGGTCGACGGAGCCAAGGGTCAAGCCGTGCCACTTCTCCTCTCCGAGAACCCCGCTGTCCCACTTGGCGCTGATGTAGCCGACAGTATCCAGTACCTGCTCAAGACCCTTGGAGGTTATTGGCTTGTCTTGGGCTCCCCGAGAAGCAATATTGACGGGCTTATTCTGGGCTGGATCGAAGGGAGGAGTATTCCTGGCTACTGCTTTCCTCCCCTTCTGAATAGCTACAGCTTTATCTTGGGGAGGGAAGCCGATGCGGTGTTGGTGGCTAACCTCAATCATATATTCCGGGTAGCAAGGCTGGCCAGCAGCGCGAGCGCCCGCAGAGAGTGCAGCAGGAATCGGGCCGGAGTCGCGGATCACGAGTGCTCCGCCTGCGGATGCGCCTTGCTCCCTGGCCCTTTTCTTCGTCTGCTCCTTCTCGATCTTCTGCTTCTCGAGATCCTCGGGTTTCCTCCCCTCAGTCTTGGCCTTTGCCTTCTCGGCGACTGCTTCCTCAGCAGCTCGCTTCTCGGCTTTTTTCTGTTCAGCCCTGGCCCTCTTCTGCTCGGCCTTGGCTTTCTCAGCAGTTTCTTTCTCGGTTCTGGCCTTCTCGGCGGCTTCCTCCTTGGCCTTGGCCTCCTCGGCGGCCACCTTATCGGCAGTCTCCTTCTCGGATAGACCCTTCTTGGAGCAGTAATCCCTCAGAGCATCAAGGGCCTGTTGCTTGGCTGCACGCCCAGGAGAGCTGGAGGTGTCCTTGCTCTGAGGAGACGAAGAGGAGGTTGGTGGTGTAGGGCCTTGCGCAGTCGGTGGCGTAGGGCCCTGCGCAGTTGGTGGCGCCGCTGCAGCTCCTGGCAGAACACCACTCGGTGCGCTGCCTGGCAGTGGGTAAACATCTTCTACAGCAGCATCCGCGGCGGTGTCATCTGCCACCAGCCGCTCGGCAGCAACGTTCTCTTGTGCGGCAGCCTCGGTGGTGGGCTGCTCTACTTCTGGTCGCTCAAGGGCGGCGGCGTCTTGCTTTTCCTGGTCTCGGACCTCCTCGGCATTGCTAGCCGGAGGAGAAGGTGGTCTTTCGGGGTGGACGGCAGCGTCCTGAGCTGCCGCTTCTGATCCTGCTCCCTGAGCGGACGTGATCGATGCTTTGGCGGCAGCAGCGTGGGCAGTGTTGTCCTCCTCGTCGTCATCGACGTTGATCAGAGGAATTGGAGTTTCCTTGGCTTGGCCGGATGCGCAAGCGGCGTTCACGTCCAGGGGAGCTCTGCGGAAAGAGGAGAAGGGAATCAGGAATTGGAAGAAAATGGGGAAAATGGTACTGCGCGAGAAGAAAGACGACCGGGAAGGAAGCTTACGCGGTAGTGGAAGAGAGCTGTTTCCTCTTTCTCTTTGTGGTGAGCTTGGTGGATTTCTTCTTCTCGGGGGTCTCTCCCTCCTCGGCGGGCTTCTTCTTCTTCTTGGCAGGGGGCGCTCGTGCTTCGCCGCCTGTCCGTTTGCGAGTTTCGGGAGGGGCAACCGACAGAGGCTTGACGACAAGGGGCGCATCGCCCTCGTTCTCGTCCTCATCCTGGTCGTCCTTCTCCGCAGCGGCCTCATCTGAGAAATTCAAAGGAAAGAAGAAGTGAATCAGAAATAGCAATACAAGGAGTTGATGCTTCCCGGAAACGAGCAAGATGAGGATGCTATCACCGTCAGAGCCCTCGTCCGCCCAAGTGTTAAGGACGTCGCGCTTCTCGGGAACGGGGCTGCTCTGCTCCGCGTCATCAGAGGGGGGTACATCATCCTCCTCGCGATCCTTGGACCAGTTGTCCTCGAAGACCTCGCTGCTTTCAGTGAGCTGGCGAGTAAGAGTCTGAAAGGCAGAGAAGGATCACGAGTCAGCCGAGTACCAGAATAGAACTCTACTCGGGTAGGCGTGCACCCACGAAGCACACTAAGCCTAGGCTTTTTTCTAAGTTTCCTACTCGACGAGGCGTGCAGGCACAAAGCACACTAAGCCTAAGGCGATTTAGCTAAGTGTCCTACTCGGTGCACAAGGCGATTGCTAGTCGAGGCGAAAAGAGAAGTTATCTACTCGGAAGGCAGAGACGAAAACAAAATAAGGGAGACGTACCCGTAAGATTGGAGTCCTACGGCTGAACGGGAGGAACCCGTACCGCCATTTCTCGTTGAGGCCGGTCTTCAAGATGTTCCTGGCAAGCCTGGGAACGTCAGCATCGTCGATCTCGACGGTGGTGGTCCTGGTGCAATCGCGAGGCCCTCCCATGTAACACATGAGGTGGCATCGCTCCTGCAGAGGGAGCACCCGGCGTTTGATCCAGCACGCCACTGGATCGTCATTCCTGAGGCCGTGCGTCTTCAGCCAGCCGAGTTGCGTCTCTATCTCGGTGGCGTTCTCGTCGTTGACGGGCTTCTCCTTCCAATTCGACCCGAGTGGAGCACGCTTGCTCCAAGGGGGCAGGTTAATCCGATCGTCGACGGGGGCTCCAGCAGCGGCGGCAACGTTCTTCACGTAGAAGAACGTTTGCTGCCACATTCGGCAGGAATCCAGCCCCTGGATGCGGGGGTGGTTCGTCCCGTTCCGCTGCACCATCATGGCGCAGCCGACGTCGGTGGCGCGGGCAACGCCCGCGCTGTCCTTCTTCCCGACGGATTGTTGGCGGAGATGGAAGTAGTGGAGCCACGTCTCCACGGTGGGCCTGATGCCGAGAAAAGCCTCGCACACCACGGCGTGGTATGCGAGGAAAACAACTGCATTGGGCGGCAGATGGTGCATCTGCAGCCCGAAGTGATTCAAGAACTTACGCATGAAGTCCGATGCTGGCAGCCCGAATCCGCGCTCGAAGTGGGACATGAACACCACGCGCTCTCCGTCCCTGGGCTTGGGCACGATCTCTTCGTCGGGTGCCCGGCACTCCACGCCGGGGGGAACCCTTCTCTCGTTCACGAGCCAGGCGAGGTTGGCTTGGGTGATGGAGGAACCGGCCCAGCAGGACTTGGCCATGGTGGCGAGTGGAAGGATCGGAAATCAGACGGGGTTGGTGGTGGAGCGAGTCCGCGGCGGCGCAGAGGCTAGCGCGGCGGCGGAGCGCTCGGTGGCGGAGAAGAACGGGAGGAAGAAGAGGAAATGAGCAGGGAAGGGGAAAAGGAAGTTACCGCGGGGGTATTTATACCTCCTCGGCGAGATTACCGTTACCGCTACGGGAGTGGGATCGATTGTGGCGTGTGGTGGGTCCTGTGGCCGGCTAGAAACGCACACACGCGAGAACCGCGCGCGTAACGGCCGCATTGGATCCCACTACAAGGTCGTGGCCAGTAAATGCACTTGATGGGACATGACGGCCGGTGGGCCCACGGCGTGAAAACTGGACACGTGGCGTCGTGTCCTGGGCAACCAAACGACAAGCTCGTGGATGCTTGACACGTAGGCAGTGCCTGCGTGAAGGGCTGGATGTTGCTCTGCGCTGCAGAGGCTCAGTTTGCGAAATTTCGCTAAGTCTTTTTACTCGGATACAGAGTAGAAAGCAAGGGCTACTCGGAAAGAGGAGACTCAAGATACTTTCCGGATGGCTACTCGGAGGACCTACTCGGCATCTTGAGGTTCGATGGCTGAGATGCAAAGGCTGGTTTTAAGCTGGCAGAGCCTAGTGAACAAGTTCGCAAGACTCAACCAGCTTCGGGGACTGCTGTCGGGGGGTTACCCCCGAGTAGGGTAAAGACAGGTGGTAAAGGCCGCTTACAGAAGAGAGGTTTGGCCGAGTAGCCGACTACCGGGTACTCGCTACCCGGTCGACTGCTACCCGGTCTCACCTCAAGATGGCCAGAAGGAGATATCAATCAGTTTCTACCATGTCGAGTAGAAGGTTTGGCCCGAGTACAATTGGCGGGAACATTTGGCGGGAAACTACTCGGGCAGGAAGTCAAAGGAGCCGTTCTGACACAGGATCCCGCGTATCCTGGGTCCGTACTTGGCAGCATTCGAACTACTGTTCACGTGGGGACGGTCTGTCTGACGGTGACAGCATGGAAGCAGTCGGTGGCAGGATAAGGGGAGCCTACTCTGTGACTAGGTACAGTGATACCAGTCTGTCCCCTAGTTTTGCCCAACGACTTTACAGAAGCAGCCAAGACCAACGACCAAAGCTGTCAGCGGGTACTCGGAGAAAGGACAGTGTGGACACTATGTCGACACTTGTCTAGGATTTGGACGTATCCGGCTGGGCACCATGTATATAAGGTGCCCCGCCGCCTCCTGCGCGAGGCAGGTAGAGGAAGGCTCATATAGACACTATCAGTGGCTCTCTGGAAACCCTAGAAACCCTAAGTTCTTGCCCTAGCTCTACTCGGGAGCATAGAGAGGCTACTCGGTGAACATCATTCCTTGTACTGTGAGCTACTCGGTGACATATAGCAATACATACAGAAAGGCAGGAGTAGGGGTTTTACCTCCTCACGAGGGCCCTGAACCTGGGTAGATCGTGTTGTTTGTGTTGTGTGGATCTTACCTCACGCGGCCACTCGTCGCGTGATCCCTCCCCGGACACCTCCAGCGTCCATCGTCCCCACATCTGTAGCCATCCCATGGCATCTGCCGTGACACCACCACGACAGCTCCCGATGGGAGTAGCCCCCAAGGCTGTGGTCAATCGCTTGCGATTGGCTACAGGCTCAAGAACTTTTCTATCTTCTTTGATTTCTCCATCTTCTTGTTTTGCAGTCTCTCCTTGACTCCCTCGCGGCTGTTGGCCGCCGTGTAATTTCGGCTGAGACAGATTGCGTGACCCTTCGGGCAGATCGCGATCAACTCGTCTCGGAAGGCCAACTTCTCCAAGGTAACTTGATCTGCTCTTTCTATTTATCTTTCCCAGTCGTGCGAATTCCTTTGGATTTGAAATCTATTGCTGTGCAGCCCAAGCCGAAGTTCTGAAGGCTGAGAAGACTGATGCTATCACTCGGGTGAACAACCTCGAGGCTGAGTTGGAGACTGCTCGAAAGGAACTAGAATCCTTTCGCAAGTAGTCGGCTGACTTTGAGGGGAAGCTCGCTGATGCTCAGGATGCTCTGAAGAAGTTGGAGGAAGTTGGTGCCAAACAAGACAATGATCTTGTTGACTTCCTTCGTCCTTTAGCCCAGAACTTCGCGAGTAAGCTATACTTGTCCTCTGTTGTTTTGTGACTAGCTTGGTTTGTCTTCGGAATTAATGTCGCCTCTTTGCAGATGTTCTTGGCGTTGCGTTGGAGCTACCTGGGGTTCCTCGAGTGGATGCGCTCACGGATTCCTGCGCCCACCTTCGGAAGCATGCGAATGGGATCAGTTCCATCATCGGCGATGCCGCTCAGGTGCTGAGGCAACTCCACGAGCTCCTTATGGTGGATGTCGCAGTTCCGCCTACTCTGGGTGGTCTCCTGAAGGTTTTCCTAGAGGATGATATCCTTCAGGCCTACTCAGTTGCCCAATCAGAGTGCGGGGCGAAGACCGCCATCCAGTTCGCGCTGGCGCACGGAGTCGAAGGCTTGAACGAAGCATACTCGAATCTTCCCGTCAATCCTTCCACGGGAAGAAAGGTAGTGCTTCGTCCTTTCGGCGATCCAGCTGAAGTTCTTGCTCGGAAGCTGTCCGCCTTGCTTACTCGTGCCAGTCGCAAGGGGCAACCTGTTGCGAGTGGAAACACTTCCGCGATTCCATAGGATAGATTTAGTGTAGCTTGTTCTTCTTGATGTAATGAACCTTGGGATGTATTCCCGTACTTCTACATTTAATCAGAATGTTCTTTTGATATCCAAGTTGTGATTTCTTACGATTGATTGCCGTGAAATTCTCCCGATGGGCCCGAGAACCTATCGAATAGGTGGTTTATTTTCTCGAGTGGGGTGACTTTGAAGTTTTTCCTTAACTTTTTGTATTTCCCTCCAGGTAATAGGTGCTGCCGCGGAGTCTTCGAGTGGATCTGCTGCACGATTGGATCCGCTTGTTGCCGCTGTTAGCACCTTTGCTTCTCTTCGTGACCGTGTCGCGGATGGTGAACGCAAATTTAAAGCTTTGCGCGGAGTGGCTGATGTGGCCAAGTCAAAGCAAAAACTTGCGGCTGAACGTGAACAGTTTGTGATGGAAGGACTTGCAGCCATTGCCAAGGATGTGCTGTGTAAGCACGTGAGCCCCCTAGCGTTTGGTTTGACTGCCCTTCTTTCGTTTGTTGACTCTTTGTAGCTTTCTTTGTAGTTGTTGAGCTTGATGGTCAACGCAAAGCGCATTGGGTGGATAACCTTATTGCTAGTGAATCTGGTAGCTCCAAACCACATGCGAACAATTTTTGGTCAGACCGTAGTCGAGGCTTTGTTCTGGCTACGTTGAAGTATCGAGTAGTCCAGGCAAAGATACTAGTGAATTCCTGTCATGAGGCCCTGCTTGCTTTAAACTCCACTTTCTATCCGCTGGAGAGGGGTCCAGAAGATTTTAGCCATCTCCTCAGAACTTTCCGTCGAGAAGGTGAAATTCGCGAGTGCGTCCGCAATCAGCTGATTTGCGGGTCCGTAGTAGCACTTTCCTTCGTCCGATTGTGGCATCCTGAGGTTAATTTCAACTCTGTAGCTATGCTCCACAATGGTTCAGTCGATATGGCCCCACATTATAGAGTCGTTCGACCTGCAGCAGAGGAGATTATTCGACTGACCTCTACAGAGGTTGATCGGGTGTTAGCGAGGAAAATGCTCGTCGCCATGTGTAATCGTAGGATGTATGTATCCTGTTGCTTTGTATAGTTGTCCCGAAACTTTGTAAGGTGTCCACCTTGTTTATAACTTTTGTATATATGAGATTTTTGTATGATGCTAAGTTAGGTGTAGCCCCCGTGTATTTGGGGTGTATACCTGTTATTCAGCGTGTAAAGATAAAAAACGCGAGTAGCTATGGTTGAAAACCATGTATTTTATTGAAATGACTGAGAAGCCATGTGTTTCTTTCGAGCTACAAGATGGCTAATGTAACCTTATTTTTGCGAATGAAATAATCCTAAGGATAGAATTTGCGGAGGTGCGCAACATTCCATGGGTTGGAGTAGATGCCACAAGTCGTCGGGTTCTTCAGTCGGTAGGCGCCACCTAGGATAACTTCGTGTATTATGAAGGGTCCCTCCCATGGTGGTTCGAGTTTGTGTCCTTCCTTTTGCTTGAGCCGTAGCACCAAATCTCCCACCACGAAGGCTCTGTGACGTATGCGGCGACTATGATAGTTTCGCAACGGCTGTTGGTATACTGCGGATCTTGCGAGCGCAATGTCGCGTATTTCGTCGAGTGCGTCCATATCTTCCGCGAGTGCCCTGTTAGAGGTTTCCTCGATATAGGCAACGACCGTGGGGCGCTGAATTTGATATCCTCGGGAAGGACTGCTTCAGCCCCGTATACCATGAAAAATGGTTGGTATTTTATGGATCGATTTGGGGTTGTGCGGAGGCTCCATAGCACGGAGGGTAGCTCTTCTTCCCAATGTCCTGCTGCTGGGTGTAGGCGGTCGAGTAGCCGTTTCTTGATGCCAGCGGAGACCAATCCGTTGGATCGTTCGACCTGGCCGTTGGTTTGCGGATAAGCCACTGAAGCGAAACTGAAGGTGATTCCTTTTTCTTCGCAGAACTGCTGTGTTTCCTTGGCCGTGAAGTTGCTGCCATTGTCGGTGATGATGTTATGTGGTATGCCAAATCTGCATACAATGGAGTCGAGGAATTTGACGGCGCATTGGGCGCTAGCCGAGGTGACTGGGATCGCTTCGATCCACTTCGTAAATTGGTCGACTACAACAAGCAAGTGTGTGTATCCTCCGGGTGTAGACTTGCGTGGTGGTCCTACCATGTCTAGTCCCCATTGTGCAAAGGGCCAGGCGATAGGTATCATGTGTAGTTCCGTGGCAGGGGCGTGTGGCTTGGGCGCGAATCGCTGGCAAGCGTTGCCTCTATCGACTAGGTCCTTTGCGTCTCTGCCTGCTGTAAGCCAGTAGAATCCTGCCCAAAAAGCTTTGCCCACGATTGCCTTCCATCTTGCGTGGTGGCCGCAATCTCCTTGATGTATGTCTCGCAGCAATTCTTTGCCATCTTCGGGTGCTATGCATCTCTGCAGTATTCCTAAGATGCTTTGCTTGTATAACTCTTCGTTGAGTACCCGAAAAGATTTGTTGCGCCGTACTATTTGTCGAGCCTCGCAAGCGTCTTCTGGGAGCTGTTTGGTGGACAAGTAGTCGAGGTATTTCTGCGTCCAGACTAGCTCGACCAGAAAAACTTGTCTTGAAATTCCGTGGCTGAGCTCGATGATAGCGACTTGCGGGCTAACATCTGTCTCTAGTGCTGCGGGTGCTCCTGCAGCTTTCTTGACCTTTACTGAACGCTTGGTTATCTTCTCGAAATATAATCCTGGCGGTATGGGTGTATTTGTGGATTCCATGTTTGCCAGCCTATCTGCTACTTCGTTGCTGGATCTCACGATGTGCTTCAGCTCACATCCTTTGAAACTTCCTTCGAGTAGATTATACATGTCCCGATAGGCAACCATGTTTTCTGCGATAACATCGCATTCCTTCATTGTCTATTGCACGATGAGGTTGGAATCGCCATAGATCATCAATCGGGTGGCTCCACACGCGATTGCCATCTTCATGCCATGTAATAGGGGCTCATATTCTGCGTCGTTGTTGGATGCTGGATCGTCGGGTGGGAAGTCCAATCGCAGGACGTACTGCAGCTTATCTCCTCTGGGAGATATAAGGACGATCCCAGCTCCAGCTCCTTCATTCCTCTTGGACCCGTCGAAGTACATGGTCCAGTTACTCGTGTATTCTGGCGGCCCGGGTGTTTGTAATTCTGTCCACTCGCTTAGGAATTCCACGAGTACCTGTGACTTCACGGAATTGCGTCCTGCATAGATGATGTCCCAGGCGCCTAGCTCGATGCTCCATTTTGCTATTCTTCCAGATGCCATAGGATTGTTCATGATGGTACCGATTGATGCGTCGTTTACCACCGTTACGGTATGTTCCTGGAAGTAATGCTTGAGCTGTCGAGCCGTGAGAACAACTCCGTATGTGAGCTTCTGGTAGTGAGGCTATCGTTGTTTGCACGGCGAGAGCACCTCGCTGATGTAGTAGATTGGTCTTTGAACTCCATATGCCTTGCCGTCCTCAGGTCGTTCGACTACGATGGCCGTACTGATGACTTGATTTGTTGCGGCTAGGTATAGGTTGAGTGGTTCCCTTTCTTGTGGTGTTGCCAGAACGCGCCTGCTCTTTAGGCTCGTTTCAGGTCCGCGAATGCCTGTCTTGCTTCGGGTGTCCACTCGAACTTATCTGTCTTTTTCAATAACTTGTAGAAGGGTAGTGCATGTTCGCCCAATCGTGCAATGAATCTGCTCAAGGCGGTTAATCGCCCTGCGAGCTATTGCACCCCGCGAAGATTGGTGGGCTCCTTCATTGTCAAGATTGCTTGTATTTTCTCTGGTTTGGCTTCAATTCCTCTGGCGGACACCAGGTACCCGATAAGTTGTCCTGCTGGGACGCCGAAGACGCATTTTGTCGGGTTGAGCTTGATCATGTATGCATTTAGAGCATCGAATGTTTCCCTGATATCCTCGAGGAGCGTGTCCTCCACTCGAGTCTTGATGACGATGTCGTCAATGTACACTTGTACGTTCTTGCCAATGAGCTTGGCGAGGCATTTTTGCATGCAACACTGATATGTTGCGCCTGCGTATTTGACCCCGAAAGGCATTGTCGTGTAGCAGTATACACCATGAGGTGTAATGAATGCTGTCTTTTCCTTATCTTCCCATTTCATCCTAATCTGGTATCCCGAGTAGGCATCTAAGAAGGAGAGGCGTTGGCAGCCTGCAGTGGATTCCACGATCTGGTCGATCCGCAGGAGGGGAAAGTTATCCTTGGGGCAGTGTTTGTTCAGCGACGTGTAGTCGATGCACACGCGAAGGATGTTGGTGTTCTTCTTTGGGACCAGCACTGGGTTTGCTAACCAAGTGGATATTTTTATCTCCCTAATGAATTTTGCTGCGAGCAGTCTATTTACTTCTTCTTCAAGCGCTTTCTGCTTGGGATCTGAGAACCGTCGGGTGGTCTGCTTGATGGGTTTTGCGTCTTTGTAGACTTTGAGTGAGTTCTCGGCGAACTCCCTGGGTATCCCTGGCATATCTGAGGGTTGCCAGGCGAAAAATTCCTAGTACTCACGGAGGAGTTCGACGAACGCGCTTTCCTATGCTGGCGAGAGGATGGTAGAAACCATCGCCGTTTTCACAGAATCCGTCGGGTGCACTTGGTGTTTGCGAGTGTCGCTGTTGGCAGTGAATTCTAACACTGGTGCGTTCTTCTTCGTGAGGAGCATCACGGAGTGATCCGTGGTTTTTGCTATCTCCTCCAGTTCTTCTTGCATCCCGAAAGATTTGGCGATCTCGTTGAACTCGATGTCGCACTTGTTGGATTTTTTGGAAATCGCCGTCAATGGTGATTGTGCCATATTCCCCGGGTAGCTTGAGCTTCAGATATGCATAGTGTGGTACTGCCATGGATCTTGCGAACGCTGTTCGACCAAGAATGGCGTGAAACTGTGAAGGACAGTCAACTACTTCGAAGTCGAGAAATTCTCTCCTGTAATTGCGTCGATTGCCCAACACCACCTCCAAATTAATTGTTCCGAGTGGGCGGATCGCCTTTCCTGGAACGATCCCGTGGAAGGATGTCTCTGATTCAGCGAGCCCTTCCAGGTTCCTGTTCATCCGATGGAGTGTGTCCGCGTAGATGATGCTGATGCCGCTGCCCCCGTCCATGAATACGCGAGCCAGTTCGTAATTGTCAATCTGTGCTTAGATTACTAGGGCAGCGTGTCCTGGTCGATAGACTCGCGGAGGGTGGTCTTCCTTGGAAAAGGTGGTTGGTTGGTCCGCCATCTTGAGTTACTCGGGTCTTCCTTGTGGGGTTTGCACAACCATGCACAACTGTCGTGTGTTTGTCTTCTGGGCCATGCGGGACGGGCAGACCTTTTGTATCATCCCTAACAGTCCGGCGGGGTTCGGGTATGCGTTACCTCCCGCGTTGGCGACGGGCGGCGCAGGTAGTGCGGCTAGCACCGCGTTTTGGTTTTCTGGTGGAGGTAGGGGTTGTGGCAGTTGGAATCCTTGGTGTCCTCCTCCTGGAAGCTGCAGGTAGCCTTGACAAACTGCCGTTCTGTTCTTCTTTGAAAAGGCCTCGTGAATGTCAAGGAACTTTCGGCAATCCTTTAGAAGGTGTGTTGCCTTAGTTTTGCCTGTGCGCTTATCTGTAAATAGATGTAGCGTGCAGTATCCATCAAAGTCCTCTTCGGAACTTTTGTCCTCCGCCTTTGGCTTCCATTCACGATTTCCTCAGCGTCCGCTATCGCTATTTCGTGTGAATTTTGTCGCCCTACCAGTTCTTCTCGGTCGTCGTGATCATAGTACTCCCTTCTTTTCTTTCGACCGTGGCGGTCGTCTTTGGGTGCGGGCGAAGATGCCCTCTCGTTGCGCACTGAGCCCTCTCCGTTAGCCCATCTATCGGCTATGATCATTAGCTCTCCAATAGTTTTGGGTGCAGCTCGTCCCAATTATTCGCTGAAAGAAGTTCGTCGAGCGCCCTTTGCGAAAGCTTTGACTGCTACTTCCTCTGATATGTTCCCTGCGGTGTTCCTGAGCGTGGTGCATCGCTGGATATATTCGCGAGTGGACTCTCCACTCTTCTGCTTGCAGGCTCGCAGTTCCTCGATGTTCGCTGGTCTTTTGTACGTTGCTTAGAAAGTTTTGCAGAAATCCAAGTGTAGATCGTCCCATGACCCGTAGGAGGACTTCGGTCTCGCTTCCAGCCAACTGCGTGCCGCTCCTACCAAGTGTAGGTTGAGGTACTGCATAGTCGTGTTCTTGTTCCCATGTTGACATTTTACTGCCGTGAGGTGATCCGACAGCCATGACGAAGGTTCGAGTGAACCATCGTATTTTGTTACTTCCGCGCTGAGTTTGAATCTTTTGGGTAGAGGCGCCTCGCGGATGCTGCGAGCGAAGCATAACGCGCCGCAGGTTTCGTCATTAGAAGATCCGAACGAGGAGCGCGCGCGGTTCCTTGCTGCTCTCGCCTTGTCCACTTTATTTTGCGCGATATCTGATCGCGCATTATAACCTGACTGATCATGACCGATTTCCTTCCTTGGTTCCTTGCTGCGATTTCGCGAGTGGCTGCTATGATGTCGCGAGCCGCGGTCTTTATTCCTCGGGATACCTTCGCTGCTGCTCCGGCTATCATCACGTCGCCGGGCTTCTTTTCCTCGACCACGGCGAGGCGATTTTTCCCTCCTGGGCGAAGCACTCCTGCGCCTGCGGGATGCTTCCTTCTCCTTCTGTGCAGCAGCTTTCCTGCGATCATAGGAGCCAAGCCTTGAGGCTGCCATGCCTAATCCCTTCTGAACTTGCTTGTATTGCTCCGCTCAGGGATCGTTTTCCCCTGGTTGATATATCTGCATGTAGGTTGCTGCGGCTAGGACCGCGGCAGCGGGAGTTTGGGGATAGATGTTTCCCTCCTCGTCGACCCGCATGAGGGAAGGTCCGAGTGACTTGCTAATTCCGTTCAGGGACTCGTCGTCCATGGTCGCGGTTATTGAGGCGTATCCCTTCCTCGCGGGACGAGTCTCGACAGAAGGTGTTAAGGACAGCGCGGCCCGGCGTTGGCTCGATTCGTCCGCCAATCTCTTCCGATTGGCTATATCTATATGAGCTTCCTTGATCGTAGTAGCCTCTCTCACTAGATGATAGTGGTAGGCGGTCATATCTTCGTGTGGGGCTCGGACTGCAGGTGGTTTGCTCGTGCGGATAGCCTCCTTTGCTCGGACCCAAGCGTCTCGCGAGACGCCGATCTCAGCGCATTCCCTTGCGCTGTGTTCAGTTTCTTCGGGTGGTTCTTCCGATCCTGCCATGCAGACTTGAGCCAGATATGGCTTGTGGGTTCTAGGCGTGGCTTGAAAGGACTTCCTGATCCGAGAGGGTTCCTCTGTAGAGAGGGTATGGAAGTTGCTGGTGTTGAGGCGGATGGACTCGCCACTTTTTGCCAAGTTGCGATCCGCGTGGTAGGGTCGTGAATTGACAGCTCCTGGACTGGAGATCGACTCAGATCCCGATTCCTCACGGAAGTAAAGGATCCCATCTTTGTTGGTGTAGAACTTGAAGCTCCCGGACGTCAAGGTGACGCTCTTCTCCAGATCGTTGAATACCGGGCGTGATTCCGGCGAGTGAGGGGTGACTACGACAGCTCCGATTCGAATCAGGTTGGTCGGAGTCAAAGTCAAGGGTTTCAAATGTGAGTTGGTTGTCGATGAAGCCGAAGATGCCGGAGATCCAACACCCGCCGTTCCCACAGACGACGCCAATTGTCGAATCTGCATCTCAACAAATCCCTTGGGTGAACCCATAGGGTTTCGATTAAGAGAACCTGTAGGCGCTGGTGACGATCGTCGGTTAGACAGGGGGCACGATTTACCCAGGTTCAGGGCCCTGGTAGAGGTAACACCCTTTATCCTGCCTCTGTCGATCTGTATTCCCTAGTAGATCGGTTACAATGCGGGGTTGCTCAAGTCGAGAGTATGACCTTGACCTTAAGGCTTGGTGGTGCGGTATTGCTTGTCCTCTCCTGGTGGTTCTCCTGGCCTTATATAGGTGGCCAGGTCTCAAATCTCACCCGGGGATACCTCGAACTCTAACCCGAAGTCGGTGAATGTTGAGTCTGTCACACCCGATCATAATGTGGTGTCTCGAAACGATGAACTTTCTTAACGGTGCATACTTAAGGAAGAACACATTATTATCTTGATATTAAGTGAGAGGGATCATCTTATAATGGTATTGTCGCTATCTAAGCAAAACAAGATGCATAAAAGGATTAACATCACAGACATCACATGAAGGATAACATGATATGATATGGTCCTCCTTGCACTTGATCTTCATCATGTGCATCATGGTATGATCTCCATCATTCCATGGTCGTGGTACCAAGTACCTTGGCACCCCAATCTTGATTGTCCATCAATAATAAGACAAAAATATGGATACCTTCCGGTATATCAATAATTTACAAAATAGATCATCTCATAATCAAATTTCTAAAATTGACCATATCACATCACATGCCCAGCAAAAACTAGTTAGACACTTCTAATTTATTTTTTGCATATTTTACGTGACTTAGGGCTTTCGAGGATAGAAACGTTCATACCTACGAACATCAACCACAACGTTGATAAACACATTTTTAACAACCCTTCGTAGATTAGATCTTAACTATAGTAGGAGAAACAGACACCCGCAAGCCACTTATGAAATACAAGTTGCATGTCAGTTGTGGAACAAGTCTCATGTACGTAGACATGTAAGGTTAGTCCGGGCCGCTTCATCCCACTATGCCACTAAGATCATAAAATAATCAAGGAGGTAATAACATGATCATCAACGCCCACATACACCTATGTGTTCTACCCGTACAAAACATCTACGCATAGATCCGGCTCTGATACCACTGAAGGGGTCGTTGCATAGAAAACAAAAAATTTCCTACGCGAGAGACACCTGAAAGGCCAAGATCTAATCAAGGAGACGAAATGCAACGGGGAATAAGAGGGTTAAGTAGAAGTAGAACACATACCCTCGAAGACACAAAGAGTTACGAGATCAAATCTTGTTGTTGGCGTAGTCGTACTCACACCGATCCCGATAGCGAGAAGATGTGCACCGCAATCCGGCGGTGCCTCCGCGATCGGTCACACGTACGGTTGATGACGACCTCCGTTCCCTCGATCCAGCGGGGCGCGGAAATAGAGGATCCCTCGGAACTCCAGCAGCACGACAGCGTGCTGGTGGTGAAGAATCCCACGGTCAGGGCTTCTCCAAGCCGGAGACCATGGAATGGAGCAGCGGTTGGAGAGGAAGTAAAGATGACACCAAGTGTGTGGGGAGAGGGAGGTCCAACCCCTCTTTATATAGGAGGGGGAGGCAGCCACGATTTTTTGGTCCCTCCACCTCTCCCCTCATCATGTGGGTGGAGTCTCCACTCAACCCACTCATTCTCCCATCAATTCCCACTCAAAATTCCAAGGGTTTTCTTTAATAAATAAATAAAAAATTTCATTTATTTATTTTAATATTTGTTAATCTTATTAACAAACATTAACAGTTACCCCCTTGAACTATTTGTTAATCAAACATTAACATATACCACCTTGAACTATTTCAATATTCCTCGAAACAATTCCGGTGACTATTTCAATATTTCCCGAATAAATTTCGGTGTTGCTCAAAACATTATTCATTATTCCGTATCCTCTCAAATGCGTCATCGAACCTTAAGTGTGTCACCCTACGGTTCGCGAATAAGATAGACATGATTGAGACTCCTCTCCGATCAATAATCAACAGCGGGATCTGGAAATCCGTGATGACTCCTATATATTCAACGATGACTCTCGTGATCGTGTGAACCAACAACGTCGTGGACTATTCCGTTTGTCTCGCGATATTTTACTTGGCCGAGATTCGATCATTGGTATCAAACATACCTTGTTCAATCTCGTTACCGTCAAGTACTCTTTTCTCGTTCCCGTGATATAACATCCTTGTGATCAGATCACGTGCTTGCAAGCGGTTTTGATGTGATATCACCGAGAGGGCCCAGAGTATATCTCTCCGTCATTTTGGATGGACAAATCCCACTCTTGATCCATGATCCTCAACTAATACTTTCCGAATACCTAACGGTACCTTTATAGTCACCCTGTTATGGTGTGACGTTTGATGACATCAAAGCACCCTTCCGGTATCGGTGATTGACATGATCTCATGGTCTAAGGAATAAGTTACTTCGTACGCAAGATATGACAATATAAACTAAATGACTTGATCGTATTGTTATCTTGATACTTGGTATGTGTTCATCACATCATTCTTCTAATGACATGACCCCGTTATTAACAACATCCAATGTTCATGATCAGGAAACCATGATCATCTATTAATCAACGAGCTAGTTAAAAGAGAGGCTTTAGTAGGAACAATTGTTTGTTTATTAAACACACATGTATCAACGTTTCCGGTGAATACATTCTAGCATGAGAAATTAACATTCATCATAAACAAGGAATAAGATAATAACCACTTTATTATTGCCTCTCGGGCATATTCCCTTCACGGGTATCCTTACTCGACAGGTCCAAGGCCCATCCCTTCGTCAGTGACCGATAATGCAGCCGCCCCACTCGAGCTGGAAGCTCCCCAAGTCGAGCACGAAGCTCCCCAACTTGGCCAACAGGAATCTGCCCAAAACAAGCAGACAGTTACCCATGGCCATCTGGAAGCTGCCCAATACAAGGATGCAACTGACCACCACGAGGAGACACACACCCAGTACAACCAGGATCTTCTCGTTGGCCAGCTGCCAGGTTCCCAAGTCGAGTTCCCACCATTCCAACACGAGGGTCAAGGTCCCCAAGTCGAGGAGGTAGATGCCAACTCCGAGGCACTGGTTTTTGACCTATGGTCTGAAGATCGGCATCACTTATGCCAGGAAGGTAACATGTTGCAGAACTGTGCTATCCATTTCCAGAATTAAATTCGAAATGCAGAACACTAACTCTAGCGCGGCCACATTTTTTTCGATAATCAACCTGGAGACATCACTATAAGTGGTGGAGGTGGGGTTGAAAGGGGAATAAACATGGGAATAGGGCTGGACAGGATGTATAGAGGAAAGAGGATCATAATAGTTATTCCTCATGGATGTAGTAGGCCAGCCGACGATAAGATTTGTGCCATGTATACCACTGCATATTCAGTTGCAATCAAGGAGGTTGTCCCCGTCTTACTCCATTGGAAGCTGTACAAGAAAAGCCTAACATATTTAAATCTTTGCTGGCCATGTGGCTATAAGTTTTGTAACTCTTGATTCCAGTTATGTCCGCTGCTGGTCATAAAACCAAAGTATGATATTTCTTTTGTTTCAGTCAAAGTTTCTGATGGACCTCGATGACCCCAATATCGTGTCCTCTCTTGAAATGCATCTCCAGAGCCGTACAAAGCACATGCGTCATGTTCTGAAGAAGGTGTATTGGGACAGTGTCAAATACAAGAGTAAGGTTTTGCCTAAAGCTCCACCAATAGAGAAGGTTGGAGATGCTGAATGGAAAGCTTTACTAGCCAGTTGGGGCTCAGCCAAGAAACAGGTCTGTGTCTTTGCTCACTCGAACTGCTATTGCATCAATTCTATAACAATGATTGTTGCTAATACTTCATACTTTGTTTGTGTAGACGGCCTGTCTGAAAGCTGCAGCAAGCAGAGGTTGTGTCATGTTGCTCATAGGGTTCTCGGAGCTATGAGATTTATTGCGACAAGGATCAAGATGCAGTTCAACTGTTCAAAGCTACGCACATAAACCAGCTGGATGGAACATACCCTTCGCCTATGAAAAAAAACAATTGTAAACCCCCCAGAATTCTTCACATCTCTGTAATCAACATTTTACCTCAATATATTCTTGTAGGGCACCTTCCCTTTATAAATTCTGCCGCAAACTTCTGTCATCAGCTATTTCACCCATGATTGTCATCTTTAGTTCATGTACATGCATGCTTTAACTTTCTTTTCATCTGCTAGTTCATGTACACGCGTGCTTTAACTTGCTTGTCATCTGCTATTTTAATCTATGTTCTGTACATGCATGTCGTGTGCTATTTTCATCTATGTTCCTAGGATGCCTGTTTTTCCATCATCTATGTCCCCTAAAAGCTACTTTGGCTAAGATGTATGCCGCAGCGCGTGTAATCAACTCTGTGCGAACTCTGAGCTTTCTTAAGTCAAAGCGGGCAATAAAATGCCTTGTATCTACAAAAAGAAGCTAGTTCGACTGTTGTTGCATATATGCTTGTACATGCAGATCCCTTGTCATTCCAGCATAACCAGATACGTCTGTTAAAATATGCACTTAAGCGTGCTGTCATTTCAGCATGGTTTCCAACTATGTTTTGTACATCCTTGTCGTCAACTAATTTATCTACGCTTGTCGCTAGTAAATTACATGCGTGTTTAATTGCTTGTCATCTGCTAGCTTATGTATGCTTGTCATCTTATATTTCATATCAATGCTCCTTATGAGCTAATTCAGCTGCTATCTCATCTTGTCCTTTTGCACGCTTTTAGACTCAAATGGAAGCAAACATGGCGCCAACTTCGCTGGGGGTCACTGTCAGGCCACCTCTGTCTGCCGCAGAAGCTGTCATTGAGGTGCTCGGACAAGGCCAGCGACATCCTACGTTCCTAAAGAACATAGGCGTGACAACCACCCGATTTAGAGCAACAAAGCATGAGCTCCAACGTCAGCTTAACCGTGAGATAAGCACGAAGCAGGAACTTTTCATGGAGCTGAATGCAGCCATGGATCAGGCTGATGCAGACATGATCGTCCGCCAACAAGAACTAGATAACATTCGAAAGCAATCTGTAGAGAATACCCAGGCTCAACATAGATCCAATGCCATTCTTCAGAAGCTACTGGGTAGGACACTTTCTACGCCTCAACACAACCCTGCGGCTGGCGAACTGGGTAGCTTATATGAAACTGTTTCTCTTCGTGATGTATTTTGGTGGATTTTTGGTAGGTGCCCTTGGTGAGCTCTTTTGTGCCCCTTGTGAGGCTGTGAACTATGGCAGATGGCATTCGATGCCTCTGCTGGTAGCCCTTATGAGGCTGTGAACTATTGCAGATGGCCTTTGATGCCTCTGCGGGTGGCCCTTGTGAGGCTGTAACCAGTCTTATTTGCTGCATGTGTTTGCGTGTGCTTTTCTGTGAAAACTAGCAGTGCTAGAATTTAAAATTCGTCCGCACCGGCTAAACGTCCTTTCGAACCACGACGATAAAAAACGTCGATCCACGATGACGTCATCAGAGCACCTGGTGACGGATGCGATCCGTTACGGATACGAGAACACGTGGTACTATATGGTAGGTCCACGAGGCGGCACCTTATTGGATGAAAATCGCGAAGGAAAATCACGTCACGGATACGTTTCGCCGTGGCCATGCCATGTTGGTCCACGTGCTGGCTCATTATTCACGACATCTTACGGCGAACTAAAATGTCTCACCGTCGGGCAACGTTATAAATTCGTCGATAATAAGCGTATACGTGGAACTTTTTGAGAGCGCCACGGGGCACATCTATAGTGCTTGAATCTGCGACGAGAAAATAAACGTCGCACGTATTATGATGTCATAAAACGGGATCGATGACGACATAAAGTAATGTAACGGTATTTCCAATCGCGACTTTTTAAAACGTCAAGAAAATGATGACGTCAGAAACGGTATAACTGACGTCAGCGGCACCCGTAACGGGTAACGGAAAGTACGATGCCACGTGTGCACAAGCTGCGATGGAAAAAAAACGTCGCTCCTTGTTGGGCCTTGTGCTGGGCCGGCTAGTAGCTCGCGCCGGTCGAATTTCCGTCGCGGGATTCGCGACGGATTAGTGTTTATTTAATCATCACAGAATCATCCGTGACAGTCGATCAGGAACGTTCGCACTCCGTCGCGTAAACCGTCGCGGATTGCCCTTGACGACGGTTTGGAGCCCATCCTCAACGTTATTGAAACGTTCCAGACCGCGTGGAATTTGGTAGTGGTGGTGGGCCAGGGCCACCACACCACGTGGCGGTGCGGCCAAGGGGTGACGCGCGTCGTGTCATGGTGTGGGCCCATGGTGTCCCACCTCTGCCCCCTTCTGTCTGGCTCCGGCATCTGTCGAAATAGGAACTCCCCGATGTTTTCCCTGAATAGCTGATCTTTCAGAAATATGGTATCTTGACAGTCCTTTTTCCAGCAGAATTCTTGTTCCGGTTCTCCAATAATCATCAAACATGCATAATAGTTGAAATATCGTAAGTATCATCTCTAGATATGAAATATATCAATGAATAGCAGTAAATTTTGATATAAAATAGTGATGCAAAATGGAAGTATCAACTTCCCCCAAGCTTAGACCTCGCTTGTCCCCAAGCGGAACTGGACTCGTTAAACTAGACCACAAGTTTATGGAGTGAAGTGTCGATAAATAAAATATGGACAAGCAACATCACATTTATCAATACACAAATCATTCTAGACAACAACTTTCCTCTAATAATTTAACTTGAAACGAGTAGAGGGAGTCACAATAAAGGCGCAAAGAGAAAATCATAATTGGTTATGGCAAATTTTGCTCTTTTCCAAAGAGTAATTAACGGAGTGTACTTATCTTCCAATCAAAGTCTTTATACTAGAGCTTATATTACAGAACTTACATGCTCAATCATAACAGTATCCTTAGATTCATTCATAACTTTGATAGTAATATTCATTTAGATAAAAGTGTTGTGCTAAACAAGGAAGCATAAAAGAAATGATTGAATAAATCAACATATAGATGGTTGGATCACAACAACTCAAATGCTTGATTGAGATAGAAGGGAATAGGTTTACTAACTCAACATAAAAAATAAAAGATAGGCCCTTCGCAGAGGGAAGCAGGGATCACTCATGTTCTAGAGTTTTTTATTTTGAATAAATCAGAGGTATTGAAAATATAATTTTGAGAATGGTGTATGTCCATGTCAACGAATAGTAATGAAAAACTTATCGTAACTAATGTCAAGCAAGGTTTTTACACTTTTGAGAGCGGTTTCCATTAGCAGCTTCCTCTTTTCCTCATTGTTTGCACTTCCCCCCACCAAGCTTTTCACAAACTAGGTCTAGCCGTATCCACGGGTACCCACCAACTTTCATCAGACCATGCGGAAGTGCCGATTTATTCATTATTTAAGTTCATATTATTTGGCGGCAGCTCTCGGTAATATTAAGATGAGCACAGATTCCATACTCATCGAGTGCAATAAGAAAGAAGACCCTTGATTGACATAAGAACTAATAAACTTTAAACTACTTCATCATGAGCTAAAACAGGAGCACAAAACATGTTAAATAGTTTTGAAGGTTTTAAAGGTAGCACACAAGCATTTTACTTGGAGTGGCGGTGAAATACCACATATAGGTAGATATGGTGGAGACATCTGGCATGGTTTTGGCTCATAAGAATCATTCCCTCTCGGTATAGGTTTTTGGCTAGCAAGGCTGGGTAGCAAGCATAAGAGTTGAGGGAAACAAACAAATATACATGTGATAGAAAACAATCATGCAATCTTCGTTGGAAGTACAAACGATCTTAACTTGAGAATACTAAGCTTATGAGCCAACAAGAAAAAAAAGATAATGGAATAATGTATCTACATGCATCTCCCTCTTTTCTACTTAATCCTCAAAGTATTGTTGTTACTGGCCAATGCTAAGTTTGCCAAAACCAAATATATTAACTTGATGCTCCCAAAGTGACACCGACACCAATACCAACAACAAGATAAATCATATAATATAAATTGCAAACTAAAATAAGGTGTGCAGAAAGTAAATGATAAAACATCTGATTAATATTCCATAATGGAAACTCACACCAAGAGATACATAGATAGACAACTAAAGGAGAGATACTTCCAAACTGCAAACCATCCTATATGATAACTTCTCTACTCATGATATTACTCTACTGAAAAGTACAAAGGTGAAAGATGATAGGGTGATACGGCGACACTCCCCCAAGCTTGGAACAAGCCAAGGGAATGCCAATACCAATGAAGAATTACTCCTTCGGTGGTGGTGGTGAAATCATGATCGAGGTACAAAACGCTCCAGCATCCTGTGAAGCATGTTGTTCTCCTTTTTAAGTATCTCCACCTCCATCCTTGGAGCTCGATATTGATTACAATACTCATTTGTGACTCGAAGAGCTTCCTATACTACATAAAGAGCTGAGGTATGGGACTAGTGGTATTGGTCCCTCTATATTATGAGAAAAAGCACGGCCAGTGTTAATTGATCCCACAAGAGTAGGTTTCCTCGATCCTGCAACAATATTTTCCTATTTTCTTAATGATATCTTCTTTACTTCCTACTTGGGCTTAGGAACTTGGAGACCATCTTCCATAGGCTCCTTCCCCTTGTCGTTGTTCGAAAAAATTCATACCGAAAGGAAGGTACAGGGTGAATAAATGGGCGGGAGACGGGCTCCGAGGCGCCCACACCATGTGGTGGCGCGGCCAGTGGTGGGCCCGCGCCATGGCATGGTGTGGTGTATTCGGGCACCGTTTCCTATCCTTTTTTGTCTCGTAATTTTCCATATTTAATAAAAACAACAAAAATAGGTGTTGGAGATTCAAACGAGAATTTTTTATTACCAAAAAAGTTACTGATTCGAAAATGGACTCTACAGTTTCTGGAATTTTCTCTTTAATAAAAATTTCCGGAGTCACCACTTAAATAATGTCAACCTCTTCATTATAAGAATCTCCAGAAATATAATGTTTGAGTCTTTGCCCATTCACCACTTGTGTAGTGTTATATTTAAGTGAAACAATTTTGATTGCACCCGAACAATACACCTCTTCAATAACAAAAGGTCTCTCCCATCTTGAGAGTAATTTTCCTTTAAAAAATCTGAGACGAGACCTATACAATAGAAATTTCTCACCAACATGGAACTCTCTCTTAAGAATTCTCCTATCATGCCATTTTTTAACTTTTTCTTTAAAGAGTCTATAATTTTCATAAGCTTAATTTCTCCATTCATCTAAAGAACTCAAGTCAAGAAACCTTTTCTTACCAGCAAGTTTAAAATCTCTATTATGTTCTTTCATTGCCCAATCAGGCTTTTGTTCTAATTCTAAAGGCAAGTGAAAATATTTTCCATAAACCATTTTGTAAGGAGACATACCCATAGGATTTTTATAAGTAGTTCTTTAAGCCCACAAAGCATCATTTAGCTTACTAGCCCAGTTTTTCCTAGATTTATTAACAGTCTTTTGCAAGATAGATTTAATCTCTCTATTTGATAGTTCTATTTGCCCGCTTGTTTGGGGATGATAATCTGAGGCAATTCTATGATTAACATCATATTTAGCAAGGGTTTTTCTAAAAACACCATGAATAAAGTGAGAGCCTCCATCAGTCATAAGATATCTACGCACACTAATCCTAGGAAAAATAACATCCATAAGAATTTTTAATGAGGTTTCACCATCATCACTCTTTGTAGGTATAGCCTCTAGCCACTTAGTAACATAAGTGCTACAATGGGAGTACCAAGCCAGAAGACTAGCTGAATGATTATGTCACAGCCGTGCACATTGCAGGCGGCAATCGAAGATGGGCTGTGCGGTATGTTCCGCAGATGCTAGAGGGTCCGGCTAGGACGTGGCTAAACAACTTTCCCAAGCACAGTATCAACTGCTGGCTAGACTTCTCGGAAGCCTTCATCAGCAACTTCACCAGCACCTACCAGAGGCCGAATAGGCCGCAGCAACTGTCTGCTTGCAAGCAGCGAGAAGAGGAGACTGACCGTGAGTATCTTACTCGGTGGAGCACCTTGAGGACACCTGTGAGGGTGTGAATGAGGCTCAGGCCATTACTTGGTTTTCTCAGCGCTGCAGGCATGGCATCATGTTGTGGCAGAACCTGCAAAGAGACATGCCGAGTACCCTCGCCGAGACAATCAAGATTGCAGATATGTATGCACTCGGCGATCCTACTCAGCCTCTGCTTGACTCCCCTGAGCCGAGAAGGAAGTTCCAAGATGGCAACATGCGCAATGATTTCCGCAACAAGAGAAGAGGTGACCGGATTGATACTCGGTATGATCCCGAGGAGGTGAATGTTGTGACCACGACTGCTGGGAGTAGCCAACGGCAAAAAACTGCTGGAGCCCAGTACGGGCAAAACCAGAATCAGGGCCAAGGCATCAAGAAGCCCTACGCTGCTCCCCAGCAGAGTAGCGGCAACTCGGATGCAGCTCCGAACTTCATATTTGCAAACATGAAGGATGGTCCATGCAGTTTCCACACTCGGCATCCGATTAGGCCAGCCAACCACACTACCCGGCAGTGCAGCTGGTGGGAGCGCATCAAGAATGAAGACTTGCCCCTCCTCCTCCTCTGCCGGCTGCGAACGCCAATGTGCAGCCTATTCGGGCAGCTGCTCCCAGGCCTGCAGCGTTTCCGAGAAGAGAGGATGTGAACCAGGTGACCTTAGGAGCCAACCGCAACTACAACTACGACAACCGCAACCGCAACTTCTACACCCGCAACAACAGAGGCAACAACAACAACAACAACAACAACAACAAAGGCAACAACAACAACGGCAACAATGGTGGTGGAGACCGCAACCAGTACCAGGAGCACCATGAGAGCTACATGATCTTCGTCACCGAGCCAGTCGACAAGTAGTCGCAGCACAAGCGCGCGATGGAGGTAAACTCCGTCATCCCGGCTGTGCCTCACTATCTGCGCTGGTGCGACCAGGAGGTGACTTGGTCCAAGGCTGATCACCCCAAGGTGATGCCCAACCCGGGTAGCTATGCTCTGGTGGTGGATCCCACTTTCCTGGGACCTGAGAAGAACGTCCGTTTCAGCAAAGTGCTGATTGACAACGGCAGCAGCATCAACATCATGTACCTGGACACATTGAAGAAGCTCGGCCTTGCCGAGAACATGCTGCTGCCCAGCAAGACCACATTCCATGGGTTGGAGTAGATGCGCAACATTCCATGGGTTGGAGTAGATGCCACCAGTCGTCGGGTTCTTCAGTCGATAGGCGCCACCTAGGATAACTTCGTGTATTATGAAGGGTCCCTCCCATGGTGGTTCGAGTTTGTGTCCTTCCTTCTGCTTGAGCCGTAGCACCAAATCTCCCACCACGAAGGCTCTGTGACGTATGCGGCGACTATGATAGTTTCGCAACGGCTGTTGGTATACTGCGGATCTTGCGAGCGCAATGTCGCGTATTTCGTCGAGTGCGTCCATATCTTCCGCGAGTGCCCTGTTAGAGGTTTCCTCGCTATAGGCAACGACCGTGGGGCGCTGAATTTGATATCCTCGGGAAGGACTGCTTCAGCCCCGTATACCATGAAAAATGGTTGGTATTTTGTGGATCGATTTGGGGTTGTGCGGAGGCTCCATAGCACGGAGGGTAGCTCTTCTTCCCAATGTCCTGCTGCTGGGTGTAGGCGGTCGAGTAGCCGTTTCTTGATGCCAGCGGAGACCAATCCGTTGGATCGTTCGACCTGGCCGTTGGTTTGCGGATAAGCCACTGAAGCGAAACTGAAGGTGATTCCTTTTTCTTCACAGAACTGTTGTGTTTCCTTGGCCGTGAAGTTGCTGCCATTGTCGGTGATGATGTTATGTGGTATGCCAAATCTGCATACAATGGAGTCGAGGAATTTGATGGCGCATTGGGCGCTAGCCGAGGTGACTGGGAGCGCTTCGATCCACTTCGTAAATTGGTCGACTACAACAAGCAAGTGTGTGTATCCTCCGGGTGTAGACTTACGTAGTGGTCCTACCATGTCTAGTCCCCATTGTGCAAAGGGCCAGGCGATAGGTATCATGTGTAGTTCCGTGGCAGGGACGTGTGGCTTGGGCGCGAATCGCTGGCAAGAGTTGCCTCTATCGACTAGGTCCTTTGCGTCTCTGGCTGCTGTAAGCCAGTAGAATCCTGCCCAAAAAGCTTTGCCCACGATTGCCTTCCATCTTGCGTGGTGGCCGCAATCTCCTTGATGTATGTCTCGCAGCAATTCTTTGCCATCTTCGGGTGCTATGCATCTCTGCAGTATTCCTAAGATGCTTTGCTTGTATAACTCTTCGTTGAGTACCCGAAAAGATTTGTTGCGTCGTACTATTTGTCGAGCCTCGCAAGCGTCTTATGGGAGCTGTTTGGTGGACAAGTAGTCGAGGTATTTCTGCGTCCAGACTAGCTCGACCAGAAAAACTTGTCTTGAAATTCCGTGGCTGAGCTCGATGATAGCGACTTGCGGGCTAACATCTGTCTCTAGTGCTGCGGGTGCTCCTGCAGCTTTCTTGACCTTTACTGAACGCTTGGTTATCTTCTCGAAATATAATCCTGGCGGTATGGGTGTATTTGTGGATTCCATGTTTGCCAGCCTATCTGCTACTTCGTTGCTGGATCTCGCGATGTGCTTCAGCTCACATCCTTTGAAACTTCCTTCGAGTAGATTATACATGTCCCGATAGGAAACCATGTTTTCTGCGATAACATCGCATTCCTTCATTGTCTGTTGCACGATGAGGTTGGAATCGCTATAGATCATCAATCGGGTGGCTCCACACGCGATTGCCATCTTCATGCCATGTAACAGGGCCTCGTATTCTGCGTCGTTGTTGGATGCTGGATCGTCGGGTGGGAAGTCCAATCGCAGGACGTACTGCAGCTTATCTCCTCTGGGAGATATAAGGACGATCCCAGCTCCAGCTCCTTCATTCCTCTTGGACCCGTCGAAGTACATGATCCAGTTACTCGTGTATTCTGACGGCTCGGGTGTTTGTAATTCTGTCCACTCGCTTAGGAATTCCACGAGTACCTGTGACTTCACGGAATTGCGTCCTGCATAGATGATGTCCCAGGCGCCTAGCTCGATGCTCCATTTTGCTATTCTTCCAGATGCCATAGGATTGTTCATGATGGTACCGAGTGATGCGTCGTTTACCACCGTTACGGTATGTTCCTGGAAGTAATGCTTGAGCTTTTGAGCCGTGAGAACAACTCCGTATGTGAGCTTCTGGTAGTGAGGCTATCGTTGTTTGCACGGCGAGAGCACCTCGCTGATGTAGTAGATTGGTCTTTGAACTCCATATGCCTTGCTGTCCTCAGGTCGTCCGACTACGATGGCCGTACTGATGACTTGATTTGTTGCGGCTAGGTATAGGTTGAGTGGTTCCCTTTCTTGTGGTGTTGCCAGAACGCGCCTGCTCTGTAAGGCTCGTTTCAGGTCCGCGAATGCCTGTCTTGCTTCGGGTGTCCACTCGAACTTATCTGTCTTTTTCAATAACTTGTAGAAGGGTAGTGCATGTTCGCCCAATCGTGCAATGAATCTGCTCAAGGCGGCTAATCGCCCTGCAAGCTATTGCACCCCGCGAAGATTGGTGGGCTCCTTCATTGTCAAGATTGCTTGTATTTTCTCTGGGTTGGCTTCAATTCCTCTGGCGGACACCAGGTACCCGATAAGTTGTCCTGCTGGGACGCCGAACACACATTTTGTCGGGTTGAGCTTGATCCTGTATGCATTTAGAGCATCGAATGTTTCCCTGATATCCTCGAGGAGCGTGTCCTCCAATCGAGTCTTGATGACGATGTCGTCAATGTACACTTGTACGTTCTTGCCAATGAGTTTGGCGAGGCATTTTGCATGCAACACTGATATGTTGCGCCTACGTATTTGACCCCGAAAGGCATTGTCGTGTAGCAGTATACACCATGAGGTGTAATGAATGCTGTATTTTCCTTATCTTCCTGTTTCATCCTAATCTGGTTGTATCCCGAGTAGGCATCTAAGAAGGAGAGGCGTTGGCAGCCTGCAGTGGATTCCACGATCTGGTCGATCCGCAGGAGGGGAAAGTTATCCTTGGGGCAGTGTTTGTTCAGCGACGTGTAGTCGATGCACACGCGAAGGATGTTGGTGTTCTTCTTTGGGACCAGCACTGGGTTTGCTAACCAAGTGGATATTTTTATCTCCCTCATGAATTTTGCTGCGAGCAGTCTATTTACTTCTTCTTCAAGCGCTTTCTGCTTGGGCTCTGAGAACCGTCGGGTGGTTTGCTTGATGGGTTTTGCGTCTTTGTAGACTTTGAGTGAGTGCTCGGCGAACTCCCTGGGTATCCCTGGCATATCTGAGGGTTGCCAGGCAAAAAATTCCCAGTACTCACGGAGGAGTTCGACGAACGCGCTTTCCTATGCTGGCGAGAGGATGGTAGAAACCATCGCCTTTTTGGCAGAATCTGTCGGGTGCACTTGGTGTTTGCGAGTGTCACTGTTGGCAGTGAATTCTAGCTCTGGTGCGTTCTTCTTCGTGAGGGGCATCACGGAGTGATCCGTGGTTTTTGCTATCTCCTCCAGTTCTTCTTGCATCCCGAAAGATTTGGCGATCTTGTTGAACTCGATGTCGCACTTGTTGGATTTTTTGGAAATCTCCGTCAATGGTGATTATGCCATATTCCCCGGGTAGCTTGAGCTTCAGATATGCATAGTGTGGTACTGCCATGAATCTTGCGCTGTTCGACCAAGAATGGCGTGAAACTGTGAAGGACAGTCAACTACTTCGAAGTCGAGAAATTCTCTCCTGTAATTGCGTCGATTGCCCAACACCACCACCAAATTAATTGTTCCGAGTGGGCGGATCGCCTTTCCTGGAACGATCCCGTGGAAGGATGTCTCTGATTCGGCGTGCCCTTCAGGTTCCTGTTCATCCGATGGAGTGTGTCCGCGTAGATGATGCTGATGCCGCTGCCCCCGTCCATGAATACGCGAGCCAGTTCATAATTGTCAATTTGTGCTTGGATTACTAGGGCAGCGTGTCCTGGTCGATAGACTCGCGGAGGGTGGTCTTCCTTGGAGAAGGTGGTTGGTTGGTCCGCCATCTTCAGGTACTCGGGTCTTCCTTGTGGGGTTTGCACAACCATGCACAACTGTCGTGTGTTTGTCTTCTGGGCCATGCAGGACGGGCAGACTTTTTGTATCATCCCTAACAGTCCGGCGGGGTTCGGGTATGCGTTACCTCCCGCGTTGGCGACGGGCGGCGCAGGTAGTGCGGCTAGCACCGCGTTTTGGTTTTCTGGTGGAGGTAGGGGTTGTGGCAGTTGGAATCCTTGGTGTCCTCCTCCTGGAAGCTGCGGGTAGCCTTGACTAACTGCCGTTCTGTTCTTCTTTGAAAAGGCCTCGTGAATGTCAAGGAACTTTCGGCAATCCTTTAGAAGGTGTGTTGCCTTAGTTTTGCCTGTGCGCTTATCTGTAAATAGATGTAGCGTGCAGTATCCATCAAAGTCCTCTTCGGAACTTTTGTCCTCCGCCTTTGGCTTCCATTCACGATTTCCGCAGCGTCCTCTATCGCTATTTCGTGTGAATTTTGTCGCCACCAGTTCTTCTCGGTCGTCGTGATCATAGTACTTCCTTCTTTTCTTTCGACCGTGGCGGTCGTCTTTTGGTGCGGGCGAAGATGCCCTCTCGTTGCGCACTGAGTCCTCTCCGTTAGCCCATATATCGGCTATGATCATTAGCTCTCCAATAGTTTTGGGCGCAGCTCGTCCCAATTATTCGCTGAAAGCAGTTCGTCGAGTGCCCTTTGCGAAAGCTTTGACTGCTACTTCCTCTGATATGTTCCATGCGGTGTTCCTGAGCGTGGTGCATCGCTGGATATATTCGCGAGTGGACTCGCCACTCTTCTGCTTGCAGGCTCGCAGTTCCTCGATGTTCGCTGGTCTTTTGTACGTTGCTTAGAAAGTTTTGCAGAAATCCAAGTGTAGATCGTCCCATGACCCGTAGGAGGACTTTGGTCTCGCTTCCAGCCAACTGCGTGCCGCTCCTACCAAGTGTAGGTTGAGGTACTGCATAGACGTGTTCTTGTTCCTATGTTGACATTTTACTGCCGTGAGGTGATCCGACAGCCATGACGAAGGTTCGTGTGAACCATCGTATTTTGTTACTTCCGTGCTGAGTTTGAATCTTTTGGGTAGAGGCGCCTCGCGGATGCTGCGAGCGAAGCATAACGCGCCGCAGGTTTCGTCATTAGAAGATCCGAACGAGGAGCGCGCGCGGTTCCTTGCTGCTCTCGCCTTGTCCACTTTATTTTGCGCGATATCTGATCGCGCATTATAACCTGGCTGATCATGACCGATTTCCTTCCTTGGTTCCTTGCTGCGATTTCACGAGTGGCTGCTATGATGTCGCGAGCCGCGGTCTTTATTCCTCGGGCTACCTTCTCTGCTGCTCCGGCTATCATCACGTCGCCGGGCTTCTTTTCCTCGACCACGGCGAGGCGATTTTTCCCTCCTGGGCGAAGCACTCCTGCGCCTGCAGGATGCTTCCTTCTCCTTCTGTGCAGCAGCTTTCCTGCGATCATAGGAGCCAAGCCTGAGGCTGCCATGCCTAATCCCTTCTGAACTTGCTTGTATTGCTCCGCTCAGGGATCGTTTTCCCCTGGTTGATTTATCTGCATGTAGGTTGCTGCGGCTAGGACCGCGGCAGCGGGAGTTTGGGGATAGATGTTGTCGTGGGATTATCACGGCAGACGTTACCGGGGGTAACTGATCTTGGGGCAAGACGACACAGGCGTTTGGGAGAGGGTTTAGCTCAGAGGAAAACATGATGGAACTCGATCTGGTAGCCGGCAATCAAGTCGCCGAGTCTCCGATCTCAATATATTAACTCGATCTCTCGTATACACCGGATGCTCGATATCAAGCGGTACTACTAGGGTTCTTAGATCTCTCTCAATTAGACCTAGGGGTCGGTTTATAAAGCACCCGTACCCCCTGGCTTGCCCTCCAAGACGTACCCCTGAATCCTACCCGGACACTGCGTACAAACCCTAACCTTCCTTAACGTAACCCACAATCCGGGTTACAGGACTATAAAGGCGGGCCTTCCAGAAGTTTCTTTATCCTTAGCCGAATTCTGCGCAGCGTCCTATGGGCCGAGTTACACCTTGGAGTTGGCCCACCGGGTTATTATCCCTCCATCAGTAGTCCCCAGAATAGCTTGGGCTTCACGGATTCTTCCTTGAAGTGCTTGCTATTCCCTGCAAAAATATCAAACTCACAAGTATATGGAGGCCGGGTTAAGATGCTTTGATAAAATAGCTAGGCCCAACTCCACGGTGGCCATATGGTAACCCGGCTCCTCTCCAAATACCCGGCTTAGCTTTCCGGGTCTAAGCCCTGATAAAAGTGTCAAGATCCTGCACTTTACTCGATAATTGATCTTGATATTTATGAAGAATATCTCCTTCTTATTTCTGCCCAGATATCACGTTCAACACTTTAAGCGTATTTCGCAAAACTCAAACAGATAGCCGTTACTCCGTAATCCCCGGCTCCCGCTCGTGGAACCAAACTTATCCACATGAACCATTATAAATATGCTCGTAGGGGTAACCCTAACCCCAACGGCTCACTTCCCCCCATTCCTCTTCCTTTCTTCCTCCGTGCTCAAACTCACAGAGCGCCACCACGGAAATCCCGCGCGCATCACCGGAGCCTATTGGCCGCCGGCTACGTTCCGCCACAGGTCACTCTGCACCGCCGCCAAGATTCGCCGCCAAACCCCCAACCGGGCCGTCGGGAATCGCAAAGGGGCACCAATCCTGCGCGATTTGCCTCCGTCGAGCTTCACTTCGATCTCCTCCAGTAAGCCTCCCATACCCGTTAATTAGCCTCCGCAATTTCTTGATTTTCTTCAGATTAGATCTAGGTCAACCCGCCGGTCATTTTCCCGGTCATGCCGAATTAAGTTACTTGTATTCACTCTAGCTCATCCAATGGATTGGATACTGGCTTTACTTCACTTCCCTACCATCCACAACTGCTAATTTTGCCACAAATCTAGAAATGTAATCTTTAGCCTGGGCTCGGGCCGCCCAATTTTTCCGCCCTTGCCTCTATCATCCGGAAAATCTTCCTTTTTCCGATTCCCTTTATTCATAATAGGTACCTGTATAACCACCCATTACCCTCGAACATTCTTTCAATGCATAATTCTCCATGATTTTTATAATGATGCTTGATACCCGGATAGCTTGAACCTTGCTCCACAGAATAACACCCGGATATTATGTAACCTTCATACTGTCTCGATACCGCTCACTGATACTCGACCAGCTTACGATTTCCGAGTCTTATTCCTCACACTCTTATACCTCGTGTTTTGCAGGTCACACCCATGGCTCCCAAGAAACATGGAAAGCAGCCAGCAAAGGCCAAGACCACCAACTCCATATCCGCCAACTGGGCGCGATCTACGGTCACCAAAGCCAAGTTAGAAGAACTGGTCGAGCTGGGAGTTCTCCCTCCTCAAGAGGATATCCAGTGGAGAGTGCCGGGTAACGAGACCCGGCCTACACCGGCAAAGGATGAGGTAATATGCTTTGTAGAGCACGTGACCCGGGGCTTTCGTCCTCCGGGTCACCCCGTCTTCCGCGACATTCTGAGCCATTATGGCCTTCATATATTTGACATAGGTCCTAATTCTGTGTTAAATATCTCCCACTTTATCGTCCTTTCTGAGTCATACTTGTGCACTCCGCCAAGTTTGGCTCTTTTCGTCGAGCTTTTCCAGTGCAAACCGTGCCGCGAAAGCGGTGACGGGGCACTTCTCGCTTGCGGCGGGGTTTCTATCCAGCGCCGCAAGAATTCTCTGATGCCACCTCTTACCCTTAACTCCCACGTCAAGCACTGGCAGCTCTCATATTTTTACTGCCGAGACACTTCCCCACCCGGCCAAAAGAAACTGCCGGGTTACTCAGAGGGCCTTCTTGACATCTCTGAGAATTTTAGTGCCTTCGCCCCTGACTCGGACAGGGAGGCAATTCAACCTTTGCTAGCCAAAATCACTATTCTCGCGGCCCAAGGTCTCATCGGGCTCAACCTGGTGAAAACTTGGGTCGATTTTCGGATTCAGCCCAATTCCATCCGCACAAAGTTAATGTGCGAGTATTCCGGGCAAACCACAGACCCGCTCCGGTACTCTGACAACAGCTTTGCGGCTGGTGACACCCATAAAACTATCAAGGGTTTTCTGACAGAAAAACTAGAGGTAATCCGGAACATAGCCGGATTAGAGCCCTTTACACTCGAGAACCCAGACCCCAAGGTAAAGATCCGATTTTGATGTTTTTACCTTCGCTCTTTCCACTTTATATAGTTGATAACCCTTGTTCTGATACCTTCATCTCAGGCTGATGATGATTTTTGGAAGGTCGACACTTCTCCTAGCTCCGAGAGTCCAGAGGAACAAGAAGAGGCCGTTAACTCGGACGAAGGTGCTCTCCGGGTTTTACTTGGTTCCTTTATGTTCGTCGTAAATCCATCAGATGTTTCCCTCCTCGTCGACCCACATGAGGGAAGGTCCGAGTGACTTGTTAATTCCGTTCAGGGAGTCGTCGTCCATGGTCGCGGTTATTGAGGCGTATCCCTTCCTCGCGGGACGAGTCCCGACAGAAGGTGTTAAGGACAGCGCGGCCCGGCGTTGGCTCGATTCGTCCGCCAATCTCTTCCGATTGGCTATATCTATACGAGCTTCCTTGATCGCAGTAGCCTCTCTCACTAGATGATAGTGGTAGGCGGTCATATCTTCGTGTGGGGCTCCGACTGCAGGTGGTTTGCTCATGCGGATAGCCTCCTTTGCTCGGACCCAAGCGTCTCGTGAGACACCGATCTCAGCGCATTCCCTTGCGCTGTGTTCAGTTTCATCGGGTGGTTCTTCCGATCCTGCCATGCAGACTTGAGCCAGATATGGCTTGTGGGTCCTAGGCGTGGCTTGAAAGGACTTCCTGATCCGAGAGGGTTCCTCTGTAGAGAGGGTATGGAAGTTGCTGGTGTTGAGGCGGATGGACTCGCCACTCTTTGCCAAGTTGTGATCCGCGCGGTAGGGTCGTGAATCGACAGCTCCTGGGCTGGAGATCGACTCAGATCCCGATTCCTCACGGAAGTAAAGGATCCCATCTTTGTTGGTGTAGAACTTGAAGCTCCCGGATGTCAAGGTGACGCTCTTCTCCAGATCGTTGAATACCGGGCGTGATTCCGGCGAGTGAGGGGTGACTACGACAGCTCCGATTCGAATCAGGTTGGTCGGAGTCAAACTCAAGGGTTTCCAACGTGAGTTGGTTGTCGATGAAGTCAAAGATGCCGGAGATACAACACCCGCCATTCCCACAGACGACGCCAATTGTCGAATCTGCATCTCAACAAATCCCTCGGGTGAACCCATAGGGTTTCGATTAAGAGAACCTGTAGGCGCTGGTGACGATCGTCGGCTAGACAGGGGGCACGATTTACCCAGGTTCAGGGCCCTCGTAGAGGTAAAACCCTTAATCCTGCCTCTGTCGATCTGTATTCCCTAGTAGATCGGTTACAATGCGGGGTTGCTCAAGTCAAGAGTATGACCTCGACCTTAAGGCTTGGTGGTGCGGTATTGCTTGTCCTCTCCTGGTGGTTCTCCTGGCCTTATATAGGTGGCCAGGTTTCAAATCTCACCCGGGGAGGACTCGAACTCTAACCCTAAGTCGGCGAACGTTGAGTCTGTTACACCCGATCATAACGTGGTGTCTCGAAACGATGAATTGTCTTAACGATGCATACTTAAGGAAGAACACATTATTATCTTGATATTAAGTGAGAGGGATCATCTTATAATGGTATTGTCGCTATCTAAGCAAAACAAGATGCATAAAAGGATTAACATCACAGACATCACATGTAAGGATAACATGATATGATATGGTCCTCCTTGCACTTGATCTTCATCATGTGCATCATGGTATGATCTCCATCATTCCACGGTCGTGGTACCAAGTACCTTGGCACCCCAATCTTGATTGTCCATCAATAATAAGACAACAATATGGATACCTTCCGGTATATCAATAATTTACAAAATAGATCATCTCATAATAAAATTTCTAAAATTGACCATATCACATCACATGCCCAGCAAAAACTAGTTAGACGCTTCTAATTTATTTTTTGCATATTTTACGTGGCTTAGGGCTTTCGAGGATAGAACCGTTCATACCTACGAACATCAACCACAACGTTGATAAACACATTTTTAACAACCCTTCGTAGATTAGATCTTAACTATAGTAGGAGAAACAGACACCCGCAAGCCACTTATGCAATACAAGTTGCATGTCAGTTGTGGAACAAGTCTCATGTACGTGGACATGTAAGGTTAGTCCGGGCCGCTTCATCCCACTATGCCACTAAGATCATAAAATAATCAAGGAGGTAATAACATGATCATCAACGCCCACATACACCTATGTGTTCTACCCGTACAAAACATCTACGCATAGATCCGGCTCTGATACCACTGAAGGGGTCGTTGCATAGAAAACAAAAAATTTCCTACGCGAGAGACACCTGAAAGGCCAAGATCTAATCAAGGAGACGAAGTGCAACGGGCAATAAGAGGGTTAAATAGAAGTAGAACACATACCCTCGAAGACACAAAGAGTTACGAGATCAAATCTTGTTGTTGGCGTAGTCGTACTCACACCGATCCCGATAGCGAGAAGATGTGCACCGCAATCCGGCGGTGCCTCCGCGATCGGTCACACGTACGGTTGATGACGACCTCCGTTCCCTCGATCCAGCGGGGCGCGGAAATAGAGGATCCCTCGGAACTCCAGCAGCACGACGGCGTGCTGGTGGTGAAGAATCCCACGGCCAGGGCTTCTCCAAGCCGGAGACCATGGAATGGAGCAGCGGTTGGAGAGGAAGTAAAGATGACACCAAGTGTGTGGGGAGAGGGAGGTCCAACCCCTCTTTATATAGGAGGGGGAGGCAGCCACGATTTTTTGGTGCCTCCACCTCCCCCCTCATCATCCCAAGTATGAAAACTTCCATTTAGAATGTTTGATTTCTTGTTTAAGTAAAGTTTTGCATCATGTCATCATACTCATTGATTTGTTTGCATTTGTTTCTTATTTGTTTGCATCTGTTTTCTCTGTTTTCACAATTGAAATTCAAACTTTATTCAAACATTTATTTCATACTTGCTCTGTTACAACCTTTTAAATAAAAAGTTCAAATACAAACAACCATTTGTTTCCATTTTATTCCATAATGTTCAACTATTAAAATGGTGGCTTTTAAATCAATCAGTTAATTCCAATTTGCTTTTAAAAATTCAAATTCAAATCACATGTTACAACAGCACCCAATATGGATTTATGAAAATTGCCAAAACAATTCAACTAAATTGTTCTACTTAAACAATAGGGTTCACCCTATTAAAAAGTTTGTTTTCAATAATATTCACTTAATAAATAAAATCCATCCAATTTGAATTAATTCACAAACAGCATTTTAATTTGAAAACTTTTGGAAAACAAAGTTAGCATTTAGTTGCTATTGTAAAAACTAACCTAACCATAATTTTTCCAAATTTTTCCTAGCCCTAAAACCTATCAAATCCTTCCATTTTCTTTTGCTGCAAAAAAAAAAACAGAAGAAGAAAAAAAAAAGGAAAAACGCGCGCGCGGAGGGCAAGCACACGGCCCGGCCCATTTCTTCCTTCCGCGCTGGCCCGCGTACCGCTTCGCTCCTCCCTCTCTTTCTTCTTTCTGTACGGCCGGTCATCCGCCGGTGCCACGGCGGCACCGTATCGCAGTGACGGCCAAGCGCGCACCCGCAGACCTATATAACCTACCTAGGACCGCGCGCCGCAGCCCTAGCCTAGCCCTACCCCTTTCCCCTCGAGCTCCGCCGCCAATTCCACCTCTCACTGCCCCGTTCCCCACCTCTACAACCATCACCGGAGCGCCGCCGCCTGAACCCACGAGGACCACCGCCACCTCGCTGCGCCACCATCCATACTAGCTACTGGAACCGCACCGCCGCACCTTCCTCGACAGCATCGACACCGCCGCTGAGATCGCCACCAACCGGAGCGCCGTCGCCATCGTCCACGACGTCGCCGGCCGGTTCTGCCCCGAGCCTCTGCTCGTCTACACCGGAGGTGAGCAGGCGATTCCGTTCCCTCCTCTCTGCCCCGTGACCACGGGCACGCACTGACGCACTGCACCACCAGCAAGCACCCACTCGCAGCACGGCACTGCATCGTAGCGTTGATCGCCGCCGGCCGCCGTCGTCGTTTTCTCTGTCAGAGTTCAGTCGAGCGCGCGCGCAAAATTCAGTTAACCCCAGCTCTGAACCTCAACCTAGCTGCAACCCCCTTACTGACAAGATCGATCGAGCAGCGCAGTGGTTGCGCTCAGCATACGCGCACGGGCAGGTCGCGAGTTCGAGCTTGTTTTAAATTCATTTAAAACTTGTTTAATCTTGTTTAAATCATAATAAATTCATCCTAATTCCTTTATCAATAATTGAAACATGTAACCCACCTAAAATTTTGTATTCTTTTCAAATATGAATTTTGTTATTTATTTTGCACAATTTAAATTGGTGAAAACAACAACTATTTGTGTAATCCCTTTAAGGAACCCAAAATTCTTAACTTAATAACTAAAATTCCAAAATTGGGTACACCTTATTTCCAATTGATTCCATTGTTGTTATTTTGTTGTTTTCCTCATGCATGCATCATGGTAATCAACTTTCACATGGTAATTAACTTTAGATCATTTGTTTCCACCTTAATTCATGGACCTTTTCCATATGCAATCCAATTGCATATGGGTCCATTTAAATTGTGATACCATGTCAACTAGTTTATTTTGGTGCATCCATTAACTTGACATGCATCATCCCATGATTGTGCACTATGCCATGATATTGATTGTTTATCTTTCTGCATTGTTTGTTTGCTTCTTCTCGGATAGACGACGACGTTGAGACAGACGATACTTACAGCACCCCTTCTAAGGATCTAGCTCAGTACCAGGCTGCTGAGTTTGCAGGCAAGTTATCACTCACATGAACCACTGTGTTCCTTTCAACATCGGTTACCGATACTTTCCGTTGTCTATTATGCTAGCCCTATGTATCGTTGCTTGTTCTCCGAACCTATCACATGATACCCTGAACCCTGATATTACCTCACCTCCACTCCTATAACCCCGTTGTTTGAGCCTGTGTCTTACTAGCATGCTTAGGGTTGTTTTTGCTCGAGTCTGTTACCCGTTACTTTCCGTTACTATATTCCTATTATGTTCTGGGGCTCGATGTTAAACAACAACCTGTTAATCTTGAGGTAATAATAATTTGCTGATAAGGCACCGACAGGAGGCCCGGCGTGGTTTTGAGGCCTGCTAGTGTCGACCCTAATTAGGAAAAGGGTCTTGTCTACTGATCCATGATGAGCGCACTATCCGCATGTGGGAAGCGTGTATGGGCGCCCCCCTCAATTTGATTCGATTCGCATCTCGTCCAAATCACCACACTTAGTTCGGGCTTTCCATTTGATGCACGCATATGCAGGTACGAACCCGAGGCCAGGGTGGAACTTTTGTAGTCGGCATTTAGGGAGGCGTGGTCTTAGAGTGCTATGAGGGTCCCCTTTTCTTCGTGGGGCTCGATTAGCCGCGCACGCACAGCACGTGGTGCTTTGGGCTTGATGCGAAGAAGAGTTGAGTTGTGTAGAGTACCTCGCTTGGTGGGTTTGATTCCCGTCTGGCGGGATATTCTTACGTGTACGGCCAAATTGGTGCACCCCTGCAGGGATAAATCTTCTCGAGAACCGTGTTTTCCGCGGTTATGGTTAACTTGGTGAAAGTACTGGCTAACAAGTACTCAGAACAACTTACACCTAACTAATGATAACTTGACTAGTAATAGCCATATTGCCACAATAACTTGAACCATCATTAATCCAACTGTGTGAGTTATCCTCGGATTGCTTCTTTGGATAAGGGGCGAGATCCAGGATGGGTTTTGTAACATCCCAATTTTGCTACCAAAGTGTTGTGGTGTTGAGTTCATATCATACATGCATGAAAACAAAAGTTTAACTCGTGTTTGAAATATTTTAATTTGCGAATTTAAATGGTTTCAGAAAATCCCTCAGATAGTACTTAAAAGGGGTTCCAAAATTTTGTTCTAAAAATAATTTCAATTTTGGAAAGCAAATACATGGTGAGCTTGCAAATTTCATAAGGTTTCCAAAAAGTATTTTTGCCAAATTTTCTGTTTGCAAAAAGGCCCTCAAATCAATAGTTTTTGTACTGTTTTTAAAGGAGAAAAGGACCTTTTGGTGGTTTTCCAAAATTCCAGGGGGTTTTTGCAAATTATCCCTTTTGTCTCTTCCACCTCCGGCCAGAAGGATGGGAAACCATCGACGGCGCCTCACGCCACGGCTTGCTCACCTCGCGCGTGGATAAGAGGCAGAGGAGACGTCCTCATCGCGCCTCCTCCTCACTCGCCCCTGGAACCCTCCTCTCACTCTCTCTGTTTTCTTCCCGGAAGCGACCAAACCCTTGCTCCGGTTAGCCGCCATGGCGCCGCCGTCTCCGGCCACTCCGCGACGAGAGGACACCACCACTAGCTCCGCCTGTACCTCCTCGTGGTTCTAAGCTAGGCGACGTGAGCAGGGATGACCGGAGTCGACCGCGCCGTCCTCTTCTTCCTCGCGGCCGGCGAGCTCCTCCGCCCCCGATTCGCCGCCACGGTAGTTCCTCCGGCCACCCCGAGCCCTCCACTAGCTCCACCGCGCCATGGTGAGCTCTCTGGTGTCCACCAATCTCCCCCTCGACCTCTAGTTAGCCGGGGCGCCGTACGCCACCGCCGGCCACCGCGGCTCACTCACGCCGGCGACGTTCCGGTGGTAATTTTCGGGCGGCGCCGCCACCCTGAGCTTCCGCTTGTTCTCCTCCATCTCGTGGTATAGTTCATTTCATCAATCGCACACAAATTCGGCCGAATTTCATCCATCTGTGAAGAACCAAGAACAGTGATGTCACCATTGCCTCACTGTGACGTCATATAGCTACTGTTTAATATTTCCAGAAAATAACTAAATATTGAATAATTAATAACTATTCTTTTATACCTCAGAAAAATAAAAATGAGGTACCAATATGCTCAGAAAAATAAACTCTACGAGAATATGTTATTTTCACACATTTTTGAGAAAGTTGAAAAATGAGCATTTATTTAATGCTGTTTAATCATTTAAAATAGGAAAATAAGTTTTTTTTCACTAAAATTAGAAAATTGAAAGTTATATACCAAATTGCTCAAAATGACTTATGCAACCTGTTTATGATGTTTTCAAACCCATTTGAGCAACTAAAATGGTACTCTCTTTCAGAATCGCCCGAAACCCCCTCCGGGGTCTATTTCGGGTTAATTCCAGCAAAAATGCACAACTGCCATATGAACCCTAGCAACCCAACGATCATGCTTAGGGCTATATTTCAGTGCATTAACCTGCTCATGCATACATATTGCGCATTGCATCGATGCCATGGTTGATTGTTGTTTCTCTTTCGGTGTTGTTTTCCCCTCGGTAGAACGTGACTCCGAAGAGAAGGCCAGCAATCCATGACGAATACTTGATCTTAACCGACAAGTCAAGCACTTATCCCAGAAGATTCTCATCTGGTTTTCTTATAACCAAGGCAAGCATAACCTCTTATCTGCTCATATATGATTCCAAAGTGATTTGAATCTCGTACTTTGCATTCGGTTCCAAACTATTTGATGTCAGTAGATAGAGTTCTCCTATATACCGCATAACCTAAATATCCTGATCCACTGCACCTAGCAGCTATAGGTTTGTTTGTGCGCGCTCCGCTAAACCCTGTGAGTCTTGCTTAGCCATGCTTAGTTGTGATCTGATCCATCTGCTCGATGAATCTGATCAATACGTGAATCTACTTTGTCATGTTGTTATGATCTAATTTATCTTTGATAACTTGACTAAAGAACGGCATGGATGTGAGGCCACAATGGGTTGTGGCGTTTTGTCCTGTTCATGCCCCTAGGAGCGAGTTCTCGCCTTCGAAGCCAAGACTGAGCGTGCAACCACACGCGGGGCCTAACAGACCGCGCTCGACCAACTAACTTGTTTGGCCACGTCCATGAGTCACGTAGTTTGATCTTTCCATCTGCGTGTGAGTCAGAAAACGATTTGGAGAAAACTTAGGGCGTGACCGGGACAAGTGATGGACGTACACGGATCTTGTTCCCGACTCACAGAACAGGTGCCGTCAGGAGGTGGCCAACTCCCTGTTGACGGGGTGGCCCTGTTTGGGTTGACTCATGGATAGGGTCGAGCAAGGTAAAGGTCGTGGCCAGCCACCCTCTGCCGCGCTCCATAGACGAGCGTACATGTGGCGTTAAGAGTCGGATGGTACGTGTGGGTAAAGTGTACCCCCTGCAGGGATAAATCTCCTCGAGAAGCCGTGTCCACGGTTACGGACGACTTGGCAACGGATTCTGTGATCATAGATAACTTCAACGGAATGACTAAAACTTGTTAACCATGATTGAAGGGTGCCTCCCCGGAGATGCCGGGAGGGGTGATCCTTGTAGCATGAAATAGTGTGGGAATGAGAAAGACTTGGTGGATTACAAGAAGATGTTAATCTCAGTAGTTGATTAGCTTTCTCATCTGTTTCAAAATATTCCATAAGACGTGCTATTCCTCCCTCAACTTGCAAAACAAAGATTGCTTTACGCAAAACAGCCTTCATAAAACCTTTCTGAAGATAGCAGATATATACTAGGTTAATTAAGTCTTGTTGAGTACCTCCCGTACTCAGGTTTGCTTAATTTTGGTTCAGGAGAAGAACTCCATCGGTGGTGATTCAACGTGGACATCGACGAGTAGTTTGGGGTTCCCAGGTAGCAGCCTGGAATCTATGGGCTGGGACGTCGCCTTATGTTGCGGCCTCTTAGGCCTTTTTGGTTCTTGTTGATTAGCAACATAATTTGCCTTCCGTTGGCTGATGTAATGTTGGGTCGTGTGACCTCTGTTTGTAAGCTATACTCTAGTAACACCTGCTTAATAAAGCTTCATGTTTAGAGTACTGCTTTGATCGGTTGTTGGTTTCGAGCTCATTGTTATACAGTTTTGGCTATGCCTGCATAGTTGTCGCAGTCGAGGGGTTGTGGAGCCGATGATCCATGTCCGAGCCCGCCTGTCGATGTGATCGTCCTGGGGCGAGGTAACCCCAGTAACCCTCGATTGTTGTTGCACTTTCTGGACACATAGCATCTCTGTATAGCTTTGGTCCCGTTTCCTTCAGTTTCATTCGATTCGTGGACGCTTTGATATGCATAGTTGGTTATGACTAGCATGGATACAAGGAGTAGTAGACTGGGGATCCGGACTACGTGCCGATGAATCCAGTCTGCCTGCCGTTGTTTGTTGCGGCCGGGGCTGGTAACCCTGAAGCCCTTGTGAGTCCATGGCTAGGAGCACATAACAGTATGTATATCTCTGGGTCCGGGGTCGTGACAAGTCATGGTATCAGAGCAGGACTGCCTGTAGGAAAACCTTATTGCTTGGTCGATGTCGAGTCTAGTGTTTGTGAAAACTACTTTGAAACTTTAAATGATTGTGAAAAACCTTCTTAGGATTCTTTTTACTCCTTACCTGGTATCGCTCTAACTCTGGGTCACCTTACCTGTTTCGATTTGAAAAGGTTTTGCTATCTCTTCTAGTCATTCAAAACTCAGGTGCCTTCTCTGGCAAGGACGTTTTTACCCAAGTTGACCTAGTGTTAAGTTTCTAGAGTCGTGTGTGTGTTTCATCCTCCGTTACCTCTTAAACTGGGAGATTATCTTCCAATTATAATCTCTCGGAGTTTTGTGAGTTCCCCATACTCCTGTTCTAAAGTATCAAAATCCTGAACCTCGAGATTTTCTTTTAATCTCGAATGTATCCGTTATCCTCTGCTCAAGTTCTTCCGGAGCTATGCTTGTCTTCTAAAAGATAGTTCGTGATTGCTGTTCGTAGTGTTCTTCGTGGCACTAAGATAATAGTTACTCCTTTCTCAATGTTTCCAACCTTGGACTTGAACCGAAGGTCCCGGAATGTGCTGAATGGTGGTGGGTTGATTCATATGGTTTCTTAACCATGTAATGCTCACGCTACCAGTACAGGATGCTGACCTTTAACCCAAGTTCTGTTTCTTTGGATCCCGAGGAATCTGTTTTACCTCAGGGTGGCTAGGAAATTCCAACTCTCATAGCCACAGTCTTTCTCCTGGAACCAAAAGGAATCATAACAAGAGTGTTATTTATGATTCCCATATCCTTGTTCTTGACTCAGCTATACCTCTCCTTTAGCATGGGTTTTACAACTGAGTACTACCCTGTGCAATCAACGTGATCTCTGGATTCTCCGGAGCATGTTCCTACCCTCCAGTTACCTAAAATCCCCATCCGTTGTGTTGGAACTCAAGTTACATATGTGTGTTGGATTCTTCCACGCATTTGCTCTTGTTTTCTGTCAAAACGTTCCACCTTGGAATGTCAGGAGAAACAAACTCCAGTACCTCGTTCATCTCTAGGACCAGGTCAAAGTTTTGTAATCTGCAGATTAAAGAAGTTCCAATAGCTTCTGTTCTGTTCCACCTTTGAGTATCACACTCTTTAATATCAGGAGGTTGTGTTAAGTTCCATGGCCTTAATGATGAAGTGATGCTCTCACACATCTTCACTCCCCCTTCATCCAAGCTTTAATGCTTGAGAATGATGGGTCTATTCATTGACATGTGTATCAGGTATTCCTAGCATTTCTTATTGCTTTGGAAATCTAAGAAACATCTGTATCCTCCTTAGCACTACTGGTCACCCAGCCTCTGTTTGAAGTAGATTGTGTTACCAAATCCGTTCCTTCTGGTGCATATCCTTGGTCAGAGAGTTAGGATCATACCAAAGCTCTCAAGACCTTATCGGGTGTTTTGAAAAGCAAGTTTCCTTCCAAACTTCGAGACATATCGGTAGGTTGTGATATTCTGGTTGTCTTTCTAGAAGTATCACCAGGTTTTACCTGACCGTGATGTCTAAACCAGGGGTAGATTGAGCTACTCCATTCTCCAAGGGACTCTGCTGGATATCCCGGACTAGTTGGTTGAGCTTAAGACAATAACTTGGAGAGTTGAAAGGCAAAAGCTCCGCCTAATTTGATCCTTCGTGAAGGGATGTCTAGTTTTCCTCGTGTTGAAGCTAAATAGTATCTCCTTCATGGACATGCTATCTTTCTAACCTTGATTTTATTTGGGCTATCGTCAGATCAAGTACAGATTCAAGGATAATCTTGATGGTGTTTTCACTCATGGTGTTTTTCCTGAGTATACCTTCATGTCCTTTGGTCTGACCAATACATTGCCTCGTTCATGTATCATATGAACCCTCTTCTTGGAGTGTTATGATAAGGGTATTGTCGAGCCCATCGATGACATTCCTATTTACCCAAGTTGCAAGAGGTTAATGTTGAACACTGGGCACTAATGTTGGAAACTTTCGAGAACCATCTTTGTGTCATCACAAAGTTGTGTTCTGGATGTTCGAAGTAACTTATTCCGGTCCATGTGCTTATGGTGAAAGTTGTCGCCATGGATTCGAGTATAGTTTTCTTGTTCCCTCGGGAATACTCCCAGTCAGTCATGCATGTGTGGACTACTCTTGAGATGGTAGGTTGTTACCTCCATTTAGTTGAAGAAGTTTGCATCCACCCCAAGCCACTGACTGATTGTTCGTGAAAGAGAAGAAGTTTAAGAACTTCATTATCTCTGTATCGTCTTTCCCACAAGGACTCTGATGTGTTTCATTGCAAGTAAACCATGTAGGTGCAGCCGTCTTCCTCAAGTTGCTAATACATGAGTTTTGCAATCTCGCTCATTTTCTTGAGCATGGAATCGTAGTCCATATCTTGAGAATCCAGCATATGTATCTCGTTGATACCGGTGCAACCTCTGTGATCAAACATGGTGAATCTGAATCATTCCTCCACTAACCTGAGCTGAATCTCAAGCATCAAGGATGGTCGGTGTTTTCCTCAAGGGTATTGAATTAGGTCTCTTGAAATTATGGCATGGTTGATGTTGTGGTTGACACAATTAGCCGTAAGGCCTAATATCATATCTCTTTGAATCCGTAAGAACAACCACTCTCCGTGAGAATTCTTGTGTGGCTTATTCTAACAAGTTTCCTCCCCATTCTCCCAAACCAGAGTTTTACTTTGACTTGATAACCTATAGAAGGCTTGTCGTGAGCCTGCTGTCGGTATCTAGAACATCCAGGAGAACCTGGAAGTTCATCTTTCCAATATCTCTTCGTTGAACCTCCAAAACCTTAGTTTTCGTGAAAAACTAGTTCCTCGTGAGAACCATCTCTTGGTGTTCCGTAATCACCGTTGATCAGTTCCCTTTCTCAAGTTGTTTATACTTGAAGTTCTGTTTTTCTCACACATTGTGTGAATTTGTCAATCACTTCAGCCATGGGATCTTAACCATGTGGTCGATGTATTGCTACGTCCAAACCACAATAGGAAAGAGATTCCCTATTTCTACCGGTGTTTCAACCCTCGTTGGTTACCCATTCTTATGGTGTGATCAAGAATTCCTCCTTTGTTACGAAGTTTCCACATCTTTCGGTTACTCATCTTCTGTTGTGAAGTAACATCCCGATCTTTGACAAAGTTTTCGATGAAGTTTTGACGGAGTGAAAGTTCCGTTATCTTCTGTGTCCACTCCGAAGAGTGAACATGGTCCTATATCAAATTCTCTCCGACTCACGATTACAGTGTTTTCTCGTGATTTTCCTCGTCTACGGATATTACGTCGTGGTATCCAAGACCATCCTTTTCATCTTGGTTTTTTGTTGGAAGAAAACCTCGATTTCACAAGTTGTTCAACCTTTCTTTTCCAAAAGGATTTAAAGTCTTGTGCAAAGCTCATATTCTAAATCCTTTCAAGAACAATCGTCCACAAACTTGAAACCATCTTCTACTCACTCCGTTATCTTGATGTATTTCATGCACGATAACTCAACAGTTCTTTACGAACGTTCCTGTCATGAGTTACCCATGGGATACTCGATCTTCGTGAAGATCATTTTCTAAGAGTTTCCCTCTTACCTAAGGTGTATCCGTTCAATACTTCAAGGTGCTGCAGATCAACCTCTTAGAGAAGAGAACCGTAAGGTTCGAGAAGATTGTTCAAAACCGGTGTTCCTTCCTTCTTCTCCTTCAGGAATCTCGGGACGAGATTCTTGTAAGGGGGTAGATTTGTAACATCCCAATTTTGCTACCAAAGTGTTGTGGTGTTGAGTTCATATCATACATGCATGAAAACAAAAGTTTAACTCGTGTTTGAAATATTTTAATTTGCGAATTTAAATGGTTTCAGAAAATCCCTCAGATAGTACTTAAAAGGGGTTCCAAAATTTTGTTCTAACAATAATTTCAATTTTGGAAAGCAAATACATGGTGAGCTTGCAAATTTCATAAGGTTTCCAAAAAGTATTTTTGCCAAATTTTCTGTTTGCAAAAAGGCCCTCAAATCAATAGTTTTTGTACTGTTTTTAAAGGAGAAAAGGACCTTTTGGTGGTTTTCCAAAATTCCAGGGGGTTTTTGCAAATTATCCCTTTTGTCTCTTCCACCTCCGGCCAGAAGGATGGGAAACCATCGACGGCGCCTCACGCCACGGCTTGCTCACCTCGCGCGTGGATAAGAGGCAGAGGAGACGTCCTCATCGCGCCTCCTCCTCACTCGCCCCTGGAACCCTCCTCTCACTCTCTCTGTTTTCTTCCCGGAAGCGACCAAACCCTTGCTCCGGTTAGCCGCCATGGCGCCGCCGTCTCCGGCCACTCCGCGACGAGAGGACACCACCACTAGCTCCGCCTGGACCTCCTCGTGGTTCTAAGCTAGGCGACGTGAGCAGGGATGACCGGAGTCGACCGCGCCGTCCTCTTCTTCCTCGCGGCCGGCGAGCTCCTCCGCCCCCGATTCGCCGCCACGGTAGTTCCTCCGGCCACCCCGAGCCCTCCACTAGCTCCACCGCGCCATGGTGAGCTCTCTGGTGTCCTCCAATCTCCCCCTCGACCTCTAGTTAGCCGGGGCGCCGTACGCCACCGCCGGCCACCGCGGCTCACTCACGCCGGCGACGTTCCGGTGGTAATTTTCGGGCGGCGCCGCCACCCTGAGCTTCCGCTTGTTCTCCTCCATCTCGTGGTATAGTTCATTTCATCAATCGCACACAAATTCGGCCGAATTTCATCCATCTGTGAAGAACCAAGAACAGTGATGTCACCATTGCCTCACTGTGACGTCATATAGCTACTGTTTAATATTTCCAGAAAATAACTAAATATTGAATAATTAATAACTATTCTTTTATACCTCAGAAAAATAAAAATGAGGTACCAATATGCTCAGAAAAATAAACTCTACGAGAATATGTTATTTTCACACATTTTTGAGAAAGTTGAAAAATGAGCATTTATTTAATGCTGTTTAATCATTTAAAATAGGAAAATAAGTTTTTTTTCACTAAAATTAGAAAATTGAAAGTTATATACCAAATTGCTCAAAATGACTTATGCAACCTGTTTATGATGTTTTCAAACCCATTTGAGCAACTAAAATGGTACTCTCTTTCAGAATCGCCCGAAACCCCCTCCGGGGTCTATTTCGGGTTAATTCCAGCAAAAATGCACAACTGCCATATGAACCCTAGCAACCCAACGATCATGCTTAGGGATATATTTCAGTGCATTAACCTGCTCATGCATACATATTGCGCATTGCATCGATGCCATGGTTGATTGTTGTTTCTCTTTCGGTGTTGTTTCCCCCTCGGTAGAACGTGACTACGAAGAGAAGGCCAGCAATCCATGACGAATACTTGATCTTAACCGACAAGTCAAGCACTTATCCCAGAAGATTCTCATCTGGTTTTCTTATAACCAAGGCAAGCATAACCTCTTATCTGCTCATATATGATTCCAAAGTGATTTGAATCTCGTACTTTGCATTCGGTTCCAAACTATTTGATGTCAGTAGATAGAGTTCTCCTATATACCGCATAACCTAAATATCCTGATCCACTGCACCTAGCAGCTATAGGTTTGTTTGTGCGCGCTCCGCTAAACCCTGTGAGTCTTGCTTAGCCATGCTTAGTTGTGATCTGATCCATCTGCTCGATGAATCTGATCAATACGTGAATCTACTTTGTCATGTTGTTATGATCTAATTTATCTTTGATAACTTGACTAAAGAACGGCATGGATGTGAGGCCACAATGGGTTGTGGCGTTTTGTCCTGTTCATGCCCCTAGGAGCGAGTTCTCGCCTTCGAAGCCAAGACTGAGCGTGCAACCACACGCGGGGCCTAACAGACCGCGCTCGACCAACTAACTTGTTTGGCCACGTCCATGAGTCACGTAGTTTGATCTTTCCATCTGCGTGTGAGTCAGAAAACGATTTGGAGAAAACTTAGGGCGTGACCGGGACAAGTGATGGACGTACACGGATCTTGTTCTCGACTCACAGAACATGTGCCGTCAGGAGGTGGCCAACTCCCTGTTGACGGGGTGGCCCTGTTTGGGTTGACTCATGGATAGGGTCGAGCAAGGTAAAGGTCGTGGCCAGCCACCCTCTGCCGCGCTCCATGGACGAGCGTACATGTGGCGTTAAGAGTCGGATGGTACGTGTGGGTAAAGTGTACCCCCTGCAGGGATAAATCTCCTCGAGAAGCCGTGTCCACGGTTACGGACGACTTGGCAACGGATTCTGTGATCATAGATAACTTCAACGGAATGACTAAAACTTGTTAACCATGATTGAAGGGTGCCTCCCCGGAGATGCCGGGAGGGGTGATCCTTGTAGCATGAAATAGTGTGGGAATGAGAAAGACTTGGTGGATTACAAGAAGATGTTAATCTCAGTAGTTGATTAGCTTTCTCATCTGTTTCAAAATATTCCATAAGACGTGCTATTCCTCCCTCAACTTGCAAAACAAAGATTGCTTTACGCAAAACAGCCTTCATAAAACCTTTCTGAAGATAGCAGATATATACTAGGTTAATTAAGTCTTGTTGAGTACCTCCCGTACTCAGGTTTGCTTAATTTTGGTTCAGGAGAAGAACTCCATCGGTGGTGATTCAACGTGGACATCGACGAGTAGTTTGGGGTTCCCAGGTAGCAGCCTGGAATCTATGGGCTGGGACGTCGCCTTATGTTGCGGCCTCTTAGGACTTTTTGGTTCTTGTTGATTAGCAACATAATTTGCCTTCCGTTGGCTGATGTAATGTTGGGTCGTGTGACCTCTGTTTGTAAGCTATACTCTAGTAACACCTGCTTAATAAAGCTTCATGTTTAGAGTACTGCTTTGATCGGTTGTTGGTTTCGAGCTCATTGTTATACAGTTTTGGCTATGCCTGCATAGTTGTCGCAGTCGAGGGGTTGTGGAGCCGATGATCCATGTCCGAGCCCGCCTGTCGATGTGATCGGCCTGGGGCGAGGTAACCCCAGTAACCCTCGATTGTTGTTGCACTTTCTGGACACATAGCATCTCTGTATAGCTTTGGTCCCGTTTCCTTCAGTTTCATTCGATTCGTGGACGCTTTGATATGCATAGTTGGTTATGACTAGCATGGATACAAGGAGTAGTAGACTGGGGATCCGGACTACGTGCCGATGAATCCAGTCTGCCTGCCGTTGTTTGTTGCGGCCGGGGCTGGTAACCCTGAAGCCCTTGTGAGTCCATGGCTAGGAGCACATAACAGTATGTATATCTCTGGGTCCGGGGTCGTGACAGGTTTGTTTGGTGGTTAGTTATAGTTGGTTACCTTACGCTATCTTATCTCTTTCTGTTAGCCCGGAAGCTGTAGTATGTTCTGTAGTTGGTTAGAGCAGCCAGTTGCAGCATCTTTCATATCCCCTTTCTTCCGTTGAACCCAAGGCATCTGTGCTTGGTGTTGACGGGTTACATTTTGGTGAACTGTGAGTCTTGCTTGCCAGTACGTTGTTGCACTGACCCCTTTGGGGCTGTGGTTTCCGCAGACTACGCTTACGAGGATCCAGGTGACGGCTACTACGTGGAGTTTGACGAGGCTGCTGACGAGTAGATAGCGGACCTGGGCAGGATCCGAGACCGGATGGGCTCCATTTTCCTTTCATTCCCGGCTTCTTAAGCCTATTTTGGATTTGTCTGTACTCAGACCCTTTGAATGCTTCCGCTGAGATGTAATGATGTTATGTTGGGACATGTGTCCTCTGGATGATTGTATTTGCTATCTCTGCTCTAGTGAGAGCCATTTGCAACTTATTTCCATCTTTTGTGTCTTAGAGATATGTTGTGCTATCATTCTGTTACAAGCCGTTGACGTACCATGTGTGTATGGTATGAAGTACGTCAATGGTAGTATCCTGATTTCTATGGGATAGTTTACGTCGACGCTGAACAGATAGGGGTTGGTTGTCACACATACGTGTGTTGGCCTACTCGTAAGAGGACGCGGGTGCCGGTAAGCCCCGTAATCCAATCTACTACTGTTCAACGGAACGACGAGTATCCCTTAGAAGCCAGGGTGCGACAAATGGTATCAGAGCCTGTCTGCCTGTAGGATCCCTTTTACTGGTCGCAGTTGAGTCTAGAAACTATTTTGTAGCTATATAGGAAAAATGAAACGTGAGAGTAGGAATTCTGCCATTTTTCTTCTTTCCCCACCCACCCACCCTTTTCTGGTAAGGAAGTGCAACGTTGTTTTCTGTTCTCACCTAAACTTTCAAGTTAGGATTTCACGTGTTTGGGTTCTCCGTAGTACCTCAGGAGTTTTTGGTCTCGAGTTTCCCGATGTTGCTTCAATATCCTGTTCTTTTCAACATCCTTATCGTCCGTTGAACCTTGTTGTTGTTTTCCACATCCTTTTTCTTCTACCGGAGTCTAATCAAAACTTCCCCGATCATCTGCAGATGGATCTCAGGTTCTTCCCGCAGGTGGTTCGGATGACTCGCTGTGAGAGCACCGCCGGTTATCCGGAGATGCTGAGAGACATGGTTACCTACCTGGGGTTCCATTGGGCACCAGAGTACCAGGTCTACGAGCACCAGCGCGAGTTCGAGCAGACTTTCTACCGAGCCATCGTCTACATTCTGTCGGATGATGGCAGGAGCATAGTCCACCGCTACGAGTCCGTTGGTTCCACAGTGGACATGGCAGTGCAGCAGGCAGCGTATGTGAGTCTCACCGTCCTTCGGGCTGACTACTGGGGGTTTGATGATTCCATCTATCGTCACATCCCCCGTGGTTACATCACGTCGGCGGGAGTTCACTTCACTATCCACCGCGACCTGGATACCTACGAGTCTGATAGCTCCAGGCTGCACACCACTGCTCAGTTCGTGAGGCACAGTGACGCCGCTGCTTCCACATTTGCTCAGGAGTTGGCCTCAGTCAGGGAGCAGCTATACCTTGCTCTGACGCGTCTGGCGACGTACACCACAGACTTCGTTGGAGACGAGCGCTTTGCGCGTTTCACTCAGACAGTTGGTTTTCCTCTGCCAGATGCTGGAGGTTACGAGCCGATCTGAGGTCCACTTCTCAACCTTGGAGCTGGTTAGAGTGGTATTCCTCTCTTTGGAGCATAGGGAGAGGACGCTTTCTACTTCACCACTCCGAGGGTCCCTCTCAGAGCAGTTCCTATCTACAGGGATCGTCGTGATACTTACTTCCGTGAGAAGACTCCTCCTCGCCGTACTCGCCGCCGTCCTGCGTGATGAGCATGGGAGTACCGATGTATCCGTTCCTAGCTATGTTTAGTTATCCTTTGGCATCCGAACCATGTATTGGTCTGTTGGATATTCTGATGTATTTGAACATGTGATGATGTACCTGTTGGTTATCTATTCATGCGTCGGAATAATCTATCTTTCGGTTACCAAGTCTATCCTTTTCTGTTATTGTGCTAAAATGCATTTCTGTTCAGGATGCCTCCAACCAGAAACTCCCCGCCTGAGCCACCTCCGCTCACGGAGCTGTTGACTCAGATGACTCAGGTCGTGGCTCAGATGGCCCAGATCCAGGCTAACCAGCACAACAACCAGAATGCTCCGCGAGTCAGCATCAAGGAGTTTCTGAGCATGGGGCCGAGAGCTTTCGTGGCAACACGTGAGCCTCTGGATGCTGATGACTGGATCAGGGAGATGAACAGGGCTCTGGAGATAGCTCATGTTGCTGAGGAAGATAAGGTCAAGTATGCCACCTACCTACTGAAGGGTCAGTCAGCTACTTGGTGGGAGAACTACCAGACCATGAGAGCTGGCTATCCTATCACCTGGGGTTGTTTCAAGGATGCCTTCCTGAAGCACCACATCCCAGATGGTCTCATGGAAAGGATGCGTGAGGAATTCTGCTCTCTCAGACAGGGCAAGCTGGACGTCCTCGGCTACCAGAACGAGTTCAATCGTCTCGCTCGGTACGCTGGTGACGAAGTGTCCACTGAAGCCAAGAAGATGGCAAGGTTCCGCCGAGGTTTTAACCCGGAACTGAAGTACGCTCTCACCAACATCAAGTGCAAGGACTTCGTGGAGCTCGTGAACACCGCGCTCAATGAGGAGAATGGGCGCAAGGCGTTCGAAGATTCCCGCAAGCACTCGCGTGAGGGTGGTTCCTCCTCCAACATGACCACCCCTCCGCAGAAGCGCCGCATCTGGGTGCCAAATGGTGCTGTCACTCGGGCTCCAAATGCCCAAGCTTCCCCAGGCTTTGGTCCCCGCCCACCCAACCCATCTCAGATCCAGGGTCAGAGGATTCCAATGGGGCAGCCAAGGCCAGGTCCTCCTCGTGTCGTCACTTGCTACAAGTGCAAGGAGACTGGACACTACGCTGATAAGTGCACTCAGAGGCAGCTACCTCCACCTCCTCGCCCCAACACCAACCAGGCTATGGTTCGTGCTCCTCCGGCTAAAGCCTTCAACTCCAACAACAGGCCTGTCGGGAGGACCGCGAGGGTGAACCATATCAAGGCCGACAAAGCTGAGGAGGCTGCTGACGTCGTTCTCGGTATATTACCCGTAAACTCTTTTCCAGCTAAAGTGTTGTTTGATACTGGAGCATCGCATTCGTTTGTGTCAAAGATTTTTGCAAAAGCATACAACCTAGTTCTGGTTCCGCTAAGCAATCAAATGACTGTTCACTCTCCGGGACCGCAAATGTTGACTTCCAAGATAAGTATGGACAATCAAATACTGATTGGAGGTCGCATATTCCTTGCTTCACTCATGTTACTGGGAAATTCTGACATTGATGTCATCCTGGGCATGGATTGGTTGAAGACCCACAAAGCTAAAATTGACTGTGCTAACAAGTCAATAACTCTGTTCCATCCGGCTGGCCAGATAGTCTATTCTCCATATGAATCAAGTTCTGCTCAGCTGTTCAACCTCGATGCTAAAGCTCTTCCTGCAATTGAGAATGTACCGGTGGTTTGTGAATTCCCTGACGTCTTTCCAGAAGAGTTGCCAGGGATGCCTCCGGACAGAGCAGTTGAGTTCGTGATCGATCTTGAGCCAGGTACTGCTCCAATCTCTAAGCATCCATACAAGATAGCTCCTCCTGAACTGAAATTGTTGAAGGAGCAAATCGATATGTATATGGAGAAAGGGTACATTCAGCCTAGTTCCTCCGCTTGGGGTTGCCCAACCCTGTTTGTTGCTAAGAAGGACCAAACAAAAAGACTCGTGGTTGACTATCGTCCTCTCAACGAGAAAACCATCAAGAACAAGTATCCGATTCCTCGTATCGATGATCTTTTTGATCAACTTGCTGGAGCCTCAATATTCTCAAAGTTGGACTTGAGGATGGGTTACCATCAGATAAAGATCAGAAAGGAAGATATTCCTAAGACAGCCTTCACCACTCGTTACGGTCTATATGAATACACCGTCATGTCCTTTGGTCTCACCAATGCACCGGCAACGTTCTCAAGACTCATGAATTCCGTCTTCCATGAATACCTCGACAAGTTCGTTGTGGTATATCTTGATGACATTCTTGTCTACTCAAAATCCGAGGAAGAGCATGGAGAACATCTTCGTCTCACTCTCATGAAACTTCGCGAGCATCGTCTATATGCCAAGTTCTCCAAGTGTGAGTTCTGGATTTCAGAAGTTGCGTATCTTGGTCATATCATCTCTGCCAAGGGCATAGCCATTGATCCTGAAAAGGTTAAGGCAATTGTTGATTGGAAACCTCCTAAGACGGTGAAGCAAGTCAGAAGTTTTCTTGGCTTGGCTAGCTATTGCCGTCGTTTCGTCCAAAACTTCTCCAAGATTGCTAAACCTCTCACTGATCTCACCAAGAAGGACAAGAAGTTCGTTTGGACTCCACAGTGTGATGAGAGTTTCAATCTCCTCAAGACTAAACTCACTTCTACACCTGTTCTGGTTGGCCCAGATACCACCAAACCTTTCCAGATATTCTGCGATGCATCTCTCCAAGGTCTAGGTGCAGTTCTTATGCAAGAACGTCAAGTTGTGGCTTATGCTTCACGTCAGTTGAATGCACATGAGCAAAATTATCCCACTCATGACCTAGAACTTGCAGCAGTTGTGTTTGCCCTCAAGAAATGGAGACAATACTTGCTGGGTAACAAAACTGAAATCTTTTCCGATCATAAGAGTCTGAAATACATCTTCACTCAGCCAGATCTGAACCTCAGGCAAAGGAGATGGATTGAGAAGATTAAAGACTTTGATCTCACCATTTCTTACACTCCAGGCAAGGCTAATGTTATGGCTGATGCTCTCAGTCACAAATCCTATTGCAACAATCTCATGATCATGGAAAGCCAACCTCCACTTCATGAAGAATTCCACAAGCTGAACCTTGGTCTTGTCCCACAAGGTTATCTTGCTAGCTTGACAGCCAGTCCAACTCTCGAGGACAAGATTCGTTCTGAACAACTTCGTGATAATGAAATCAAGAAGATTGTAGAGCACATCAAAGAGGGCAGTGATAAATTCAAGTCCTTCTCAATTGATGACAAGGGAACTGTGTTCTTCGAAGGACGCATTGCAGTTCCTCAGATTCAAAGTCTCAAGGATATCATTCTCAAGGAGGCTCATGAAACTCCTCTATCCATCCACCCTGGAAGTACAAAGATGTACCAGGATCTCAAGACTCTGTATTGGTGGTCTGGCATGAAACGTGAAATTGCTCAATACGTTTCTGAATGCGACGTTTGTCAACGTGTTAAAGCAGTCCATCAGAAAACAGCCGGTCTTCTCCAACCTCTCAAAATTCCTGAGTGGAAGTGGGACATGATTGAAATGGACTTCGTTACTGGGTTTCCAAAGTCCAAAAAGGGCAACGATGCAATCTTCGTTGTTATTGATCGTCTCACTAAGGTAGCTCACTTCTTTGCTGTCAAGGAAACTATCTCAGCTAGTCAGTTAGCAGAGCTCTACACAGCAAGGATTGTTCCTCTTCATGGTGTTCCATTGGAAATAAGCTCAGACCGTGGAAGTATCTTCACTTCTCATTTCTGGAAGAGTTTCCAAGAAGCATTGGGCACCAAACTTCTGTTCAGCACATCTTATCACCCTCAGTCTCAGGGGCAAGTCGAAAGAGTCAATCAGATTCTCGAGGATATGCTCAGAGCATGTGGTCTCTCCTTTGGCATGAAATGGGAGGATTGCCTTCCATACGCTGAATTCTCCTACAACAACAGCTACCAGGCAAGCCTAGGCATGGCACCATTTGAGGCACTGTATGGCCGCAGATGCAGGAGTCCAATCAATTGGTCTGGAGCTGGTGAACGTTCACTCTTAGGCCCTGACATTGTTAAGGAAGCCGAGGAGAAAGTTCGTATCATTCGTGACAATCTCAGGATTGCTCAGTCTCGTCAGAAGAGCTATTATGATAGCAAGCACAGGGATATGATCTATGCACCTGGTGATAAGGCATATCTTCGTGTAACTCCCCTCAGAGGCACTCATCGTTTTGGTGTGAAAGGAAAGCTTGCACCAAGATACATTGGTCCCTTCAACATTCTCTCAAGGCGTGCAGAAAATGCTTATCGTCTTGAACTTCCAGAAAAACTATCCAAGGTGCACGATGTGTTCCACGTGTCACAGCTCAAGAAGTGTTTCAAAGATCCAGATCGTGCAGTTGATCATGATTCCATTGAACTGCAAGACGATCTCTCTTATGAGGAGCACCCTATTCGTATTCTCGATGAGACCGTTCGTAAGACTCGCAACAAGAGCACCAAGTTCTTGAAAGTGCAATGGTCGCATCATTCCGATAAAGAGGCAACGTGGGAGACCGAAGAGGATCTTCGCAAGAAGTATCCGGACCTTTTCACTTCTCAGTAAGGAATCTCGGGGCGCGATTCCTTCAAGGGGGGGGGGGGGGGGGCATTTTTGTAACATCCCAAGTATGAAAATATCCCTTAGAATGTTTTGTTTCTTGTTTTAATTCAAGCAATGGATCATGTCATCATCTCATTGCATTTGTTTTATATTTGTTTGCAATTGTTACTAGTTGTTTTGCATCTGTTTATCTTGTTTTCATAATCAAACTCAAACAAATTTCAAATGGTTATTTCATACTTGATCTGTTACAACTTTTGGAATAAAAATAACAAATAAAAAAAACCATTTTATTCCTTGTTAATCACTCATTAAATTGTTGGTCTAATCAAACCATTAATTCAAGCAATTAACTCTAAATCATTTTCCAATTCAAACCAATCTTTAAAATCAGTACTCTTTTGAATCCATGCAGTTCACCACACTATTTTTAATCTCTAAATCATTTTAAACCCTAGGGGTAACCCTATTCAAATGCTTGTTTTCATAATGGTTCATTAATATTAAAATTTCCCAAATTTGGATTCAAATACAAACATCATTTTAAATCTCAAATTTTTGAAATCCAATCTTGGAAAATGGTTTCTAATTACCTAATTGGCCTAACCTAATTTTTCTGCAATTTTTATTAAACAAAACCTTAACAAATTCTTCCAAAATCAGTTTCAGCAAAAAAAAATATATAAACAGAAAAATAAAAGGAGACAAAACCGCAGCGCGCGCGGCAGATAGCAGCAGCCCAACCCACCTAACCTACGCGCGCGCAAGCCCAGCCCGCCTACAGCGCAACTTAACGCTTCAATATTCGTGCGGGTCTTCTGTCTCGTGTACGGCCGAGCATCCGCGGCCTCCACGTCGGCGTACGGCGGCGCCGACGGCCAGGAGGCATTCCTCTCCCCTATAAGTAGCCTAGGGCAGCGCGCCAGCTACCCTAGAGCCTAGGTTATCCGTTCCCTCCCTCGGATCCGCCGCCACCCTCTCCATCTCGCCGGAATTCCTCGCTCCCTTCCTCACCGGCGACAGTTCCTCTGAAAACCCCGATGGCGCCGCCACCTCCTAGCCCTACCTAGCCACTTAACTGCTGCAATCGCGTCGCCTCTTCGTCCTCTACACGCTGGACACCAGAGCCACGCCGGAGGAGCAGTACAGCCCCGCCGCCATCAACGCCATCGTCGCCGGCCGCTACACCGCGCCTCTGCCTCCTTCTACACCGGTGGTGAGCGGCCACCACCTCCTCCTCCCTTACCTGTCTGTTTGCGCACGGTACCGTGCACGTTCTGCACCATGCAGGTCCATCATCTAGCGCACAAGCACGGAGATCGCCGCCGGCGAGTCGTTCTGTCAGTCGAGCAAGCGTTTGCTCGTCAGTTTCGTCAGATATCGTGCGGATCTGAACCTCAACCCGTGTCCATCGCTGTATCTGTCAAACGCAGCGCGACAGCGCAACTGGTTCAGCGCGTAGGTGTGCGAGCGCGCGGGCGAGGGATCGAATCCCCGCGGCCGCATAAAAACCCCCTTTTTATTTCCTTCTCGCTGACAAGCAGGGCCCAGTCGTCATTCGCGTGTGTGCCACGCGGGCACAGTGAGCCCACGGGGCCCCCTGGCAGCGTGTGGGTATGACTCCAGTGGGTGTATAACGTATTTTTAAACTTTCTGTTTTCAAACTAGGTCCAAATAAATCACAGTTTGGCCCCTGGTTTTGCAACCTTAATATCTTTTATTTTATAACTCTAAAAAACTGCAAATAAAATATGCACACTGATCTAAATTCAATTGTCTACCTTTTGGTAACTTTTGTTTTCTGTTTTGAATTTTTAAAATGCATTTACAATTCAAATTTGAATAATTCAAATGTAATTTGCAATAATTCACCAATAATTCATACTAATTCCAAATAAGGCAAATAAAATATGTTTTTCATACCATTTTGAATATCCTATTCAAATATAAAATTTGTTTCATTGTTTGACTAATTTAAATTGCCTAAATAATTTAATACTTGTTTAATTCAATTAAATTTGATAAAATCATAACTTGCTTAATATAAAATATTTTTGAACATGCAAAATATGTTTTCAAACCATCAAAGTGTGAACTTTGCAAATGTGAATTTGAAATTATGGTTTGAACAAATAAAATTCAAATAATATTCCAACTTGTTTTAAATTCAATTAAAACTTGTTTAATATTGTTTAATTCATAATAAATTCATCCTAATTCAAATTTCAATATTTGAAACATGTAATCCAACTAAAATTTGATGTTCTTTTCAAATATAAATTTTGTTAATTGTTTTGCACACTTTAAATTGATGAAAACAATAATTGTTTGTGTGACATGTTTAAGTAACCAAATTTTCCAAACTTAATAAATAATTTCCAAACTTGTTCTATTCCTTTTTCCTTTGCATCTATCACTGTTATTTGTTGTTATTTTGTTATAACCATCATGCATGCATCATGCTAACAACTCTCACATAATAATTAATGGTAAATCATTTGTTTCCACTTATTTCAATGGATCTTTTCCATATGCAACCCTTGCATATGGGTCCATTTAATTTGTGCTATCATGTTAGCTAGTTTACTTTGATGCAACCATTAACTTGTCATGCATCATCCTGATTGTGCACAATGCCATGGCAATGATTGTTTACATTCCTGTTTTGTTTGTTTGCTTCTTCTCAAATAGACGACGACGTTGAGACCGACGATCTTTACGACACCCCTTCTGAGGATCTAGCTCAGTACCCGGCTACTGGGTTTGCAGGCAAGTTATCACTCACATGAACCACTGTGTTCTTTTCAACATTGGTTACCGATACTTTTCTGTTGTTCTATTCTGCTAGCCTTAGTAGTAGTTGTTCTGTTACGAACCTATCACATGAATTCCTTAAACCTGATATTGCCTCATCTCCCTTCCTACCACCCATTGTTTGAGCCAGTGTCTTACTAGCATGCTTAGGTTGCTTTTGCTCGAGTCTGTTACCCGTTACTTTCAGTTATTATTATTCTATCTTTATGGGGGCTCGATGTTAATCAATCAACCTGTTATTAATAATATGCTGATAAGGCACCGGCAGGAGGCCCTGTGTGGTTTTGGAGCCTGCTAGTGTCGACCCTAATAGGAAAAGGGTCTTGTCTACTGATCCATGATGAGCGCACTACCCGCATGTGGGAAGCGAGTATGGGCGCCCCCCTCAATTTGATTTGATTCGCATCTCGTCCAAATCATCTCATTTAGTTCGTGTTTTCCATTTGCCGCATGCATGTTTTTGCGAGCCCAGCGCGGGGTGGAACTTTTGTAGTCGGCATATAGGGGGACACGTTCTTAGAGTGCTATGAGGGTCCATTTTCTTCTGGGCTCGATTAGCCGTGCGCCCAAGGTGCTTTGGGCTTGATGCGAAGAATAGTCGAGTTGTGTTGAGTGCCCCGCTTGGTGGGAGGCATCCCATCTGGCGGGTTATTCATACGTGTACGGCCAAATTGGTGCAACCCTGCAGGGATAAATCTTCTCGAGAAGCCGTGTTTTCCGCGGTTATGGTTGACTTGGTGAAAGTACTGGCTAACAAGTACTCAGAACAACTTACACCTAACTATTGATGAATTGACTAGTAATAGACTCATTGTCACAAACAACTTGATCCATTATTCATTAATTCAACTGTGTGAGTTATCCTCGGGTTGCTTCTTTGGATAAGGGGCGAGATCCAGGATGGGTTTGTTTGATGGTTAACAACAGTTGGTTACTATACGTTATCTTATCCCCTTTCTGATAGTTGGCAGTTGTAGATTTCTGTAGTTGGTTAGCGCAGCCAGTTGTAGCATCTTTCATCTCCCCTTCCTTCCGTTGAACCAAGGTTTCTGTACTTGGTGTTGACGGGTTACACTTTGGTGAACTGTGAGTCTTGCTTGCCAGTACTTGGATGTACTGACCCCGTTGGGGCTGTGGTTTACGCAGACTACGACTACGGCTATGATGACCACCAGGATGGCTACTTCGTGGAGTTTGACGAGACTGCAGACGAGTAGATAGCTGGACCAGGGCTGGATCCAGGACCTACGTGGATGGGCTTCGTCTTCTTTATTTTCTCCGGTTTCTTAAGCCTGTTGGATTTATCTGTACCCAGACACCTTTGATTGCTTCTGCTGATGTAATGAATGCTATGTTGGGACATGTCTCCTCTGGATGATTGTATTTGCTATCTCTGCCTTAGTGAAGGCCACTTGCAACTTTATTTCTATCTTTTGTGTCTTAGAGATAAGTTGTGATCATCATTCATTCAAAGCTGTTGACGTACCGTGCGTGCTTGATATGAAGTACGTCGACAGTAGTGCCTATGACTTCTAATGGATAGTTTACATCGACGGTGGAATAGCAGGGCTTGTGTTGTCGCGCATAAGCGCAGGCCTACCAGGAAGCTGGGACGTGGGAGCAGTTATGCCCCATAATCCAAGCACCTGCTATCCAGTTCGGCCCGATGAGTATCCCTTAGAAGCCAGGGTGCGACAGCGCATTGGGCGCTACCCGAGGTGACTGGGATCGCTTCGATCCACTTCGTAAATTGGTCGACTACAACAAGCAAGTGTGTGTATCCTCCGGGTGTAGACTTGCGTAGTGGTCCTACCATGTCTAGTCCCCATTGTGCAAAGGGCCAGGCGATAGGTATCATGTGTAGTTCCGTGGCAGGGGCGTGTGGCTTGGGCGCGAATCGCTGGCAAGCGTTGCCTCTATCGACTAGGTCCTTTGCGTCTCTGGCTGCTGTAAGCCAGTAGAATCCTGACCAAAAAGCTTTGCCCACGATTGCCTTCCATCTTGCGTGGTGGCCGCAATCTCCTTGATGTATGTCTCGCAGAAATTCTTTGCCATCTTCGGGTGCTATGCATCTCTGCAGTATTCCTAAGATGCTTTGCTTGTATAACTCTTCGTTGAGTACCCGAAAAGATTTGTTGCGTCGTACTATTTGTCGAGCCTCGCAAGCGTCTTCTGGAAGCTGTTTGGTGGACAAGTAGTCGAGGTATTTCTGCGTCCAGACTAGCTCGACCAGAAAAACTTGTCTTGAAATTCCGTGGCTGAGCTCGATGATAGCGACTTGCGGGCTAACATCTGTCTCTAGTGCTGCGGGTGCTCCTGCAGCTTTCTTGACCTTTACTGAACGCTTGGTTATCTTCTCGGAATATAATCCTGGCGGTATGGGTGTATTTGTGGATTCCATGTTTGCCAGCCTATCTGCTACTTCGTTGTTGGATCTCGCGATGTGCTTCAGCTCACATCCTTTGAAACTTCCTTCGAGTAGATTATACATGTCCCGATAGGCAACCATGTTTTCTGCGATAACATCGCATTCCTTCATTGTCTGTTGCACGATGAGGTTGGAATCGCCATAGATCATCAATCGGGTGGCTCCACACGCGATTGCCATCTTCATGCCATGTAACAGGGCCTCGTATTCTGCGTCGTTGTTGGATGCTGGATCGTCGGGTGGGAAGTCCAATCGCAGGACGTACTGCAGCTTATATCCTCTGGGAGATATAAGGACGATCCCAGCTCCAGCTCCTTCATTCCTCTTGGACCCGTCGAAGTACATGATCCAGTTACTCGTGTATTCTGATGGCCCGGGTGTTTGTAATTCTGTCCACTCGCTTAGGAATTCCACGAGTACCTGTGACTTCACGGAATTGCGTCCTGCATAGATGATGTCCCAGGCGCCTAGCTCGATGCTCCATTTTGCTATTCTTCCAGATGCCATAGGATTGTTCATGATGGTACCGAGTGATGTGTCGTTTACCACCGTTACGGTATGTTCCTGGAAGTAATGCTTGAGCTTTCGAGCCGTGAGAACAACTCCGTATGTGAGCTTCTGGTAGTGAGGCTATCGTTGTTTGCACGGCGAGAGCACCTCACTGATGTAGTAGATTGGTCTTTGAACTCCATATGCCTTGCCGTCCTCAGGTCGTTCGACTACGATGGCCGTACTGATGACTTGATTTGTTGCGGCTAGGTAAAGGTTGAGTGGTTCCCTTTCTTGTGGTGTTGCCAGAACGCGCCTGCTCTGTAAGGCTCGTTTCAGGTCCGCGAATGCCTGTCTTGCTTCGGGTGTCCACTCGAACTTATCTGTCTTTTTCAATAACTTGTAGAAGGGTAGTGCATGTTCGCCCAATCGTGCAATGAATCTGCTCAAGGCGGCTAATCGCTCTGCGAGCTATTGCACCCCGCGAAGATTGGTGGGCTCCTTCATTGTCAAGATTGCTTGTATTTTCTCTGGGTTGGCTTCAATTCCTCTGGCGGACACCAGGTACCCGATAAGTTGTCCTGCTGGGACGCCGAAGACGCATTTTGTCGGGTTGAGCTTGATCCTGTATGCATTTAGAGCATCGAATGTTTCCCTGATATCCTCGAGGAGCGTGTCCTCCACTCGAGTCTTGATGACGATGTCGTCAATGTACACTTGTACGTTCTTGCCAATGAGCTTGGCGAGGCATTTTTGCATGCAACACTGATATGTTGCGCCTGCGTATTTGACCCCGAAAGGCATTGTCGTGTAGCAGTATACACCATGAGGTGTAATGAATGCTGTCTTTTCCTTATCTTCCCGTTTCATCCTAATCTGGTTGTATCCCGAGTAGGCATCTAAGAAGCAGAGGCGTTGGCAGCCTGCAGTGGATTCCACGATCTGGTCGATCCGCAGGAGGGGAAAGTTATCCTTGGGGCAGTGTTTGTTCAGCGACGTGTAGACGATGCACACGCGAAGGATGTTGGTGTTCTTCTTTGGGACCAGCACTGGGTTTGCTAACCAAGTGGATATTTTTATCTCCCTCATGAATTTTTCTGCGAGCAGTCTATTTACTTCTTCTTCAAGCGCTTTCTGCTTGGGCTCTGAGAACCGTCGGGTGGTCTGCTTAATGGGTTTTGCGTCTTTGTAGACTTTGAGTGAGTGCTCGGCGAACTCCCTGGGTATCCCTGGCATATCTGAGGGTTGCCAGGCAAAAAATTCCCAGTACTCACGGAGGAGTTCGACGAACGCGCTTTCCTATGCTGGCGAGAGGATGGTAGAAACCATCGCCGTTTTGGCAGAATCTGTCGGGTGCACTTGGTGTTTGCGAGTGTCACTGTTGGCAGTGAATTCTAGCTCTGGTGCGTTCTTCTTCGTGAGGGGCATCACGGAGTGATCCGTGGTTTTTGCTATCTCCTCCAGTTCTTCTTGCATCCCGAAAGATTTGGCGATCTTGTTGAACTCGATATCGCACTTGTTGGATTTTTTGGAAATCGCCGTCAATGGTGATTATGCCATATTCCCCCGGGTAGCTTGAGCTTCAGATATGCATAGTGTGGTACTGCCATGAATCTTGTGAACGCTGTTCGACCAAGAATGGCGTGAAACTGTGAAGGACAGTCAACTACTTCAAAGTCAAGAAATTCTCTCCTGTAATTGCGTCGATTGCCCAACACCACCTCCAAATTAATTGTTCCGAGTGGGCGGATCGCCTTTCCTGGAACAATCCCGTGGAAGGATGTCTCTAATTCGGCGAGCCCTTCCAGGTTCCTGTTCATCCGATGGAGTGTGTCCGCGTAGATGATGCTGATGCCGCTGGCCCCGTCCATGAATACGCGAGCCAGTTCATAATTGTCAATTTGTGCTTGGATTACTGGGGCAGCGTGTCCTGTTCGATAGACTCGTGGAGGGTGGTCTTCCTTGGAGAAGGTGGTTGGTTGGTCCGCCATCTTCAGGTACACGGGTCTTCCTTGTGGGGTTTGCACAACCATGCACAACTGTCGTGTGTTTGTCTTCTGGGCCATGCAGGACGGGCAGACTTTTTGTATCATCCCTAACAGTCCGGCGGGGTTCGGGTATGCGTTACCTCCCGCGTTGGCGACGGGCGGCGCAGGTAGTGCGGCTAGCACCGCGTTTTGGTTTTCTGGTGGAGGTAGGGGTTGTGGCAGTTGGAATCCTTGGTGTCCTCCTCCTGGAAGCTGTGGGTAGCCTTGACTAACTGCCGTTCTGTTCTTCTTTGAAAAGGCCTCGTGAATGTCAAGGAACTTTCGGCAATCCTTTAGAAGGTGTGTTGCCTTAGTTTTGCCTGTGCGCTTATCTGTAAATAGATGTAGCGTGCAGTATCCATCAAAGTCCTCTTCGGAACTTTTGTCCTCCGCCTTTGGCTTCCATTCACGATTTCCTCAGCGTCCTCTATCGCTATTTCGTGTGAATTTTGTCGCCACCAGTTCTTCTCGGTCGTCGTGATCATAGTACTTCCTTCTTTTCTTTCGACCGTGGCGGTCGTCTTTGGGTGCAGGCGAAGATGCCCTCTTGTTGCGCACTGAGTCCTCTCCGTTAGCCCATCAATCGGCTATGATCATTAGCTCTCCAATAGTTTTGGGCGCAGCTCGTCCCAATTATTCGCTGAAAGCAGTTCGTCGAGCGCCCTTTGCGAAAGCTTTGACTGCTACTTCCTCTGATATGTTCCCTACGGTGTTCCTGAGCGTGGTGCATCGCTGGATATATTCGCGAGTGGACTCGCCACTCTTCTGCTTGCAGGCTCGCAGTTCTCGATGTTCGCTGGTCTTTTGTACGTTGCTTAGAAAGTTTTGCAGAAATCCAAGTGTAGATCGTCCCATGACCCGTAGGAGGACTTTGGTCTCGCTTCCAGCCAACTGCGTGCCGCTCCTACCAAGTGTAGGTTGAGGTACTGCATAGCCGTGTTCTTGTTCCTATGTTGACATTTTACTGCCGTGAGGTGATCCGACAGCGATGACGAAGGTTCGAGTGAACCATCGTATTTTGTTACTTCCGTACTGAGTTTGAATCTTTTGGGTAGAGGCGCCTCGCGGATGCTGCGAGTGAAGCATAACGCGCCGCAGGTTTCGTCATTAGAAGATCCGAACGAGGAGCGCGCGCGGTTCCTTGCTGCTCTCGCCTTGTCCACTTTATTTTGCGCGATATCTGATCGCGCATTATAACCTGGCTGATCATGACCGATTTCCTTCCTTGGTTCCTTGCTGCGATTTCGCGAGTGGCTGCTATGATGTCGCGAGCCGCGGTCTTTATTCCTCGGGCTACCTTCGCTGCTGCTCCGGCTATCATCACGTCGCCGGGCTTCTTTTCCTCGACCACGGCGAGGCGATTTTTCCCTCCTGGGCGAAGCACTCCTGCGCCTGCAGGATGCTTCCTTCTCCTTCTGTGCAGCAGCTTTCCTGCGATCATAGGAGCCAAGCCTTGAGGCTGCCATGCCTAATCCCTTCTGAACTTGCTTGTATTGCTCCGCTCAGGGATCGTTTTCCCCTGGTTGATTTATCTGCATGTAGGTTGCTGCGGCTAGGACCGCGGCAGCGGGAGTTTGGGGATAGATGTTTCCATCCTCGTCGACCCGCATGAGGGAAGGTCCGAGTGACTTGCTAATTCCGTTCAGGGACTCGTCGTCCATGGTCGCGGTTATTGAGGCGTATCCCTTCCTCGCGGGACGAGTCCCGACATAAGGTGTTAAGGACAGCGCGGCCCGGCGTTGGCTCGATTCGTCCGCCAATCTCTTCCGATTGGCTATATCTATACGAGCTTCCTTGATCGCAGTAGCCTCTCTCACTAGATGATAGTGGTAGGCGGTCATATCTTTGTGTGGGGCTCCGACTGCAGGTGGTTTGCTCGTGCGGATAGCCTCCTTTGCTCGGACCCAAGCGTCTCACGAGACGCCGATCTCAGCGCATTCCCTTGCGCTGTGTTCAGTTTCTTCGGGTGGTTCTTCCGATCCTGCCATGCAGACTTGAGCCAGATATGGCTTGTGGGTCCTAGGCGTGGCTTGAAAGGACTTCCTGATCCGAGAGGGTTCCTCTGTAGAGAGGGTATGGAAGTTGCTGGTGTTGAGGCGGATGGACTCGCCACTTTTTGCCAAGTTGTGATCCGTGCGGTAGGGTCGTGAATCGACAGCTCCTGGGCTGGAGATCGACTCAGATCCCGATTCCTCACGGAAGTAAAGGATCCCATCTTTGTTGGTGTAGAACTTGAAGCTCCCGGACGTCAAGGTGACGCTCTTCTCCAGATCGTTGAATACCGGGCGTGATTCCGGCGAGTGAGGGGTGACTACGACAGCTCCAATTCGAATCAGGTTGGTCGGAGTCAAAGTCAAGGGTTTCCAACGTGAGTTGATTGTCGATGAAGCCGAAGATGCCGGAGATACAACACCCGCCATTCCCACAGACGACGCCAATTGTCGAATCTGCATCTCAACAAATCCCTTGGGTGAACCCATAGGGTTTCGATTAAGAGAACCTGTAGGCGCTGGTGACGATCGTCGGCTAGACAGGGGGCACGATTTACCCAGGTTCAGGGCCCTCGTAGAGGTAAAACCCTTAAGGCTTGGTGGTGCGGTATTTCTTGTCCTCTCCTGGTGGTTCTCCTGGCCTTATATAGGTGGCCAGGTCTCAAATCTCACCCGGGGAGGACTCGAACTCTAACCCTAAGTCGGCGAACGTTGAGTCTGTTACACCCGATCATAACGTGGTGTCTCGAAACGATGAATTGTCTTAACGATGCATACTTAAGGAAGAACACATTATTATCTTGATATTAAGTGAGAGGGATCATCTTATAATGGTATTGTCGCTATCTAAGCAAAACAAGATGCATAAAAGGATTAACATCACAGACATCACATGTAAGGATAACATGATATGATATGGTCCTCCTTGCACTTGATCTTCATCATGTGCATCATGGTATGATCTCCATCATTCCACGGTCGTGGTACCAAGTACCTTGGCACCCCAATCTTGATTGTCCATCAATAATAAGACAACAATATGGATACCTTCCGGTATATCAATAATTTACAAAATAGATCATCTCATAATCAAATTTCTAAAATTGACCATATCACATCACATGCCCAGCAAAAACTAGTTAGACGCTTCTAATGTATTTTTTTGCATATTTTACGTGGCTTAGGGCTTTCGAGGATAGAACCGTTCATACCTACGAACATCAACCACAACGTTGATAAACACATTTTTAACAACCCTTCATAGATTAGATCTTAACTATAGTAGGAGAATTAGACACCCGCAAGCCACTTATGCAATACAAGTTGCATGTCAGTTGTGGAACAAGTCTCATGTACGTGGACATGTAAGGTTAGTCCGGGCCGCTTCATCCCACTATGCCACTAAGATCATAAAATAATCAAGGAGGTAATAACATGATCATCAACGCCCATATACACATATGTGTTCTACCCGTATAAAACATCTACGCATAGATCCGGCTCTGATACCACTGAAGGGGTCGTTGCATAGAAAACAAAAAATTTCCTACGCGAGAGACACCTGAAAGGCCAAGATCTAATCAAGGAGACGAAGTGCAACGGGCAATAAGAGGGTTAAGTAGAAGTAGAACACATACCCTCGAAGACACAAAGAGTTACGAGATCAAATCTTGTTGTTGGCGTAGTCGTACTCACACCGATCCCGATAGCGAGAAGATGTGCACCGCAATCCGGCGGTGCCTCCGCGATCGGTCACACGTACGGTTGATGACGACCTCCGTTCCCTCGATCCAGCGGGGCGCGGAAATAGAGGATCCCTCGGAACTCCAGCAGCACGACGGCGTGCTGGTGGTGAAGAATCCCACGGTCAGGGCTTCTCCAAGCCGGAGACCATGGAATGGAGCAGCGGTTGGAGAGGAAGTAAAGATGACACCAAGTGTGTGGGGAGAGGGAGGTCCAACCCCTCTTTATATAGGAGGGGGAGGCAACCACGATTTTTTGGTGCCTCCACCTCTCCCCTCATCATGTGGGGGAGTATCCACTCAACCCATGTAACATCCCAAGTATGAAAACTTCCATTTAGAATGTTTGATTTCTTGTTTGAGTAAAGTTTTGCATCATGTCATCATACTCATTGATTTGTTTGCATTTGTTTCTTATTTGTTTGCATCTGTTTTCTCTGTTTTCACAATTGAAATTCAAACTTTATTCAAACATTTATTTCATACTTGCTCTGTTACAACCTTTTAAATAAAAAGTTCAAATACTAACAACCATTTGTTTCCATTTTATTCCATAATGTTCAACTATTAAAATGGTGGCTTTTAAATCAATCAGTTAATTCCAATTTGCTTTTAAAAATTCAAATTCAAATCACATGTTACAACAGCACCCAATATGGATTTATGAAAATTGCCAAAACAATTCAACTAAATTGTTCTACTTAAACAATAGGGTTCACCCTATTAAAAAGTTTGTTTTCAATAATATTCACTTAATAAATAAAATCCATCCAATTTGAATTAATTCACAAACAACATTTTAATTTGAAAACTTTTTGAAAACAAAGTTAGCATTTAGTTGCTATTGTAAAAACTAACCTAACCATAATTTTTCCAAATTTTTCCTAGCCCTAAAACCTATCAAATCCTTCTATTTTCTTTTGCTGCAAAAAAAAAAAAAACAGAAGAAGAAAAAAAAACAAGGAAAAACGCGCGCGCGGAGGGCAAGCACACGGCCCGGCCCATTTCTTCCTTCCGCGCTGGCCCGCGTACCGCTTCGCTCACCCTCTCTTTCTTCTTTCTGTACGGCCGGTCATCCGCCGGTGCCACGGCGGCACCGTATCGCAGCGACGGCCAAGCGCGCACCCGTAGACCTATATAACCTACCTAGGACCGCGCGCCGCAGCCCTAGCCTAGCCCTACCCCTTTCCCCTCGAGCTCCGCCGCCAATTCCACCTCTCACTGCCCCGTTCTCCACCTCTGCAACCAGCACCGGAGCGCCGCCGCCTGAACCCACGATGACCACCGCCACCTCGCTGCGCCACCATCCATACTAGCTACTGGAACCACACCGCCGCACCTTCCTCGACAGCATCGACACCGCCGCTGAGATCGCCACCAACCGGAGCGCCGTCGCCATCGTCCACGTCGTCGCCGGCCGGTTCTGCCCCGAGCCTCTGCTCATCTACACCGGAGGTGAGCAGGCGATTCCGTTCCCTCCTCTCTGCCCCGTGACCACGGGCACGCACTTAGGGCTGGAATTAAAACTCGAAGCTCGTGAGTTAAACGAGTAGCTCGCAACTCGACTCGGCTCGGCTCGAACTCGTTGTCCAACGAGCCGAGTCGAGTTTTCGTTTTCGACAGTAAGCGAGTTCAAGCTAAATGAGCCGAGTTTACAAGTACTCGTTTAGCTCGTTTAACTCGGTAAAAAGAATTTCTAATGATATTCTTATATATGTGAACTTTTTTTTACTGATTATTGTAGTTTACTTATGACAAATTATTTTATTGTGACATCTTTTCATCGATTATTGTGATGATTTTATTATACGTGCTCCAAATAATGAAAAATACTTATATATAAATATATAATATTGACTTTTTATAGTTTTATAAAATAAAAAAAGTTAAACGAGTAGCTCGCGAGTTCACCGAGCCGAGCCAAGTTTTGATTTTGGACTCGTTTATTGAACGAGTCGAGCCGAGCTCGACTCGTCAGTTGACCGAGTTTGAGCGAGTCGAGCCGAGCTGACTCGGCTCGGCTTGAATTCCAGCCCTACACGCACTGCACCACCAGCAAGCACCCACTCGCAGCACGGCACTGCATCGTAGCGTTGATCGCCGCCGGCCGCCGTCATCGTTTTCTCTGTCAGAGTTCAGTCGAGCGCGCGCGCAAAATTCAGTTAACCCCAGCTCTGAACCTCAACCTAGCTGCAGCCCCCTTACTGACAAGATCGATCGAGCAGCGCAGTGGTTGCACTCAGCGTACGCGCACGGGCAGGTCGCGAGTTCGAGTCCTGGCTCCGCGATTAAAACCCACTCTTTTGCGCGTTGCGCTGACAGGGTGGCCCCCCTGTCAGCTGCTGTGTGGCACAGCTGCCACGCGTGCATGCCACGCTGGCCCAGGGCCCAGTGGCAGTGCCCTGGGTTAGCTAGCAGTGCGTATAAAAAGTTTTTAACCTTTTCTGTTTTAAATCTAAGTCCTTTTAAATTGCAGAATGGTCCTCAAAATGAAATTGTTAATAACTCTCATTTCATAACTCCAAATAATAAAAGTAAAATATGTTTGTTGATCCAAATTAAATTGTCTATTTATTTAAACCATTTGTGTACTGTTTTGAATTTTCCAAATGCATCCAAAATTCAAATTCAAACAATTCAATTGTAATTTGATAAATTGCATAACTAATTCATACTTAATCCAAATCATGCAAATAAAATATGTTTTCCATACCTTTTGGAACCATCTTTTCAAATATAAATTTTGATTTATGATTTGAATAATTAAAAGTTCTTAAATAATTTAAACCTTGTTTAAATCATTTAAATTTGCTAAATTCATAACTTAATCAAATTAAATTATTTTTGAACATGCAAAGTATGTTTTCAAACCAGAAAAACATAACCTTTCCAATTATGAATTTGTTTTAATGTTTTGAACAAATAAAATTCAAATAATATTCATGCTTGTTTTAAATTCATTTACAACTTGTTTAATCTTGTTTAAATCATAATAAATTCATCCTAATTCCTTTATCAATAATTGAAACATGTAATCCACCTAAAATTTTGTATTCTTTTCAAATATGAATTTTGTTATTTATTTTGCATAATTTAAATTGGTGAAAACAACAACTATTTGTGTAATCCCTTTAAGGAACCCAAAATTCTTAACTTAATAACTAAAATTCCAAAATTGGGTACACCTTATTTCCAATTGATTCCATTGTTGTTATTTTGTTGTTTTCCTCATGCATGCATCATGGTAATCAACTTTCACATGGTAATTAACTTTAGATCATTTGTTTCCACCTTAATTCATGGACCTTTTCCATATGCAATCCAATTGCATATGGGTCCATTTAAATTGTGATACCATGTCAACTAGTTTATTTTGGTGCATCCATTAACTTGACATGCATCATCCCATGATTGTGCACTATGCCATGATATTGATTGTTATCTTTCTGCATTGTTTGTTTGCTTCTTCTCGGATAGACGACGACGTTGAGACAGACGATACTTACAACACCCCTTCTGAGGATCTAGCTCAGTACCAGGCTGCTGAGTTTGCAGGCAAGTTATCACTCACATGAACCACTGTGTTCCTTTCAACATCGGTTACCGATACTTTCCGTTGTCTATTATGCTAGCCCTATGTATCGTTGCTTGTTCTCCGAACCTATCACATGATACCCTGAACCCTGATATTGCCTCACCTCCACTCCTATAACCCCGTTGTTTGAGCCCGTGTCTTACTAGCATGCTTAGGGTTGTTTTTGCTCGAGTCTGTTACCCGTTACTTTCCGTTACTATATTCCCATTATGTTCTGGGGCTCGATGTTAAACAACAACCTGTTAATCTTGAGGTAATAATAATTTGCTGATAAGGCACCGGCAGGAGGCCCGGCGTGGTTTTGAGGCCTGCTAGTGTCGACCCTAATTAGGAAAAGGGTCTTGTCTACTGATCCATGATGAGCGCACTATCCACATGTGGGAAGCGTGTATGGGCGCCCCCCTCAATTTGATTCGATTCGCATCTCGTCCAAATCACCACACTTAGTTCGGGCTTTCCATTTGATGCACGCATATGCAGGTACGGACCCGAGGCCAGGGTCGAACTTTTGTAGTCGGCATTTAGGGCGGTGTGGTCTTAGAGTGCTATGAGGGTCCCCTTTTCTTCGTGGGGCTCGATTAGCCGCGCACGCACAGCACGTGGTGCTTTGGGCTTGATGCGAAGAAGAGTTGAGTTGTGTAGAGTGCCTCGCTTGGTGGGTTTGATTCCCGTCTGGCGGGATATTCTTACGTGTACGGCCAAATTGGTGCACCCCTGCAGGGATAAATCTTCTCGAGAAGTCGTGTTTTCCGCGGTTATGGTTAACTTGGTGAAAGTACTGGCTAACAAGTACTCAGAACAACTTACACCTAACTAATGATAACTTGACTAGTAATAGCCATATTGCCACAATAACTTGAACCATCATTAATCCAACTGTGTGAGTTATCCTCGGATTGCTTCTTTGGATAAGGGGCGAGATCCAGGATGGGTTTGTTTGGTGGTTAGTTATAGTTGGTTACCTTACGCTATCTTATCTCTTTTTGTTAGCCCGGAAGCTGTAGTATGTTCTGTAGTTGGTTAGAGCAGCCAGTTGCAGCATCTTTCATATCTCCTTTCTTCCGTTGAACCCAAGGCATCTGTGCTTGGTGTTGACGGGTTACATTTTGGTGAACTGTGAGTCTTGCTTGCCAGTACGTTGTTGTACTGACCCCTTTGGGGCTGTGGTTTCCGCAGACTACGCTTACGAGGATCCAGGTGACGGCTACTACATGGAGTTTGACGAGGCTGCTGACGAGTAGATAGCGGACCTGGGCAGGATCCGAGACCTCGTGGATGGGCTCCGTTTTCCTTTCATTCCCGGCTTCTTAAGCCTATTTTGGATTTGTCTATACTCAGACCCTTTGAATGCTTCCGCTGAGATGTAATGATGTTATGTTGGGAGATGTGTCCTCTGGATGATTGTATTTGCTATCTCTGCTCTAGTGAGAGCCATTTGCAACTTATTTCCATCTTTTGTGTCTTAGAGATATGTTGTGCTATCATTCTGTTACAAGCCGTTGACGTACCATGTGTGTATGGTATGAAGTACGTCAATGGTAGTATCCTGATTTCTATGGGATAGTTTACGTCGACGCTGAACAGATAGGGGTTGGTTGTCACACATACGTGTGTTGGCCTACTCGTAAGAGGACGCGGGTGCCGGTAAGCCCCGTAATCCAATCTACTACTGTTCAACGGAACGGCGAGTATCCTTTAGAAGTCCGGGTGCGACAAATGGTATCAGAGCCTGTCTGCCTGTAGGATCCCTTTTTACTGGTCGCAGTTGAGTCTAGAAACTATTTTGTAGCTATATAGGAAAAATGAAACGGGAGAGTAGGAATTCTGCCATTTTTCTTCTTTCCCCACCCACCCACCCTTTTCTGGTAAGGAAGTGCAACGTTGTTTTCTCTTCTCACCTAAACTTTCAAGTTAGGTTTTCACGAATCCTGGTTTCTCTAGGATAGTTATATCTACTAGACCATAGGAATGGAGGTGGTTGTGACGTGATTTATCATGTTGCCTACTCACGATTGAGAACGGAGGCGTGTAAGCCCCGGAAGCAGATCCTCTATTCCTTAAGCAGTAGATATTGATCCTTTAGAAGCCCGGATGGGTTCTCCGTAGTACCTCAGGAGTTTTGGTCTCGTGTTTCCCGTTGTTGCTTCGATATCCTGTTCTTCTCAACATCCTTATCGTCCGTTGAAACCTTGTTGTTGCTTTCCACTTCAGTTCTTCTACCGGCGTCTAATCAAACTTCCCCAATCATCTGCAGATGGATCTCAGGTTCTACCCGCAGGTGGTTCGGATGACTCGTTGTGAGAGCACCGCCGGTTACCCGGAGATGCTGAGAGACATGGTCACTTATCTGGGGTTCCGTTGGGCACCAGAGTACCAGGTCTACGAGCACCAGAGAGAGTTTGAGCAGACCTACTACCAGGCTATCGTCTACATTCTGTCAGATGATGGCATGAGTGTAGCCCACCGCTACGAGGCAGTAGGTTCCACAGTGGATATGGCCGTGCAGCAGGCAGCTTATGTGAGTATCACCGTCCTTCGTGCTGACTACTGGGGGTTTGAAGATTCCATCTATCGCCACATCCCCCGTGGTTACATCACTTCAGAGGGAGCTCACTTCACTCTCTACGACAACCTGGATGTCTACGAGCATGATAACACCAGGCTGCACACCACCGCTCAGTTTGTGAGGCACAGTGACCCAGTTGCCAGCACACTTTCTCAGGAGTTGGCTTCAGTCAGGGAGCAGCTCTACCTTGCTTTGACTCGTCTGGCGACTTACACCACAGACTTTGTTGGAGACGAGCGCTTTGCACGTTTCGAGCAGCCAGTTGGTCGTCCTCTACCAGATGCTGGAGGTTACGAGCCGATCAGAGGTCCACTTCTCAACCTTGGTGATGGTTACACTGGGATTCTTCGCTTTGGAGCACAGGGAATCGACGCTACGTACTTCACCACACCTAGAGTTGGGCTCAGACCACGTCAGATCTATGTGGATCGTCGATCTACCTACTTTCGTGGGCGTCCTCCTCACCGTACCTCTCGCCGTACTACTCACCGCCGTCCTGCGTGATGAGCATGGGAGTACCGATGTATCCATTTCTAGCTATGTTTAGTTATCCTTTGCCATTCGAACCATTTATGGTGTGTTGGATATTCTGATGTATTTGAACATGTGATGATGTACCTGTTGGTTATCTATTCATGCGTCGGAATAATCTCTCGTCGGTTACCAAGTCTATCCTTTTCTGTTGTTGTGCTAAAATGCATTTCCATTCAGGATGCCGCCAACCAGGAACACCCCGCGTGAGCCACCGCCGATAACGGAGCTGTTGACTCAGATGACTCAGGTCGTGACGCAGATGGCCCAGTTCCAGGCTAATCAGCACAACAACCAGAACGCTCCACGAGTCAGTATCAAGGAGTTTCTGAGTCTGGGGCCGAGAGCTTTCGTGGCAACACGCGAGCCTCCAGATGCTGATGACTGGATCCGTGAGATGGCCAGGGCTCTGGACATTGCTCACGTTGCTGAGGAAGACAAGGTCAAGTATGCCACCTATCTGCTGAAGGGTCAGGCAGCTACTTGGTGGGAGAACTACCAGACCATGAGAGCTGGATACCCAATCACCTGGGGATGTTTCAAGGAAGCCTTCTTGAAGCACCACATCCCAGATGGTCTCATGGAAAGGATGCGTGAAGAGTTTTGCTCTCTTAAGCAAGGCAAGCTGGACGTCATCGGCTATCAGAACGAGTTCAATCGTCTCGCTCGATACGCTGGAGACGAGGTGTCCACTGAGGCCAGAAGATGGCAAGGTTCCGCAGAGGTTTTAACCCGGAACTCAAGTACGCACTCACCAATATCAAGACCAAAGACTTCGAGGAGCTCGTGAACACCGCGCTCAATGAGGAAAATGGGCGCAAGGCGTTCGAAGAGTCGCGCAAGCACTCACGTGAGGGTGGTTCCTCCTCCAACATGACCACCCCTCCACAGAAGCGCCGCATCTGGGTGCCAAATAGTGCTTTCACTCGGGCTCCATATGCCCAAGCTTCTCCAGGCTTTGCTCCCCGCCCACCCAACCCATCTCAGATGCATGGTCAGAGGGTTCCAATGGGGCAGCCAAGGCCAGGTCCTCCTCGTGTCGTCACTTGCTTCAAGTGCAAGGAGACGGGGCACTACGCTGACAAGTGCACTCAGAGGCAGCTACCTCCGCCACCACCTCGCCCCAACACCAACCAGGCAATGGTGCGTGCTCCCCCGGCTAAAGCCTTCAACTCCAACAACAGGCCTGTCGGGAGGACCGCGAGGGTGAATCATATCAAGGCCGACAAAGCTGAGGAAGCTGCTGACGTCGTTCTCGGTACATTCCCCGTAAACTCTAACCCAGCTAAAGTGTTGTTTGATACCGGAGCATCGCATTCTTTTGTGTCAAAGATCTTTGCGACAGCAGTTAAGATCCCCTTTGTTGGTTTGGGTTCACCACTAGTAGTAAACTCCCCTGGAGCAACTATGCAAACTTCCAAGATCAGTCATGAGAATCAGATCCTAATTGGAGGTCACATATTCCTTGCTTCTCTCATTCTGCTTGGCAATTCTGACATTGATGTCATTCTGGGCATGGATTGGTTGAAGGCCAATAAAGCAAAAATTGACTATGCTCAGAAGTCGATAACTCTGTTCCACCCTTCTGGCTAGATAGTCTATTCCCCAAATGAATCAAATTCTGTTCAGCTATACAACCTCGATACTAAACCTCTACCTCTACTCGAAAATGTTCCGGTGGTCTGTGAATTCCCTGACGTCTTTCCAGAAGAGTTGCCAGGGATGCCTCCGGACAGAGCAGTTGAGTTCGTGATCGAGCTTGAACCAGGTACTGCTCCAATCTCTAAGCATCCATACAAGATAGCTCCTCCTGAACTGAAATTGTTAAAGGAGCAAATCGATATGTACATGAAGAAAGGTTACATTCAGTCTAGTTCTTCGGCTTGGGGTTGCCCAACTCTGTTCGTTGCCAAGAAGGATCAAACAAAGAGACTCGTGGTTGACTATCGTCCTCTCAACGAGAAAACCATAAAAAACAAGTATCCAATTCCTCGTATCGATGATCTTTTTGATCAACTTGCTGGAGCCTCAATATTCTCAAAGTTGGACTTGAGGATGGGTTACCATCAAATAAAGATCAGAAAGGAAGATATTCCTAAAACAGCTTTCACCACTCGGTACGGTCTATATGAATACACCGTCATGTCCTTTGGTCTCACCAATGCACTGGCGACATTCTCTCGACTCATGAATTCTGTCTTCCATGAATACCTCGATAAGTTCGTTGTGGTATATCTTGATGACATTCTTGTCTACTCCAAATCTGAGGAAGAGCATGGAGAACATCTTCGTCTCACTCTCATGAAACTTCGCGAGCATCGTCTATATGCCAAGTTCTCCAAATGTGAGTTCTGGATTCTAGAAGTTGCTTACCTTGGTCATATCATCTCAGCCAAGGGCATAGCCATTGATCCAGAAAAGGTTAAGGCAATTGTTGATTGGAAACCTCCTAAGACGGTGAAGCAAGTAAGAAGTTTTCTTGGCTTGGCTAGCTATTGCCGTCGTTTCGTCCAAAATTTCTCCAAGATTGCCAAACCTCTCACTGATCTCACAAAGAAGGACAAGAAGTTCGTTTGGTCTCCACAATGTGATGAAAGTTTCAATCTCCTGAAGACTAAACTCACTTCTACCCCAGTTCTGGTTGGCCCAGATACCACCAAACCTTTCCAGATATTCTGCGATGCATCTCTCCAAGGTCTAGGTGCAGTTCTTATGCAAGAACGTCAAGTTGTGGCTTATGCTTCATGTCAGTTGAATGCCCATGAGCAAAACTATCCCACACATGACCTTGAACTAGCAGCAGTTGTGTTTGCCCTCAAGAAATGGAGACAATACTTGTTGGGTAACCGCACTGAAATCTTTTCCGATCATAAGAGTCTGAAATACATCTTCACTCAACCAGATCTAAACCTCAGGCAAAGGAGATGGATTGAAAAGATTAAAGACTTTGATCTCACCATTTCTTACACTCCAGGCAAGGCTAATGTTATGGCCGATGCTCTCAGTCGCAAGTCCTATTGCAATAATCTCATGATCATGGAAAGCCAACCTCCACTTCATGAAGAATTCCAGAAGCTAAACCTTGGTCTTGTTCCTCAAGGTTATCTTGCTAGCTTGACAGCCAGTCCAACTCTCGAGGACAAGATTCGTTCCGAACAACTTCGTGATGCTGAAATCAAGAAGATGGTAGAACACATCAAGGAAGGCAAGGAGAAATTTAAGTCCTTCTCAATTGATGACAAGGGAACTGTGTTCTTCGAAGGACGCATTGCAGTTCCTAAGATCCAAAGTCTCAAAGATGTTATTCTCAAGGAGGCGCATGAAACTCCTCTCTCCATCCACCCTGGAAGTACAAAGATGTACCAGGATCTTAAGACACTGTATTGGTGGCCTGGCATGAAACGTGAAATTGCTCAATACGTTTCTGAATGCGACGTTTGTCAACGTGTTAAGGCAGTCCATCAGAAAACAGCCGGTCTTCTCCAACCTCTGAAAATTCCTGAGTGGAAGTGGACATGATTGAAATGGACTTCGTCACTGGTTTTCCAAAGTCCAAAAAGGGCAACGATGCAATCTTCGTTGTTATTGATCGTCTCACTAAAGTAGCTCACTTCTTTGCTGTCAAAGAAACAATCTCAGCTAGCCAGTTAGCAGAGCTCTACATAGCAAAGATTGTTCCTCTTCATGGTGTTCCATTGGAAATAAGCTCAGACCGTGGAAGTATCTTCACTTCTCATTTCTGGAAGAGTTTTCAGGAAGCATTGGGCACCAAACTTCTGTTCAGCACAGCTTATCACCCTCAGTCTCAGGGGCAAGTCGAAAGAGTCAATCAGATTCTCGAGGATATGCTCAGAGCATGTGGTCTCTCCTTTGGCATGAAATGGGAGGATTGCCTTCCATATGCTGAATTCTCCTACAACAAGAGTTTCCAGGCAAGCCTAGGCATGGCACCATTCGAAGCACTCTATGGCCGTAGATGCAGGAGTCCAATCAATTGGTCTGGAGCTGGTGAACGTTCACTCTTAGGCCCTGACATTGTTAAGGAAGCCGAAGAGAAAGTTCGTTTCATTCGTGACAATCTCAAGATTGCTCAATCTCGTCATAAGAGCTACTATGACAGCAAGCACAGGGATATGATCTATGCACCTGGTGACAAGGCATATCTCCGTGTAACTCCCCTCAGAGGCACTCATCGTTTTGGTGTGAAAGGAATACTTGCACCAAGATACATTGGTCCTTTCAACATTCTCTCAAGACGTGCGGAAAATGCCTATCGTCTTGAACTTCCAGAAAAACTATCCAAGGTGCACGATGTGTTTCACGTGTCACAGCTCAAGAAGTGTTTCAAAGATCCAGATCGTGCAGTTGATCATGATTCCATTGAACTGCAAGATGATCTCTCTTATGAGGAGCACCCTGTTCGTATTCTCGATGAGACCGAGCGTAAGACTCGCAACAAGAGCACCAAGTTCTTGAAAGTGCAGTGGTCGCATCATTCCGATAAAGAGGCAACGTGGGAGACCGAAGAGGATCTTCGCAAGAAGTATCCGGACCTTTTCTCTTCTCCGTAAGGAATCTCGGGGCGCGATTCCTTCAAGGGGGGGCGTTTTGTAACATCCCAAGTATGAAAACTTCCATTTAGAATGTTTGATTTCTTGTTTAAGTAAAGTTTTGCATCATGTCATCATACTCATTGATTTGTTTGCATTTGTTTCTTATTTGTTTGCATCTGTTTTCTCTGTTTTCACAATTGAAATTCAAACTTTATTCAAACATTTATTTCATACTTGCTCTGTTACAACCTTTTAAATAAAAAGTTCAAATACAAACAACCATTTGTTTCCATTTTATTCCATAATGTTCAACTATTAAAATGGTGGCTTTTAAATCAATCAGTTAATTCCAATTTGCTTTTAAAAATTCAAATTCAAATCACATGTTACAACAGCACCCAATATGGATTTATGAAAATTGCCAAAACAATTCAACTAAATTGTTCTACTTAAACAATAGGGTTCACCCTATTAAAAAGTTTGTTTTCAATAATATTCACTTAATAAATAAAATCCATCCAATTTGAATTAATTCACAAACAACATTTTAATTTGAAAACTTTTGGAAAACAAAGTTAGCATTTAGTTGCTATTGTAAAAACTAACCTAACCATAATTTTTCCAAATTTTTCCTAGCCCTAAAACCTATCAAATCCTTCCATTTTCTTTTGCTGAAAAAAAAACAGAAGAAGAAAAATTAAAAAAAAGAAGGAAAAACGCGCGCGCGGAGGGCAAGCACACGGCCCGGCCCATTTCTTCCTTCCGCGCTGGCCCGCGTACCGCTTCGCTCCTCCCTCTCTTTCTTCTTTCTGTACGGCCGGTCATCCGCTGGTGCCACGGCGGCACCGTATCGCAGCGACGGCCAAGCGCGCACCCGCAGACCTATATAACCTGCCTAGGACCGCGCGCCGCAGCCCTAGCCTAGCCCTACCCCTTTCCCCTCGAGCTCCGCCGCCAATTCCACCTCTCACTGCCCCGTTCCCCACCTCTGCAACCATCACCGGAGCGCCGCCGCCTGAACCCACGATGACCACCGCCACCTCGCTGCGCCACCATCCATACTAGCTACTGGAACCGCACCACCGCACCTTCCTCGACAGCATCGACACCGCCGCTGAGATCGCCACCAACCGGAGCGCCGTCGCCATCGTCCACGTCGTCGCCGGCCGGTTCTGCCCCGAGCCTCTGCTCGTCTACACCGGAGGTGAGCAGGCGATTCCGTTCCCTCCTCTCTGCCCCGTGACCACGGGCACGCACTGCACCACCAGCAAGCACCCACTCGCAGCACGGCACTGCATCGTAGCGTTGATCGCCGCCGGCCGCCGTCGTCGTTTTCCCTGTCAGAGTTCAGTCGAGCGCGCGCGCAAAATTCAGTTAACCCCAGCTCTGAACCTCAACCTAGCTGCAGCCCCCTTACTGACAAGATCGATCGAGCAGCGCAGTGGTTGCGCTCAGCGTACGCGCACGGGTAGGTCGCGAGTTCGAGTCATGGCTCCGCGATTAAAACCCACTCTTTTGCGCGTTGCGCTGACAGGGTGGCCCCCCGTCAGCTGCTGTGTGGCACAGCTGCCACGCGTGCATGCCACGCTGGCCCAGGGCCCAGTGGCAGTGCCCTGGGTTAGCTAGCAGTGCGTATAAAAAGTTTTTAACCTTTTCTGTTTTAAATCTAAGTCCTTTTAAATTGCAGAATGGTCCTCAAAATGAAATTGTTAATAACTCTCATTTCATAACTCCAAATAATAAAAGTAAAATATGTTTGTTGATCCAAATTAAATTGTCTATCTATTTAAACCATTTGTGTACTGTTTTGAATTTTCCAAATGCATCCAAAATTCAAATTCAAACAATTCAATTGTAATTTGATAAATTGCATAACTAATTCATACTTAATCCAAATCATGCAAATAAAATATGTTTTCCATACCTTTTGGAACCATCTTTTCAAATATAAATTTTGTTTTATGATTTGAATAATTAAAAGTGCTTAAATAATTTAAACCTTGTTTAAATCATTTAAATTTGCTAAATTCATAACTTAATCAAATTAAATTATTTTTGAACATGCAAAGTATGTTTTCAAACCAGAAAAACATAACCTTTCCAATTATGAATTTGGTTTAATGTTTTGAACAAATAAAATTCAAATAATATTCATGCTTGTTTTAAATTCATTTAAAACTTGTTTAATCTTGTTTAAATCATAATAAATTCATTCTAATTCCTTTATCAATAATTGAAACATGTAATCCACCTAAAATTTTGTATTCTTTTCAAATATGAATTTTGTTATTTATTTTGCACAATTTAAATTGGTGAAAACAACAACTATTTGTGTAATCCCTTTAAGGAACCCAAAATTCTTAACTTAATAACTAAAATTCCAAAATTGGGTACACCTTATTTCCAATTGATTCCATTGTTGTTATTTTGTTGTTTTCCTCATGCATGCATCATGGTAATCAACTTTCACATGGTAATTAACTTTAGATCATTTGTTTCCACCTTAATTCATGGACCTTTTCCATATGCAATCCAATTGCATATGGGTCCATTTAAATTGTGATACCATGTCAACTAGTTTATTTTGGTGCATCCATTAACTTGACATGCATCATCCCATGATTGTGCACTATGCCATGATATTGATTGTTTATCTTTCTGCATTGTTTGTTTGCTTCTTCTCGGATAGACGACGACGTTGAGACAGACGATACTTACAGCACCCCTTCTGAGGATCTAGCTCAGTACCAGGCTGCTGAGTTTGCAGCCAAGTTATCACTCACATGAACCACTGTGTTCCTTTCAACATCGGTTACCGATACTTTCCGTTGTCTATTATGCCAGCCCTATGTATCGTTGCTTGTTCTCCGAACCTATCACATGATACCCTGAACCCTGATATTGCCTCACCTCCACTCCTATAACCCCGTTGTTTGAGCCCGTGTCTTACTAGCATGCTTAGGGTTGTTTTTGCTCAAGTCTGTTACCCGTTACTTTCCGTTACTATATTCCTATTATGTTCTGGGGCTCGATGTTAAACAACAACCTGTTAATCTTGAGGTAATAATAATTTGCTGATAAGGCACCGGCAGGAGGCCCGGCGTGGTTTTGAGGCCTGCTAGTGTCGACCCTAATTAGGAAAAGGGTCTTGTCTACTGATCCATGATGAGCGCACTATCCGCATGTGGGAAGCGTGTATGGGCGCCCCCCTCAATTTGATTCGATTCGCATCTCGTCCAAATCACCACACTTAGTTCGGGCTTTCCATTTGATGCACGCATATGCAGGTACGAACCCGAGGCCAGGGTGGAACTTTTGTAGTCGGCATTTAGGGCGGCGTGGTCTTAGAGTGCTATGAGGGTCCCCTTTTCTTCGTGGGGCTCGATTAGCCGCGCACGCACAGCACGTGGTGCTTTGGGCTTGATGCGAAGAAGAGTTGAGTTGTGTAGAGTGCCTCTCTTGGTGGGTTTGATTCCCGTCTGGCGGGATATTCTTACGTGTACGGCCAAATTGGTGCACCCCTGCAGGGATAAATCTTCTCGAGAAGCCGTGTTTTCCGCGGTTATGGTTAACTTGGTGAAAGTACTGGCTAACAAGTACTCAGAACAACTTACACCTAACTAATGATAACTTGACTAGTAATAGCCATATTGCCACAATAACTTGAACCATCATTAATCCAACTGTGTGAGTTATCCTCGGATTGCTTCTTTGGATAAGGGGCGAGATCCAGGATGGGTTTGTTTGGTGGTTAGTTATAGTTGGTTACCTTACGCTATCTTATCTCTTTCTGTTAGCCCGGAAGCTGTAGTATGTTCTGTAGTTGGTTAGAGCGGCCAGTTGCGACATCTTTCATATCCCCTTTCTTCCGTTGAACCCAAGCACAAGGCATCTGTGCTTGGTGTTGACGGGTTACATTGTGGTGAACTGTGAGCCTTGCTTGCCAGTACGTTGTTGTACTGACCCCTTTGGGGCTGTGCTTTCCGTAGACTACGCTTACGAGGATCCAGGTGACGGCTACTACGTGGAGTTTGACGAGGCTGCTGACGAGTAGATAGCGGACCTGGGCAGGATCCGAGACCTCGTGGATGGGCTCCGTTTTCCTTTCATTCCCGGCTTCTTAAGCCTATTTTGGATTTGTCTGTACTCAGACCCTTTGAATGCTTCCGCTGAGATGTAATGATGTTATGTTGGGACATGTGTCCTCTGGATGATTGTATTTGCTATCTCTGCTCTAGTGAGAGCCATTTGCAACTTATTTCCATCTTTTGTGTCTTAGAGATATGTTGTGCTATCATTCTGTTACAAGTCGTTGACGTACCATGTGTGTATGGTATGAAGTACGTCAATGGTAGTATCCTGATTTCTATGGGATAGTTTACGTCGACGCTGAACAGATAGGGGTTGGTTGTCACACATACGTGTGTTGGCCTACTCGTAAGAGGACGCGGGTGCCGGTAAGCCCCGTAATCCAATCTACTACTGTTCAACGGAACGGCGAGTATCCTTTAGAAGTCCGGGTGCGACAACCCACTCATTCTCCCATCAATTCCCACTCAAAATTCCAAGGGTTTTCTTTAATAAATAAATAAAAAATTTCATTTATTTATTTTAATATTTGTTAATCCTATTAACAAACATTAACAGTTACCCCCTTGAACTATTTGTTAATCAAACATTAACATATACCACCTTGAACTATTTCAATATTCCTCGAAACAATTCCGGTGACTATTTCAATATTTCCCGAATAAATTTCGGTGTTGCTCAAAACATTATTCATTATTCCGTATCCTCTCAAATGCGTCATCGAACCTTAAGTGTGTCACCCTACGGTTCGCGAATAAGATAGACATGATTGAGACTCCTCTCCGATCAATAATCAACAGCGGGATCTGGAAATCTGTGATGACTCCTATATATTCAACGATGACTCTCGTGATCGTGTGAACCAACAACGTCGTGGACTATTCCGTTTGGCTCGCGATATTTTACTTGGCCGAGATTTGATCATTGGTATCAAACATACCTTGTTCAATCTCGTTACCGTCAAGTACTCTTTTCTCGTTCCCGTGATATAACATCCTTGTGATCAGATCACGTGCTTGCAAGCGATTTTGATGTGATATCACCGAGAGGGCCCAGAGTATATCTCTCCGTCATTTTGGATGGACAAATCCCACTCTTGATCCATGATCCTCAACTAATACTTTCCGAATACCTAACGGTACCTTTATAGTCACCCTGTTATGGTGTGACGTTTGATGACATCAAAGCACCCTTCCGGTATCGGTGATTGACATGATCTCATGGTCTAAGGAAAAAGTTACTTCGTACGCAAGATATGACAATATAAACTAAATGACTTGATCGTATTGTTATCTTGATATTGGGTATGTGTTCATCACATCATTCTTCTAATGACAAGACCCCGTTATTAACAACATCCAATGTTCATGATCAGGAAACCATGATCATCTATTAATCAACGAGCTAGTTAAAAGAGAGGCTTTAGTGGGAACAATTGTTTGTTTATTAAACACACATGTATCAACGTTTCCGGTTAATACAATTCTAGCATGAGAAATAAAAATTCATCATAAACAAGGAATAAGATAATAACCACTTTATTATTGCCTCTCGGGCATATTCCCTTCATGGGTATCCTTACTCGACAGGTCCAAGGCCCATCCCTTCGTCAGTGACCGATAAGGCAGCCGCCCCGCTCGAGCTGGAAGCTCCCCAAGTCCAGCACGAAGCTCCCCAACTTGGCCAACAGGAATCTACCCAAAACAAGCAGACATTTGCCCATGGCCATCTGGAAGATGCCCAATACAAGGATGCAACTGACCACCACGAGGAGACACACACCCAGTACAACCAGGATCTTCTCGTTGGCCAGCTGCCAGGTTCCCAAGTCGAGTTCCCACCATTCCAACACGAGGGTCAAGGTCCCCAAGTCGAGGAGGTAGATGCCAACTCCGAGGCACTGGTTTCTGACCTATGGTCTGAAGATCGGCATCACTTGTGCCAGGAAGGTAACATGTTGCAGAACTGTGCTATCCATTTCCAGAATTAAATCCAAAATGCAGAACACTAACTCTAGCGCGGCCACATTTTTTTCGATAATCAACCTGGAGACATCACTATAAGTGGTGGAGGTGGGGTTGAAAGGGGAATAAACATGGGAATAGGGCTGGACAGGATGTCCAGAGGAAAGAGGATCATAATAGTTATTCCTCATGGATGTAGTAGGCCAGCCGACGATAAGATTTGTGCCATGTATACCACTGCATATTCAGTTGCAATCAAGGAGGTTGTCCCCGTCTTACTCCATTGGAAGCTGTACAAGAAAAGCCTAACATATTTAAATCTTTGCTGGCCATGTGGCTATAAGTTTTGTAACTCTTGATTCCAGTTATGTCCGCTGCTGTTCATAAAACCGAAGTATGATATTTCTTTTGTTTCAGTCAAAGTTTCTGATGGACCTCGATGACCCCAATATCGTGTCCTCTCTTGAAATGCATCTCCAGAGCCGTACAAAGCACATGCGTCATGTTCTGAAGAAGGTGTATTGGGACAGTGTCAAAGACAAGAGTAAGGTTTTGCCTAAAGCTCCACCAATAGAGAAGGTTGAAGATGCTGAATGGAAAGTTTTACTAGCCAGTTGGGGCTCAGCCAAGAAACAGGTATGTGTCTTTGCTCACTCGAACTGCTATTGCATCAATTCTATAACAATGATTGTTGCTAATACTTCATACTTTGTTTGTGTAGACGGCCTGTCTGAAAGCTGCAACAAGCAGAGGTTGTGTCATGTTGCTCATAGGGTTCTCGGAGCTATGAGATTTATTGCGACAAGGATCAAGATGCAGTTCAACTGTTCAAAGCTACGCACATAAACCAGCTGGATGGAACATACCCTTCCCTATGAAAAAAACAATTGTAAACCCCCCAGAATTCTTCACATCTCTGTAATCAACATTTTACCTCAATATATTCTTGTAGGGCACCTTCCCTTTGTAAATTTTGCCGCAAACTTCTGTCATCAGCTATTTCACCCATGATTGTCATCTTTAGTTCATGTACATGCATGCTTTAACTTGCTTTTCATCTGCTAGTTCATGTACACGCGTGCTTTAACTTGCTTGTCATCTGCTATTTTAATCTATGTTCTGTACATGCTTGTCGTGTGCTATTTTCATCTATGTTCCTAGGATGCCTGTTTTTCCATCATCTATGTCCCCTAAAAGCTACTTTGGCTAAGATGTATGCCGCAGCGCGTGTAATCAACTCTGTGCGAACTCTGAGCTTTGTTAAGTCAAAGCGGGCAATAAAATGCCTTGTATCTACAAAAAGAAGCTAGTTCGACTGTTGTTGCATATATGCTTGTACATGCAGATCCCTTGTCATTCCAGCATAACCAGATACGTCTGTTAAAATATGCACTTAAGCGTGCTGTCATTTCAGCATGGTTTCCAACTATTTTTTGTACATCCTTGTCGTCAACTAATTTATCTACGCTTGTCGCTAGTAAATTACATGCGTGTTTAATTGCTTGTCATCTGCTAGCTTATGTATGCTTGTCATCTTATATTTCATATCAATGCTCCTTATGAGCTAATTCAGATGCTATCTCATCTTGTCCTTTTGCATGCTCTTAGACTCAAATGGAAGCAAACATGGCGCCAGCTTCGCTGGGGGTCACTGTCAGGCCACCTCTGTCTGCCGCAGAAGCTGTCATTGAGGTGCTCGAACAGGGCCAGCGAAATCCTACGTTCCTAAAGAACATAGGCGTGACAACCACCCGATTTAGAGCAACAAAGCATGATCTCCAACGTCAGCTTAATCGTGAGATAAGCACGAAGCAGGAACTTTTCATGGAGCTGAATGCAGCCATGGATCAGGCTGATGCAGACATGATCGTCCGCCAACAAGAACTAGATAACATTCGAAAGCAATCTGTAGAGAATACCCAGGCTCAACATAGATTCAATGCCATTCTTCAGAAGCTACTGGGTAGGAAACTTTCTACGCCTCAACACAACCCTGCGGCTGGCGAACTGGGTAGCTTACATGAAACTGTTTCTCTTCGTGATGTATTTTGGTGGCTTTTTGGTAGGTGCCCTTGGTGAGCTCTTTTGTGCCCCTTGTGAGGCTGTGAACTATGGCAGATGGCATTCGATGCCTCTGCTGGTAGCCCTTATGAGGCTGTGAACTATTGCAGATGCCCTTTGATGCCTCTGCGGGTGGCCCTTGTGAGGATTTAACCAGTCTTATTTGCTGCATGTGTTTGCGTGTGCTTTTCTGTGAAAACTAGCAGTGCTAGAATTTAAAATTCGTCCGCACCGGCTAAACGGCCTTTCGAACCACGACGATAAAAAACGTCGATCCACGATGACGTCATCAGAGCACCTGGTGACGGATGCGATCCGTTACGGATACGAGAACAGGTGGTACTATATGGTAGGTCCACGAGGCGGCACCTTATTGGATGAAAATCGCGAAGGAAAATCACGTCACGGATACGTTTTGACGTGGCCATGCCATGTTGGTCCACGTGCTGGCTCATTATTCGCGACATCTTACGACGAACTAAAATGTCTCACCGTCGAGCAACGTTATAAATTCGTCGATAATAAGCGTATACGTGGAACTTTTTGAGAGCGCCACGGGGCACATCTATAGTGCTTGAATCTGCGACGAGAAAATAAACGTCGCACATATTATGACGTCATAAAACGGGATCGATGACGACATAAAGTAATGTAACGGTATTTCCAATCGCGACTTTTTAAAACGTCAAGAAAATGATGACGTCAGGAACGGTATAACTGACGTCAGCGGCACCTGTAACGGGTAACGGAAAGTACGATGCCACGTGTGCACACGCTGCGATGGAAAAAAAGCGTCGCTCCTTGTTGGGCCTTGTGCTGGGCCGGCTAGTAGCTCGCGCCGGTCGAATTTCCGTCACGGGATTCGCGACGGATTAGTGTTTATTTACTCGTCGCAGAATCATCCGTGACAGTCGATCAGGAACGTTCACACTCCGTCGCGTAAACCGTCGCGGATTGCCCTTGGCGACGGTTTGGAGCCCATCCTCAACGTTATTGAAACGTTCCAGACCGCGCGGAATTTGGTAGTGGTGGTGGGCCAGGGCCACCACACCACGTGGCGGCGCGGCCAAGGGGTGACGCGCGTCGTGTCATGGTGTGGGCCCGTGGTGTCCCACCTCTGCCCCCTTCTGTCTGGCTCCGGCATGTGTTGAAATAGGAACTCCCCGATGTTTTCCCTGAATAGCTGATCTTTCAGAAATATGGTATCTTGACAGTCCTTTTTCCAGCAGAATTCTTGTTCCGGTTCGCCAATAATCATCAAACATGCATAATAGTTGAAATATCGTAAGTATCATCTCTAGATATGAAATATATCAATGAATAGCAGTAAATTATGATATAAAATAGTGATGCAAAATGGACGTATCAACTTCCCCCAAGCTTAGACCTCGCTTGTCCCCAAGCGGAACTGGACTCGTTAAACTAGACCACAAGTTTATGGAGTGAAGTGTCGATAAATAAAATACGGACAAGCAACATCACATTTATCAATACAAAAATCATTCTAGACAACAACTTTCCTCTAATAATTTAACTTGAAACGAGTAGAGGGAGTCACAATAAAGGCGCAAAGAGAAAATCATAATTGGTTATGGCAAATTTTGCTCTTTTCCAAAGAGTAATTAACGGAGTGTACTTATCTTCCAATCAATGTCTTTATACTAGAGCTTATATTACAGAACTTACATGCTCAATCATAACAGTATCCTTAGATTCATTCATAACTTTGATAGTAATATTCATTTAGATAAAAGTGTTGTGCTAAACAAGGAAGCATAAAAGAAATGATTGAATAAATCAACATATAGATGGTTGGATCACAACAACTCAAATGCTTGATTGAGATACAAGGGAATAGGTTTACTAACTCAACATAAAAAATAAAAGATAGGCCCTTCGCAGAGGGAAGCAGGGATCACTCATGTTCTAGAGTTTTTTATTTTTAATAAATCAGAGGTATTGAAAATATAATTTTGAGAATGGTGTATGTCCATGTCAACGAATGGTAATGAAAAACTTATCATAACTAATGTCAAGCAAGGTTTTTACACTTTTGAGAGCGGTTTCCATTAGCATCTTCCTCTTTTCCTCATTGTTTGCACTTCCCCCCACCAAGCTTTTCACAAACTAGGTCTAGCCGTATCCACGGGTACCCACCAACTTTCATCAGACCATGCGGAAGTGCCGATTTATTCATTATTTAAGTTCATATTATTTGGCACCAGCTCTCGGTAATATTAAGATGAGCACAGATTCCATACTCATCGAGTGCAATAAGAAAGAAGACCCTTGATTGACATAAGAACTAATAAACTTTAAACTACTTCATCATGAGCTAAAACAGGAGCACAAAACATGTCTAATAGTTTTGAAGGTTTTAAAGGTAGCACACAAGCATTTTACTTGGAGTGGCGGTGAAATACCACATATAGGTAGATATGGTGGAGACATCTGGCATGGTTTTGGCTCATAAGAATCATTCCCTCTCGGTATAGGTTTTTGGCTAGCAAGGCTGGGTAGCAAGCATAAGAGTTGAGGGTAACAAACAAATATACATGTGACAGAAAACAATCATGCAATCTTCGTTGGAAGTACAAACGATCTTAACTTGAGAATACTAAGCTTATGAGCCAACAAGAAAAAAAAGATAATGGAATAATGTATCTACATGCATCTCCCTCTTTTCTACTTAATCCTCAAAGTATTGTTGTTACTGGCCAATGCTAAGTTTGCCAAAACCAAATATATTAACTTGATGCTCCCAAAGTGACACCGACACCAATACCAACAACAAGATAAATCATATAATATAAATTGCAAACTAAAATAAGGTGTGCAGAAAGTAAATGATAAAACATATGATTAATATTCCATAATGGCAACTCACACCAAGAGATACATAGATAGACAACTAAAGGAGAGATACTTCCAAACTGCAAACCATCCTATATGATAACTTCTCTACTCATGATATTACTCTACTGAAAAGTACAAAGGTGAAAGATGATAGGGTGATACCGCGACACTCTCCCAAGCTTGGAACAAGCCAAGGGGATGCCAATACCAATGAAGAATTACTCCTTCGGTGGTGGTGGTGAAATCATGATCGAGGTACAAAACGCTCCAGCATCCTGTGAAGCATGTTGTTCTCCTTTTTAAGTATCTCCACCTCCATCCTTGGAGCTCGATATTGATTACAATACTCATTTGTGACTCGAAGAGCTTCCTATACTACATGAAGGAGCTGAGGTATGGGACTAGTGGTATTGGTCCCTCTATATTATGAGAAAAAGCACGGCCAGTGTTAATTGATCCCACAAGAGTAGGTTTCCTCGATCCTGCAACAATATTTTCCTATTTTCTTAATGATATCTTCTTTACTTCCTACTTGGGCTTAGGAACTTGGAGACCATCTTCCATAGCCTCCTTTCCCTTGTCGTTGTTCGAAAAAATTCATACCGAAAGGAAGGTACAGGGTGAATAAATGGGCGGGAGACGGGCTCCAAGGCGCCCACACCATGTGGTGGCGCGGCCAGTGGTGGGCCCGCGCCATGGCATGGTGTGGTGCATTCGGGCACCGTTTCCTATCCTTTTTCGTCTCGTAATTTTCCATATTTAATAAAAACAACAAAAATAGATGTTGGAGATTCAAACGAGAATTTTTTATTACCAAATAAGTTACTTATTCGAAAATGGACTCTACAGTTTCTGGAATTTTCTCTTTAATAAAAATTTCCGGAGTCACCACTTAAATAATGTCAACCTCTTCATTATAAGAATCTCCAGAAATATAATGTTTGAGTCTTTGCCCATTCACCACTTGTGTAGTGTTATATTTAAGTGAAACAATTTTGATTGCACCCGAACAATACACCTCTTCAATAACAAAAGGTCTCTCCCATCTTGAGAGTAATTTTCCTTTAAAAAATCTGAGACGAGACCTATACAATAGAAATTTCTCACCAACATGGAACTCTCTCTTAAGAATTCTCCTATCATGCCATTTTTTAACTTTTTCTTTAAAGAGTCTATAATTTTAATAAGCTTAATTTCTCCATTCATCTAAAGAACTCAAGTCAAGAAACCTTTTCTTACCAGCAAGTTTAAAATCTCTATTAAGTTCTTTCATTGCCCAATACGGCTTTTGTTCTAATTCTAAAGGCAAGTGAAAATATTTTCCATAAACCATTTTGTAAGGAGACATACCCATAGGATTTTTATAAGTAGTTCTTTAAGCCCACAAAGCATCATTTAGCTTACTAGCCCAATTTTTCCTAGATTTATTAACAGTCTTTTGCAAGATAGATTTAATCTCTCTATTTGATAGTTCTATTTGCCCGCTTGTTTGGGGATGATAATCTGAGGCAATTCTATGATTAACATCATATTTAGCAAGGGTTTTTCTAAAAACACCATGAATAAAGTGAGAGCCTCCATCAGTCATAAGATATCTACGCACACTAATCCTAGGAAAAATAACATCCATAAGAATTTTTAATGAGGTTTCACCATAATCACTCTTTGTAGGTATAGCCTCTAGCCACTTAGTAACATAAGTGCTACAATGGGAGTACCAAGCCAGAAGACTAGCTGAATGATTATGTCACAGCCGTGCACATTGCAGGCGGCAATCGGAGATGGGCTGTGCGGTATGTTCCGCAGATGCTAGAGGGTCCGGCTAGGACGTGGCTAAACAACTTTCCCAAGCACAGTATCAACTGCTGGCTAGACTTCTCGGAAGCCTTCATCAGCAACTTCACCAGCACCTACCAGAGGCCGAATAGGCCGCAGCAATTGTCTGCTTGCAAGCAGCGAGAAGAGGAGACTGGCAGTGAGTATCTTACTCGGTGGAGCACCTTGAGGACACCTGTGAGGGTGTGAATGAGGCTCAGGCCATTACTTGGTTTGCTCAAGGCTGCAGGCATGGCAGCATGTTGTGGCAGAAGCTGCAAAGAGACATGCCGAGTACCCTCGCCGAGACAATCAAGATTGCAGATATGTATGCACTCGGCGATCCTACTCAGCCCCTGCTTGACTCCCCTGAGCCGAGAAGGAAGTTCCAAAATGGCAACAGGCGCAATGATTTCCGCAACAAGAGAAGAGGTGACCGGATTGATACTCGGTATGATCCCGAGGAGGTGAATGTTGTGACCACGACTGCTGGGAGTAGCCAACGGCAAAAAACTGCTGGAGCCCAGTACGGGCAAAACCAGAATCAGGGCCAAGGCATCAAGAAGCCCTACGCTGCTCCCCAGCAGAGTAGCGGCAACTTGGATGCAGCTCCGAACTTCATATTTGCAAACATGAAGGATGGTCCATGCAGTTTCCACACTCGGCATCCGATTAGGCCAGCCAACCACACTACCCGGCAGTGCAGCTGGTGGGAGCGCATCAAGAATGAAGACTTGCCCCTCCTCCTCCTCTGCCGGCTGCGAACGCTAATGTGCAGCCTATTCGGGCAGCTGCTCCCAGGCCTGCAGCGTTTCCGAGAAGAGAGAATGTGAACCAGGTGACCTTAGGAGCCAACCGCAACTACAACTACGACAACCGCAACCGCAACTTCTACACCCGCAACAACAGAGGCAACAACAACAACAACAACAACAACAACAAAGGCAACAACAACAACGGCAACAATGGTGGTGGAGACCGCAACCAGTACCAGGAGCACCATGAGAGCTACATGATCTTCGTCACCGAGCCAGTCGACAAGCAGTCGCAGCACAAGCGCGCGATGGAGGTAAACTCCGTCATCCCGGCTGTGCCTCACTATCTGCGCTGGTGCGACCAGGAGGTGACTTGGTCCAAGGCTGATCACCCCAAGGTGATGCCGAACCCGGGTAGCTATGCTCTGGTGGTGGATCCCACTTTCCTGGGACCCGAGAAGAACGTCCGTTTCAGCAAAGTGCTGATTGACAACGGCAGCAGCATCAACATCATGTACCTGGACACATTGAAGAAGCTCGGCCTTGCCGAGAACATGCTGCTGCCCAGCAAGACCACATTCCATGGGTTGGAGTAGATGCGCAACATTCCATGGGTTGGAGTAGATGCCACCAGTCGTCGGGTTCTTCAGTCGATAGGCGCCTCCTAGGATAACTTCGTGTATTATGAAGGGTCCCTCCCATGGTGGTTCGAGTTTGTGTCCTTCCTTCTGCTTGAGCCGTAGCACCAAATCTCCCACCACGAAGGCTCTGTGACGTATGCGGCGACTATGATAGTTTCGCAACGGCTGTTGGTATACTGCGGATCTTGCAAGCGCAATGTCGCGTATTTCGTCGAGTGCGTCCATATCTTCCGCGAGTGCCCTGTTAGAGGTTTCCTCGCTATAGGCAACGACCGTGGGGCGCTGAATTTGATATCCTCGGGAAGGACTGCTTCAGCCCCGTATACCATGAAAAATGGTGTGTATTTTGTGTATCGATTTGGGGTTGTGCGGAGGCTCCATAGCACGGAGGGTAGCTCTTCTTCCCAATATCCTGCTGCTGGGTGTAGGCGGTCGAGTAGCCGTTTCTTGATGCCAGCGGCGACCAATCCGTTGGATCATTCGACCTGGCCGTTGGTTTGCGGATAAGCCACTGAAGCGAAACTGAAGGTGATTCCTTTTTCTTCTCAGAACTGCTGTGTTTCCTTGGCCGTGAAGTTGCTGCCATTGTCGGTGATGATGTTATGTGGTATGCCAAATCTACATACAATGGAGTCGAGGAATTTGACGGCGCATTGGGCACTACCCGAGGTGACTGGGATCGCTTCGATCCACTTTGTAAATTGGTCGACTACAACAAGCAAGTGTGTGTATCCTCCGGGTGTAGACTTGCGTAGTGGTCCTACCATGTCTAGTCCCCATTGTGCAAAGGGCCAGGCGATAGGTATCATGTGTAGTTCCGTGGCAGGGGCGTGTGGCTTGGGCGCGAATCGCTGGCAAGCGTTGCCTCTATCGACTAGGTCCTTTGCGTCTCTGGCTGCTTTAAGCCAGTAGAATCCTGCCCAAAAAGCTTTGCCCACGATTGCCTTCCATCTTGCGTGGTGGCCGCAATCTCCTTGATGTATGTCTCGCAACAATTCTTTGCCATCTTCGGGTGCTATGCATCTCTGCAGTATTCCTAAGATGCTTTGCTTGTATAACTCTTCGTTGAGTACCCAAAAAGATTTGTTGCGTCGTACTATTTGTCGAGCCTCGCAAGCGTCTTCTGGAAGCTGTTTGGTGGACAAGTAGTCGAGGTATTTCTGCGTCCAGACTAGCTCGACCAGAAAAACTTGTCTTGAAATTCCGTGGCTGAGCTCGATGATAGCGACTTGCGGGCTAACATCTGTCTCTAGTGCTGCGGGTGCTCCTGCAGCTTTCTTGACCTTTACTGAACGCTTGGTTATCTTCTCGGAATATAATCCTGGCGGTATGGGTGTATTTGTGGATTCCATGTTTGCCAGCCTATCTGCTACTTCGTTGTTGGATCTCGCGATGTGCTTCAGCTCACATCCTTTGAAACTTCCTTCGAGTAGATTATACATGTCCCTATAGGCAACCATGTTTTCTGCGATAACATCGCATTCCTTCATTGTCTGTTGCACGATGAGGTTGGAATCGCCATAGATCATCAATCGGGTGGCTCCACACGCGATTGCCATCTTCATGCCATGTAACAGGGCCTCGTATTCTGCGTCGTTGTTGGATGCTGGATCGTCGGGTGGGAAGTCCAATCGCAGGACGTACTGCAGCTTATATCCTCTGGGAGATATAAGGACGATCCCAGCTCCAGCTCCTTCATTCCTCTTGGACCCGTCGAAGTACATGATCCAGTTACTCGTGTATTCTGATGGCCCGGGTGTTTGTAATTCTGTCCACTCGCTTAGGAATTCCACGAGTACCTGTGACTTCACGGAATTGCGTCCTGCATAGATGATGTCCCAGGCGCCTAGCTCGATGCTCCATTTTGCTATTCTTCCAGATGCCATAGGATTGTTCATGATGGTACCGAGTGATGTGTCGTTTACCACCGTTACGGTATGTTCCTGGAAGTAATGCTTGAGCTTTCGAGCCGTGAGAACAACTCCGTATGTGAGCTTCTGGTAGTGAGGCTATCGTTGTTTGCACGGCGAGAGCACCTCACTGATGTAGTAGATTGGTCTTTGAACTCCATATGCCTTGCCGTCCTCAGGTCGTTCGACTACGATGGCCGTACTGATGACTTGATTTGTTGCGGCTAGGTAAAGGTTGAGTGGTTCCCTTTCTTGTGGTGTTGCCAGAACGCGCCTGCTCTGTAAGGCTCGTTTCAGGTCCGCGAATGCCTGTCTTGCTTCGGGTGTCCACTCGAACTGATCTATCTTTTTCAATAACTTGTAGAAGGGTAGTGCATGTTCGCCCAATCGTGCAATGAATCTGCTCAAGGCTGCTAATCGCCCTGCGAGCTATTGCACCCCGCGAAGATTGGTGGGCTCCTTCATTGTCAAGATTGCTTGTATTTTCTCTGGGTTGGCTTCAATTCCTCTGGCGGACACCAGGTACCCGATAAGTTGTCCTGCTGGGACGCCGAAGACGCATTTTGTCGGGTTGAGCTTGATCCTATATGCATTTAGAGAATCCAATGTTTCCCTGATATCCTCGAGGAGCGTGTCCTCCACTCGAGTCTTGATGACGATGTCGTCAATGTACACTTGTACGTTCTTGCCAATGAGCTTGGCGAGGCATTTTTGCATGCAACACTGATATGTTGCGCCTGCGTATTTGACCCCGAAAGGCATTCTCGTGTAGCAGTATACACCATGAGGTGTAATGAATGATGTCTTTTCCTTATCTTCCCGTTTCATCCTAATCTGGTTGTATCCCGAGTAGGCATCTAAGAAGGAGAGGTGTTGGCAGCCTGCAGTGGATTCCACGATCTGGTCGATCCGCAGGAGGGGAAAGTTATCCTTGGGGCAGTGTTTGTTCAGCGACGTGTAGTCGATGCACACGCGAAGGATGTTGGTGTTCTTCTTTGGGACCAGCACTGGGTTTGCTAACCAAGTGGATATTTTTATCTCCCTCATGAATTTTGCTGCGAGCAGTCTATTTACTTCTTCTTCAAGCGCTTTCTGCTTGGGCTCTGAGAACCGTCGGGTGGTCTGCTTGATGGGTTTTGCGTCTTTGTAGACTTTGAGTGAGTGCTCGGCGAACTCCCTGGGTATCCCTGGCATATCTGAGGGTTGCCAGGCGAAAAATTCCCAGTACTCACGGAGGAGTTCGATGAACGCGCTTTCCTATGCTGGCGAGAGGATGGTAGAAACCATCGCCATTTTCGCAGAATCTGTCGGGTGCACTTGGTGTTTGCGAGTGTCACTGTTGGCAGTGAATTCTAGCTCTGGTGCGTTCTTCTTCGTGAGGGGCATCACGGAGTGATCCGTGGTTTTTGCTATCTCCTCCAGTTCTTCTTGCATCCCGAAAGATTTGGCGATCTCGTTGAACTCGATGTCGCACTTGTTGGATTTTTTGGAAATCGCCGTCAATGGTGATTGTGCCATATTCCCCGGGTAGCTTGAGCTTCAGATATGCATAGTGTGGTACAGCCATGAATCTTGCGAACGTTGTTCGACCAAGAATGGCGTGAAACTGTGAAGGACAGTCAACTACTTCGAAGTCGAGAAATTCTCTCCTGTAATTGTGTCGATTGCCCAACACCACCTCCAAATTAATTGTTCCGAGTGGGCGGATCGCCTTTCCTGGAACGATCCCGTGGAAGGATGTCTCTGATTCGGCGAGCCCTTCCAGGTTCCTGTTCATCCGATGGAGTGTGTCCGCGTAGATGATGCTGATGCCGCTGCCCCCGTCCATGAATACGCGAGCCAGTTCGTAATTGTCAATTTGTGCTTGGATTACTAGGGCAGCGTGTCCTGGTCGATAGACTCGCGGAGGGTGGTCTTCCTTGCAAAAGGTGGTTGGTTGGTCCTCCATCTTCATGTACTCGGGTCTTCCTTGTGGGGTTTGCACAACCATGCATAACTGTCGCGTGTTTGTCTTCTGGGCCATGCGGGACGGGCAGACTTTTTGTATCATCCCTAACAGTCCGGCGGGGTTCGGGTATGCGTTACCTCCCGCGTTGGCGACGGGCGGCGCAGGTAGTGCGGCTAGCACCGCGTTTTGGTTTTCTGGTGGAGGTAGGAGTTGTGGCAGTTGGAATCCTTGGTGTCCTCCTCCTGGAAGCTGCGGGTAGCCTTTTTTTTTTTTTTTTTTTTTTGAAAGCAGCTGCGGGTAGCCTTGACTAACTGCCGTTCTGTTCTTCTTTGAAAAGGCCTCGTGAATGTCAAGGAACTTTCGGCAATCCTTTAGAAGGTGTGTTGCCTTAGTTTTGCATGTGCGCTTATCTGTAAATAGATGTAGCGTGCAGTATCCATCAAAGTCCTCTTCGGAACTTTTGTCCTCCGCCTTTGGCTTCCATTCACGATTTCCTCAGCGTCCTCTATCGCTATTTCGTGTGAATTTTGTCGCCACCAGTTCTTCTCGGTCGTCGTGATCATAGTACTTCCTTCTTTTCTTTCGACCGTGGCGGTCGTCTTTGGGTGCGGGCGAAGATGCCCTCTCGTTGCGCACTGAGTCCTCTCCGTTATCCCATCTATCGGCTATGATCATTAGCTCTCCAATAGTTTTGGGCGCAGCTCGTCCCAATTATTCGCTGAAAGCAGTTCGTCGAGCCCCCTTTGCGAAAGCTATGACTGCTACTTCCTCTGATATGTTCCCTGCGGTGTTCCTGAGCGTGGTGCATCGCTGGATATATTCGCGAGTGGACTCGCCACTCTTCTGCTTGCAGGCTCGAAGTTCCTCGATGTTCGTTGGTCTTTTGTATGTTGCTTAGAAAGTTTTGCAGAAATCCAAGTGTAGATCGTCCCATGACCCGTAGGAGGACTTTGGTCTTGCTTCCAGCCAACTGCGTGCCGCTCCTACCTAGTGTAGGTTGAGGTACTGCATAGCCGTGTTCTTGTTTCTATGTTGACATTTTACTGCCGTGAGGTGATCCGACAGCCATGACGAAGGTTCGAGTGAACCATCGTATTTTGTTACTTCCGTGCTGAGTTTGAATCATTTGGGTAGAGGCGCCTCGCGGATGCGGCGAGCGAAGCATAACGCGCCGCAGGTTTCGTCATTAGAAGATCCGAACGAGGAGCGCGCGCGGTTCCTTGCTGCTCTCGCCTTGTCCACTTTATTTTGCGCGATATCTGATCGCGCATTATAACCTGGCTGATCATGACCGATTTCCTTCCTTGGTTCCTTGCTGCGATTTCGCAAGCGGCTGCTATGATGTCGCGAGCCGTGGTCTTTATTCCTCGGGCTACCTTCGCTGCTGCTCCGGCTATCATCACGTCGCCGGGCTTCTTTTCCTCGACCACGGCGAGGCGATTTTTCCCTCCTGGGCGAAGCACTCCTGCGCCTGCGGGATGCTTCCTTCTCCTTCTGTGCAGCAGCTTTCCAGCGATCATAGGAGCCAAGCCTTGAGGCTGCCATGCCTAATCCCTTCTGAACTTGCTTGTATTGCTCCGCTCAGGGATCGTTTTCCCCTGGTTGATTTATCTGCATGTAGGTTGCTGTGGCTAGGACCGCGGCAGCGGGAGTTTGGGGATAGATGTTTCCCTCCTCGTCGACCCGCATGAGGGAAGGTCCGAGTGACTTGCTAATTCCGTTCAGGGACTCGTCGTCCATGGTCGCGGTTATTGAGGCGTATCCCTTCCTCGCGGGACGAGTCCCGACAGAAGGTGTCAAGGACAGCGCGGCCCGGCGTTGGCTCGACTCGTCCGCCAATCTCTTCCGATTGGCTATATCTATACGAGCTTCCTTGATCGCAGTAGCCTCTCTCACTAGATGATAGTGGTAGGCGGTCATATCTTCGTGTGGGGCTCCGATTGCAGGTGGTTTGCTCGTGCGGATAGCCTCCTTTGCTCGGACCCAAGCGTCTCGTGAGGCGCCGATCTCAGCGCATTCCCTTGCGCTGTGTTCAGTTTCTTCGGGTGGTTCTTCCGATCCTGCCATGCAGACTTGAGCGAGATATGGCTTGTGGGTCCTAGGCGTGGCTTGAAAGGACTTCCTGATCCGAGAGGGTTCCTCTGTAGAGAGGGTATGGAAGTTGCTGGTGTTGAGGCGGATGGACTCGCCACTTTTTGCCAAGTTGCGATCCGCGCGGTAGGGTCATGAATCGACAGCTCCTAGGCTGGAGATCGACTCAGATCCCGATTCCTCACGGAAGTAAAGGATCCCATCTTTGTTGGTGTAGAACTTGAAGCTCCCGGACGTCAAGGTGACGCTCTTCTCCAGATCGTTGAATACCGGGCGTGATTCCGGCGAGTGAGGGGTGACTACGACAGCTCCGATTCAAATCAGGTTGGTCGGAGTCAAAGTCAAGGGTTTCCAACGTGAGTTGGTTGTCGATGAAGCCGAAGATGCCGGAGATCCAACACCCGCCGTTCCCACAGACGACGCCAATTGTCGAATCTGCATCTCAACAAATCCCTCGGGTGAACCCATAGGGTTTCGATTAAGAGAACCTGTAGGCGCTGGTGACGATCGTCGGCTAGACAGGGGGCACGATTTACCCAGGTTCAGGGCCCTCGTAGAGGTAAAACCCTTAATCCTGCCTCTGTCGATCTGTATTTCCTAGTAGATCGGTTACAATGCGGGGTTGCTCAAGTCGAGAGTATGACCTCGACCTTAAGGCTTGGTGGTGCGGTATTGCTTGTCCTCTCCTGGTGGTTCTCCTGGCCTTATATAGGTGGCCAGGTCTCAAATCTCACCCGGGGAGGACTCGAACTCTAACCCTAAGTCGGCGAACGTTGAGTCTGTCACACCCGATCATAACGTGGTGTCTCGAAACGATGAACTTTCTTAACGATGCATACTTAAGGAAGAACACATTATTATCTTGATATTAAGTGAGAGGGATCATCTTATAATGGTATTGTCGCTATCTAAGCAAAACAAGATGCATAAAAGGATTAACATCACAGACATGACATGTAAGGATAACATGATATGATATGGTCCTCCTTGCACTTGATCTTCATCATGTGCATCATGGTATGATCTCCATCATTCCACGGTCGTGGTACCAAGTACCTTGGCACCCCAATATTGATTGTCCATCAATAATAAGACAACAATATGTATACCTTCCGGTATATCAATAATTTACAAAATAGATCATCTCATAATCAAATTTCTAAAATTGACCATATCACATCACATGCCCAGCAAAAACTAGTTAGACGCTTCTAATTTATTTTTTGCATATTTTACGTGGCTTAGGGCTTTCGAGGATAGAACCGTTCATACCTACGAACATCAACCACAACGTTGATAAACACATTTTTAACAACCCTTCGTGGATTAGATCTTAACTATAGTAGGAGAAACAGATACCCGCAAGCTACTTATGCAATACAAGTTGCATGTCAGTTGTGGAACAAGTCTCATGTACGTGCACATGTAAGGTTAGTCCGGGCCGCTTCATCCCACTATGCCACTAAGATCATAAAATAATCAAGGAGGTAATAACATGATCATCAACGCCCACATACACCTATGTGTTCTACCCGTACAAAACATCTACGCATAGATCCGGCTCTGATACCACTGAAGGGGTCGTTGCATAGAAAACAAAAAATTTCCTACGCGAGAGACACCTGAAAGGCCAAGATCTAATCAAGGAGACGAAGTGCAACGGGCAATAAGAGGGTTAAGTAGAAGTAGAACACATACCCTCGAAGACACAAAGAGTTACAAGATCAAATCTTGTTGTTGGCGTAGTCGTACTCACACCGATCCCGATAGCGAGAAGATGTGCACCGCAATCCGGCGGTGCCTCCGCGATCGGTCACACGTACGGTTGATGACGACCTCCGTTCCCTCGATCCAGGGGGGCGCGGAAATAGAGGATCCCTCGGAACTCCAGCAACACGACGGCGTGCTGGTGGTGAAGAATCCCACGGTCAGGGCTTCTCCAAGCGGGAGACCATGGAATGGAGCAGCGGTTGGAGAGGAAGTAAAGATGACACCAAGTGTGTGGGGAGAGGGAGGTCCAACCCCTCTTTATATAGGAGGGGGAGGCAGCCACGATTTTTTGGTGCCTCCACCTCTCCCCTCATCATGTGGGTGGAGTCTCCACTCAACCCACTCATTCTCCCATCAATTCCCACTCAAAATTCCAAGGGTTTTCTTTAATAAATAAATAAAACAATTTCATTTATTTATTTTAATATTTGTTAATCCTATTAACAAACATTAACAGTTACCCCCTTGAACTATTTGTTAATCAAACATTAACATATACCACCTTGAACTATTTCAATATTCCTCGAAACAATTCCGGTGACTATTTCAATATTTCCCGAATAAATTTCGGTGTTGCTCAAAACATTATTCATTATTCCGTATCCTCTCAAATGCGTCATTGAACCTTAAGTGTGTCACCCTACGGTTCGCGAATAAGATAGACATGATTGAGACTCCTCTCCGATCAATAATCAACAGCGGGATCTGGAAATCCGTGATGACTCCTATATATTCAACGATGACTCTCGTGATCGTGTGAACCAACAACGTCGTGAACTATTCCGTTTTTCTCGCGATATTTTACTTGGCCGAGATTCGATCATTGGTATCAAACATACCTTGTTCAATCTCGTTACCGTCAAGTACTCTTTTCTCGTTCCCGTGATATAACATCCTTGTGATCAGATCACGTGCTTGCAAGCGGTTTTGATGTGATATCACCGAGAGGGCCCAGAGTATATCTCTCCGTCATTTTGGATGGACAAATCCCACTCTTGATCCATGATCCTCAACTAATACTTTCCGAATACCTAACGGTACCTTTATAGTCACCCTGTTATGGTGTGACGTTTGATGACATCAAAGCACCCTTCCGGTATCGGTGATTGACATGATCTCATGGTCTAAGGAATAACTTACTTCGTACGCAAGATATGACAATATAAACTAAATGACTTGATCGTATTGTTATCTTGATATTGGGTATGTGTTCATCACATCATTCTTCTAATGACATGACCCCGTTATTAACAACATCCAATGTTCATGATCAGGAAACCATGATCATCTATTAATCAACTAGCTAGTTAAAAGAGAGGCTTTAGTAGGAACAATTGTTTGTTTATTAAACACACATGTATCAACGTTTCCGGTTAATACAATTCTAGCATGAGAAATAAACATTCATCATAAACAAGGAATAAGATAATAACCACTTTATTATTGCATCTAGGGCATATTCCCTTCACAGGTATCCTTACTCGACAGGTCCAAGGCCCATCCCTTCGCCAGTGACCGATAAGGCAGCCGCCCCGCTCGAGCTGGAAGCTCCCCAAGTCCAGCACGAAGCTCCCCAACTTGGCCAAAAGGAATCTGCCCAAAACAAGCAGACAGTTGCCCATGGCCATCTGGAAGCTGCCCAATACAAGGATGCAACTGACCACCACGAGGAGACACACACCCAGTACAACCAGGATCTTCTCGTTGGCCAGCTGCCAGGTTCCCAAGTCGAGTTCCCACCATTCCAACACGAGGGTCAAGGTCCCCAAGTCGAGGAGGTAGATGCCAACTCCGAGGCACTGGTTTTTTACCTATGGTCTGAAGATCGGCATCACTTGTGCCAGGAAGGTAACATGTTGCAGAACTGTGCTATCCATTTCCAGAATTAAATCCGAAATGCAGAACACTAACTCTAGCGCGGCCACATTTTTTTCGATAATCAACCTGGAGACATCACTATAAGTGGTGGAGGTGGGGTTGAAAGGGGAATAAACATGGGAATAGGGCTGGACAGGATGTCCAGAGGAAAGAGGATCATAATAGTTATTCCTCATGGATGTAGTAGGCCAGCCGACGATAAGATTTGTGCCATGTATACCACTGCATATTCAGTTGCAATCAAGGAGGTTGTCCCCGTCTTACTCCATTGGAAGTTGTACAAGAAAAGCCTAACATATTTAAATCTTTGCTGGCCATGTGGCTATAAGTTTTGTAACTCTTGATTCCAGTTATGTCCGCTGTTGTTCATAAAACCGAAGTATGATATTTCTTTTGTTTCAGTCAAAGTTTCTGATGGACCTCGATGACCCCAATATCGTGTCCTCTCTTGAAATGCATCTCCAGAGCCGTACAAAGCACATGCGTCATGTTCTGAAGAAGGTGTATTGGGACAGTGTCAAAGACAAGAGTAAGGTTTTGCCTAAAGCTCCACCAATAGAGAAGGTTGGAGATGCTGAATGGAAAGCTTTACTAGCCAGTTGGGGCTCAGCCAAGAAACAGGTCTGTGTCTTTGCTCACTCGAACTGCTATTGCATCAATTCTATAACAATGATTGTTGCTAATACTTCATACTTTGTTTGTGTAGACGGCCTGTCTGAAAGCTGCAGCAAGCAGAGGTTGTGTCATGTTGCTCATAGGGTTCTCGGAGCTATGAGAATTATTGCGAAAAGGATCAAGATGCAGTTCAACTGTTCAAAGCTACGTACATAAACCAGCTGGATGGAACATACCCTTCGCCTATGAAAAAAAACAATTGTAAACCCCCCAGAATTCTTCACATCTCTGTAATCAACATTTTACCTCAATATATTCTTGTAGGGCACCTTCCCTTTGTAAATTTTGCCGCAAACTTCTGTCATCAGCTATTTCACCCATGATTGTCATCTTTAGTTCATGTACATGCATGCTTTAACTTGCTTTTCATCTGCTAGTTCATGTACACGCGTGCTTTAACTTGCTTGTCATCTGCTATTTTAATCTATGTTCTGTACATGCTTGTCGTGTGCTATTTTCATCTATGTTCCTAGGATGCCTGTTTTTCCATCATCTATGTCCCCTAAAAGCTACTTTGGCTAAGATGTATGCCGCAGCGCGTGTAATCAACTCTGTGCGAACTCTGAGCTTTGTTAAGTCAAAGCGGGCAATAAAATGCCATGTATCTACAAAAAGAAGCTAGTTCGACTGTTGTTGCATATATGCTTGTACATGCAGATCCCTTGTCATTCCAGCATAACCAGATACGTCTGTTAAAATATGCACTTAAGCGTCCTGTCATTTTAGCATGGTTTCCAACTATGTTTTGTACACCCTTGTCGTTAACTAATTTATCTACGCTTGTCGCTAGTAAATTACATGCGTGTTTAATTGCTTGTCATCTGCTAGCTTATGTATGCTTGTCATCTTATATTTCATATCAATGCTCCTTATGAGCTAATTCAGCTGATATCTCATCTTTTCCTTTTGCATGCTTTTAGACTCAAATGGAAGCAAACATGGCGCCAGCTTCGCTGGGGGTCACTGTCAGGCCACCTCTGTCTGCCGCAAAAGCTGTCATTGAGGTGCTCGAACAGGGCCAGCGAAATCCTACGTTCCTAAAGAACATAGGCGTGACAACCACCCGATTTAGAGCAACAAAGCATGAGCTCCAATGTCAGCTTAACCGTGAGATAAGCACGAAGCAGGAACTTTTCATGGAGCTGAATGCAGCCATGGATCAGGCTGATGCAGACATGATCGTCCGCCAACAAGAACTAGATAACATTCGAAAGCAATCTGTAGAGAATACCCAGGCTCAACATAGATCCAATGCCATTCTTCAGAAGCTACTGGGTAGGACACTTTCTACGCCTCAACACAACCCTGCGGCTGGCGAACTGGGTAGCTTAAATGAAACTGTTGCTCTTCGTGATGTATTTTGGTGGCTTTTTGGTAGGTGCCCTTGGTGAGCTCTTTTGTGCCCCTTGTGAGGCTGTGAACTATGGCAGATGGCATTCGATGCCTCTGCTGGTAGCCCTTATGAGGCTATGAACTATTGCAGATGGCCTTTGATGCCTCTGCGGGTGGCCCTTGTGAGGCTGTAACCAGTCTTATTTGCTGCATGTGTTTGCGTGTGCTTTTCTGTGAAAACTAGCAGTGCTAGAATTTAAAATTCGTCCGCACCGGCTAAACGGCCTTTCGAACCACGACGATAAAAAAACGTCGATCCACGATGACGTCATCCGAGCACCTGGTGACGGATGCGATCCGTTACGGATACGAGAACACGTGGTACTATATGGTAGGTCCACGAGGCGGCACCTTATTGGATGAAAATCGCGAAGGAAAATCACGTCACGGATACGTTTCGACGTGGCCATGCCATGTTGGTCCACGTGCTGGCTCATTATTCGCGACATGTTACGACGAACTAAAATGTCTCACCGTCGGGCAACGTTATAAATTCGTCGATAATAAGCGTATACGTGAAACTTTTTGAGAGCGCCACGGGGCACATCTATAGTGCTTGAATCTGCGACGAGAAAATAAACGTCGCACGTATTATGACGTCATAAAACGGGATCGATGACGACATAAAGTAATGTAACGGTATTTCCAATCGCGACTTTTTAAAACGTCAAGCAAATGATGACGTCAGGAACGGTATAACTGACGTCAGCGGCACCCGTAACGGGTAACGGAAAGTACGATGCCACGTGTGCACACGCTGCGATGAAAAAAAACGTCGCTCCTTGTTGGGCCTTGTGTTGGGCCGGCTAGTAGCTCGCGCCGGTCGAATTTCCGTCACGGGATTCGCGACGGATTAGTGTTTATTTAATCGTCGCAGAATCATCCGTGACAGTCGATCAGGAACGTTCTCACTCTGTCGCGTAAACCGTCGCGGATTGCCCTTGGCGACGGTTTGGAGCCCATCCTCAACGTTATTGAAACGTTCCAGACCGCGCGGAATTTGGTAGTGGTGGTGGGCCAGGGCCACCACACCACGTGGCGACGCGGCCAAGGGGTGACGCGCGTCGTGTCATGGTGTGGGCCCATGGTGTCCCACCTCTTCCCCCTTCTATCTGGCTCCGGCATGTGTCGAAATAGGAACTCCCCGATGTTTTCCCTGAATAGCTGATCTTTCAGAAATATGGTATCTTGACAGTCCTTTTTCCAGCAGAATTCTTGTTCCGGTTCTCCAATAATCATCAAACATGCATAATAGTTGAAATATCGTAAGTATCATCTCTAGATATGAAATATATCAATGAATAGCAGTAAATTATGATATAAAATAGTGATGCAAAATGGACGTATCAACTTCCCCCATGCTTAGACCTCGCTTGTCCCCAAGCGGAACTGGACTCGTTAAACTAGACCACAAGTTTATTGAGTGAAGTGTCGATAAATAAAATATAGACAAGCAACATCACATTTATCAATACACAAATCATTCTAGACAACAACTTTCCTCTAATAATTTAACTTGAAACGAGTAGAGGGAGTCACAATAAAGGCGCAAAGAGAAAATCATAATTGGTTATGGAAAATTTTGCTCTTTTCCGAAGAGTAATTAACGGAGTGTACTTATCTTCCAATCAAAGTCTTTATACTAGAGCTTATATTACAGAACTTACATGCTCAATCATAACAGTCTCCTTAGATTCATTCATAACTTTGATAGTAATATTCATTTAGATAAAAGTGTTGTGCTAAACAAGGAAGCATAAAAGACATGATTGAATAAATCAACATATAGATGGTTGGATCACAACAACTCAAATGCTTGATTGAGATCGAAGGGAATAGGTTTACTAACTCAACATAAAAAAAATTAAAAGATAGGCCCTTCGCAGAGGGGAGCAGGGATCACTCATGTTCTAGAGTTTTTTATTTTGAATAAATCAGAGGTATTGAAAATATAATTTTGAGAATGGTGTATGTCCATGTCAACGAATGGTAATGAAAAACTTATCATAACTAATGTCAAGCAAGGTTTTTACACTTTTGAGAGCGGTTTCCATTAGCAGCTTCCTCTTTTCCTCATTGTTTGCACTTCCCCCCACCAAGCTTTTCACAAACTAGGTCTAGCCGTATCCACGGGTACCCACCATCTTTCATCAGACCATGCGGAAGTGCCGATTTATTCATATTATTTGGCACCAGCTCTCGGTAATATTAAGATGAGCACTGATTCCATACTCATCGAGTGCAATAAGAAAGAAGACCCTTGATTGTCATAAGAAATAATAAACTTTAAACTACTTCATCATGAGCTAAAACAGGAGCACAAAACATGTTTAATAGTTTTGAAGGTTTTAAAGGTAGCAGACAAGCATTTTACTTGGAGTGGCGGTGAAATACCACATATAGGTAGATATGGTGGAGACATCTGGCATGGTTTTGGCTCATAAGAATCATTCCCTCTCGGTATAGGTTTTTGGCCAGCAAGGCTAGGTAGCAAGCATAAGAGTTGAGGGAAACAAACAAATATACATGTGATAGAAAACAATCATGCAATCTTCGTTGGAAGTACAAACGATCTTAACTTGATAATACTAAGCTTATGAGCCAACAAGAAAAAAAGATAATGGAATAATGTATCTACATGCATCTCCCTCTTTTCTACTTAATCCTCAATGTATTGTTGTTACTGGCCAATGCTAAGTTTGCCAAAACCAAATATATTAACTTGATGCTCCCAAAGTGACACCGACACCAATACCAACAACAAGATAAATCATATAATATAAATTGCAAACTAAAATAAGGTGTGCAGAAAGTAAATGATAAAACATCTGATTCATATTCCATAATGGCAACTCACACCAAGAGATACATAGATAGACAACTAGAGGAGAGATACTTCCAAACTGCAAACCATCCTATATGATAACTTCTCTACTCATGATATTACTCTACTGAAAAGTACAAAGGTGAAAGATGATAGGGTGATACCGCGACACTCCCCCAAGCTTGGAACAAGCGAAGGGGATGCCAATACCAATGAAGAATTACTCCTTCGGTGGTGGTGGTGAAATCATGATCGAGGTACAAAACGCTCCAGCATCCCGTGAAGCATGTTGTTCTCCTTTTTAAGTATCTCCACCTCCATCCTTGGAGCTCGATATTGATTACAAAACTCATTTGTGACTCGAAGAGCTTCCTATACTACATGAAGGAGCTGAGGTAAGGGACTAGTGGTATTGGTCCCTCTATATTATGAGAAAAAGCACGGCTAGTGTTAATTGATCCCACAAGAGTAGGTTTCCTCGATCCTGCAACAATATTTTCCTATTTTCTTAATGATATCTTCTTTACTTCCTACTTGGGCTTAGGAACTTGGAGACCATCTTCCGTAGGCTCCTTCCCCTTGTCGTTGTTCGAAAAAATTCATACCGAAAGGAAGGTACAGGGTGAATAAATGGGCGGGAGACGGGCTCCGAGGCGCCCACACCATGTGGTGGCGCGGCTAGTGGTGGGCCCGCGCCATGGCATGGTGTGGTGCATTCGGGCACCGTTTCCAATCCTTTTTCGTCTCGTAATTTTCCATATTTAATAAAAACAACAAAAATATGTGTTGGAGATTCAAACGAGAATTTTTTATTACCAAAAAAGTTACTTATTCGAAAATGGACTCTACAGTTTCTGGAATTTTCTCTTTAATAAAAAATTTCTGAGTCACCACTTAAATAAGGTCAACCTCTTCATTATAAGAATCTCCAGAAATATAATGTTTGGGTCTTTGCCCATTCACCACTTGTGTAGTGTTATATTTAAGTGAAACAATTTTGATTGCACCCGAACAATACACCTCTTCAATAAGAAAAGGTCTCTCCCATCTTGAGAGTAATTTTCCTTTAAAAAATCTGAGACGAGACCTATACAATAGAAATTTCTCACCAACATGGAACTCTCTCTTAAGAATTCTCCTATCATGCCATTTTTTAACTTTTTCTTTAAAGAGTCTATAATTTTCATAAGCTTAATTTCTCCATTCATCTAAAGAACTCAAGTCAAGAAACCTTTTCTTACCAGCAAGTTTAAAATCTCTATTAAGTTCTTTCATTGCCCAATCAGGCTTTTGTTCTAATTTTAAGGCAAGTGAAAATATTTTCCATAAACCATTTTGTAAGGAGACATACCCATAGGATTTTTATAAGTAGTTCTTTAAGCCCACAAAGCATCATTTAGCTTACTAGCCCAATTTTTCCTAGATTTATTAACAGTCTTTTGCAAGATAGATTTAATCTCTCTATTTGATAGTTCTATTTGCCCGCTTGTTTGGGGATGATAATCTGAGGCAATTCTATGATTAACATCATATTTAGCAAGGTTTTTTCTAAAAACACCATGAATAAAGTGAGAGCCTCCATCAGTCATAAGATATCTACGCACACTAATCCTAGGAAAAATAACATCCATAAGAATTTTTAATGAGGTTTCACCATCATCACTCTTTGTAGGTATAGCCTCTAGCCACTTAGTAACATAAGTGCTACAATGGGAGTACCAAGCCAGAAGACTAGCTGAATGATTATGTCACAGCCGTGCACATTGCATGCGGCAATCGGAGATAGGCTGTGCAGTATGTTCCGCAGATGCTAGAGGGTCCGGCTAGGACGTGGCTCAACAACTTGCCCAAGCACAGTATCAACTGCTGGCTAGACTTGTCGGAAGCCTTCATCAGCAACTTCACCAGCACCTACTAGAGGCCGAATAGGCCGCAGCAACTGTCTGCTTGCAAGCAGCGAGAAGAGGAGACTGACCGCGAGTATCTTACTCGGTGGAGCACCTTGAGGAACACCTGTGAGGGTGTGAATGAGGCTCAGGCCATTACTTGGTTTGCTCAGGGCTGCAGGCATGGCAGCATGTTGTGGCAGAAGCTGCAAAGAGACATGCCGAGTACCCTCGCCGAGACAATCAAGATTGCAGATATGTATGCACTCGGCGATCCTACTCAGCCTCTGCTTGACTCCCCTGAGCCGAGAAGGAAGTTCCAAGATGGCAACAGGCGCAATGATTTCCGCAACAAGAGAAGAGGTGACCGGATTGATACTCGGTATGATCCCGAGGAGGTGAATGTTGTGACCACGGCTGCTGGGAGTAGCCAACGGCAAAAAACTGCTGGAGCCCAGTACGGGCAAAACCAGAATCAGGGCCAAGGCATCAAGAAACCCTACGCTGCTCCCCAGCAGAGTAGCGGCAACTCGGATGCAGCTCCGAACTTCATCTTTGCAAACATGAAGGATGGTCCATGCAGTTTCCACACTCGGCATCCGACTAGGCCAGCCAACCACACTACCCCGGCAGTGCAGCTGGTGGGAGCGCATCAAGAATGAAGACATGCCCCCTCCTCCTCCTCTGCCGGCTGCGAACGCCAATGTGCAGCCTATTCGGGTAGCTGCTCCCAGGCCTGCGTCGTTTCCGAGAAGAGAGAATGTGAACCAGGTGGCCTTAGGAGCCAACCGCAACTACAACTACGACAACCGCAACCGCAACTTCTACACCCGCAACAACAAAGGCAACAACAACAACAACAACAACAACAACAACAACAACAACAACAACAACAACAACCAAGGCAACAACAACAACGGCAACAATGGTGGTGGAGACCGCAACCAGTACCAGGAGCACCATGAGAGCTACATGATCTTCGTCACCGAGCCAGTCGACAAGCAGTCGCAGCACAAGCGCGCGATGGAGGTAAACGCCGTCATCCCGCTGTGCCTCACTATCTGCGCTGGTGCGACCAGGAGGTGACTTGGTCCAAGGCTGATCACCCCAAGGTGATGCCCAACCCAGGGTAGCTACGCTCTGGTGGTGGATCCCACTTTCCTGGGACCAGAGAAGAACGTCCGTTTCAGCAAAGTGCTGATTGACAACGGCAGCAGCATCAACATCATGTACCTGGACACATCGAAGAAGCTCGGCCTTGCCGAGAACATGCTGCTGCCCAGCAAGACCACATTCCATGGAATTGTGCCGGGAGTATCTTGTGCATCAATCGGCCGCATCTGGATGGACGTCCTATTCGGCACCAGGGAGAACTGTCGCACCGAGTGCGTCCAGTTCGAGGTGGTTGATCTTCAGAGCCCCTACCATGCCCTTCTCGGTAGGCCTGCACTCACCAAGTTCACGGCTTCAACCCATGCTGCCTATCTGAAGATGAAGATCCCCGGTCCCAATGGAGTCATCACCATCTCGGGTGACTACAAGAGGTCTTTGGAGTGTGCCTCTGCTAGTTCTCAGCTGGCGAAATCCATGGTCATTGTGGACGAGAAGAAGAAGATGTACGAGGTGGTGGCTATGGTGCAATCCGCGCAAGGTGGTGCGCCTGGTATGCCGAGTTCCCAGTACGGGACTGCGTTCTAGGCGTACCAAGAGACAAAGAAGATCCAGGTTGACCCTGAGTTCCCTAGACCGTGTTGCCATCATTGGCGCCGGGTTGGGAGAGAAATAGGAAAGCGAGCTCATCCACTTCCTCCGCGAGAATCGGGATTTCTTTGCATGGTCCAATGAGGATCTGTCGGGTGTCCCGAGGGAGTTGGTTGAGCACTCGCTACATGTGCGGCATGATGCCAAGCCGGTTAAGAAGGCTATGCGCCGCTTTGGTGATGAGATGAGGAAGGCTATCGGTGATCAGATCACCAAGTTGTTGATAAGCAACTTTATCATGGAGGTATTGCATCCGGACTGGCTAGCCAACCCGGTTATGGTTGAGAAGAAGAAGGAGGATCCCAAGGCCGACACTACATGGCGCATGTGCGTGCACTACACCGACTTGAACAAGGCCTGCCCCAAGGATCCATTTCCGCTACCCCGCATAGATCAGGTGATCGATTCCACTGCTGGTTGTGAGCTTTTGTCTTTCATAGATGCCTACTCTGGTTTTCATCAGATAGCTCTCAACCTTGATGATCAAATAAAGACTGCCTTTATTACCCCGTACGGGGCTTATTGCTATTGTGTCATGTGCTTTGGGTTGCGGAATGTTGGGGCTACCTATCAGAGATGCATGCAGAAATGCTTGCATGACCAAATTGGCAAGAATGTGCAGGTGTACGTAGATGACATTGTCATCAAAACGAATAAAACACATACTCTGCTTAGTGATATTGAGGAAACTTTTGCCAACTTGCGCAAGTACATGATGAAGTTGAATCGGACTAAATGCACCTTTGGCGTCCTGGCTGGCAAGCTACTTGGCTTCTTGGTATCCAGTCAGGGCATTGAGGCCAATCCTTCAAAGATAAAAGCTATAGAGAGCATGTCTTTGCCGAGATCCTGAAGGATGAGCAGAAATTCACTAGATGCCTGGCTTCTCTGAGCCGCTTCCTGGGCAGAATGGGCGAGAAGGCCTTGCCTTTGTATCAGTTGATGAAGAAGAGTGACAAGTTTGTCTGGACACCGCAAGCTGATGTGGCATTCAAGGAGTTGAAGGCCATGCTGGGTAGCGCTTCCATCTTGGCTAGTCCGCTACCCAAAGAGCCAATGCTGCTATACATTGCGGCTACTAACCGAGTAGTCAGTGTGGTGATTGTGGTGGAGCGAGAAGAGGAAGGAAAGACTATGCAGCGGCCAGTGTACTATCTGAGTGAAGTGTTGTCCAACTCGAAGCAAAATTACCCACATTACCAGAAGATGACATATGGCGTGTACCTGGGCGCCAAGAAGCTGAAGCACTATTTCCAAGAGCATCCCATCATAGTGGTGAGTTCCGCTCCCATGTCGGACATCATGGGCAACAAGGATGCAAGTGGCAGAGTAGCCAAGTGGGCGATTGAGCTAGCCGCGTACACTCCCTTGTACACGAGAAGAGAAGCCATCAAGTCACAGATCCTAGCAGATTTTCTGGTGGATTGGGCCGAGGTGCAGTACGAGTCTCCCTTGCCGGAAACCAATTACTGGAAGATGCATTTTGATGGCTCCAAAGTGAAGGAAGGCCTTGGTGCTGGCGTAGTGCTTACGTCACCCAAGAAAGACCAACTCAAGTATGTGCTGCAGATCCATTTCAAGGCATCCAACAATGTGGCTGAGTATGAGGCCGTGGTTCACGGCTTGTGAGTAGCCAAGGAGGTTGGCGTGAAGCGCATTATTTGTTATGGCGACTCGGACTTGGTGGTGCAGCAAGTATCTGGTACTTGGGATGCTCTGGATGCCAACATGGCAGCATATCGGTTTCTGGTGCAAACCATGACTGGCTTCTTTGAAGGATGTGAGTTCCAACATATACACCGAGCAGAGAATGACGCAGCTGATGAGTTATCCAAGTTGGGGTCTTCTCGGCAGTTCATCTCGGCTGGGATTGCCTTGGAGCATATGAGAAAGCCATCCATCAAGCCATCCCTCAACTCGGAGTCTATATTCGTTCCTTCTCTGCCAGGCGAGGAAGCTGTTCCCATGGAGATCGACTGGGAGGGTGCAAAAGAAAACCCGGGGACTGCCGTCTCCATCCCGGGGACTGTCCCTTCTTACTCGGGGACTGCCCCGCCTAACTCGGGGACTGTCGCATTCATCGAGGGGGTCATTTCCGAGTACTCGGGGACTCGTGACCTCGTCCTCAACTCAGAGGAGGCAGTGGTGGCTGATCCAATGGAAACGGACGAACCGGTGTTTCCAATCCGGGAGACACCGAGTTGGGCTATGCCCATATTATCCTTTCTAAAGGATGGCACCTTGCCGAATGATGAGGTAACCGCGAGGCAAATTCAGAGAAGATCCAAGGGCTATACTATCTTCAGAGATGTGCTGCATAGAAGGAGTCCTACTGGCGTGCTGCAACGCTGTGTAGAACCAGAAGAAGGAGAGGAAATTTTGGTGGAGATACATCAAGGGGAATGCGAGCATCACGCCTCTTCTCGGGCTCTGGTCAACAAGGCTTTTCGGCATGGCTTCTTTTGGCTCACTGCCTTGAAGCAAGCTGAAGACATCGTGAGAAAGTGCAACGGCTGCCAAAGATTTGCAAGTAAAATTCATGTGCCAGCTTCCAAGTTGAAGACCATTCCCATTACTTGGCCATTTGCAGTTTGGTGTTTGGACATGGTTGGCCCTTTCAAGCCGGCCAGAGGCAACATGACTCACATCCTGGTCATGGTTGACAAGTTCACCAAGTGGATTGAGGTGAAGCCTATCCTGAAGTGCGATGGAGCCACATCTGTGAGTTTCTTGAAGGATATAATCCTGAGATATGGCTACCCGCACATCATCATCACGGATAATGGCACAAACTTTGCTGAGGGTGCTTTTGCAAGGTTCTGCAGAGAGAAGCGCATTCGGCTAGATGTTGCATCTGTTGCACATCCTGCCTCCAATGGGCAAGTTGAAAGAGAAAATGGCATGGTGCTATCCGGCATAAAGCCAAGGCTGATTGAACCACTGCTGAAAACACCTGGGTGTTGGCTAGATGAGTTGCCGGCGGTGTTGTGGAGTCTAAGGACTACCCCTAACCGATCAACCGGATACACACCATTCTTCCTGGTATATGGAGCTGAGGCCGTGTTGCCCACTGACCTAGAGCATGACTCGCCCCGAGTAACCCTCTACACTGAGGCGTAGGCTAGAGAAGCTCGAGAAAATGACGTTGACCTGCTAGAAGAAGCAAGAGAGTTAACTCTGTCACGTTCAACCATCTATCAGCAAAACTTGAGGAGTTATCACAGCCGGAAAGTTAACCCGAGGGTTTTCCGAGAAGGAGACATGGTCCTTAGGCTCGTGCAGCGCACGACCGGGATGCACAAGCTTTCCCCTCCGTGGGAAGGGCCGTTCATTGTGATCAAGGATCCGCACAATGATGCGTACTACCTAGTTGACGTACAGGCACCCCAGAAGAACATGACAAATAGATCTAGAGAGGAATCTAAGCGCCCCTGGAATGTAGCTCTACTCCGACGTTTTCATTCATGAACAAAATGTGTATGTATCCTCACCCGAGTTAAATTCTAGTCGGCACTCCGAATTCGAACTCGGGGACTGCCCTTGCTCAAACTGTTCCTTGTGTTTACTCTGTTTTACTTTGTCTATTCGGTTGAGCCACTTAGAATTTCAAAAGCATACAAAGTAGTGTGTTTAAACCCACGGGACACTCTGCGACTCTGCTGCTGTCCGCAACCCGGCTTCATGGCAAGCCAGAGAACAAGCCAAAGGGTCAATGAACACATGAAAAATTGCTAAGGGAAGGAAACGTGTGGCAATCGAAGAGAGTGTTATTTACTGTTTTTTCTTTTTCGGCTAAGTGGTGGGCAGCGTTGCCATGCACTTTTCTAAGTGGCTAAGTATTTGAAACTCAACTTTGAACTCTTGTGACTCGACTACCAAAAAAGCAACAAGTTGCAGGTAAGAGCTGAGATAAAAAGGAAGAGTGGATAAAAAATGCAACTCGAGGACTTGCATAGAAACGCAACCCGGCATTAAGCCAGAGTTGCTAAAATATCAAACTAAGTTAAAAAACTGAGTAGCAAAGAGACAATAAGTGTACGATTACATCTGCACCCGGCATCCCAGGGATCTGATAAAAGTTCAAGATAAAAGTTTTCAGGCATCAATTGGAGGTAGCAGCAGTGTTGTCGGAAGCAGTGTTGTCCGCATCAGCTTTCTCGGCATCAACATCAACAGTGGTAGCTTGGTTAGAGGTAGCCGTGGCGACAGAGACGAGATCGGTGGCCGAGGTGGATGCAGTGGACTGGGTCCTGAGTAGCGCAGCGGCGTCAAGTGCCGCGGTAGCAGTCGCGCCCAGCTCGGGAGCTGTCTGGTTGATCACCATCTCGGTGGTGATGGTGGCCCCTTGAGCACTGGACTGCGGCTGCTCGGCATCCGTGCCGGTCGCCAACTCGGTCCCTTCGGTGACCTGGGCTTTCCCCTTCTTGGTTGCTCCCTTGGCGGCGACCTCCTCGAACATGGCTAACTCCTCGCTGGCGATCTCGTCATCATCGTCCTCTTCATCTTCACCCTCATCCTCAGGCTCAGTGTCCGGCTCGGGGAGGCCGTCGATGTAGGTAGCAGTGTCAGCATAGGAATCAATCTCGTACGCCACTGCCTTCCGGCGAGTGACGCACTCGGGCTTCTTGGTCCACTTAGAGCCTTCTCGGATGGTGAGGATCCTGCTGAGATCAAGGTTTTCGTACCAGCTTGCGATGAAGTGGAGCAGCTGATCAGCTCCTGCCCGAGCTGCAGAGGCTCGCCACTTCTTCAGCTCAGCCTTCACTCCATTCAGCTTCTCAGCGATCTCGCTGAAGCTGACAGGCACATTTTCGTCCGGCCAAAACAGATCGTGCAACTTGTACGTAGTGGACACCATGGAGGTGCCCAGGCCCTTGAGGGAGCGGAGTTGAGACTTGATGCTCAAGAGGTAATCATTGATAGTGGAAGTGTTGTCGATGGGAAGGCCAGCATCAGCTCGGAGTTGTCTTGCATTGGCCAGAGCAGGCACGCTGGCGGAGCGGAGCTCGGGGAAGATATCTGCATAGGGATATATTCGGGATCAGAAACAGAAGCAGAGAAGGGATGAAACCAAGAAGAAGCAGAGCTAGGTAGAAAAAGGCAGAGAAGAGAAAAACAAGTTAGGTGAAAAGAAGAGGGAACTTACGCTCTAAATCCACCAGCAAGGCTCCTAGCTTGATCTCCCAGTCATTCTCATCCGAGATGTGCCTGTCTTCAATGCTGCGCGCATTGGAGATCTGCTTGACGAGTTGCTCGTTGTGCTGCTTCAGCAACGAGAGCTCCTTCTCAAGTGTTTGCTCTCTGGCCTTCGCAGTCTTCTTGACTTCGTCCTTCTCGGCAGCCTGGTCGATGGCATCCTGGAGGGCAGTTTTCAGCTGGATTTGCATCTTCTCGAACTCAGCTCTCTCAGCATCGCGCTCCTTCTAGATCTCCGCTTCTCGGGTTTCCAGCTGTTGCCGCACCTCGGCAGGCATAAGGCAATTTAGGTGCTGCTCCCGAAAAGTCTTATTTTCTTCTGCGAGAAGAACAACATCGTCAGCAGAGTAAACAGATAGGTAAAGAGACACAAGTGCAAAATAGGTAGCAACTCACCCTCCAATCTCTTGATTGTGCTCTCAGCAGAGGCAACAAAGACATGGCAGTGTTGATGTTGTTCTATCAGCTCGTTGAGCTTGCCTGCAGAGTAAACAAAGTTATAGCAAAAAGCAAAAAACGGGCGTAAACACAAAACGCACAAACCGAATAGCTAAAAGCTTACCTTCAACTTCAGAGATTTGCAGTGTGGTCCAAGGCCAATTTTTCCACCGCATCATTGTCTTTTTTCTCGGCCTCAAGAGCCGCGAGGCGGTCCTTGGCAATACGGTGGTTCCAGAGCAGCCGGCGGAACAGTGTTGTCCTCTTCAAGAGGCTATTCTGTAAAAGAGAAGAGAAAAAGTCTAAGTATTTTGGAAGATTTGGCCCGGGTAGATGGCAACTCGGTTGATTTTTCGCCTACCCGGCCCGAATCTCGGCCACTGGGGGAATGGCTGAGAGATAAAGAGGTAAAGAGGTAAAGAGGTAAAGAAGTAAAGAAGAGAAGAGAAGAGAAAAGAGAAGCGGCAACTCCGAAAATGCAAAGAAAGGAGAAAGCACTTACAGCATAGGTTTGCTCCACGTCCTCGGCAGCTTTCCGCAGGCTGAACAGCTTCGCGGCCAGAGTGCAGGTGGGGCTGGCAATCGTCATTGGAACAGAGCCGACATCGGCCTTGTTCCAGTCGACGCGGTAGTGATCGAGTAGACCCAGCTGAAGACCTTCCCACTTAGGGTTGCCATGCGCTTTGCTGTTCCAAGCTTGGTCCACAAATCCTACTCGGTCCATGATCGCGGTCAGGCCTTCTGTTTCACACTCGTTGTCTCCTGACTCACGCGACAAGAGTTCTGGAGCGACTGCTACTTCCTTGCCTTTGGACTTGGACGCGGTCGCCACAAGCTGGTCCTCCTTTCAGTGCAGACAGCTTCTTCTCGCCCTTGGCCAATGTGATCTCGTGGCGCTTGGACACCTCCAGCATGTATTGTGGCCAGCTGGTTTGGGAACGGGCAACAACTCCTTCAGCAGGGCCAGCAGACCCAGCAGCAGCCGGGTTGCTGCTAGAGGTGGGCGCGCGATTGTCAGCTGTGTACTCTTTGCCACCTGCTTCCCGACTGGCACGACTGGTGGCTTGGGTGGCGGCATCTGGTCTTCGGCCTGCGCAACATTGTGCGGTGGGTTCTTCCGTTTAGGCGCGGCTCCAGGCTTAGCAGTCTTCTTGGGGCTAGGAGCGCTGTCTTGCCGAGGAGCGAATGGAGGCATTTGGCGAGGAGCAGCCAGAGGCACTTGCTGGGAAGTGGTTGTTGAGGGAGTCTTTGTCGGTGGAGGGATTGGCGCTTTCGGTGGAGTCCCCTGCTGGGTAGGCGGCACAGGGGGCCGGCTACCCGGCGCAGCATCCGGCTGCGCTTGGCTCTGGTGGACGAGCTCCACCACTGTCTCTTCTACCCGCTGCTCGGCAGCGGGATCAGGTTGGGTGTCTGTGACTTCTTCTACCCGCGGCCTGGCCGTGGGATCGACTTGAGTTTTAGCTTGAGTATCCTGTTGCTCGGTGGTGTCGTCTTGCCACTCCAGGGCGGCACTATCTTGTTGCTGGAGGTCTTCTTCAAGTTTTTCCCCAGCTGATGCAGGTGGGGGAGATGGCTCTGTCTCGTCCTGAGCAGCATCCTGCTGCTGTTGGAGGTTGGGATCAGTATCATCACCAACGCCAGTGTTCTCGGCGCCGACATATGCTTCCACTTTAATAGGAGAGGACGCACGCATCATGTCCTGCTGGTATTGCTCTTCCTCGTCATCTGAGAGATCGACGAGCTTCTCAAGGTCCACGACGACCTTCCTCTTGGTGCGAGTGGGGGCTGCGGCAGCGTCCGCGTCCAGAGGGGCGCTGGAAGAAGGAAATAGTTCAGAAAGGGAGAAGGAGAAAAGCATAGGGAGAAGCAGTGACGAGTTGGTATTCGGATGGAATAACCTACCCTTTGCTGGTGGGGGGTTGTCTTCTGGCGGTGGTCTTCTTCCCGCCTGCCTTCTTGGCTTTCTTGGGAGGAGGCTCCTAGGCACCACTGCCAACTCTCTTCCGAGTGTTGGGAGCCACCACAGATAGAGGATTAACCTCCAAGGCCTCTTCATCATCGTCCAGCTCAGGCTCCTCTGCAGAGTAGAAGAAGAAATAGATTCAGAAACAGAGAAGGGAATCAAGGTGCATTGCTAGTAAGCAGAGAGGTGAACTTGGTCACCTTCGTCATCCTCGGACCAGTCCCGGATAGACGCGTCAAATCGGGACTTACCAGGCTGATTGGCGTGAGGGATGCAGAGGGTGTCTTGAGTGTCGTAGGCGGTCGTATCGTCCTCTGCTCGGTCCTCGGACCAGTTGCTCTCGAAGATTTCGATATCTTCTTCTCGCTGGCGATCGATGTGATGTTGAGGAAAAAAGGAAACATTGTGAGTTGGTTTCTCGGCTAAGGATTTCTACTCGGAACAACATGCAAGGCAAAAGCATATTTAGCTAAGTAATCCTACCCGGCACGGCATGCAAACGCAAAGCATATAAAGCCAAAGGGATATTTGTAATGTCCTACTCGGTGCAGCATGCAAAGATTAAGCATACAAAGCTGAGAAACCATCTACTCGGTATCATAGTGCAAAGACAAAGCACAGAATGCTAACCGTGTCCAATAGGCTTGAGGCGGCTATACGGCTCGAAGCCATACAGCCAAGTGTCAGTAAGCGAGGTCTGCATGATGGACCTTGCCTAGATGGCCACCTCGGCTTTGCTGAGCTCGAATGTCGTTGTCCTTGTGCAGTCTCGGGGTCCTCCCATGTGGCACATCTTGTGTGATCGACGATGCAGTGGGAGCACTTGGCGTGATATCCAGCACGCGATGGGATCATCCCGACGGAATCCTTCCGAGATCAACTTGGTCAGGCGTCACTCCACCTGAAGGACATCCTCGATGGTCTTCTTGGGGTCGTAGCCCCAATTCTGCTGCGTGGGCCTTGCATTCTTGAACTTTGGAAGCCCTATTCGGTCCTCGATAGGCTTCCCCTTCTCGGCAGCAACATTTTTCACATACAGGAAACTGCGCTGCCACTTGCGCAGAGTTTCCAATTCTTTAACTCGCGGGTGATGCCTGGTCTTACGCTGTATCATCATCGCGCATCCGGTCTGGGTCATCGTGCGAGCGCTCTCGGTGTTCCCAGGATTGGGAACACTCTACTTTCTGAAGAAAATATACCTAGCCCAGGTGTGGACGGTTGGGTAGACACCTAAGAAGGCCTCACACACAACGGCGTGTATGGATAGCATCACTAAGGCATTGGGTGGAAGATGGTGTGGCTGGAGGCCAAAATGACGGAGGAACTCGGCGAAAAACTCGGAAACAGGAAGGCCGAATCCCCTTTTGAAGTGGGAGAGGAAAACGACGTATTTGTCCTTCTCAGGCTTGGGAATGATCCCGGTACCTGGGTGCCTGCACACGACGCCGGGAGGAACGCGGCGCGTGTTGACGAGCCACTGGCAGTCTTCCGCCGTGACTTCTGATCCTTCCCAGCCGGCGCGGGCGGCGGCATCGTCGTCTCCGTGAGAAGCCATGGAGGCGGAAGCACTCGTGGGAGATTGGAGGCGGAGGTGAGCGGAGGAGTTCCTCTCTGTCTCTCTCGCGGTGCGTGGAGCAGCGGCACAACAAGTATTTGCGGTGGCGACGTGCTCGACGGCGGCGGAGAGGCGAGGGGGTGCGAGAGTGGAAAGAACAGGAAAGAGGAGACGGGAGCGTCGCGGGGGTATTTATCTCTCTCCCCTCGAGTTGCCGTTACCGGTGGATTGATCGTGGCATTGATCGTGGGCCACGATAGTGCGGCGTGGGTTAAGTGGCCTGTTAGAAACGCACATAGCGCATAACGCGTGCGTAACGGGCGCAGTTAATCCCACGTCCAGATCGTGGGCTCTCGAGTACAACTGACGTGACCTAACGGGCTGGTGGGCCTAGGTTGCAGAGATTGGCGCGTGGCCTGCTGTGTCCCTGGCATCGAGGCGTCGGGGGCACAGGGGTGTGAGACGTGCCCCGTAGCGACACGGAGAGGTGGATTCAGTCCGTTTCAGCGGGATTGTGTTCGAAATTTCGCTAAGTAATTTCACTCGGCATCACAGAAGAAAGATAGTGCTACTCGAAAAGAAGAGATTCAAGCAAGAGTCAAAGGGCCGTATGGAGGTGCTATTCGGCCTCTTTCAGTTGCAAAGACAAGGTTTGTTTTAAGCTGGCAGGGCCCAGTGAACAAGTTCGGAGGACTCTACCAGCTTCGGGGACTAATGTCGGGGGGTTACCCCCGAGTAGGGGTAAGGCAAGTGCTAAAGGCAAAGGTCAAGGGGCAGTTTTACCCGGTAGATGGCTACCCGGGTACCTGCTACCCGGTAGGTTTCTATCCGGCCGTACCCAGCAATGGCCAAGAGGAGATATCAAGGAAGTTACATTCGTCCGAGTAACGAATTTGGTCAGAGTAGAGGGACTGCGTTGCTACTCGAGCCAGAAGTCAATGGAGCCGTTCTGACAAGGGATCCCGCATATCCTGCGTCCGTACCGGCGTGCGGTTCAACTTACGGAGTGCGTGATTATCCGCGCTACAGGCGTGACTACAGTGCGGTAGGCGTCTGTCAAGTCCTGTCACTGACAGAGGGGACAGGACAGGTCTAGGGGCCTACTCTATCTCACTGGCAAGGTGGACAAGGGCTGTCAGGCGTACAGCGCGGCGCTTCCCCGCGCGGGATCTCGAAGGCGTGCTGTCGTCACAGTTTTCAAGTCACATCACCGTACTTTATAGTCTTTATTACTCGGCTGGGCACCAGTATATAAGGTGCCCTGCCCCCTCCTGCGCGAGGGACGTTGCCACACTTCACATTTATTGCTAGAGCTAACATTAGAGCTAGAGAGCAGCAGAGTGGCTACACGGCTAGAGACATACCTTGTACTGTGGCTACTCAGGTTACACACATATAGAGAGGAAAGGCAGGAGTAGGGGTTTTACCTCACACGAGGGCCCTGAACCTGGGTAAGATCTGTTGTTTGCAGTGCTTGAGATATTCCTACACGCGGCTACTCGCCGTGTGATCCCTCCCCGGATACCTCCAGCGTCCATCGGCCCCAACACTTAAGCCATCCCATGGCGTCTGCCGTGATACCACCACGACATGATGCGTATGCATTACACCACCGCCAAGTCCTGGCGCATCGCCACTGGTGTTCCGCAAGGATATACCAAAGCGCAGCGGGCGGAAATCTTCGAGTCTATCAAGGGCCATGCCTCCAAGATAGATTGGATGGTGTCCACCTCGGCGTTCTACCCGGAGGAAGAAATTCCAGCAACTCCGGAGAACCCGAGCGACAGCGACGAGGACGACGAAGAGGAGTTCGTGGATGCCACCTAATCCTGCACAACTTTTAGCCAAATAGAAAGCACTACTATTCTTACAATGTAAACTCAATTGTATGCATTCTATATTTTGTATGAACAAGATTCTATCCTTCTGCAGAATTTTTTTTAACTTTGCAAGTTTTCCAGAGTTTTAATTCCTTTTCTTCTAACTTCTCGGGTTTGTATTCTTTAACTTTCCTTAGTGTTAAAGTGGCTCGAAAGTATGTAATCTTCATGCCAAGCGACCGGGTTAAAAAACCAATCAGTTGAAACTCGGAATCATGGATTATACCTTGGCACTTTTACTTACTTAATCAAGTGACCCAACACAACAAAAAATCATATAATACATAGGACTAATAAGGAATTTGAAAAGTGTCGCACCCTGATTTCTAGGGGATACTCACTGTACGAACTGGATAGCAGATGCTTGGATTATGGGGCATAACTGCTCCCACGTCCCAGCTTCCTGGTAGGCCTGCGCTTATGCGCGACAACATAAGCCCTGCTATTCCATCGTCGATGTAAACTATCCACTAGAGATCAAAGGCACTTCCGTCGAGGTACTTCAACCATACACACATGGTACGTCAACGGCGTTGAACAACTGATATCACAACAGATCTCTACGACACAAAAGATTGAAATAAGTTGCAAATGGCTCTCATTAGAGCAGAGATAGCAAATACAATCATTCAGAGGACACATGTCCCAACAATACATCAGTACAATACAGCGGAAGCATTCAACAAGTCTGAGTACAGACAAGAACCAAATAGGCCTAAGAGGCCGGCAACGAAAAGACGGAGCCCATCCACGAAGTCTCGGATCCTGCCCGGGTCCGCTATCTACTCGTCAGCAGTCTCGTCGTCATACTCCACGTAGTAGCCACCATGTGGATCTTCAGAAACATCGGTCTGCGGAAACCACAGCCCCAAAGGGGTCAGTACATAAACGTACTGGCAAGCAAGACTCACAATTCACCAAAGTGTAACCCGTCAACACCAAGCACAGATGCCTTGGGTTCAACGGAGGAAAGGGGATATAAAAGATGCTGCAACTGGTTGCGCTAACCAACTACAGAGATTCTACCACTTCCGGCTAACAGAAAGGAGATAAGATCGAGGATTGTAACCAACTGAAAGATAACTTCAAACAAACCCATCCTGGATCTCGCCCCTTATCCAAAGAAGCAATCCGAGGATAACCCACACAGTTGGATTAAAGGTGAATCAAGTTATTGTGTGAATAAATCTATTACTAGTCAAGTTATTAATCATTGGGTGTAACATGTTGGATCATTATGTTTAAGTTGTCCTGATTACTTGTTAGCCAGTAATTTCACCAAGTAATCCATAACCGCGGAAAACACGGCTTCTCGAGAAGATTATCCCTGCAGGGTTGCACCAATTTGGCCGTACACGCAAGAATAACCCGCCAGATGGAAATGCACTTCCACCAAGCGGGGTACTCTACACAACCAACCATTCTTCGCATCAAGCCCAAAGCACCTTGGGCGCACGGCTAATCGAGCCCAGAAGAAAATGGACCCTCATAGCACTCTAAGAACGTGTCCCCCTATATGCCGACTACGAAAGTTCCACCCTGGCCTGGGCTCGCAAAAACATGCATGCGGCAAATGGAAAACACGAACTAAATGAGGCGATTTGGACGAGATGCGAATCAGGTCAAGTTGAGGGGGGCGCCCATACTCGCTTCCCACATGCGGGTAGTGCGCTCATCATGGATCAGTAGACAAGACCCTTTTCCTATTAGGGTCGACACTAGCAGGCCTCAAAACCACACAGGGCCTCCTGCCGATGCCTTATCATCAAATTTATTATTAATAGTAACATTAGCATGATTGATTGATTAAACATCGAGCCCCCACAACGTAAATGATATAGTAACAGAAAGTAACGGATAACAGACTCGAGCAAAAGCAACCTAAGCATGCTAGTAAGACACTGGCTCAAACAATGGGTTGTAGGAAGGGAGATGAGGCAATATCAGGCTTAAGGGATTCATGTGATAGGTTCGTAACAGAAACAACTACTACTAAGGCTAGCAGTAAGAACAACGGAAAGTATCGGTAACCAATGTTGAAAGGAACACAGTGGTTCATGTGAGTGATAACTTGCCTGCAAAACCCAGTAGCCTGGTACTGAGCTAACTCCTTAGAAGGGGTGTCGTAAGGATCGTCGGTCTCAACGTCGTCGTGTATCCGAGAAGAAGCAAACAAACAATGCAGAAGAGGTAGACAATCAATATCATGGCATAGTGCACAATCATGGGATGATGCATGTCAAGTTAATGGTTGCATCAAAATAACTAGATAACATGATAACACAAGTTAAATGGACCCATATGCAATTGGATTGCATATGGCAAGAGTCCATGAATTAAGTGGAAACACATGATCTACAATTTAGTTATTATGTGAAAGTGGTTAGCATGATGCATGAATGATGATAACAACATAATAACAACAAATAACAATGATAGATGCAAGTGGAAAAGGATTGGAACAAGTTTTGGAAATCATTTATTAAGTTTAGGAAATTTGGTTACTTAATGGTGTTAGACAAGTAGTTGTTGTTTTCATCAAGTTAAAGTGCTCAAAACAATTAACAAAGTTTATATTTGAAAAGAACATCAAATTTTAGTTGGATTACATGTTTCACATTTTGAAATTGGACTTAGGATTATTTAATTAGGAATTAAACAATATTAACCAATTTTTAATTGAATTAAACAAGATTTAAAATGTTTAGGCAATTTAAATTGTTCAAACCAGAAAACAAATTTTATATTTGAATAGGATATTCAAAATGGTGTGAAAAACATATTTTATTTGACTTATTTGGAAATAGTATGAATTATTTATGAATTATTGCAAATTACATTTGAATTATCCAAATTTGAATTTTAAAAGTATTTTGAAAACTCAAAACAGAACACAAATTGATTATTTGGAAAGATTAGGAAATTTTGAACAGAAAACATATATAACTTTTATTTGCTAGATTTATAGATTAAAAGTTATTGATTTTTAAAGCTTATTGTTTATTCTGCTATTTAAAAAGAAATAGAATTTAAACAGATTCGTTTCAAAACCGTTTGTTACCGCAACAGGGTCTACCCCAGCCACTGCCTCACGGGCCCGTGGCCAGCGTGGCGAGGTTAGAAGATGAGGTGGCGGTGGCGGTCTATGACGCGCGGGTCCCACGCGGGCGCGCGTGGAAGGAAAAATTGCGAGGCGAAAAATCGCCCCGCGCGGGGCTCGATCCCGCGAGCTCTCGCTCGGGCGCACCGGACGGTTGCCAGTTAGGTTGTTCGGCTGTTTGTGATACGAACGCAGACTGACGAAAGAAGTAACATTTCTCTGCCTGATAACTGAACTCAACAGCGACCTGACGGGACAGCAGCAGAGATCGACGGGGCAGTGGCCGCCGGTGACTCGGATGCCCGCGGGCCGGTGTGCGGTGCGTGGATCGGGTGGGTGCGTGGTGTGGAGGCGAACAACAAGAAAGGGACGGGGGAGGAGTAGGAGGCGCTGCTCACCTCGCCTCTGCTGCGATGACGACTGCCTGACGGCAGGCAGCAGCCGCGCTTCTCCGGCGACGGCGCGAGCGCCGTGGTGCTTCCCGGCAAGCGACGAGGACGCGACGGGCGAGGGGGAACCACCACGGTTCCATTCCCGTGGTGGGTTCAGCCCTAGGACGGCCGCGGCGACGGGATGGGCGGTGGTTTGACGGTGGGGGAGTGGCTCTGACGGTGGTGTTCGTAGGGTTCAGAGGAGGAAGAAAATAGCAGAGAGGAGAGTGGCGGCGATGGGAAGGAGGGCGCTGGGGTTGCAGCAGAGAGGGAAAGGAGGTGGGTAGATATAGGGTGGCGAGCTTGTACGGCTGATCATCGAGAGAGGGGGGGGGAGCGATCGACGGTGGTAGCGAGGTTCGTACTGTCAACGTCATCGCGAGGAAGACGATAGCGACAGCGATGGAAGGGTACTGGGCCAGGGGGTGGGCTGGAGAGAAGAAAGGAGAGAGATGGGATGCATGCCTCCCTCTCCTCTTTTGGTTATTTCTGTTTTCTTTTATTTTTTTTTGCTAAAAACCAAATGGAAGAAAAAGGATGCTTTGTGGGTTAGCAAAATTTCTAGGAAAAATAGGGTGAACTTGTCATGTTAATTTCAAGCAGCTAACCAATTTGGATTAAAAAAATGTTTAAGTTTTTGGTGCTGTTTGGAAATAAACCAAAATTAGATTATGTTGAAGATTTAAAATGATTAATCAAATCAACCTTTTAATAAAGTGACCCAAAAGAATTAATTGGAAAACAAGGAATGAGAGAAAGTTTTGGTTATTATTTTTATAATTTCAAATTGGTTTTGTTTGAAAATATTTGATTTGAATTGGAATATTTTGTTAATTGATATAGAGACAACAATTTAATAGGGTGAACCCTATTATTAGTTGGATTAGAATTATTGGAATGGTTTGATATTTTATAATTTCCAAATGAGGTGTTGATGATGATTTTGCTTTGAATTTGAAAACCAATTTGGAAAGGCTTAGTGGAATTTATAACACCATTTTATTAAGGGATTCACATGGAATAAAGTTAAACAAATTGGTTGTTTTTATTTGTTATTTTTATTCCAAAAGTTGTAACAGAACAAGTATGAAAACAAAGCAGTTGAATTTGTTTGATTTTCATTGTGAAAAACAAAGAATAACAGATGCAAAACAAAAGAAACAAATGCAACAAGGGAAATAAACATGATGCCATGATGCAATAGTTAAATAAACAAGAAATCAATCATTCTAAGGGGAGTTTTCATACTTGGGATGTTACAAAACGCCCCCCCTTGAAGGAATCGCGCCCCGAGATTCCTACTGAGAAAAGAAAAGGTCCGGATACTTCTTGGGAAGATCCACTTGAGCTGTGACACGTGAAACACATCGTGCACCTTGGATAGTTTTTCTGGAAGTTCAAAACGATAGGAATTCCTGGCAACTCTTCTGGAAGGATGTCAGGAAATTTGGAAACCACCGGAACAATTTCAAGTAAAGGGATAGGTTTTGTATTGAGGGTGTATAGCTGGATAGAATTTGATTCATTTGGAGAATAGACTATCTGTAATAAAGGTGGAACAGAGTTATTGACATCAATGCAACACCAAGAATGATATCAATGTCAGAATCAACAACATGAGAGTAACGAGGAATATGTGGCCTCTCATTAGAATTGGATTGTTCTTACTTATGTTGGAAGTCAACACTTGAGATTCCGGAGAGGTGAACAGAGATTTGATTGCTTAGTGGAACCAGAATTAGATTGTTTGTTGTGGCAAAGATTTTTGACACAAAAGAATGTGATGCTCCGGTATGAAACAACACTTTAGCTGGAATAGAGTTTACGAGGAAGTTTTGATTAGACGCCGGTAGAAGATTTGAAGTGGAAAAGAACAACAAGATTTGAACGGACGAAAGGTTCTTTAAAAGAACAGGATAACGAAGCAACACCGGGGAAAAACGAGATCAAAACTCCTGAGGTACTACGGAGAACCCAAAAGACGTGAAATCCTAACTTGAAAGTTTCGATGAGAATGGAGAAATCAATGTTGCACTTCCTTACCAGAAAAGGGAGGGAGGGTGGGGAAAAGAAGAAAAAAGAACAGAATTCCTACTCTCACGTTTCATTTTTCCTACATAGCTACAAAATAGTTTCTAGACTCAACTGCGACCAGTAAAAAGGGATCCTACAGGCAGACAGGCTCTGATACCATTTGTCGCACCCTGATTTCTAGGGGATACTCACCGTACGAACTGGATAGCAGATGCTTGGATTATGGGGCATAACTGCTCCCACGTCCCAGCTTCCTGGTAGGCCTGCGCTTATGCGCGACAACACAAGCCCTGCTATTCCATCGTCGATGTAAACTATCCACTAGAGATCAAAGGCACTTCCGTCGACGTACTTCAACCATACACACATGGTACGTCAACGGCGTTGAACAACTGATATCACAACAGATCTCTACGACACAAAAGATTGAAATAAGTTGCAAATGGCTCTCATTAGAGCAGAGATAGCAAATACAATCATTCAGAGGACACATGTCCCAACAATACATCAGTACAATACAGCGGAAGCATTCAACAAGTCTGAGTACAGACAAGAACCAAATAGGCCTAAGAGGCCGGCAACGAAAAGACGGAGCCCATCCACGAAGTCTCGGATCCTGCCCGGGTCCGCTATCTACTCGTCAGCAGTCTCGTCGTCATACTCCACGTAGTAGCCACCATGTGGATCTTCGGAAACATCGGTCTGCGGAAACCACAGCCCCAAAGGGGTCAGTACATAAACGTACTGGCAAGCAAGACTCACAATTCACCAAAGTGTAACCCGTCAACACCAAGCACAGATGCCTTGGGTTCAACGGAGGAAAGGGGATATAAAAGATGCTGCAACTGGCTGCGCTAACCAACTACAGAGATTCTACCACTTCCGGCTAACAGAAAGGAGATAAGATCGAGGATTGTAACCAACTGAAAGATAACTTCAAACAAACCCATCCTGGATCTCGCCCCTTATCCAAAGAAGCAATCCGAGGATAACCCACACAGTTGGATTAAAGGTGAATCAAGTTATTGTGTGAATAAATCTATTACTAGTCAAGTTATTAATCATTGGGTGTAACATGTTGGATCATTATGTTTAAGTTGTCCTGAATACTTGTTAGCCAGTACTTTCACCAAGTAATCCATAACCGCGGAAAACACGGCTTCTCGAGAAGATTATCCCTGCAGGGTTGCACCAATTTGGCCGTACACGCAAGAATAACCCGCCAGATGGAAATGCACTTCCACCAAGCGGGGTACTCTACACAACCAACCATTCTTCGCATCAAGCCCAAAGCACCTTGGGCGCACGGCTAATCGAGCCCTGAAGAAAATGGACCCTCATAGCACTCTAAGAACGTGTCCCCCTATATGCCGACTACGAAAGTTCCACCCTGGCCTGGGCTCGCAAAAACATGCATGCGGCAAATGGAAAACACGAACTAAATGAGGCGATTTGGACGAGATGCGAATCAGGTCAAGTTGAGGGGGGCGCCCATACTCGCTTCCCACATGCGGGTAGTGCGCTCATCATGGATCAGTAGACAAGACCCTTTTCCTATTAGGGTCGACACTAGCAGGCCTCAAAACCACACAGGGCCTCCTGCCGGTGCCTTATCATCAAATTTATTATTAATAGTAACATTAGCATGATTGATTGATTAAACATCGAGCCCCCACAACGTAAATGATATAGTAACAGAAAGTAACGGATAACAGACTCGAGCAAAAGCAACCTAAGCATGCTAGTAAGACACTGGCTCAAACAATGGGTTGTAGGAAGGGAGATGAGGCAATATCAGGCTTAAGGGATTCATGTGATAGGTTCGTAACAGAAACAACTACTACTAAGGCTAGCAGTAAGAACAACGGAAAGTATCGGTAACCAATGTTGAAAGGAACACAGTGGTTCATGTGAGTGATAACTTGCCTGCAAAACCCAGTAGCCTGGTACTGAGCTAACTCCTTAGAAGGGGTGTCGTAAGGATCGTCGGTCTCAACGTCGTCGTGTATCCGAGAAGAAGCAAACAAACAATGCAGAAGAGGTAGACAATCAATATCATGGCATAGTGCACAATCATGGGATGATGCATGTCAAGTTAATGGTTGCATCAAAATAACTAGATAACATGATAACACAAGTTAAATGGACCCATATGCAATTGGATTGCATATGGCAAGAGTCCATGAATTAAGTGAAAACACATGATCTACAATTTAGTTATTATGTGAAAGTGGTTAGCATGATGCATGAATGATGATAACAACATAATAACAACAAATAACAATGATAGATGCAAGTGGAAAAGGATTGGAACAAGTTTTGGAAATCATTTATTAAGTTTAGGAAATTTGGTTACTTAATGGTGTTAGACAAGTAGTTGTTGTTTTCATCAAGTTAAAGTGCTCAAAACAATTAACAAAGTTTATATTTGAAAAGAACATCAAATTTTAGTTGGATTACATGTTTCACATTTTGAAATTGGACTTAGGATTATTTAATTAGGAATTAAACAATATTAACCAATTTTTAATTGAATTAAACAAGATTTAAAATGTTTAGGCAATTTAAATTGTTCAAACCAGAAAACAAATTTTCTATTTGAATAGGATATTCAAAATGGTGTGAAAAACATATTTTATTTGACTTATTTGGAAATAGTATGAATTATTTATGAATTATTGCAAATTACATTTGAATTATCCAAATTTGAATTTTAAAAGTATTTTGAAAACTCAAAACAGAACACAAATTGATTATTTGGAAAGATTAGGAAATTTTGAACAGAAAACATATATAACTTTTATTTGCTAGATTTATAGATTAAAAGTTATTGATTTTTAAAGTTTATTGTTTATTCTGCTATTTAAAAAGAAATAGAATTTAAACAGATTCGTTTCAAAACCATTTGTTACCGCAACGGGGTCTACCCCAGCCACTGCCTCGCGGGCCCGTGGCCAGCGTGGCGAGGTTAGAAGATGAGGTGGCGGTGGCGGTCTATGACGCGCGGGTCCCACGCGGGCGCGCGTGGAAGGAAAAATTGCGAGGCGAAAAATCGCCCCGCGCGGGGCTCGATCCCGCGAGCTCTCGCTCGGGCGCACCGGACGGTTGCCAGTTGGGTTGTTCGGCTGTTTGTGATACGAACGCAGACTGACGAAAGAAGTAACATTTCTCTGCCTGATAACTGAACTCAACAGCGACCTGACGGGACAGCAGCAGAGATCGACGGGGCAGTGGCCGCCGGTGACTCGGATGCCCGCGGGCCGGTGTGCGGTGCGTGGATCGGGCGGGTGCGTGGTGTGGAGGCGAACAACAAGAAAGGGACGGGGGAGGAGTAGGAGGCGCTACTCACCTCGCCTCTGCTGCGATGACGACTGCCTGACGGCAGGCAGCAGCCGCGCTTCTCCGGCGACGGCGCGAGCGCCGTGGTGCTTCCCGGCAAGCGACGAGGATGCGACGGGCGAGGGGGAACCACCACGGTTCCATTCCCGTGGTGGGTTCAGCCCTAGGACGGCCGCGGCGACGGGATGGGCGGTGGTTTGACGGTGGGGGAGTGGCTCTGACGGTGGTGTTCGTAGGGTTCAGAGGAGGAAGAAAATAGCAGAGAGGAGAGTGGCGGCGATGGGAAGGAGGGCGCTAGGGTTGCAGCAGAGAGGGAAAGGAGGTGGGTAGATATAGGGTGGCGAGCTTGTACGGCTGATCATCGAGAGAGGGGGGAGCGATCGACGGTGGTAGCGAGGTTCGTACTGTCGACGTCATCGCGAGGAAGACGATAGCGACAGCGATGGAAGGGTACTGGGCCAGGGGGTGGGCTGGAGAGAAGAAAGGAGAGAGATGGGCTGCATGCCTCCCTCTCCTCTTTTGGTTATTTCTGTTTTCTTTTATTTTATTTTTGCTAAAAACCAAATGGAAGAAAAAGGATGCTTTGTGGGTTAGCAAAATTTCTAGGAAAAATAGGGTGAACTTGTCATGTTAATTTCAAACAGCTAACCAATTTGGATTTCAAAAATGTTTAAGTTTTTGGTGCTGTTTGGAAATAAACCAAAATTAGATTATGTTGAAGATTTAAAATGATTAATGAAATCAACCTTTTAATAAAGTGACCCAAAAGAATTAATTGGAAAACAAGGAATGAGAGAAAGTTTTGGTTATTATTTTTATAATTTCAAATTGGTTTTGTTTGAAAATATTTGATTTGAATTGGAATATTTTGTTAATTGATATAGAGACAACAATTTAATAGGGTGAACCCTATTATTAGTTGGATTAGAATTATTGGAATGGTTTGATATTTTATAATTTCCAAATGAGGTGTTGATGATGATTTTGCTTTGAATTTGAAAACCAATTTGGAAAGGCTTAGTGGAATTTATAACACCATTTTATTAAGGGATTCACATGGAATAAAGTGAAACAAATTGGTTGTTTTTATTTGTTATTTTTATTCCAAAAGTTTTAACAGAACAAGTATGAAAACAAAGCAGTTGAATTTGTTTGATTTTCATTGTGAAAAACAAAGAATAACAGATGCAAAACAAAAGAAACAAATGCAACATGGGAAATAAACATGATGCCATGATGCAATAGTTAAATAAACAAGAAATCAATCATTCTAAGGGGAGTTTTCATACTTGGGATGTTACAAAAAGTATGAACCTCGGGCAGACAAGCACAATTTGGGGTTCTAAAGCCTCCTTAGGCCAAAGAGCATTCAGTTTTATAACTCCGAGCACGCAGGCATTCGGGTTAACATTTAAGCAAATTGAAAGATCATTGGGAAATACATAAGAAGGAAATTTGCTTGGAACATGAAGTACAAAACAAAACAAAAATGCACGAATTTCTGACAACTTTATTTCATGATCTCCATGATGTTTACATAGAATTTGAACTAAGTGTAGAAGGGACGTAACTGTTGGATGCTCTGGGGCCTTTTTGTCTCTCCTAGTTCTACATGTATGCTTCTTTTCCTCTTGCAATTCGGATTTTTGGGTCATCTTCCGTGTCTCAAATATCTACAAGGTAATATGATCCATTTTTCTAATGAAAAATGGTCCTTCCCGGATTGGGGTCTAACTTGTGCTTTCTATCCTGCACCAATCTTAGCACCAAATAATCTTCTTTGAAATATCGGTGTTTGATTTTCCGACTATGATATTGTCGCAGTCCTTGCCAATAAATGGCGTATCTTTTCAACACAAGCTCTCATTCTTCTTCTAAGTGATCGACGACATTCTTCTTCTAAGACACCTTCCCTCTTGGGCTATCATGGATAATGTCCGTACGAAGCACTACTTCAGCACCATAAACCAGGAAAAAAGGTGTTTGCCATATTGATCAATTGGCGTCGTTCGAATACTCCAAAGCACGGAGGGTAATTCTTCTACCCATGCTCCAGCTGCTCTATGAAGAGGAGATTCGAGTCTTGGGCAGATTCCTTGCAGAATTAAACTATTCATTCATTCAACCTGGCCATTGGATTGTGGGTGTGCCACAGATGCAAGATCTAGGCGAATTCCCGTTTGTCGGAATATTTTGCCAACTCTCCAATTGATAAATTTGTACTGTTATCCATGATTATGCTATGTGGAACGCCGTATCGCATGACTACATCAATGAAGAAATTTCTGGCAATCACATCGTCAAGTGTTTTGATGGGTTTTGCTTCCACCCACTTGGTATACTTATCCACTGCATCGAGTAGATGTGTCTGTTTGCCTCTTGCAGTTTTGAATGGCCCCATCATATCTATCCCCAGACTGCAAATGGCCATGTTATGGGGATAGTATTGAGTGCTTGAACCGGCATATTCGTCTGCTTGGCGTAATAGTGACATCCGACACATGTATTCACTCTATGCTCCGCATCTGCCTTGGTTGTGAGCCAAAAAACCCTGCACGAAATGCTTTTTTAACCATGATTTTTTATTGAGCATGATATCCGCAATCTACTGCATGGATTTCTTGCAGAATTTCTCTTCCTTCTTCTGGCAAAATACATCGCTAAAAAATTCCAATAGTACTGCGTTTGTACAGGCAACCATTTATTACTGTGTATAATTTGCATCGGCGTTGTATCTGACTTTGCAAGACTTCATCTGCTCCATTCGGGAACTTCTGATCAACTAAGAAGTTTAAGTATGAAATTATCCAATCCGGGTTAACGAGCAAAACTTCTATTGACTCGAAAACTAGGGGATAGTCAACATCTCCTCCTTTTATTGATGGTTTATGCAAATGTTGGACAAACACACCAGGTGGTAGAGTTTTCACCCTTTCCTAGCCCATGCAAGCTAAAGCATTTGTGTTCCAATTTTCTTCCCTTCTGACGTGATGTACCTCAAATCCTAGGAAGAAAATGGCGAACTCATCTACTGTCCTCCTATATTCGGCCTTGATGGGGCTTTTGGCATCCCATGTTTGGTTCAACTGATGTTGTACCAAGTCCGAGTCGCCATCGCAAAGTATACATTTGAAACCTATCTCCTTTGCAATATGCAAGCCATGAAGCAATGCTTCGTATTCTGCCACATTATTGCTGGCGTTGAAGTGTATTTGTAATACATACTCCATTGTGTCGCCTTTTGGAGATTTGAGCATCACACCAGCTCCAGTGCCTTCTTTCATTTTGGATCCGTCAGAATGCATGATCCAATATTCTGACTCCGTCATTGGTGTGTTTTCCATTGCTTGTGTCCAATCAGCAACGAAATCTGCCAACACCTAGGATTTAGTCGCCGTCCGGGATTGGTACTTAATGTCGAACGCATCAAGTTCAATGCCTCGTTTGCCTACCCTTCCTATTGCGTCCGCATTGTTGATAATATCCCCTAGTGGCTCTTTCCTTACCACTGTTATGGAATATCCTTTGAAATAATGACGGAGTTTTCGGGATGCGAAAAATACGCCATATGTCAACTTTTGATAATGTGGATACCTTTCTTTTGACTCAGAGAATACCTCGCTGACGCAGTACACCGGATGTTGATCTGGAATACTTTGCACGTCTTTCTGTCTTTCCACTATTATCACTTCACTAATTACCATGTTATTTGCTGTAACATACAGTAACACTAGTTCTTCGTCTTTTGGGGATGCAAAAATCGGAGCTTTCATCAGAGTTTCTTTCAACTAGGTTAATGCTTTGTCTGCCTCTTCTATCCATTCAAATTTTTCGGATTTCTTCAACAATTTGTATAATGGCAGAGCTTTGTGGCCAAGTCGGCTTATGAACCTGCTTACGGCGGCTGCAGAAGCCGTAAGTCTTTGGACATCTTTTAGACACATAGGCCTTTTGATGTTTAAGATTTCTTTGATCTTTTCCGGGTTTACCTCTATTCCTATATGAGAAACGATAAAACCCAGAAGCTTTCCTGAGCGAACCCCGAATATGCACTTTAATGGATTCAACTCCATTTTGTAAGTGCAGAGATTGCCGAAGGTTTCTCGTAGATCTTCAAGGAGCATATGCTTTTCCTTGGAAACGACGATAATGTCATCCATGTAAACATGGACGATTTTGCCTATTTTACTATGCAAGCATCTTTGCATGCAACGCTGGTATGTTGCACCGGCGTTCTTCAGGCCAAAAGGCATGGTTATGTAATAGTATGTTCGATAGGGTGTTATGAAAGATGTATGTATTTGGTCTTCTTCTTTCATGCGTATTTGATGATACCCGGAATAAGTGTCCAAAAAGCATAAAAGCTCGAAGCCAGCAGTGGCATCTATATTTGATCGATTTGTGGTAATGCGAACCTATCTTTGGGGCACAATTTGTTCAAACCGGTGTAATTTATACACATCCTAAGAATAATACTATCCTTCTTCGGGACTAATACCGGGTTCGCAGACCAATCAGTATGTATAACTTACCGGATAAAGTCAGATGCTAAAAGCCGGATAATTTCCTTGCCAATAACCTTCTGCCTTCTTCCATCAAAAGGACAAAGACTTTTTTTTGACGGGTTTTGATCCTGGAATAACCTTGAGTTCGTGCTCAGCAAGTTCCCTGGGAACAGCTGGCATATCAGCAAAACACCAGGCGAAAATGTCCCAGTTCTCACGTAGGAACTTGATGAGCGTGCTTTCCTTTTGTCAGTCATTCCTGTTACCACTACGGAAAATTTTGTCGGATCTTTGCGGTCCTAGATGACCTGACTTGTATTCTCTGAAGCTTTGAAACTATCTGCCGGCTTCCGAGTTTCTTTTCCTGCCTGCATTTTTGTTGGTGATACTTCTTTAGCCAGCTCCTTCAGCACTTTCTTCCGAATCACCTGTTCGGCACAAAGGGAGTTTCCTTTCTGCAGATCATTCGCTAGCTTGAAGTCGCCAAATATGATGATTATTCCTCCTTTTGGCCCTGTCATTTTCAGCTTGTTATAAATATAACATGATCTTGCCATGAATTTGGCGAAAGCCGGACGTCCGAGTATTGGATGATACACATTTTCAAACGGCACAATCTCGAATGAGATCCTCTCCTGGCGGAAGTGTTCTCTCTTTCCAAAGGTTACTTCTAGGGAGATTTCTCCTAGGGACTATGCTTGCCTACCAAGAACAATGTCGTTAAAACGTACTTAAGTACATGATATTGATACTGGATCCTCCATCCATCATCACTCTTTCGAGCCTAGTGTTTTGAAAAATAGGACTTACGACCAAAGCATGTGTGCCGGTGACGAAGGGATGGACCTTAGACCTTGTGGGTAAGGACACCCCGTCTTAGGCCCAAGGTTAAGGCCCAAGAAGAGGAGCCCTTGGAGTATTCTAGAAGGCCCATATGAAGCCCACCCGCAATGCCTTGCGGGCTAAGTTAGGAAACTTGTAACCGACATAGGGTTAGAGTTCGAGTCCTCTCCGGGTAAGGTTTGAGACCTGGCCACCTATATAAGGCCAGGAGAACCACCGGAAGAGGACCAAGCAATACCGCACCACCAAAGCCTTAAGCTCGAGATCGTACTCTCGACTTGAGAAACCACCATTGTAACCGATCTATTCGATAATACAGATCGACAGAGGTAGGAGTAAGGGTTTTACCTCTACGAGGGACCCGAACCTGGGTAAATCTTGCCCCCTGTCTAGCCGACGATCGTCACCAGCGCTCATGGGTTCTCCTATTCGAAACCCTATGGGCTCACCCGAGGGATTTGTTGAGTCACAGATTCGACAATTGGCGCCGTCTGTATGAACGGCGGGCGCTGGAACTCCGGCATCTTCGGCTTCATCATCCAATTCACGTTGGAAACCTTCGACTACGGCTCCGACCAATTGTAACATCCCAAGTATGAAAAACTCCCCTTAGAATGTTTGTTTCATGTTTATTAAAGTATTGCATCATGTCATCATATTGTTTCCATTTGTTTTCATGTTGTTTGCATTTGTTTCTTAATTGTTGCATCTGTTTTTCCCTGTTTTCACAATCCAAATTTAAACTTTATTCAAACAATTATTTCATACTTGCTCTGTTACAACATTTTAACTACAAATCTCAAATAAAAACAACCAATTTGTTTTTCATTTTTATTCCATAGTGATCACTTATTAAATTGATGGTTTTAATCAATCATTTAAATTCCAAATCATATTTAAAATTCAAATCAAAGCATCACACAGCAACCAATTTGAATTCATGCAAATTATAAAACAATTTTGATCAATGGTTTATAATTAAACATAGGGGTCACCCTATTTAAAAGTTTGTGTCATTAATGATCATTTAATATTAAAATTCATCCAAATTTGAATGAAATACAAACAACAAGTAAATATCAAACTTTTTGAAAATAAAAGTTAACATCTGTTTTCTAATGACCTAAATAACCTACCCTATTTTTTTCCAAATTTTTTACTACTTTAAAACCTATCAAATTCTTCCAATTCCTTTTTCAGAAAAAAAACAGGAGAAATAAAAAATTTAAAAACAAATTTGGCGCCAGGGAGAGTGGGCTGCGCCCAGCCCACTTCTCCTTTCCTTCTCCTCGCGCGGCAAGCCCAGCCCATCACTTAACCAACTTACCGGTTCGTTTTTTCTGTTCTTTTCCATCGTCTCCCCCGTGTACGGCAGCCGATCCGTGCTGCCACGGCGGCACTGCCGCGAGCAGACGGTGATCCACGCCCCCCGCACCCCTATAAGAGCAGCCCTAGGGCTCTGCGAGCAACCCTAGGCCCTAGGTTTCCTGTTCCCCTCGAGAGCGCCGCCGCCAATCCCTCTCCTCGCCGTTTCCCTCCTCCCTGTCACCCCGCCGGCGTTTGCTTCTCTGAATCTCCGATGACAACCACCGCAGCAGCCACCCGTCTACCCACCTAAACCCTGGAATCGATCACCCACTCCTTCCTCTTCCGATTGCACACTGCAGCAGCCCCGGAGACGCACGGAGTCCACGCCGCCGTCCTCGTCCACGCCGCTGCTGTCGCCGCCGTCGATTCGTCACCGAGCCGCTGCCTCGTCCACGAACGGTGGTGAGCACCACCGTCTCCTCCTCTCTCTCCTCTCTGAGCATCCGTGCACGCATCTCATCCACGCATCCAGCACCCACCGCAGCACAGCCCCACGGCGTCTCGTCGCCGGCGATCTTTCTGTCAGCTAGGTTCAGACGTGTGCGCGCGTCAGCTAATTCTTCAGTTAACGCAGATCTTAAGCTTACCTTTGCTGCGTCTCTGTATACTGACAAGCACACGAAAGCAGCGCACTGGTTACACCCTAGCGCGCGCGCCCGCAGGTCACTAGTTCGATCCCTCGCGGATGCGAATTAAACCAACTTTTTCCTCCGCGTGGCTGACAGGCAGGGTCCACACGTCTGTGACCCTGGTGGCCACGCCAGCACGCGCGCAGCGCCACGCTGGCCCCAGGCCCACGCGCAGTGGCTGTGGCTAGGCCACAGTGCGGTAACAAATGTTTCCAGCACGTTTCTGTTTTAAAAACTAATCCTTTTAAATTGCAGAATAGTCCCTAAAATGAAAACCTTAATAACTTTTAATCTATAACTCTAAATAATAAAAGTTAAATATGTTTGTTGTTCTAAATTAAATTGTCTATCCAACTATGCCATTTGTTTCCTGTTTTGAATTTTCAAAATGCAATTCAAATTTGAATTCAAATAATTCAATTGTAATTTGCTAAATTGCATAACTAAATCATAATAAATCCAAATCATGCAAATAAAACATGTTTTCAATGCTATTTCAAATAACCTATCCCAATATAAATTTTGTTTCATGGTTTGAATAATTTAAATTGCTTAACTATTTTAAACCTTATTTAAATCATTTAAAATTGCTAAAATCATTACTTGCTCAATTTAAATTATTTTTGGACATGCAAAATATGTTTTCAAACCACCAAAGTATAAACTTTTCAAATATGAGTTTGAATTTATGATTGGAATAAATAAAATCCAGATAATATTCAAACTTGTTTTAAATTCATTTAAAACTTGTTTAATATTGTCTAAGTCATAATAAATTCATCCAAAATCCTTTTTTTTCAATATTTGAAACATGTAATCCACCCAAAATTTCATGATCTTTTCAAATATGGATTTTGTTATTTATTTTGCACAAGTTAAATTGGTTAAAACAACAAATACATGTGTGTCACCTTTAAGGAACCAAAAATTCTCTAACTTAATAAATAAATTTCTAAATTGCTAAACCTCTTTTCAAATTGGTTCTATTTTTGTTATTTTGTTGTTTTCCTCATCCATGCATCATACTAATCCACCTTCACCTGTTGATCAGTTGGAAAACAAATAATCTAACCAAAATCCATGAGCTTTTCATATGCAACTCACAATTGCATATGTGTCCAATTAAATTGTGTTACCATGTCAACTAGTTTATTTTGATGCATCTATTAACTTTACATGCATCATCCCATGATTGTGCGCTATGCCATGATATTGATTGTTTATCTTTCCGTATTGTTTGTTTGCTTCTTCTCGGATAGACGACGACGTTGAGACCGACGATCTTTACGACACCCCTTATGAGGATCTAGCTCAGTACCAGGCTGCTGGGTTTGCAGGCAAGTTATCACTCAGATGAACCATTGTGTTCCTTTCAACATTGGTTACCGATACTTTCCGTTGTCTATATTTGCTAGCCCTATGTACCGTTGCTTCTGTTACGAACCTATCACATGATACCCTGAACCCTGATATTGCCTCACCTCCACTCCCATCACCCCTTGGTTGAGCCTGTGTCTTACTAGCATGCTTAGGGTTGTTTTGCTCGAGTCTGTTATCAGTTATCTTCTGTTATCATATCTGTTTATATTCCGGGGCTCGATGTTAAACAACAACCTGTTAATTTGAGGTAATAATAATTTGCTGATAAGGCACCGGCAGGAGGCCCGAAGTGGTTTTGAGGCCTGCTAGTGTCGACCCTAATAGGAAAAGGGTCTTGTCTACTGATCCATGATGAGCGCACTATCCGCATGTGGGAAGCGTGTATGGGCGCCCCCCTCAATTTGATTCGATTCGCATCTCGTCCAAATCACCACACTTAGTTCGGGCTTTCCATTTGATGCACGCATATGCAGGTACGAACCCGAGGCCAGGGTGGAACTTTTGTAGTCGGCATTTAGGGCGGCGTGGTCTTCCAGTGCTATGAGGGTCCCCTTTTCTTCGTGGGGCTCGATTAGCCGCACACGCACATCACGTGGTGCTTTGGGCTTGATGCGAAGAAGATTTGAGTTGTGTTGAGTGCCCCGCTTGGTGGGAAAGGCCTTCCCATCTGGCGGGTTATTCTTACGTGTACGGCCAAATTGGTGCACCCCTGCAGGGATAAATCTTCTCGAGAAGCCGTGTTTTCCGCGGTTATGGTTGACTTGGTGAAAGTACTGGCTAACAAGTACTCAGAACAACTTACACCTAACTAATGATAACTTGACTAGTAATAGGCTTATTGACACAAAAATTTGATCCATCATTAATCCAACTATGTGAGTTATCCTCGGATTGCTTCTTTGGATAAGGGGCGAGATCCAGGATGGGTTTGTTTAGTGGTTAGCTATAGTTGGTTACGATACGCTATCTTATCCCCTTTCTGTTATCCGGAAGTTGTAGTATGTTCTGTAGATGGTTAGTGCAGCCAGTTGCAGCATCTTTTATACCCCTTTCTTCCGTTGATCCCAAGGCATCTGTGCTTGGTGTTGACGGGCTACACTTTGGTGAACTGTGAGTCTTGCTTGCCAGTACGTTTATGTACTGACCCCTTTGGGGCTGTGGTTTCCGCAGACTACGCTTACGAGGATCCAGGTGACGGCTACTACGTGGAGTTTGACGAGGCTGCTAACGAGTAGTTAGCGGACCCGGGCAGGATCCGAGACATCGTGGATGGGCTCCGTTTCTTTTCATTCCCGGCTTCTTAAGCCTATTTGGATTTGTCTGTACTCAGACCCTCTTTGAATGCTTCCGCTGAGTTGTAATGATGTTATGTTGGGACATGTGTCCTCTGGATGATTGTATTTGCTATTCTCTGCCCTAGTGAGGGCCAGTTGCAACTTATTTCAATCTTTTGTGTCTTAGAGATATGTTGTGTTATCATCTTGTTCAAAGCCGTTGACGTGCCATGTGTGTATGGTATGAAGTACGTCAATGGTAGTGTCCTGATTTCTACGGGATAGTTTACATCGACGGTGAACAGTAACGGTTGGTTGTCACACATAAGTGTTGGCCTACTCGTAAGAGGATGCGAGTGCCGGTAAGCCCCGTAATCCAATCAAAATACTGTTCAGTTCGTACGATGAGTATCCTCTAGAAGTCCGGGTGCGACAAATGGTATCAGAGCCTGTCTGCCTGTAGGATCCCTTTTACTGGTCGCAGTTTGAGTCTAGAAACTATTTTGTAGCTATATAGGAAAAATGAAACGTGAGAGTAGGAATTCTGCCATTTTTCTTCTTTCCCCACCCACCCACCCTTTTCTGGTAAGGAAGTGCAACGTTGTTTTATCTTCTCACCCAAACTTTCAAGTTAGGATTTCACGTGTTTTGGGTTCTCCGTAGTACCTCAGGAGTTTTGGTCTCGTTTTCCCGATGTTGCTTCGATATCCTGTTCTTCTAAAGAACCTTTTCGCCCGTTGAAACCTTGTTGTTGTTTTCCACTTCAATTCTTCTACCGGCGTCTAATCAAAACCTCCCAAATCATCTGCAGATGGATCTCAGGTTCTACCCGCAGGTGGTTCGGATGACTCGCTGTGAGAGCACCGCCGGTTCTCCGGAGATGCTGAGAGACATGGTCACGTATCTGGGGTTCCATTGGGCACCAGAGTACCAGGTCTACGAGCAGCAGCGAGAGTTTGACCAGACCTCCTACCAGGCTATCGTCTACATTCTGTCAGATGATGGCAGGAGCGTTGTCCACCGCTACGAGGCAGTAGGTTCCACAGTGGATATGGCCGTGCAGCAGGCAGCTTATGTGAGTCTCACCGTCCTTCGTGCTGACTACTGGGGGTTTGACGATTCTATCTATCGCCACATCCCCCGTGGTTACATCACTTCAGCGGGAGCTCACTTCACTCTCTACGACAACTTGGATGTTTATGAGCGTGATAGTTCCAGGCTGCACACCACCGCTCAGTTTGTGAGGCACAGTGACGCAGTTGCCACCACACTTTCTCAGGAGTTGGTTTCAGTCAGGGAGCAGCTCTACCTTGCTCTGACTCGTCTGGCGACGTACACCACAGACTTTGTTGGAGATGAGCGCTTTGCATGTTTCCATCAGACAGTTGGACGTAGTTTGCCAGATGCTGGAGGTTATGAGCCGATCAGAGGTCCACTCCTCGAACTTGGTCCTGGTTACACTGGGATTCCCCGCTTTGGAGCACAGGGAGACGACGCTTTCTACTTCACCACACCGAGAGTTGCTCTCAGAGCAGTCCCGATGTATGTGGATCGTCGATCTACTTACTTTCGTGGGATTCCTCCTCACCGTATCTCTCGTCGTACTACTCACCGCCGTCCTGCGTGATGAGCATGGGAGTACCGATGTATCCGTTCCTAGCTATGTTTAGTTATCCTTTGGCATTCGAACCATTTATGGTCTGTTGGATATTCTGATGTATTTGAACATGTGATGATGTACCTGTTGGTTATCTATTCATGCGTCGGAATAATCTATCTTTCGGTTACCAAGTATATCCTTTTCTATTGTTGTGCTAAAATGAATTTTAATTCAGGATGCCTCCAACAAGGAACACCCCGCCTGAACCACCTCCGATCACGGAGCTGTTGACTCAGATGACTCAGGTCGTGGCACAGATGGCCCAGTTCCAGGCTAATCAGCACAACAACCAGAATGCTCCACGGGTCAACATCAAGGAGTTCCTCAGTCTGGGCCCAAAAGCTTTCGTGGCAACACGCGAGCCCTGGATGCTGATGACTGGATCCGTGACATAGCCAGGACTCTAGAGATTGCACATGTTGCTGAGGAAGACAAAGTCAAGTATGCCACCTACCTACTGAAGGGTCAGGCAACTTCTTGGTGGGAGAACTACCAGACCATGAGAGCTGGCTATCCTATCACCTGGGGTTGTTTCAAGGATGCCTTTCTGAAGCACCACATCCCAGATGGACTCATGGAAAGGATGCGTGAAGAGTTCTGCTCTCTTAAGCAGGGCAAGCTGGACGTTATCAGCTATCAGACTGAGTTCAATCGCCTCGCTCGATACGCTGGTGATGAGGTGTCCACTGAGGCCAAGAAGATGGCAAGGTTCCGCCGAGGTTTTAACCCGGAACTGAAGTACGCTCTCACAAATGTCAAGTGCAAGGACTTCGAGGAGCTCGTGAACACCGCGCTCAATGAGGAAAATGGGCGCAAGGCGTTCGAAGAGTCTCGCAAGCACTCGCGTGAGGGTGGTTCCTCCTCCAACATGACCACCCCTCCGCAGAAGCGCCGCATCTGGGTGCCAAATAGTGATGTCACTCGGGCTCCATATGCCCAAGCTTCTCCAGGCTTTGCTCCCCGCCCACCCAACCCATCTCAGATGCATGGTCAGAGGGTACCAATGGGGAAACCAAGGCCAGGTCCTACTCGTGTTGTCACTTGCTACAAGTGCAAGGAGACGGGACACTACGCCGACAAGTGCACTCAGAGGCAGCTACCTCCACCACCTCCTCGCCCCAACACCAACCAGGCAATGGTGCGTGCTCCTCCGGCTAAAGCCTTCAACTCCAACAACAGGCCTGTCGGGAGGACCGCGAGGGTGAATCATATCAAGGCCGACAAAGCTGAGGAAGCTGCTGACGTCGTTCTCGGTACATTCCCCGTAAACTCTAACCCAGCTAAAGTGTTGTTTGATACCGGAGCATCGCATTCGTTCGTATCAAAGATCTTTGCGACAGCAGTTAAACTACCTTTTGTTGGTTTGGGTTCCCCGCTAGTAGTAAACTCCCCTGGAGCAACTATGCAAACTTCCAAGATCAGTCATGAGAATCAGATCTTAATTGGAGGTCACATATTCCTTGCTTCTCTCATTCTGCTTGGCAATTCTGACATTGATGTCATTCTTGGCATGGATTGGTTGAAGGCCAATAAAGCTACGATTGATTGTGCTAAGAAGTCAATAACTCTGTTCCACCCTTCTGGCCAGATAGTCTATTCTCCAAGTGAATCAAGTTCTGTTCAGCTGTACACCCTCGATGCTAAACCTCTACCTCTACTTGAAAATGTTCCGGTGGTTTGTGAATTCCCTGACGTCTTTCCAGAAGAATTGCCAGGAATGCCTCCGGACAGAGCAGTTGAGTTCGTGATCGAGCTTGAGCCAGGTACTGCTCCAATCTCTAAGCATCCATACAAGATAGCTCCTCCTGAACTGAAATTATTGAAGGAGCAAATCGATATGTACATGGAGAAAGGTTACATTCAACCTAGTTCTTCCGCTTGGGGTTGCCCAACTCTGTTTGTTGCCAAGAAGGATCAAACAAAAAGACTCGTGGTGGACTATCGTCCTCTTAACGAGAAAACCATCAAAAACAAATATCCAATTCCTCGTATCGATAATCTTTTTGATCAACTTGCTGGAGCCTCAATATTCTCAAAGTTGGACTTGAGGATGGGTTACCATCAAATAAAGATCAGAAAGGAAGATATTCCAAAAACAGCTTTCACCACTCATTACGGTCTATATGAATACACCGTCATGTCCTTTGGTCTCACCAATGCACCGGCGACATTCTCTAGACTCATGAATTCTGTCTTCCATGAATACCTTGACAAGTTCGTTGTGGTATATCTTGATGATATTCTGGTCTACTCCAAATCCGAGGAAGAGCATGGAGAACATCTTTGTCTCACTCTCATGAAACTTCGCGAGCATCGTCTATATGCCAAGTTCTCCAAATGTGAGTTCTGGATTCCAGAAGTTGCTTACCTTGGTCATGTCATCTCTGCCAAGGGCATAGCCATTGATCCAGAAAAGGTTAAAGCAATTGTTGATTGGAAACCTCCTAAGACGGTAAAACAAGTCAGAAGTTTTCTTGGCTTGGCTAGCTATTGCCGTCGTTTCGTCCAAAACTTTTCCAAGGTTGCTAAACCTCTCACTGATCTCACAAAGAAGGACAAGAAGTTCGTTTGGTCTCCACAATGTGATGAAAGTTTTAATCTCCTGAAGACTAAACTCACTTCTACTCCAGTTCTGGTTGGCCCAGATACTACCAAACCTTTCCAGATATTCTGCGATGCATCTCTCCAAGGTCTAGGTGCAGTTCTTATGCAAGAACGTCAAGTTGTGGCTTATGCTTCACGTCAGTTGAACCCACATGAGAAAAACTATCCCACACATGATCTAGAACTTGCAGCAGTTGTGTTTGCCCTCAAGAAATGGAGGCAATACTTGTTGGGTAACCGCACTGAAATCTTTTCCGATCATAAGAGTCTGAAATACATCTTCACTCAACCAGATCTAAACCTCAGGCAAATGAGATGGATTGAAAATATTAAAGACTTTGATCTCACCATTTCTTACACTCCAGGCAAGGCTAATGTTATGGCCGATGCTCTCAGTCGCAAGTCCTATTGCAATAATCTCATGATCATGGAAAGCCAACCTCCACTTCATGAAGAATTCCAGAAGCTGAACCTTGGTCTTGTTCCTCAAGGCTATCTTGCTAGCTTGACAGCCAGTCCAACTCTCGAGGACAAGATTCGTTCTGAACAACTTCGTGATGCTGACATCAAGAAGATGGTTGAGCACATCAAGGAAGGCAAGGAGAAATTCAAGTCCTTCTCAGTTGATGATAAAGGAACTATGTTCCTCAAGTTCAAAGTCTCAAAGATATCATTCTCAAGGAGGCTCATGAAACTCCTCTATCCATCCACCCTGGAAGTACAAAGATGTACCAGGATTGGTGGCCTGGCATGAAACGTGAAATTGCTCAATACGTTTCTGAATGCGACGTTTGTCAACGTGTTAAGGCAGTCCATCAAAAAACAGCCGGTCTACTCCAACCTCTGAAAATTCCTGACTGGAAGTGGGACATGATTGAAATGGACTTCGTCACTGGTTTTCCAAAGTCCAAGAAGGGCAACGATGCAATCTTCGTTGTTATTGATCGTCTCACTAAAGTAGCTCACTTCTTTGCTGTCAAAGAAACAATCTCAGCTAGCCAGTTAGCAGAACTCTACACAGCAAAGATTGTTCCTCTTCATGGTGTTCCATTGGAAATAAGCTCAGACCGTGGAAGTATCTTCACTTCTCATTTCTGGAAGAGTTTTGAAGAAGCATTGGGCACCAAACTTCTGTTCAGCACAGCTTATCACCCTCAGTCTCAGGGGCAAGTCGAAAGAGTCAATCAGATTCTCGAGGATATGCTCAGAGCATGTGGTCTCTCCTTTGGCATGAAATGGGAGGATTGCCTTCCATATGCTGAATTCTCCTACAACAACAGCTACCAGGCAAGCTTAGGCATGGCACCATTTGAAGCACTCTATGGCCGCAGATGCAGGAGTCTAATCAATTGGTCTGGAGCAGGTGAACGTTCACTCTTAGGCCCTGACATTGTTAAGGAAGCCGAAGAGAAAGTTCGTATCATTCGTGACAATCTCAAGATTGCTCAGTCTCGTCAGAAGAGTTACTATGACAGCAAGCACCGGGACATGGTCTATGCACCTGGTGACAAAGCATATCTCCGTGTAACTCCCCTCAGAGGCACTCGTCGTTTTGGTGTGAAAGGAAAGCTGGCACCAAGATACGTTGGTCCTTTCAACATTCTCTCAAGGCGGGCAGAAAATGCCTATCGTCTTGAACTTCCAGAAAAACTATCCAAGGTGCACGATGTGTTCCACGTGTCACAGCTCAAGAAGTGTTTCAAAGATCCGGATCGTGCAGTTGATCATAATTCCATTGAACTGCAAGATGATCTATCTTATGAGGAGCACCCTGTTCGTATTCTCGATGAGACCGAGCGTAAGACTCGCAACAAGAGCACAAAGTTCTTGAAAGTGCAGTGGTCGCATCATTCCGATTAAGAGGCAACGTGGGAGACCGAAGAGGATCTTCGCAAGAAGTATCCGGACCTTTTCCTTTCTCAGTAGGAATCTCGGGGCGCGATTCCTTCAAGGGGGGCGTTTTGTAACATCCCAAGTATGAAAAACTCCCCTTAGAATGTTTGTTTCATGTTTATTAAAGTATTGCATCATGTCATCATATTGTTTCCATTTGTTTTCATGTTGTTTGCATTTGTTTCTTAATTGTTGCATCTGTTTTTACCTGTTTTCACAATCCAAATTTAAACTTTATTCAAACAATTATTTCATACTTGCTCTGTTACAACATTTTAACTACAAATCTCAAATAAAAACAACCCAAGGATAACTTTCCCCTCCCGCAAATCGACCAGATCGTGGACTCCACCGCGGGCTGTCAACGCCACTCCTTCCTAGACGCCTACTCGGGATATAATCAGATCTGGATGAAGCGGGAAGACGAGGAAAAGACAACATTCATCACACCCCACGGTGTGTACTGCTACACGACAATGCCCTTCGGGTTCAAGAACGCAGGCGTAACATATCAGCGCTGCATGCAAAAATGCCTCGCCAAGCTCATTGGCAAGAATGTACAAGTGTACGTTGACGACATCGTCATCAAGACTCGAGTAAAGGATACACTCCTCGAGGACATCAGAGAAACATTTGACGCTCTCAACGCATACAGGATCAAGCTCAACCCGACAAAATGCGTCTTTGGCATCCCAGCAAGACAACTTCTTAGGTACCTGGTATCCGCCAGAGGCATCGAAGCCAACCCAGAAAAGATCCAAGCAATCTTGACAATAAAGGAGCCAACCAATCTAGGCGGAGTCCAACAGCTCGCAAGGCGACTAGCCGCCTTGAGCAGATTTATCGCATGATTAGGTGAGCAGGAGTTACCCTTCTACAAGCTGTTGAAGAAGACAGACAAGTTCGAATGGACACCAGAAGCTAAGAAGACATTCGCAGACCTGAAACGATCCTTGCAAAGCAGGCGCATCCTTGCAACACTGCAAGAGAGGGAGCCATTATACCTATACCTAGCCGCAACAAACCAGGTCATCAGCACGGCCATCGTAGTCGAACGACCTGAGGAGGGCAAGGCATACGGAATCCAAAGACCGATCTACTACATCTCTGAAGTGCTTTCACCGTGAAAGCAACGATACCCTCACTACCAGAAGCTCGCATATGGAGTTGTTCTCACGGCTCGAAAGGTCAAGCACTACTTCCAGGAACACACCATAACAGTGGTTAATGATGCATCACTCGGTACAATCATGAACAACCCAATGGCATCCGGAAGAATAGCAAAATGGAGCATCGAGCTGGGCGCTTGGGACATCATCTATGCAGGGCGCAATTCAGTAAAATCCCAGGTACTCGTGGAGTTCCTGAGCGAGTGGACAAAACTACAAACGCCCGGGCCGCCGGAATACACGAGTAACTGGATCATGTACTTCGACGGGTCCAAGAGAAACGAAGGAGCAGGAGCTGGGATCGTCCTAATATCACCCAGAGGAGACAAGCTGCAGTACGTTCTACGACTGGATTTTCCACCTGATGATCCAACATCAAATAATGATGCAGAATACGAGGCCCTGTTGCATGGGATGAAGATGGCAGTCGCATGCAGAGCCACCCGACTGATGATCTACGGCGATTCTAATCTCATCGTGCAACAAACAATGAAGGAGTGCGACGCTATCGCATAAAACATGGTTGCCTATCGTGACATTTACAATCTACTCGAAGGAAGTTTCAAAGGTTGCGAGCTGAAGCACATTGCGAGATCCAGCAATGAAGAAGCAGACAGGCTGGCAAACATGGGTTCCACAAATACACCCATACCGCCAGGGATATATTTCGAGCGGATGACTAGACGATCAGTCAAAATCAAGAAAACTGCAGGAGCACCCGCAGCATTGGAGACAGAGATCAGCCCGCAGATTGCTATTATCGAGCTCATTCATAATATTTCGCGACAAGTTTTTCTGGTCGAGCCAGTCTGGACGCAGAAATACCTCGACTACTTGTCAGCCAAACAGCTCCCAGCAGACCCTCGCGAGGCTCGACAGATAATCAGACACAACAAATCCTTTTGGATGATCAACGGAGAATTATACAAACAGAGCATCTCAGGCATACTGCAACGATGCATAGCACCCGAGGATGGTAAGGAATTATTGCAAGACATCCACCAAGGAGATTGTGGACATCATGCTAGCTGGAAAGCAACCATGGGAAAAGCCTTCCGAGCAGGATTCTACTGGCTTACAGCAGCCAGAGACGCAAAGGAACTGGTCGACAGGTGCAACGCTTGCCAGCGATTTGCACCAAAACCACACGCACCCGCTACAGAATTACATATGGTACCCATCGCCTGGCCCTTTGCACAATGGGGGCTAGACATGGTAGGACCACTACGCAAGTCCACGCCAGGCGGATACGCACACTTGTTGGTCGCAGTTGAGAAATTTACCAAGTGGATCGAAGCCATGCCAGTAACCTCGGCTAGTGCCCAATGTGCCGTCAAATTCCTCGACTCCATCGTATGCAGGTTTGGAGTACCACACGACATCATTACTGACAATGGTACCAACTTCACGCCAAAGGAAACATGCCAGTTCTGCGAAGAAAAGGGCATCAACTTCAAATTCGCCTCAGTTGCCCATCCGCAAACCAATGGCCAAGTCAAAAATCCAACGGATTAGTTTCGGCTGGCATCAAGAAACGTCTACTCGATCATCTACACCCGGCAGCGGGACATTGGTCAGAAGAGCTACCCTCCGTGCTATGGAGCCTCCGCACAACTCCAAATCGATCCACAAACTACACACCATTTTTCATGGTCTACGGGGCCGAAGCAGCCCTTCCTGAGGACGTCACGTTCAGTGCCCCACTGGTTGTTGCTTACAGCGAAGAAACCTCCAACAGGGCACTCGCGGATGATATGGACGCACTCGATGAAATGCGCGATATTGCACTCACAAGATCCGCAGTATACCAGCAGTCGCTGCGAAACTATCATAGTCGTCGCATACGCCACAGAGCCTTCGCAGTAGGAGATCTGGTGCTACGGCTCAAGCAGAAGGAAGGACACAAGCTCGAGCCACCATGGGAAGGACCCTTCATAATGCACGAAGTTATCCCAGGTGGCGCCTATCGACTAAAGAATCCGACAACTGGAGGCATCTATTCCAACCCTTGGAATGTTGAACAACTCCGCAAATTTTATCCCTAGATTTATTTTACTCGCAGTAATAAGGCTATATTAGCTAGCTTGTAGCTCGACAGAACAACACATGACTTTTCAGTCATCGCAATAAAATACATGGTTTCTCAACCATAGATACTCGAGTTCCCCATCCTTACATGCTAAAAGTAACAGGTATACACCCCACAAACACACAGGGGCTACACCTAACTCAGAATCACAAGAAGGATTTTATATAAAGGTAAACACCTTACAACAGTTTTTTACAAATACAAAATACAAATAGGATACATACATCCTAAAAATCACACATGGCGATGAGAATTCTCAGCCGCCAAAACCCGATCTACCTCAGCCGAGGTCAATCGAATGATTTCCTCTGCCGCAGGACGGACAACCCTATAATGAGGAGAAATATCGTCTATTGGACCATCAGGAAGTCTAGCTACGGACTTGAAATTCACCTCAGGATGCCACAATCGGACGAAAGAGAGAGCCACTACCGAGCCGCAAATCATCTGATTGCGAACACACTCGCGAATTTCTCCTTCTCGCCCGAACATCCTGAGAGGATGGCTCCAATCTTTAGGACTCCTCTCCAACGGATAGAAAGCGGCGTTCATTGCAATCAAAACCTCGTGAAAAGAACTCACGAGTATCTTCGCCTGGATGACTCGGAACTTCAAGGTAGCAAGCACAAAGCCTCGACTATGATCGGACCAAAAGTTACTCGCATGAGGCTTTGAGCTACCAGCTTCTTGAAGGATGTGGTTCTCCACCCATTTTTTCTCACTCTTGTCATCCGGCTGAACAACTGAAAAGAAAAGGTATATGATCAAAGAAGGATACACGACAAACAAGACTAGGGGGCTGAACTACTTACAAAGCAAATCCCTGGCAACAGACGCCAATTCATCCATCACAAACTGCTCGCTTTCAATCGTCAGCTTTTGTTTGGACTTGGCCATATCCGCTACCCCACGCAATGCTTTTAGCTTGCGTTCACCCTCCGAAACACGATCACGGAGGCCTGCAAAGGTCCCAACAGCGGCAACAAGAGGATTTGCTGGGGTAGCAAGTCCACCTGAAGACTCCGCGGCAACCCCGGCTACCTGGAAGAATACAAGGAAATTGAAGGAATAAGATGCCCCATTCGAGATATCACAACCACCTATTCGACAGGTGCTCGGGGGCTACTCCCATCGGGAGACACACAACAAATCAATCGCAGGAAGCATCTCAGAAGGACATCTTGATTAAACGATGAAAATACGGGAGCACATCCCAAGGTTCATTACAATCGAAAAAACGAAATACAAAGGAAATATACTAAGGAGCTGCAGTTGTGCTGCCACTCGCGGCGGTCCCTCCCCTAGCACGGGCAAATAACTCGGATAACTTCCGAGCAAGGACTCCGGCTGGCTCGCCAAAACGACGAAGCCCTACCTTTTTGCCCGTAGAAGGATCGACGGGAAGGTCCGAGTACGCCTCTTCCAAGCCGGTGACTCCATGCGCCAGTGCAACTGGATGGCAGTCTTCGCCCCAGACTCCGACTGAGCAACCGCGTAGGTGTCAAGGAGATTGCTCTCCGAGAAGATCATCAGAAGATCACCCAGCACAGGTGGAGACACGGCGTTGACTAGAAGGCGACCGTGAAGCTGTGTCAGCACTCGAGTGGCATCGCCAATCAGGGTGCAGATTTCTTCGGCGTGCTTCCTGAGCTGGGCGCAGGAATCAGTCAGCGTGTCTACCCGTTGGTTCCCAGGAAGCTCTAGTGGGACGCCCAGAAGACCTGCAAAGGAAGATATTAAAACCTAAGGACCTATCAGACAACCAGAAGACAGCAATAGACCAAAGGCAACTTACCCGCAAAGCGTTCAGCCAGAGGACAAAGGAAGTCGACGAGGTTGGTGTCCGCCTTGGTGCCAGCCTCCTCCAGATTCTTCAGAGCATCCTGGGCAGCCGCAAGCTTGTCTTCAAGGTCAGCCGACAGCATACGAGAGGACTCAAGTTCCTGTCGAGTAGCTGCTAGCTGAGCCTCTTGAGCAATTGCCCGAGTGGAGGCATCCGCCTTCTCGGCCTTCATAAACTCAACTTGAGCTGCGCAGTGATGGTCATTAGAAACGAAGAAATTGGCAGAAATAAAGAGATAAAGATGGAAGAAGGCAATAAACTTACTTCGAAGGAGCTCATTTTCAGCGGCGAGTCGATCACGATCCCACCGAAGGATCCCGCATTCCGCTTAGGCAAGAAGGACACGGCGACCGACGGCCGCAAGGGAGTCGATGAGGGACTGCAAGGAACACGAAGATAGAAGAATCAGAAAAGAGAAATTTGAGCCTATACTCGATTGTAAACATTCGAGTATAGCCTCGGGGGCTACTCCCACCGGATAAAACAAAGAGAAGGAATAAAAGACTATCTTTGAGCCTGTAGCCGATCGCATGCGATCGACTACAGCCTCGGGGGCTACTCCAATCGGGAGCACTGCCGTGCACCCGATAAAAATCCAAAACTGACGAAGCATTGAAGAAGCAGGCAGCAAAGTTTACCTGGCCTTGAGCAAAGGAGAGGGGATCCGTTGAGCTGCCCGACACCTCCTTCGGAGTCGAAGCCCCAGCAGTGAAACTAGGAATTCTGTATTCCGTAGTCGCCGCAATGGGGGATACACTCGGTGAATTCTGGACAGTGTCGGCGGTAGGGGTCTCACCCGCAGCTCCAACTTTCTTCCTCTTTTCGAGAGGAAGGGAAGAGACGAATCTGCGAGGGCTAATAGCTTGCAGGCTACAATGAAGGAAGTACGTCAAAAGATGCGAAAGGGAAATGTTCGACTAAGAACAAGACGAAAAACTTACTCGTCGTCATCTTCTTCGTCCAACATATCCGCATTCCATGCGGTTTGGATATTAGGAAACAAAGGAGAAGGACCGCGCATGCGCAGCGGGGGCCCCTTCCCGGGCGATTCCTTGTCCAAAGAGTTATCTTTGGAGGTGGCCTCATCGTCCTCCACTCGACGACGTTTACGATGGAGGAGACCGCCATCCGAATTTTCCGCGCCATCCGAGGAGTCACGCTCGGAGCTCGAAGAGGCAGCAGCAACACTGGTATCGGCTGGGCCGTCCAAGTTACTCGCCAACAAATCCGAGGCCTCCTTCCCAGACATTGGTGGGTAGCAGGTAGCCACGGATAGTCTCTACAAAAGAAGACAGAAGAAAAGCGAGAGAAAAATTCAGTCGACCAAATTTTTTAAAAGGGAAAGAAATGAAGACAGGAAGAAAGACAAAACTTACGTCGGGTGGCGGAGGCCTTGACGCCTCGAAAGCTGCAACCGTGCAGTCGGGGAAGGTTTGGCCCACCTTCAAGATGGTAATAGCCGCGATCTTCTTCTCGAAATCGATGTTCGAGAGCTCTTCGCGGCTCACGCGACTGGGGTCTTCAGTGCCCTGGTACTCCCACATCATGGAAGGCCTGTCCTGCAGGGGTCGAATCCTGCGCTTGAGGAAGATACTCGCCAGGTGCAGCCCGTTCAGCACGACTCCGGCGGCTTGGTCCCGTAGGGAAGCCACCTTGGCGAGTAGCGGAGTGACTACCTGGCTTTCTTTAGCCGATAGTTTATGCGCCCAGGACTTCCGCCTCTTCAGAACGGCGAATGGGTGGAACTCCTGAATCCCATCCGAGCTGCTGTCGGTGACGTAGAACCACTTCTTTCTCCACCCTTGAGCGGAGTCGATGAAGTGCATCCCGAAGTAGCTAGAGTCCGATTTCGCCTGGATCCCGAAACCGCCGGTGCGCAGCGGCTCTCTAGGCTCGTCCTCTACTCATGACTTCTCGCGGAAGACGCGGATCTTGAAGAGGGCCTTCCAGAGCCCCAATGTGGGCGAATGCCCAAGAAGCACTCGCAAAATACAGTGAAGCACGAGATGTGTTGCACTGCATTCGAAGGCAGATCGTGGAGTTGTATGCCATAGACATATAGCAATGCCACTAGGAAGGGGTGAAGAGGAAAGGAGAGCCCGCGCGACACGTGGTCCGCGAAAACCACGCGTTCGTTCGCGCGGGGGATTGGGTACCTCCTCCTTCTTGCCGAGGCGCACCCGTTTTTCAGCTTCCGGAGGCAGCAATCCCTCCCGCTGCATCTCCTTGACGCTCTTGATGGTGGTGTTGGGCGAGCGCCAATCGCCCGAGCGCGGTGCGGGTGGCGCAGGGACCTTTCCAGACACCCTCGACGACGAGACGACAGCACCGCGTTTCTTGGCTCCCGCCATTGCTACTAGTGCGAGCTCGAAGAGAGAGGAAGTGGAGCGCGACGAAGACGATGAGCGAAGAAGGCGAAGACTGGGGAAAATTTCACCGTTTCACCCAAGGCCTGCATTTATACACAGAGCTAGTCAATCCTGACCGCTTACTGAGCCACGTGGCATCCATCACGGTCGCCGCGTGCGAAGGCAAAACGAAACAGCAGCGGATGCTGTTTCGTGCCACGATCTTAACAGCGGATCGTGCGCATTTACTGCGCGCAGTTCGCGTAAAAACCGGGAACAACGTCTCGTTTCTGGTCAAAAAGCTGACAAGGTGGGCCAGCACTTCTGCTCTGACACCGTCACATCCCATTGGGAGGATAAAAGTGCGCCATGACGTCATAGCGTGCATCATCAAGTCGAAGAATCCTTCGAATGAAAAGTCCAAACATGAAAATAACTTCGTATAGAAAAATTATGACGTGAAATCTCTTTCACAGGAAAAAAGACCCCAAACAAGAAAAATCTTTCGTATGGGCATAAAACTCCGAACACGAAAACTCTTTCGTATGGACAAGAAACCACAAAATCAAAACTATGCGAGTAGGCAGATCCTGCCACTCATTTACACGATGTCTACACATCATAGACTTGGATTGTTCAGCCGACTAGGTACATCCAGATGCCGTATTCTTTTGAATATGAAGGTAAGACCCAAAAGATCTCTCTTGAGGGCCTGGAATCGCACTCAAGCTGCGTCCTCCGGTATAATTCCGTGTCAACAACACAAAGAAAAATCCTAGCGGACGCGCCGGGTACCCCCATAGGTTAAGTTCGACTCGGTAAGACCACTACGGCCCAGTCACAATGATCACCTCATCGGGTTCGAGTCGGAGGTCTCGAATCTGTGTAGGCCAGAACTGTTTTTGCCCTAGTTGCAATTAATTGGCCCTGATCTTTTGGGAGAGCCAAGCTGTTGCGCCACATCCTTCTGGGATAAATTGCCATAGAAACAAGCACTTTTTCATTACTCGATACTCGGGTGTCAAAAGCTCATCACACAGGGTACACACCCTCCAAACAGGAGACAATCACAATGGTTATTCGAAAGAAAGCGGGATGAAATATCTGACCGTCTACTCGACTGGAAAAATCCCAATCGAGCAAACGCTCGGGGGCTACCGACGAAGGGATGGACTTAGACCTTGCGGGTAAGGACACCCCGTCTTAGGCCCAAGGTTAAGGCCCAAGAAGAGGAGCCCTTGGAGTATTCTGGAAGGCCCATATGAAGCCAACCCGCAGTGCCTTGCGGGCTAAGTTAGGAAACTTGTAACCGACATAGGGTTAGAGTTCGAGTCCTCTCCGGGTAAGGTTTGAAACCTGGCCACCTATATAAGGCCAGGAGAACCACCGGAAGAGGACCAAGCAATACCGCACCACCAAAGCCTAAAGCTCGAGATCGTACTCTCGACTTGAGAAACCACCATTGTAACTGATCTATTCGATAATACAGATCGACAGAGGTAGGAGTAAGGGTTTTACCTCTACGAGGGCCCCGAACCTGGGTAAATATTTTCCCCTGTCTAGCCGACGATCATCACCAGCGCTCATGGGTTCTCCTATTCGAAACCCTATGGGATCACCCGAGGGATTTGTTGAGTCACAGATTCGACAGCCTGGTTCTGGGATGTTACCGTGATGATCAGACTGATCCCAGGTAATTGGTGTATTTGAATACTTCAAGGACTTTAGGGTTGGAGGCAGAACCGCATTGATTTCTCGAAGTGTTCGTTTTGCCTGTTTGGCTGAAGGAGTTGCCAGGAAAGTTAGGTTACATCCTCCTTCAACTCTCGGGAATTTGGGTTCGCCTTTGCGCTGCTGCTCCTGGATTTTATCATCAGTGTCCGACTCACTTTCTTCTTTTTCAGCTTCCGGGTTTTTCTTGTTGAACTTCCTTTTGGAATTCTTTCCTTTATTTTCGGATCCTGCAGTGCCTTTCATGTGCTTATTAAGCCGGCACTGCTCATTGGTGTGGGTAGGATTCCCGAATTGCGAATGGTGAACACAGTTTTCTGACTTAATCTTTTCCCACTCTTCTTTAGAATAGGAGATGGGTTCTATGTTTTTGCGCTTCCATCTGCTTCCATTATCCTTTCCAAAGTTTAAATTTACTTCCTTGGGTTTTGGTTGTGCCTCTAGATTAGACTTCTTTTCACATTGAGATGCCTTTTTGGCTTGAACCAAAGCATCAATGTTTCTGCCTCTCGCCCTGATATCATCTTCAACTGTTGCGTGCTCATTGGCGGTGGTAAGCATATATCCGAGGTCTTTGTGCTCTTTCGAACCAACCATGAACGGTACGAGGCCAGGTTTCAGGCCGTTGATGAAAGCATGCATCGCTTGTACATCACTTACTCCAGAGCAATTACTCTTCATTGCGGACCATCTTGAGATGAAGTCGACATACGACTCATCCTCATATTTTACGCAACAGTTTAGCTTGTTGATGATCTTAGTGCGTTTATACGTACTTCGGAAGTGTCGATCGAATACTCTAGCCATATCTTCCCAGTTGTCTACTATTCTTGACGGAAGCCCGTTGATCCAATCTCTGGCTCCACCCAACAACATTAGGGGAAGAAACTTCACAGCCTCTAAATCTATCCCTTTGTTGATCCGGACATCGGTGTAGTAATCTGAAAGCCATGTATCCGGGTTCTTACTTCTGGTATACTTTTGATAAGTTGGACCGACTTTGGCAAAACCAGAGTGTAGAATGATTCTCCAGATCATGTCAGTAAGACACTTTGGTCTGAAGTATAAATCGTCTCTTTCATCCTTATCGACGTGCGTGGAATACCTTTCAGATGAATGGACAGAAGGGGATCTGCTCCGTTCTTGTCCATTGTTGTGCGAGAGTGCTATTCTGGGATTATCCCTATTTCTTCCGATATCGTGTCCTTTGGAATAAGGTGGGGTTCTGCTCCTTGGCCTTTCATTGTTCCTTGGAGGAATTTGGAATCTCTCACGCCTGTGAGGATTTTCGTATCTTCCGGCTTTATCAGCTGGGCGCCTTGGAGGTGGCATTACTTTTCCGTCCTTCTGGTTTTGCTCCTCCTGTTCCTTATTCTCGCAGGGATTATTTCCGCCTTTCGGCAGATGGCATCCTGTTCTGGACACTGCATCCTTGTTATCCGGTATTTTCTTGTCCTTCTTAGGATCTCCCTTCTTTTCCTTAGAATCGCGTGAATCTCTAGGTTCGCCAGGTTCAGAAGTTCCGGTGGCGTCGTGGCTGTCTTGCACAAGGTTGAATCGTCATGTAACTTGCATGAACGTGCTTGTCCTCGCTGGTGCTGTTTTAATGCTTTTCCTATGAAAGCATACACTCCCTGTAGCTTTTCGTCATTGGAGTGCAGATCGTCATTAAGGATGGCAAACACGACTTCTGCGTATTCGGTTGTAGTTTTGTAGAGGAATTATTACTCCTGTGCCCCAGATTCCTTAGTGTTGCTCGTTCTTCCCCATGCTCTAAAATTTTGCTCACTTTTCCCCATTATCTTAGCTGAAACTCTCGCAAAAGTTTATAACTGGCATTTGTCGTCCAGTCAATGCATTGACCGTCAACTTTTGAGTTTGTGCTGACAACTGGGGCCGGGTTCTCCTTTGACCGGTGCGTGCCTAGTGGGACCGCAAGGAGACACGTAAGCGAGCTTGTATGAAGCTGAAAAAGATCGACAGCGCCGCATCGCGCAGCTTTGCCCCCTCCGCCGCCGCCCCATCCCCTCCGCCGCCATTGTGCCGCGTTCGCCGCCGCCCCATCCCCTCCGCCGTGTTATCCGGCTCATCTACCCCACCTCACCATCTCTGAAGCCATGTTGATCCAGGACCCCCAGAATGCCCTCAGACGTGTAGATGATTGGGTCGAATCAACGACAGATACTTCATGGATTAGACCCGGGTAAGCAACGTTTCCTCTTGAATTGGTGTTCTAGCTTGTAAGTAAGGCCATATTTGACCTTTTTTAGATTGAGTCGTTCCAATTTCTCTCCTCTATCTCGTGCCTAACTGCAGATATATGTTTGAACTAAATAGGATTGATCATGCGCTAGATTTCCGGCTGGTGGTTAGAATGGAAACTAGTGTGTTGCGTTGTACTAAACCGCATTTCCGTCATTCGTTTTTCTATCCGGTTGTGATAGAAACAAACATTTGCTTCAGAGATTTTCTCACTACCCTCCGTTCAGCCTATCCGTGGAGCGATGCCGATGCTTTTGAATTGAGTTACTTCAGCAGTACCGAGCAAAGATTTCTCCCACTAACTTGCGGCGAGCATCTCGGGTTGTTTTTTACTCTAAATGCTGGCAGCCATTTCGGTAAAATTCATATCGACGTGCTTCAACCACGCGCAGAACCAGTCAAGGGGAAGGGTGTTCGGCAATCATCTGTCTCTGCTAATAGCCAACACCTCGGGACTCCTTGTAGGTCCAGACCAAATAAAGCGAGTGGTTCGTGGAGCCACAACATGTCTGCTGCTGAATCTGCAGCCGGTAGTGCTGCTGCTTCTCCTGTACCTGCTATGGTCGTTGTAGAAGAAGATGCAGAACCTGACGAGGAAGTGCCTCGAAATGATGATGAAGATGAGATGATGTACCCTGAACTGGTAGATAGAGCCAGTTAGCAAGCAGTGGATGATGAATATCCGGGCGAGCCCATGAGCTGAGCTAGGTTTGATGACACTGACGATGAAGAGGATGCGGAGAACAATGAAAACTTAATTTTGGATGAATACGATGGTGACGACGTGCCAACAATTGAGTGGAACAGGATGAACACTGAGCTTACTGAAGGCACCGTATTACAATCGATGGTGGACTGGTGGAATGCAGTATCTACATATTGCATTCTTACTGAAAATCCGTATAAGATTAAAAGGAGTGAGCCAAGAAGGTTCACAGTTTATTGTCCAGATGATAGGTGTATGTGGAGGTTGCATGCATCCCGTATGCTAAAGAGCAAACTGATTCAGGTACTCCAAGTTGATTGATTATTTTATTTCAGATCATTGGGTAATGTTTCTTATCCATTATTTTTTACCCTTTCTTTTGTTTTAAATAAAGAAAAACCCACACAAGCACACATGTCCACCTGGAGGGGAAGGGGGAAGGAAAAAATCCAAACTAGCAAAAACTCGATGGGTGGCAGATGCAATATTGGATTGGCTGAGAGAAAAACCTGGTCTTGGTCCAACAACACTCCAAGGGAAGCTTCTTGAGAAGTATAAGATTGTAATTCCTTACATGAGGATTTTCAAAGATAAAGAAATAGCTCTTGCAGGATTAATGGTCAATGGAATGAAAGTTTTCAGTGGCTTTACACCTTCAAGGCTGAAGTGGAGATGGCTAGTCAAGGTAGTGTTGTAGAAATTGACAAGCATACAGTTCCATTCAAAATAAAAGGGAAGACATTTGAGAAGGAGTGCTTCAGAAGGGCTTTTGTATGTTTCAAGGCTTATTGTCAGGGGTTTCTTGATGGATGCAAGCCTTATTTGGCTGTAGACGTTACTGCTACATCTCCAACGTATCTATAATTCCTGATGCTCCAAGATAATATTATGCCAATTGCTACATGTTTTCTCCCTTCTTTATAGCATTTTTATACGTTTTCCGGGACTAACCTATCAACAAGATGCCAAGTGCCAGTTCCCTGTTTTCTGCTGTTTTTTATTTCAAATAAGTTGTTCTGGAAACATTCTCGGAATTTGACCCCACAAAGCTCGAAGTGCCTATTTTCCCCGGAAGCATCCAGAAAACCGAAGAAGAGTCGAAGACGGGCACCAGGGGGGCCACACCATTGGGTGGCGCGGCCTCCCCCTGGCCGCGCCAGCTGGTGGTGTGGGGCCCCAAGGGCTTCACCACATTTTCCCATTCGCCTATTTATTCCCCCCGGATGGAAAACCCTAGGCACCTGATAAAAAATCCCCGAAAAGTTCTGGAGCCGCCGTCGTCGTGAATTCTAGATCAGGGGGTTCTGAAGCTGTCTCCCGGCACCCTGCCGGGGAGTAAATCATAACTTAAGGCTTCTCCATCACCATGCCTGCCTCTAGAGTGATGCGTGAGTAGTTCGTCCTTGGACTACGGGTCCATAGCAGTAGCTACATGGTTGTATTCTCCTCATATGCCTCCATGTTTAGATCTCGTGGGCTGCCTATCATGATCGAGATTGATCTAATATAATTCTATATGTTGTGTTTGCTGGGATCCGATGAATATTGAACTTATGCCAAGTTGATTATAGTCTTTATTGCATATGTTATTTGTGATCTTGCATGATTTCCGGCTAGTGGTTTCTCTGGCCAAGTAGTTGCTAGTGACTCCAAGAGGGAGTATTTATGTTAGATAGTGGGTTCATGCCTCCTTTTCTCCTGTGCTCGAGTGACAGAAACGTGACGGGGGAGGATGTGTTGTTGCCACTAGGGAGAAAACAGCGGTGTGAGTGCCCGCGTGTACAATCATTGCTTACTTTACACACATTTTTTAATGCAGTTATCTGTTGCTTGCAATTTAATACCTAAGGGGATTCGGATGATAACCTGAGGGTGGATTATTATTCATAGATGCAGATGGATTTCGGTCTATGTATATTGTTGTAATGCCCACACTAAATATCATAGTAGTCATCAGGTCATGAATGTGCACTACGGTGCAACCTTTATTTGTCAATTGCCCTGCTGTAATATGTTCACATGCTATATTTTATGGAGAGACACCACTAGTTAACCTATGAACCCCGGTCCATCTTCTTACAATGTTAAACAAACCACAACAATTTCCTGCTTTCTCTACTTACTGCAAGCATATACCATTTTCCACACTATACGTCTAATCTTTGTTTTCAGCAAGACCGGTGAGATTGACAACCTGACTTTACCGTGGGGACAAAGTATTTTGGTTGTGTTGTGTGCAGGTTCCGCGTTGTTGCTGACACCGGTGAGGCGCCATCACCATCGTCAGTGGCATCAACCTTCCCGAGATCCTCTTCCTCCTACTTGATTGATAACCTTGGTTCTTAACTGAGGGAAATTCTTACCGCTTGCTCATCAAACCCTCCTCTTGGGGTTTCCAACACACTATCAAAGCGTAGCAAGGAATTTCTGGCACCGTTGCCGGGGAGGAAGAAATCTTCTGGCAAGGGGAGCCTCTCACTCTCAACCTCCTTATTTTGTTTATTGTCTTGTTTTTATTTTTTGTCTTGTTTTTCTTCTTTATATCGAAAACACAAAAACATTAGTTTACTTTATAACTGTTATTTATTTGCTTTCTATTATTTTGCTAAAATGAGTTCCTCTGGGAATACTAAGTTGTGTGACATCACTAGCACAAACAACAATGATTTTATTTGTACACCCATTGCTCCACCTGCTCCTACTGTTGCTTTCAATGAAATTAAACCTGCTTCATTAATCTTGTTATGAAAGAGAAATTTTCTGGTGTTAGTACTGATGATGCTGCTGCTCATATTAATAATTTTGTTGAACTATGTGAGATGCAAAAATATAAAGATGTGGATGGAGATATTATTAAACTGAAATTATTCCCTTCGTCTTTGAGAGGAAGAGCTAAATAATGGTTCCTATCTTTGCCTAGAAATAGTGTTGATTCATGGACTAAGTGTAAAGATGCTTTCATTGGGAAATATTATGCTCCTGCTAATATTATATCGCTAAGAAGAGACCTAATGAATTTTAAACAATTTGATAATGAACATGTTGCTAAAGCTTGGGAAAGAACGAAAACTATGGTAAAGACTTGTCCCTCTCATGGACTGACTACTTGGATGATTATACAAACTTTTTATGCAGGACTGAATTTCTCCTCAAGGAACCTATTGGATTCAGCTACTGGAGGTACCTTTATGTCCATCACTTTGGGCAATGCAACAAAGCTTCTTGATGATATGATGATAAATTATTCAGAGTGGCACACTGAGAGAGCTTCACAAGGTAGGAAGGTAAATTCTGTTGAGGAAAACTCCTCTTTGAGTGAAAGGCTTGATGCTATTATGTCTATGCTTGTTAATGTTAAAGCTCAAGTTGATCCAAATAATGTTCCTTTAGCCTCTTTGGTTGCTCAAGAAGAGCATGTTGATGTGAACTTTATTAGAAATAATAATTTTAACAACAATGCTTACAGAAATAATTTTGGTGGAAACAATTATAAGCCCTATCCTCCTAATAATGGTTATGGTAATTCTAATGGCAATTCCTACAATAATAATAAAAGCTCTACCTCTGATCTTGAAAACATGCTTAGAGAATTTATTAGCACACAAACTGCTTTTAATAAATCTGTTGAGGAAAAGCATGATAAAATAGATGTTATTGCCTCTAAAGTGGACAGCCTAGCTATTGATGTTTATTTTTCTAAAACTAAAGGTTTTTCCACAAGATATTAAACAAAGTAAAACTTTGAATTCCATTCAAGTTCGAGTTGATGATAATGTTAGGTTGATGGCTGAATTACGTGCTAGGTGGGAAAGAGAAGATGAATTGTCTAGAAAGAATAATATTGCAAGAGTTTGCACTATCACAACCACTTGTAAAACTGAAGCTCCAAGTGCTACTAGACCTCCTACTATCAATGGTAAATTAGTAGGTGTTAATAAAGTCCCCACCCCTTCGGTGAAACGTGCTAAATTGCCTCAAATTGCTTAAACTGCTTCTAATAAAAGTGCTGGAATTTTTAGAGATGTAGGAGATAATGGTCCCATTACCTTTGATGATAATAATTTTGATTTTTATGATTACAATATCTATGAAGTTATTATGTTTCTACAAAATCTTTCTCGAAGTCCCAATGCTAGTGCCATGAATATGTCCTTTACTAAACATATTACCAATGCTCTCACGAAAGTTAGGGAAGAAAAGCTGAAACTTGAGACATCTATCCCTAGGAAATTAGATGATGGTTGGGAGCCTATCATTAAGATAAAATTAAATGATTTTTATTGCAATTCTATGTGTGATCTTGGTGCTAGTATCTCTATTATGCCTCAAAAGCTTTATGATATGCTTGATCTACCACCGTTGGAACACTGTTATTTGGAGGTTCATCTTGCTGATAATGCTAAGAAGAAACCTCTTGGTAGAATTGATTATGTTATTATTATGGTTAACAACAACCTTGTCCCTATTTATTTTGTTGTTATGAACATTGAATTCAATGCTTCTTGTCCTATTGTTTTGGGAAGACCTTTTCTTAGAACTGTTGGTGATGTTATTGATATGAAAGAGGGGAGTATTAAATATCAATTCCCCGTCAAGAAAGGTATGGAATACTTTCCTATAAAGAGGATGAAGCTACATTTTGACTCTATTATTAAAGCAAGTTATGATGTTGATGCTTCTTCACTTGAAAATACTTGAGTTGCTTTCTATGTCTAGCTGAAAGGCGTTAAAGAAAAGCGCTACCGGGAGACAACACGTTTTATTTCTCTGTTTTCAACAAGTTTTCCTTTGTTTTCTTTTGTATGCTTTGCACCTGAGTGTTGTCTATTTCCTTAGCAACCCCTCTGTATCTTTTATTTTGTGTTTTTGTTGAGCCAAGTAAATCCTCTAGTGGAAAGTTGAGACTATATTTCGGATTTCTGCGCAGGAAACAAATTTCTGTTGTCCACTGTTAAAATCGTATAAAATCACGGAAAAATTAAACTGACCTGAGATTTTTTGTGCGTAATCCTGGGATATACGCAACTTTTCTTAGTTGGCCACTTTTTTATTTGAGAAACAGAAGAATTTTGCAAAAAATCATCTTTACCTGCTGTCCTGTTTTGACAGCTTTCTGCCAATAATTGCATTTGCGTCTTAACCTCTTTCTTTTGGTGTTATTTTGAGAAAAAGAGTTTTAAAATCAGCTGTGACAGTAGATAATGTGTTTTTTAGTGTTAGGCTTGTGTTTAAACTGAACCATGTGAATTTATTATTTCTATTGCACTAACGTTGCTAATGAATATTGTGAGAAATTTGGTGTTAAGGAAGTTTTCAAGGGTCAAGAGAAGAGGATGATATGACGTGATCAAGAAGAGTGAAGATCCTAATCTTGGAGATTCCCCTGTGGTACATACCATAAAATTCAAAGAATACTCAAGCATCTAAGCTTGGGGATGCCCAAGGCATCCCCTTCTTCATCAACAAATTATCAGGTCACTTCTAGTGAAACTATATTTTTATTCAGTCACATCTTATGTGCTTTTCTTTTAGCGTATTTTTTTTGCTTTTTTTTTGCAATAATCTTAGTTGTACCCGAGCATTCTTTTATGGAGAGTGACACGCTCCACTTTTTCATGGGAATACTATGTATTCTTAATCTTTGTCTGGCTGCTGCATTTATTTAGCTCATGTTTTGCATGCATCTCTTATCAGAATTGTTAGTTTCAGTACTGTTATGTGTGTACTCTCATTTTTGCTTGCTTTATCATAAAGAGTATTTTTGTTAAAACATATCTTGTATGGTGCTTGATTGGGAAAAAAACTGCTGCTTGTAGTAGAATTTATAACAGTGCAAGTAGAAGATTGTATAGACTAAGGCTAGAACTTTTTCATGCCATGCTAAATGTTATTTTAGTTTTAAAGACTTGTGGTTATTGAGTATCCTGAATAGCCTCAAATAGAGGAGAGTGTTTAATATGCCATTGAAAGATTCATGAGTTGTTCTTGTCATAGTAAAGCATAAATTTATGGTATTCTATTTCGAATGTTTTATTTGGTTGACTTGGCGCATGCTCACACCATGTTTATGAATATGAACCAGTCACGAATAGCCTCCATGACCACTTAGTTTTTGAACTTTTGATACCGCTTATGCTTTAATTAATGATGTTATGTCCCTATGCATGATTATGGCTCTTATGCTCTCTTGATTTGTCGCTCCCAGTCTTTTGCTAGCCTCCACCTGTACTGAGTATGAGCTCTACTCGTGCATCCAAACTCTCTTAAACCAAAATATTTCCCATTGTGTCCACCATACCTACCTACATGTGGTATTTCACTGCCACTCCAAGTAAATTTCTCATGTGCTACCTTTAAAACTTTCAAAATTACTTATGTTTTGTGTTCTTATTTTTGCTCACGAGGACGTCAATAGAGAATCTTTATCTCACTTGTTGATTGGATTTCACACCCTGGACTAGTGGCTTCATCCACTTATCTAAATAATAGAAGAGCTGGCAGCGGAGTGCCCAGCCCCAAATTAATGCAAACAAATTCTCTTCACTATTTTTGCGCCTGATTTATCAGTCAAAGCATAATTGTGTAAACAAAAGATAAAGAGGGATGACCTTCTACCCAGATGCGTCCTTCATATGGGAGACGCTCTTGTGAATTCAGTTGGCTTGTGACGTACAATATTTTCTGTTTACCATTCGTTGACATTAGCATACATCTCCTAATATATAGACACTCCTCCATGGTATCTGATTGTTGGCAGGCACCCGAGGATTCAGTTAGCCATGGTTTGTGTAAGATGGATGGGAGGAGTGTCAAAATTTTAATACCTTTGTTTAATAAAATAAAAGCTCTAGCACATAGTGATCCCTGCTTCCCTCCGCGAAGCGCCTTTATTTTACTTTTATGCTGAGTCTCCATATTCTAAGTTTATGCACAGTTGAGAGAGCATTTTTGCCATTCTGAGTTCTATTTGCATTTGTCCTATAAACATCAAGATTCATAATGTGATATTATTTGTTCTTAAATTATTTGCTCTAGTCTTCCTCATGAACTTTGAAGGTGTCCTCGCATTTATGTTTTGTCCCACTCTTAAGGACTAGCGAAATACCACTTTGCCATTCTTTCTCTATACCTGAAACAAATTTTTATCTTTCTTTGAATTATTATTCATGATCCTTTATTTTAGATACTCTTCATGATGCAAAGTGATTTTTATGCTTTATTATTAAAGTTCTATTGATCATGTTTGTGTTTGAAGTTCTATGATCTCAGCGTACATATGCTTTTACATTATAATGATCAAGTTTATGATGGTAGCAGGTCACCTAAAAACTTATTGTGTTTTATCGGTTACCTACTTGAGGACGAGTAGGAACTAAGCTTGGGGATGCTTGATACGTCTCCAACGTATCTATAATTTCTGATGCTCCATGATAATATTATACCAATTGATACATGTTTTCTCCCTTCTTTATAACATTTTTATACGTTTTCCGGGACTAACCTATTAACTAGATGCCAAGTTCCAGTTCCCTGTTTTCTGCTGTTTTTTATTTCAGAAAAGTTGTTCTGGAAACATTCTCGGAATTGGACCCCACAAAGCCCGAAGTGCCTATTTTCCCCGGAAGCATCCAGAAAACCGAAGAAGAGTCGAAGACGGGCACCAGGGGAGCACACCATCGGGTGGTGCGGCCTCCCTCTGGCCGCGTCAGCTGGTGGTGTGGGGCCCCTAGGGCTCCATCGCCATTGCCCTTTCGCCTATTTGTTCCCCCTAGATGGAAAACCCTAGGCACCTAATCAAAAATTCCCGGAAAGTTCCGCAGCCATCGTCACCGTCAACCCTAGATCAGGGGGGTTCTGAAGCTGTCTCCCGGCACCTTGCTGTAGCATCCCAACTTTTAATAAAGATGGAATACCTGTGTTATTGTGCTAGTCCCTGGATCAATTGCTAGCACCACAGTACAAAATGAAATATCATGCAAATGCATCAAATTCTATTACAACGCATGATTCCAGTCTTTACAAAATAGGATTACAACTTGCATAGTCTTAGAAGACTAGCAGAAAAGAAAGAAATACAACGGAAAACAAGGTACAACATTGAGCCCATCTTCTTCATGTGCCACAGGCAAAACATGTTGGCGATAGTCTCGAGATCCTAAACGAAATCCTCACTCGTCTTCAGAAACATCTGCAATATGGAATATGCAGCCACAAGGGAGTCAATACAATTTAATGTATTGGCAAGTAACACTATGGTGGATATAAATGGCAAGACTAATACTACATGCTCATTTGGCTGAGTGGAGTTTTGGCTAAGTTTGCATAAAGCAAGTTTTTTCCTATCTCTTTTGTAAAACAAACTTTTCTTTTCAAAGGGTGGCAACATTGGATTAAGATCCAAGAACCACAATACTGTTGACTTGGTCAAATTTTACTTATTGAAAATGGTGATGTGATTCTTTCGTTCTTCCTTGTCCAGCTGCTCATAGTTGTCCATAACCGGGGACACGGCTAAGATCTTAGTTTGTAGACTCTGCAGAGCTTGTGCACTTTCACCTTCAGACTCAAATCAGCCCAAACATCCTATACACCCTGAGTGCATTAAGGAAAGGAGAAGATTGAGACGAGATCTTTCAGAAGCAAGAATTCAACCCAATGGCAAGACCCGTTCCACCTATAATTATGCTACATCTGCTTGTCAAGCCCGGGCTGAACCCTCACAACTTAGTTGATCAAGACAGAGCCCATATGACTAAAGGCTGCACTGGAAGCAATCTAAACTTGGGGAACATCATAATCACTTTGTTCCTGGGTGGCATTCCTCAAGTGAACAACCCCTCGGGGAGACACTCAACTCTCATCAGCCAAACAACCAAATCCACCCAGGTGGTTCATTGAAGTTGTTACTTAGGATTTTTCCACAACATCAAGTAAAAATCATTTGTCACATTGCATAGCATCTATCAAGTTGTAAGGCTATAAATAACAAGGATAAAGGGATGGCTACACACTACTAGGATAATAGCATAGCTTAATATAACTTAGTAAAATTTCCTATCATGCATACTACTCAAAATCAACTAATGCATATAGAAAATAATGGGTAGTTTATGATGTGTTACTTGCCTTGTTGAAGTTGGTGAAGATATCACACTCTCTTCACAAAAGATCGTTGCTCTCCGTACAATCTATTCATTGACAACACAAAACCAAATAAACAAGCATCCTAACAAACAAACATACAAGTGTAGAAAACATACATAGCAACTAACATATCAAAAGGGGCTTAACCAAGTTGGTTAGGACAAGGTCTAGGTTTGAGTTGAAAGATTCATTCTCTAATGGTCTCATACTTGTTAAGGAAATTCCAATGGTTTACTTAGGAAGGGCTAGGTTGAGTTTGTAGAAACTAACTTTATTTTAACCATACTTGTCGAGGAAGTTCCAAGAGTTCACTAAGAATAAACATATTACTTCTTCAACTAAAGTAATACATGCAAACACTTGGTCATAATCACCTTCAAAAATATTTGAGTGACTATGTTAGTATTTTCCATTGTGGTTAGGATAGGTCTACTAACTTCATCATTCAAGGGAAAATATTACTAAGTCTTGGGTTTTCCATTTGGGTCAATGGTTTGGACAAAAATAACTTGTTACTCTTCAACTTGGGTGGATTGCTTCTAGTCCTCATGTGATTGCCTTCTTGAAGATCATCATCATGTCATCTAAGTTGTTTCCTTCCTTGGTGTGGTGCTTATCTTGGTCTTGATAGTCTTCATGGTTTTCACTTCACTAATTGGTTTGGGTATGGGATGGGCACAAATACCACTAAGTCAAATTGGAAAGAATATAAGAAGAAAGATAGAAGGAGAGAAAGAGATGTCTTCTTCTGAATTTCTTCACACTTGTACTTCTTGAGTTGCTTCTAGTTGTTGTGGAGTCTAAGTCTTTTCTTCAAAACTTCTTCATTGATCTTCCTTGTAGCTCTTCATGTTGCCACCAAGTTGAAAGTGAAGAGCTTTCTATTGCTTGAGCCTTGTTTTTCATTTGCTAACTTGATGGATTCTTGAAGCATGAATAGGGGGATGGAGGGGTAGATAGAAACATATAGTACTAGTGTTTGAGGTTCACTACTTGGTCTCTTAGAAGGTTTACATACAAGGGACTTGGTCTTGGATTCAAAATGACCACAACAAACAATGGTAGAAAGAAATAGAAACAAAATTTAAGACATAATAACTAGATGGACTACTATGATGGATTTTTGGCTAAAAATACATGGTCATGGTCCAAGGGTGTCCAAAATGGTTGGGCAAGGTTGTTTATGGTCCAAGGTTATCAAATGGAGCAATTTTGCAAAAGGAACTATATTGAAATTATTTACAGAATTAAATCTATGTCAAAATTACTCAAATATTCTAATTAATTCTCAATTCAATTTTAATTTGATCAAATATTATTTTGGGACAGAGGATATGAAAGTACACATTCTAAGGTTTCCAAATATATTTTATTTGCAATTTTTGGATTTGTAGAATTTGAATTATGCCAAATTTCATCAAACAAGCATATTTGAATTTGAATAAATTTAATTTTGTCAAATTTGAATTTGGCCAGTGCCAAAAGTTTCTAGATGTCAAGGGCTTTCCAAAAAGTCCAAGATTGCTAAATTTGGCTAAGTGGTTGAAAAGTTATGATGGTTGCAAGTTACAGGGACTATTCTGCAAAAGTTACCAATTAATTTTAATTCCGGAAAATATCTGGATAAGGCTGGGCCACGTGGCTGCTTTCTAATGGCTGCGCTGGACGTGCTGACTTGGCGCTTTTCTACTGGCCCATACCGGTTCAAATAAGTGATTTGTCGTGAGCCACTCGATTCAGATCCAAGGGCTGGGAAAGGCTAGGGTTACCTTGCGCCGGAGTGGTCGCCGGAAAATGGCTCCGCGGCGGTGCAGTGGCTCGGGAGTCGACGGCGGTGAGGCTCCGGTGGTTCCCTGGCTCCGGAAAGATGACGAGGGTGTGCGCCGTGACGAGGGGATCTCGTTGGTGGCAGTGGGGTGCGCCGAGGAGGTCCGAGTTGACGCCGCGGTGTAGAATCCCGTGGCCAAGGAGGTCCGCGGCTCCGGCGAGCTCAACACGACGCTCCCGCTGCGAGAAAGAAGAAAGGGATGGGTCAGGTGCGTGCGCGGGACCTAGGGGAGGAAAATGAGACAGAGAGGGGTAGAGGATACGGGCTACGGTGGCCGGAATCGAGGTTGAACGGCGGCGGTCTCGTGCGGCTCCGGCGAGCAAATTCGAGGGCCTGGGGGCTCGATCCACAGGGGAGTGAGAGGGGAAACAACGGAGGGAGGCAGGGCTTTAAGGATCTGGGCTCGGGCAGAGTTAATGTGCCGTAAATCGCGAGTTATCGCCGGATTGAAATCGGAGTAGAAACGGGAGAAAATAGCAACAGCTGTGGGTTGATGACGATGACGTCATCATGACGTCATCACCCCCTTTTCTTTTTCTTTTATTTCTGTTTTCTTATTTATTTTATATCTTCTATTTTATGAATCCAATTTACATGAAACAAATTTCTAAAATCATATTATTTCAAATACTTTCTAACAGTACCATTTTTGTAAACTTTCAAAATATTTTTATTTTTGAATTTTGAAATTTGAAATAATTCCTTAATAGAGCTTAATGTGATTTTTAATTTAGAAAATTATAAAATACAATTATTAGTCAAATATAATTTCAGTGGCTTTATAAAGATCAAATACTATTTTCCAAAACCATTTCAAAGAGTTTTCATCTTTTAAAACTTTAAACTATGATGAAAACATGAATAGTCACTTGATAGAAAAAGAGGGTTAATTATAGAAATATGATTTAAATGATTTTAGAAAAATATTTCTATGGTTCAAATTATTGTTTTCTAGTCCCTTTTAGGAACTTTCATATTGTATATATTCAACATATTAGTGAAACCACAATTTGTATCCTTTTGTTATATTTCAAACATAGAGAATTATTTAATAAATTTGGAAATGGGGTTTAGTAAAAGCAGAAAGGTTTCCCCAAATGAATATGTTGTTTTCCCAAATGAAAACATTGTTTTCTCAAAGTATCTTACTTGTTTTTAATAAACAATTTATTTCCATCGCACTATATTATTTTGTTGATTGACATAACACTTGGAAAACAAGGATCCAACTTATATCTATTTCGGGGTTATCAATAATAGTGAAACCCTTTTTAAAGACAAGAAGAAAATATTAGAGATAACAATTTCTCTAGTTTTTATATATCAAAAATATTTTTCAAGATCACAATTGGGTTGAAAACATGTTGGGTGTAAGGGTTGGCTTAAGAAGAAATATTTTCTTTATGTAGAAATATTTATTTTGAAATGACTTTAGGATTTATGGAACAGAGGTATATTGGATTTTCATTTCCAAAACATTAGAACATGTATTGTTTTCTTTTGTTTCTTGCATCTCATTTGGTTTTTGGTGACTTACTAAACATGAAAACAAAAAGTTTCAAATTTTTGTGATTTTTTGAGTTTTCCAAAAATCAGGGATGTTACACTTGCCAGAGAGGAAATCATCACTGAAGGCTTCTCCATCACCATGCCTGCCTCCAGAGTGATGCGTGAGTAGTTCATCCTTGGACTACGGGTCCATAGCAGTAGCTAGATGGTTGTATTCTCCTCATATGCCTCCATGTTTAGATCTAGTGAGCTGCCTATCATGATCGGGATTGATCTTATCTAATTCTATATGTTGTATTTGCTGGGATCCGATGAATATTGAACTTATGTCAAGTTGATTATAGTCTTTATTGCATATGTTATTTGTGATCTTTCATGCTTTCCGTTGCTAGTGGTTGCTCTGGCAAAGTAGTTGCTAGTGACTCCAAGAGGGAGTATTTATGCTAGATAGTGGGTTCATGCCTCCTTTTCGTCTGTGCTCGAGTGACAGAAACGTGACGGGGGAGGATGTGTTGTTGCCACTTGGGAGAAAACGGCGGTGTGAGGTCCCGCATGTACAATCATTTCTTACTTTGCACACATTGTTTAATGCAATTATCTGTTGCTTGCAACTTAATACCTAATAGGGTTCGGATGATAACCTAAGGGTTGATTATTAGTCATAGCTGCAGATGGATTTTGGTCTATGTATATTGTTGTAATGCCCGCACTAAATATCATAGTAGTCATCATGTCATGAATGTGCACTACGGTGCAACCTTTATTTGTCAATTGCACAGCTGTAATTTGTTCACCCAGCATGCTATCTTTTTTGGAGAACCTATGAACCCCGGTCCATCTTCTTACACTGTTAAACAAACAACAACAATTTCCTTCTTTCTTTACTTACTGCAAGCATATACCATTTTCCACACTATACGTCTAATCCTTGTTTTCAGCAAGACCGGTTAGATTGACAACCTCACTTTACCGTTGGGACAAAGTATTTCGGTTGTGTTGTGTGCAGGTTCTGCGTTGTTGCTAACACCTGTGAGGCGCCATCACCATCGTCAGTGGAATCAACCTTCCCAAGATCCTCTTCCTCCTACTGGATTGATAACCTTGGTTCTTAACTGAGGGAGATTCTTACCGCTTGCTCATCAAACCCTCTTATTGGGGTTTCGAACACACTATCAAAGCGTAGCAGCTACCCATTTGACTCGAAGATGGAGAGGATAGCTAATAGCAGGTTCTGTAGTTGATGGACACAACTGGCTATTCCCAGTTGCATTTGGTGTTTTGGAGGCAGAGTCCAAGGAAAGTTGGGTCTAGTTTCTGCAGCAGTTGCGCAACATTATAGGCACACCCCCAAGTTTAGCTATACATACAGATGCTTGCAAATATCTAGAGAGTGCAGTAGAAATTGTATTCCCTGGAGTGGAGCATAGGGAATGTATGCGACACCTAGCGCAAAGTTTTAAAAGAAGTTCAAAGGAAAAAAAATTCATGAGAACTTATGGACAACATCATACACATGCAGCGAAAGGAAGCATGAGCACCATTTTAGAGTGTTGTATGCTCAGAAACATCCATATGTGAAGGAGTATATGGATTCTCATCATGGAAAGGTGTGGTCAAGAAGAAAATTCAACACCATGTGCAAAGTAGACTATCTGAATAGTAATATTGCAGAATGCTTCAATGCAAAGTTCAAGTTAGTGAAGGGTTATTTGGTTTGGCAAGCATTTGACAAGATGCGGCAAATGATCATGATAAAGATGGCTCTTCGCAAAAGAATTGCTGAAACACAATATGTTGGCCTTGTTATACTCCCATCACTGATTAAGGCATTGCATCACAAGGCAAGAGGACTGAACATGAGATGCATTCAATCGTTGACATATGAGGCTGAGGTAGCATATACTAACAGTAAAAATAGGGAATGGCGGTATCCAGTGAACCTAGCCATTAGGAAATGCAGTTGTAGGCAATAGCAGATTAGTGGGAAGCCATGCATAAATGCTCTACATATGATGACTCTGATTGGGGGTGAAGATGGTGAAGTTGATCAGTAATTCTCTGAGTATTTCACTGTTGCTTAATTTAAGGCTGCTTATGCTCACAATGTGCCAGCACTCTTTGGAAAAGACCAATGAAATATAGTAGATCCAGGGTTCAAACTCCAGTCTCCTTCACTGACTAGACTACAAGGAAGACCAAGAAAAAAACACGTACAGAGAGGGTGAAGAGGGTCGTGTACAAAAAAAAATAGGGCGTGCAAAAAATGTGGAATTCTGGGGCACATTGCTAGGCTTTGTTCCAATCCAGTGGATGCATCATTTGGAGAAGAGGACCGATGGACAACAGCAAATACAGATGAGAATGCATCAGCAATGGAGATTGAAGATGGAGGGGACCATGCAGTAGCAATTGAGTCTGAAGATGCACTCCTCGTTGAAGCAGCACCTTGGTATGTGTGTGCATTCCTTTTTTATGCATTTTGTTCTCTTTTATCCATATGTCTTATAACTTTATTTCTCAGCACTAGGATAAATGGAGGCAGAGGGAAGAAAAGGTGTAGAGAGGAAGCTATAAGAGAAGAAGAGGATATGGCCCCAGAAAATGAAGTCCAGTCATCATCGGATGGCTTAGAATTTGAATCCATGACTCTTTATGGTTTTGAAGCTACAAGAGAAGAAGAGGACAAAGTAATTGTACCCGTTGTTCCTTTAAGGATTACTGAACACACAGATGACCATCAACTTGTCGTTGAGTGCTCACCGAGTGGAATTACTCCGTCACCCCCTCCACGGCCACAACCCCAAGGGAAGATAAGAAGGAACAAGATGATTCCAAAGAGTACTCCAGCTAGGGAAACCCGGAGCAAGACGGTGAAGCCATTTGCTCACACAAGATTTGAATTTGAACTATGAATTTGAATTTGAACTATGAATTCAAATTTCATGGATTTGTAGTTAGGTGTTTGTGTTGTCAACTTTAGATCTTGTGATAACTTTGAAGTCTTAATAATATTGTTTGTGCTTTGGTATCATATGTGAGGCATAATGCATATTTGAAACAAAGGTTGAATTTGAAGAAATATTTAAATTTGGAACAAAATTATAATTTGAGCCAAAGTTGAAGTTGTACAAAAAATTTCAAGTATGGTACTCTTTAGTACTTGTTTGAGCTAAAGTTGAACTTTCACCAACATTTGAACCCCAATATTTGAAGGTGATCAATCCGATGGAGAAACGTGCTACAAATGACCTCTGAATCTAGGGTATACAGCCCCATTTGTAATCAAGTTTTTTTCGACCTTCTCTAAATGAGCCAATATTTTTTAGGTGACACTTCTTCCATCTAAATAGTGTCCAATCGAAGTCTCACTATTTATTGAATTGGTTTCCGTATTATTTATTTATTTTTTGAAAAATTCCTTTTAATTGAAAACCACCAAAACAGATGTTTGAGATATGAAAATGTAAAAGTAAGTTCAGAACCGTCTTATTCACTCCAAGAGGAAGCATTGGTGATTTTTTTTTGATTTTTTTGGAATTTTTTCAAAACCAAAACCCTCCTTCACTCCCCATCAAACTCTGAAGAGGTCTATACACGGTTGCTCATTTGATGGCTCGCTTGTGAAAATGATTTTTCTTGAAAATGTTCCTATAGCATGTTTATATATTTTTTGCTAGTTACTATATCTTATAAGCTCACAAACTACGCTTCGTTTCCATTTTTGATATTTTTAATTAGTTGTGGTCATTTGAAGTTCTGTGATACCCTAATAACCCCAAAACCCCAAAACCCCGATAACCCCGTAACCCCAAAACCCTAGAGCCAAACGTGAGCCATCCAGCCGTAAGACCTGACCTTCTAGAAGGAATTCTGGGGACAGGCCCGTGCGCCGTCTTCGTGTTGTTGGATGGCGTTGACGGTTGAGATCAGAGTTTAGTCTTCTAGAAGGGCGGGCGATCCGCACGAGTCTGGTTCTAAATCATGATTGGCCACGCCGTTGTATTCCACTGACACATCAACACAGTCACACAGCAGCCCGTGCCCTCATCCACCCATCGACACAGTCACACAGCAGCCCGTGCTGGCGTCCCCTTTGGATCTCGGCGATGGAGCAGTTCTTCTTCCTCTCCGGAAAAATGTCGACCTCCAGTTCATCCTCCCGCCCCCTCGTGGCCTACGTATGGTCCAGTGCCGATGCAGTGGTGTCCGGACTGCCCACGCCCCGCGCTGGTACGTCATAAATGTATCCTTAATTTCTGATGTTCCATGTTTTTATCTTAATTTCTGATGTTCCATGTCATTTTTATCGTTTTTCCGGACTAACCTATTGACAAGATGCCACAGAGTCAGTTCCCTGTTTTCTGCTATTTTTAGTTTCAGAAAAGTTGTTCTAGAAATATTCTCGGAATTGGAAAATCCTGGAAGTCCTAAAAATTCTGGAGGTTCCACAGAGTCCCGAAGAGACCCGGAGGGGGGCCTCAGAGGGCCCACACCATAGAGTTTCCCCCCTTGTCCGCGCCAGGGGGTGGTGTGGGGCCCCTGAGCCTCCACCTCCCGAGAAACACCCGAGGCCGCTGTCACCGTCGTCCCGAGATCTGGAGGGTTCTGGAGCTCTCTCCGGCACCCCGCCGGAAGGGGAAATCATCACCAGAGGGGTCTACACCACCATTCCCTCCTCCTAAGTGATGCGTGAGTAATTCATCCCTAGACTATGGGTCCATATCAGTAGCTAGATAGTTGTTCTCTCCACTTTGTACCTCATGTTTAGATCTTGTAAGCTTCCTATCATGATCAAGATCATCTTTATGTAATGCTACATGTTGTGTTTGCTGGGATCTGATGAATGTTGAATGTTATGTCTTCTGATTATCAATCTATCATGTTATATTCATGCATATGTTATTTATGATCTTGCATGCTCTATGTTGTTAGTAGATGCTCCTAACTCCAAGATGGAGTATTTATGCTCGATAGTGGGTTCATGACTCCTTTTCATCTGTGCTCGAGTGACAGAAATGTGACGGATGTAGGATGTGCTATTGCATTAGGGAGAAAACCACAATGCTTTGTCTAAGGATGATGTTATTGTTTACATTACACACTTTGCTTACTGTGATTATCTGTTTCTTGCAACTTAATACCCAATGTGTTGTTCGGATGATATTTGAAGGGTGTATTTTTAGTCATAGATGCAGTTGGATAACGGTCTATGTATCTTCTTGTAATGCCCGCATGAATCACATAGTAACCTTTTTTCCTTGCACATGCACTACGGTGCAGCCTTCATTTCTGTCAATTGCCCAGCTGTAATTTGTTCACCACACATGTTATTTATCTTTCTCGGAGAGACACCACTAGTGAACTATGGACCCTAGTCCTTTGTCCTCATAATGATAAAACACCTACTACTTTAATACTGCTCTCGTACTGTTCCTACTATTTTCCTACTGTTTTCCACACCATACGTTTAACCTCTTTGTGTTCAGCAAAACCGGTGAGATTGACAGCCTCACTGCTTCGTTAGGACAGAGTGATTTGATTGTGTTGTGTAGGCTCCACGTTTCTTCTTTACCGGTAGTGCGCCCTTCCACCTCAGCTGCATCAACCTTCAGAGATTTCTTGTCCTCCTACTGGTCGATTCAACCTTGGTTTCTTTTCTGAGGGAAAACTTGCTGCTACACTCTTCACAACCTTTCTCTTGGGGTTTACCAACAAAGGCATTAAGGCCATCAACAGGTTTTCTAGCGCCTTTGTCGGGGAAGAAGAGAATATCTGCAAGGGGAGTCTCTCACTTCCGATCTCTTTACTTTGTTTTTGTTTTGCTTAGTTTATTTTATTTTGTCTTGTTTTCTTCTCTTTATCAAAAACACACAAAAAATAGTTCTTATTATAGTTGTAGTTTCATTCCTGTTTTTAGTTTTGTTAAAATGACTACTCCTGGGAACACTAAGTTGTGTGACTTTACTAGCACCAACAACAATGATTTTATTAGCACACATATTGCTCCACCTGCTCCTACTGCTAATTTTTATGAGATAAAAACTGCCCTATTAAACCTTGTTATGAGAGAGAAATTTTCTGGTGTTAGTAATGATGCTGTTGCTGCCCATCTTTGTAATTTTGTTGAACTACGTGAAACGAAAAAATATAAAGATGTCGATGGAGATATTATTAAACTAAAATTGTTTCCTTTCTCTTTGAGAGGAAGAGCTAAAGAATGGTTGTTGTCTTTGCCTAGAAATAGTATTGATTCTTGGACTAAGTGGAATGATGCTTTCATTGGAAAATATTATCCTCCTGCTAAGATTATTTCTTTAAGAAGTAGCATCATGAATTTTAAGCAACTTGACAATGAGCATGTTGCTAAAGCTTGGGAAAGAATGATCATCCAAACCTTTTATGAAGGTCTGAATTTTTCTTCAAGAAACCTTTTGGATTCAGCTGCTGGAGGAACCTTTATGTCCATGACCTTGGGGTTAGCAACAAAGCTTCTTGATGATATGATGGTAAATTATTTTGAGTGGCACACTGAGAGAGCTACAACTGGTAAGAAGGTAAATTCTGTTGAAGAGACCTGCTCTTTGAATGAGAGACTTGATGCTATTATGTCTATGCTTGTGAATGGTCATGTTCCTATTGATCCAAATAATGTTCTCTAGCCTATTTGGTTGCTCAAGAAGAGCATGTTGATGTGAACATCATTAAAAATAATAATTTCAACACCAATGCTTATAGGAATAATTTTGGTAGCAACAATTATAGGCGATATCGACCTAACAATAGCAATGCTTATGGTAATTTTTATGGTAACTCCTATAACAGCAACAAAAGTGTACCCTCTGATCTTGAGAACATGCTTAAGAATTTTAGTAGTACACAAACTACTTTTAATAAATCTGTTGAGGAAAAATTTAGCAAAATTGATGTTCTTGTTTCTTAAGTTGATAGCCTTGCTCTTGATGTTGATGTTCTGAAAGTAAAGGTTATGCCTCATGATGTTAAAGAAAGTAAAACTTTGAATGCTATCCAAATTCGAATTGATGACAATGTTAGAATGTTAGCGGAATTGCAAGCTAGATGGGAAAGAGAAGATGAAATAGCTAGACAGAATAATATAGCTAATGTTTTCACCATTACCACCACTAGTAAAACTGAAGCTTCTCATGCTATAAATCTTTCTACTATTAATGGTAAAATAATTGGTGTTGGAAACACTTCCTCTTCTGCTAGTAAAAATGCAAAATTGCTTGAAACTGCTAAAAATGCTCCTAATAAAAGTACTGAAATTTTTAGAAACATGGGAGACAATGGTCCCATTATCTTTGATAAAAATGATCTTGACTTTGATGATTGCAACATAACTGAAGTTATTAAGTTCTGACAAAATCTTGCTAGTTGTACTAATGCTAGTGCTATTAATATGGCTTTCACAAAACATATTACAAATTCTCTGATGCAAATTAGAGAGGATGAATTAAGATGTGAAGCCTCTATCCCTACGAAGCTAGATGATTGTTGGGAGCCAATTATTAAAATTAAAGTGAATGATTTTGATTGCAATGCTCTATGTGATCTTGGTGCTAGTATCTCTGTTATGCCCAAGAAACTCTATGATATTCTTGATTTACCACCATTGGAACCTTGTTATTTGGATATTCGTCTTATTGATAACATTGGAAAGAAACCTTTGGGGAGATTTGATGATGTTCTTATCATGGTCAATAATACTCTTGTCCCTGTTGATTTTTTTTCTTGAATATTGAATGCAATTCTTCTTGTCCAATTGTTTTGGGAAGACCTTTTCTTAGAACTATTGGTTATGTTATTGATATGAAAGAAGGGAATATTAAATTTCAGTTCCCACTCAAGAAAGGTATGGAACACTTTCCTAGAAAGATAATGAAGTTGCCTTTTGATTCAATTATTCGAACAAGTTACAATTTGGATGCTTCTTCACTTGAAAATTATTGATTCCACTTTTCTGGGCCTAGCTAAAAGGCGTTAAAGAAAAGCACTTCTTGGGAGATAACCATGGCGTTATTTTTGATTTGTTTTTATCTGTTTTCTTTGATTCAAGGGGTTGTATAATTTTGTAGCACCTCATTTGTATCTTTCTTTTCATGTTTTAGTAGTGATAAGTAAGGAATCTGACGAGAGTTGGAGTTGGTTTTCGGATTTCTACGCAGGAAACAGATTTCTATGTCCACCGTAAAAAATCGTATAAAATTCTAGAAGCTCGGAATGATATGAAATATTTTTTGCTTATTCCTCAGCTAATTCCGTAACTTTTTCATTCTTTAAGTTTTTCCGATCTGAGCAACGTAAGTGCCTCGAAAAAGTTCGTCTTAACTGACAGTTCTGGTTTTGACAGATTCTGCCATTTTTCTTGCATTTTCTCTTTTGCGATGTAAAGTGAATTTCTTTGCTTCATGAAACATTAGTGGCTGTAGCTAATGATTGAAAGTATCAATAGCACTTGTGCCATACAGAACCAATGGATTTTTATTTTGTTGCACTAACCCTTAATGCGAACTACTGTTTGAGTGTGGTGTGAAGGAAGTTTTTAAGTGTAAAGAGAAGAGGTGATATATGTGATCAAGAATACTGCAAGGTAAAAGCTTGGGGATGCCCCCGTGGTTCATCCAAGAATGTTTTTATAAGCTCAAGCATCTAAGCTTGGGGATGCCCAAGGCATCCCCTTCTTCATCAACTATCTATCAGGTCACATCTCGTGAAACTATATTTTTATTCGGGCACATCATATGAAGTTTACTTGGAGTGTCTGTTTATTTTTCTTTTGTTTTCTTTTTTTCCTTGCTGAAATGTTATAGTTGGATCCTATCATTCTTTGTTTGGGATAGATACACGCTCCGCTTTCTCGTTTGAATACTTGCTATGCTAGTATTCTTAGTTTTAGTATACACGATCCTATCATTCTAGTTGCTGCAAAAAATCATGTTTAGCTCTTGTTTTCATTGCATCTCTTATTTAGAGCTGTTAGTTTTAGTATATTTATGTGATTACTCTCATCTTTTCTTGCTGTAGCATGTAGAGAATTTTTGTTAAATCATGATTTGTATGGTTCTTGTTGGGAAAAGAAAATGCTGCTTGAGGTAGAATTTTTAACGGTGGAAGTAGAAGCTTGTATAGGCCGTGGCTAGAACTTTTTTATATCATGCTAGATGTTATTTTAGTTTTAAAGCCTTGTGGTTATTGAGTATCATGATTATCCCTAAATAGCTGAGAGTGTTTAATGTGCCATTGAAAGAATCATGAGTTGTTCTTATCATATTGAAGCATAAATTTGTGGTGTTCTCCTTTGAATGTTTTATTTAGTTGACTTGGCGCATGCTCACACCATGTCTATGACTATGAACACGTCACGAATATCTTCCATGAGAATTTAGTCTTTTAACTTGTGGTACCACTTATTCTTTGATTAACTATGTTTATGTCGCAATTTATGATTATGGCTCTTATGCTCTCTTGATTTGTCGCACCCAGTCTTTTGCTATACTTCAGCTGTACTGAGTATGAGATCTACTCGTGCATCCAACTCCGTGAAACCAAAGTTTTCCCATTGTGTCCACCATACCTACCTACATGTTGTATTTAACCGCCACTCCAAAGTAAATTGCTCATGTGTTACCTTTAAATCTTTCAAAATTACTCCTGTTTTGTACTCCTGTTTTAGCTCATGAGGACGTAAATAGAGAATCTTTATCTCACTTGTTGATTGTAATTTCACACCATGGACTGGTGGCTTCATCCGCTTATCCAATATAGAAGAGCTGGCAGCGGGGTGCCCAACCCCAAATTAATAACGCATATTCTCTTCACTATTTTGCCCCTGATTTATCAGTCAAAGCATAATTGTGTAAACAAAAGACAAAGGGGGATGACCTTCTACCCAGATGTGTCCTTCTATGGGAGCCGCTCTTGTGAATTCTAGTTGTCTTGTGACGTACTGTATTATCTATTTACCATTTGTTGACATAAGCATACACCTCTCTTAAAATATAGACACTCCTCAACGGTATGTGATTGTTGGCAGGCACCTGAGGATTCGGTTAGCCATGGTTTGTGAAATATGGTTGGGATGAGTGTCAATTTTTCATACCTATGTTTAATAAAATAAAAGATCTAGCACATGAGTGATCCATGCTTCCCTTTTTGAAGGGTCTTCCTTTAACTTTTATGTTGAGTCTCCGTCTTCTAACTTTATGCACATTTGAGAGAGCATTTTTGCCATTCTGAAGTTTATGTGCATTTGTCCCAAAAACATTATTAATTGAATTATGATGTGTTATTGCTAGTTCTCTAATTATTTGTTCTAGTCTTCCTCATGAACTTTGAAGGTGTCATGGCATTTATGTTTTTTCCCACCCTTAAGGACTAGCGAAATATCACTTTGACATGCTTTCTCTATACTTGAAACAAACGTATATCTTTGTTTGCATTGGTATTCATGATCTTTTATTTGAGTTACTTATCATGATGCAAAGTGATTGCTATGCTTTATTATTAAAGTTTTATTTATCATGCTTGTGTCTAAGTTCTATGATCTCAGCTTACTTATGCTTTTACATTATTGACGATCAAGTTTATGTTGGCAGCATGTCACCTCAGAAATTATTTGTTTTGTCGTTTACCTACTCCAGGACGAGTAGGAACTAAGATTTGGGATGTTAATACGTCATAAACGTATCCTTAATTTCTGATGTTCCATGGTGTTTTCTTATTTTTTTCCCACATGTTTTCTATACACTTTATGTCATTTTTACCGATTTTCCGGACTAACCTATTGACAAGATGCCATAGAGCTAGTTCCTTGTTTTCTGTTGTTTTTAGTTTCAGAAAAGTTGTTAGGAAATATTCTTGGAATTGGAAAATTCGAAGCCCGGAAGTCTTAGAAATATCGGAGGTTCCACGGAGTCCCGAAGAGACCCGGAGGGGGGCCTCAGAGGGCCCACACCATAGGGTGGCGCCCCCCCTTGGCCGCGCCAGGGGGTGGTGTGGGGCCCCTGAGCCTCCACCACCTCTGCCCTTTCGCCTATATAATCCCCCCGAGACACAAACCCTAAGAGGATCCCACTTTTACCCGAGAAACACTCGAGGCCGCCGTCACCGTCATCCCGAGATCGGAGGGTTCTGGAGCTCTCCCTGGCACCCTGCCGAAAGGGGAAATCATCACCGAAGGGGTCTACACCACCATGCCATCCTACGAAGTGATACGTGAGTAGTTCATCCCTGGACAATGGGCCCATAGAAGTAGCTAGATGGTTGTTCTCTCCACTTTGTACCTCATGTTTAGATCTTGTGAGCTGCCTATCATGATCAAGATCATCTTTATGTAATGCTACATGTTGTGTTTGCTGGGGTCTGATGAATGTTGAATGCTATATCTTCTAATTATCAATCTATCATGTTATCTTCATGCATATTTTATTTATGATCTTGTATGCTCTCCTTTGTTAGTACATGCTCTGTCCGAGTAGATGCTAGTAATTCCAAGAGGGAGTATTTATGCTCGATAGTGGGTTCATGCCTCCTTTTCATCTGTGCTCGAGTGACAGAAACGTGACAGATGGAGGATGTGTTGTTGCCATTAGGGAGAAAACAACAATGCTTTGCCTAAGGATGATGTTATTGTTTGCATTACACACTTTTCTTACTGCGATTATTTGTTGCTTGCAAATTAATACCCAACATTTTTTTGGCTGATATTCGAAGGGTGGATTTTTAGTCATAGATGCAGTTGGATATAGGTCTATGTATCTTGTTATAATGCCCGCATGAATCACATAGTAATCTTTATGTCTTGCATATTGACTACAATGCAGCCTTCATTTCTGTCAATTGCCCAGCTGTAGTTTGTTCACCACACATGTTATTTATCTTTTTCGGAGAGACACCACTAGTGAACTGTAGACCCCGGTCCTTTTTCCTCATACTGATAAAACACATGCTGTTTTCATACTGCTTTCATACTCCTCTCATAATGTCCCTACTGTTTTCCACACCATACGCTTAACCTCTTTGTGTTCACCAAACCGGTGAGATTGGCAACCTCACTGCTTAGTTGGGATATAGTGATTTGATTGTGTTGTGTAGGTTCCACGTTGCTGCTAAACCGGTAGTGCGCCCTGTCACATCAGTTGCATAAACCTTCAGATATTGCTTGTTGATGCATGTAAAATGCATAGATGAATTTTGCATATTTTCACATGGTTTTCTATTACATATTGCATCATATAAGGGTATAATTCAATGTTTTATAGTATTTTGGGGTTAAATTACAAAGTCCCCCAACTTTTATGGAATGAACCCTGCCTGTCAGAAACCCCGTTTTCTATATTTTTGACGTTTCAGGGGGCAAACTTCCGCGAAATCACCTGAAAATCTGCGAGGGTCATTTTTTTGGAAGGAGAAGACTTGCGGGCGAAGGATCCACGAGAATTGGGCAAGAAGGCCCAAAAGAGGACCCTCCACGCGGCCAGATTCCTTGGCCGCGTGAGAGGCCCCCTTTTGGCCCCAATTCCTTCCATCTTCGACTTACCGACTCCGTCTTGACCTAAAACCGACTATAAAAAGGGTCCCCCATACCCTTACAGAGAGGAGTGCCGCCGAAACACCGAAACACTGAAACAGAGACCAGAAGTTCCAGATTGGAGGGGTAAAACTCAGGCGGGGCGCCGCCAGTGTGATCTCCTACCCCTCCAACGTCATCTCCATCGACATCTCCATGATGAGGGAGTAGTCCACCCCAGGGGCTATGGGTTTGTGGAAGTAGCACTTGTATCTCTCTCTATGTGCTTCACTAATTAGATCTGTATGAGCTGCCTCACATGATTACGGGCAGCGTTGTAATTCCTATGTGGTGGATCTTTTCTATGAGTTATTGAATCTGAGATTGCAATTGTTTCTCTTGAGTTATTTGAGTAGATGTATCTTATGTACCCCGTTCTTATTTGCTAGCTTTGATCAATCTAGTTCTTGAGAGCGTGTGTGGGGTGATGGGTGCATTAGTTGGAGTAACAGGGGGTGGCTAGTGCTGTGAAAGTGACAGAAGTTCAGCGATCCACTTAGGTTTTGTTAAACCTTTCTTAGTTACCTCACTAGGGATAAAAAGGAGTACCTTGTTACCGGGGATTTGAAGTGACACTAATCAATCTCCATGACTAGATCTAGCAAGTTCTTACTTCAACTTCATGTCACATTGCTTAAAGCTATACTCTGGTTTTTCCTTAATTATCGAGGTGTTATGATTTATTTCGCATCTTGGTGGAGTATAAGAGGGATCAATATGACCGTAGAGATCTCTATGCTAGGACGTGATGCCCATATGAAAGTACTCAATGTTAAACATGTTATTGTAATCTCACATGTAATTCTTTATGTCCACCATCTACCACTTTATTTGAGAGAATGCAAGTGTGAAACCATGAACCCCGGTCCTATTTTAATTATAAGAAAACACTCTAGTTACTTTGCTGCAATTTACTTTACTTGCATCTCCAATTCGAATTTACATTATCTCCATCACCACTTGCATCACAAAAATACAAAAACAATCCATCGCATATTTATTTTCTCATTTGCATTTAGTAGTAGATTTAATTATTGCACATTTACTTTCAGTTTTGCATTGCAATTTAGAAGTCTCACACCTTGTGCTTGACAACCACTTGGTGAGGTTGAGGACACAAAATTCTCTACTTGTTTGCAGGATCCTGGAGGAAGCTTTGAAGACAACTGCTGAAATACTGGCTCCCCAAGAGTTCGATATAAACCCTCGAGTCACCCTCGTGGGGAAGAAGGCTTGCCACTAGCTACACACTCTGCACTTGGAGTCTCAACGTAGCCATCAAGCGTTTTTCTGGCGCCGTTGCCGGGGAGCCATAGGTGAAGGAGTTGTCCAAGGGAGCTCACAAGAAGTCTTCATCACCAACAAGGTGTGCAAACACCTAAGCTTCAGGAGGTTGCACCTACGTGAGTACCGTCCTTTCTATCTCCACCTTCTTTCAAGTAGATTGTTTTGTTTCTTGTCTTGTTTTTGTTTTTGTTTTGTTTTTGTTCTTGTTTTTGTTTTGTCTTGCATATTTTATTTTAGTTTGAATTTTAGTTTTGCATTTAGTTATCTAGTTTATTTTATTATTTCGAATTTTCCTAGTTACTTTACTTTTCAGTTTTGCATAAAAAATTAAAAACTACATAAAAACTGTTAAAATGGGTGATAGAACTAAATTAAGTGACTACACAAATACACCCAATGACCAATTCATTGTTAGGCCAATTACTACACCTGAAATACAAGCTGAAAGCTATGAAGTAAGTCCTAGTTTATTGAATTTAATTACTAGAGAGAAATTTGGTGGTAGTGCTATGGAGGATGCCTCTATGCATCTTCATGATTTCATGGAAATATGTGATATGCAAAAATTTAAAAATGTGGAAAGTAGTGTTTTAAAACTGAAATTATTTCCTTTTTCACTTAGAGGAAAGGCTAAAGAATGGTTACTTTCACTACCTACAGCTAGTATAAAGTCTTGGGATGATTTAAAAGAAGCTTTCATTAAGAAATATTATCCTCCCGTTAAAATTTTGCAAAATAGGAATAATGTCCTCTCACTTAGGCAAAATGATAATGAACATGTAGCCATGGCATTGGATAGAATTAAATTAATGATTAGAACATGCCCATCACATGGAGTAAATGAATGGACCATACTACACTCTTTTTATAATGGTCTAAACTACATGTCTAAAAATATACTTGATTCTACTGCTGGAGGTGCCTTTATGAGTAAAACTGTAGGTGAGGCTAAGAGCATATTAGAAAGCATATTGAAAAATTATAGTCAATGGAATACTGAAAGAGCACCCAATCCCACTAAGAAAATAAACTCAATTGAAGAAACCAATGATTTTTCTTCGAAAATGTACACTAATCTTGCTTTTATTAATAAACAAAATATGGAGAATGTGCCTTTGCAGGAGCTAGTTGGTAGTAATTCTAAAAGTGTGGATGTTAATTTTGTTAGGAATTATGGTAGCAATGGTTTTGGTAATGCTTACAATTCTTATAGTAAACCTCCTTATGTGCCAAATAAACCTTTTGTTCCATATCCTAATGCTAATGAAAATAAGTGGAAGCCTTCTAGTGAAATTTCTGAATCTAATAAATTTCTTATGGACCAAGTTGCTAGTCACAATGCTATGATACATGAGTTAAATAAGTCTATTGCATCCATTAGTAGTGATATTAAAGGATTGCAACTTCAATCTTTGAATTTAGATAAAGCATTGTCAAAATTAGCTGATAATCAAATAACTCTATTAAGCATGTCAGCAGGAAAGCCACAAGCACAACCTAGTGTAGGAATGAATTCTATTACTATTGCTGCTCCTATTATTGAAAATATTGATCATATTGCTGAGAATACAAGTGAGCATGTCCCTACTAGCTTAGAAGAAACTTTGAATGAAATAGTGAAGTACCCTGAATATTTACTTCCATATATGTCTTATCTTGCTAGCAAAGATGAAATTAGTCCTCATGAATCAAGCATGCTAGCTAAATTAGAGATTAAAGTAGAGGAAATTATGATGCTTACTGAAATTAAGGATCCATTGCTTGATTTTGAAAAAAGTAGCTTGCAAGAACTTATTGCTACTCTACAAAAAAATTCTAGTGATCCCACTATAAATGTTAATCAACCTGGCTTTGGATCTTATATTGCTAATCATGTCTTGCAAGAAAAAATTGCTAGGTACAAGAATGAGGCCATGATACCTCCTAAGCTTGGGTATGCATGGATCCCCAAGGTTCTAGTTTCAATTGGAAAAGAAATTCACCATGCTATGTTAGATCTAGGTTCTAGTGTATCGGTACTCTCTAAAGAATTGTATGAATTGCTAGAACTAGAAAATTTAGAAAAGTGCTCAAGTGAATTTTTCCTTGCTGATAACTCTACTAACACTACTAGAGATTTGCTTATAGCAGCATATCCTATCACAGGCGAACAAGAATACCTGTGCGCCTGGGTTAATTAGCGCAGGCGAAGCGTCGATCTGTGCGCCTGGGGTAAGTCTGTTACCCCAGGCGAACAGAAACCAGAAGCGCCTGGGGTAAAGTGTGGCAGGGCCAACCACGGCCGACCCTGGCACGCTTCCTTTACCGCAGGCGAACAGCCCACCTGTTCGCGTGCGGTATAACAGATACCACAGGCGAATAAATACAGAAGCGCCTGGGGTCAAAAGTGGACTGGGGTAGCTCCTTTTAGCGCAGGCGCACCGAAACGCTGTTCTCCTGGGATAAAGAAATGCCTGGGATAGCACCACTTAGCGCAGGCGCTTCTCAGACCATTTTCGCCTGGGGTAATATTTGTCCCCAATATAAGTGCGGCCAGCCACCCACCACCACCCCTATCCACCCCACTCACTCACTCACTAGTCGAGCCATTAGTGCTCCTAGATCAATCCCCCACACCCCTCCACCATTTTTAGCTAATTTAACCAATCATGTTTGTTATATTTTAGCTAGTATGCTACCCCACTTTCCCTCTTCCAAATCTCTCCACTAGATCTACTAACCGGACACTAGATCTCACCACAAATGCACCACTAGCTACTTCTAGATCTATCACTCTCTTATCGGTCGTTTCTTCGGTGATCTTTGACGTCGTCATCGCGTCTATATACTTTGCATTGTGTGTCATCTTAATAGGTGCGTGGGATTGGTCGGTGGATGAGAATTCGTTCTCTTTTTCATTTTATTGTGTTGCCATGAGGATGAGTTGCCAATGTTTTGCCGAAATATTGATTCATTTCCTTTTTGGCAAATTTCCGGCGCTCCGCGTTACACCTTTTGTAGGAAGGTCATGCCGAAATTTTCCGTGAAAACCGGATCTAGTTAATGAAACCTCTCTCTCTTGCATATTGTAGCAAGGTGGTGCATAGGTACGTGCGACGCGCGACGGCCGAGATGCATCGAAACAACCGCACCGAGATAGAGTGTCCGTGTCGGTAATGCAAGCTGGGGTCTTTGTTCAAACCAGATTCTGGTAATGTGGAGAAGCACCTGCTCAGGTATAGTTTCATGGAGGGCCACACTAAGTGGATGGATGATGATGAAGACGATGATCACGTCGAGACCAATTGGGCGGAGACATGTGAAGATGATCAGAAGGATTCTGAACATGGCAATGGAGAGGACGAAGAGGCTGTCGACGGAGACGACTATAATGAAGAAGAAGGGAGTCATGGTGATCAACAACATGAAGAATGGGACATGAACACTCCGCTAACTTCGGTCGTGCGGGACCCTCATGTTCAAGATCTTTTTCTCAAGAACACGTCGACCGACGCCAGACGTAAATCTAAGATCACGCAACTAGAGATAGACTCTGCAACTCCGTTGTATGACGCAAGTCGCGGGACGGAGGCTTCACGCTTGAGAGTAGCTCTGGATCTTCTTGAGATGAAGGCAAAACACGGATGGACCGACACAAGCATGGACGATCTTCTGCGATACCTGAAGACGCACTTACCTGAAGGGAACACATGTGCTAGTAGTCTACAGGAGGCCAAGAAAATCGTGTGCTCCCTCGATTTACCGCACACAAAATACCACGCTTGCGTCCGTGACTGCATAATTTACCGTAACGAGCACGCAGACCAGATCAAATGCCCGGTGTGCGGTGCTGATCGTTACAAGAGGGGGACGAAGAAAGCTCCTAGGAAAGTTGTGTGGTACTTTCCACTCATTCCCCGTCTGCAGCGGTACTTCGTGGACCCCAAGGAAGCAAAGCTCATGCGCTGGCACGAGGACAGAAAGAAGGCGGTGCTGAGCGATCCAGAACGTGTTGAAAAACCAGTGCTAACACACCCTTCGGATGCATGTCAGTGGAAAGCATTAGACGCATTCGATGAAGAATTCGGGAACGACCCAAGGAACATCAGGCTTGGTGCGAGCACCGACGGTCTCAATCCGTTTGGCAATCAGAGCAGCAAACATAGCACCTGGCCCGTGTTTGTATGGATGTACAACCTCCCCCCGTGGCTGTGTCTGAAGAGGAAGTACATACACATGAGTATGCTGATTCAAGGGCCGACCCAGCCAGGGAGCGATATCAACCTGTATCTCGAGCTATTGAAGGAGGAGCTAGACACGTTGTCGGAGGAAGGGGTGGAAACATGGGTCGCCTTCAAAAAAGAAACTTTTCGTATGAGAGCCGCACTGATCACGACGGTGCAGGACTATCTCGGATACGGATATATTGCGTGTCAGGTGTGCCATGGACACAAGGCTTGTGTCAGGTGCATGGAATTTACCCCGTTTCTACAGCTACACAAGGATCCCGGATCTTCTAAAACCGTATACATGAGGCATCGAATGTGGCTACCACTGAACGACCCGTGGAGAAAGCGCGGAGACCTGTTCAACGGTAAAGATGAGCTCGATCTACCTCCACGCAAGAGAAGAGGAGAAGAGATCGATACTCTATTGAAGAATTGGAAAACGTGTCATCCGTCGGGAAAGGTACAAAAGCGGAAGCGAGGAGAGAAAAAGTGTCCTCCGCCAGAAGGACCGCTCTTGGGGGTATGGAAAAGGAGGTCCGTGTTTTGGGACTTGCGGTACTGGCCAATCCTCGGAGTGCCTCACTGCCTTGATGTCATGCATATCACGAAGAATGTGTGTGAGAGCTTGCTTGGCACCCTGTTCAACATGCCAGATAGGACCAAAGACGGGCCAAAATCAAGATACGACCTGATGGTCCTGAAATATCAGGAGCGAGCTTCACTTACCGCCTTCTACGCGTGAACAGACGGAGGAGAACGAGGGTGAGGTGGAGCAGATGGACGACCGCAAGCGGAAAACGGCTAAGAAACACCAAACTCACCGCCTGAAACTCTCTTGCTTCACTCTAAGCCCCGACGAGCTCGCGCAAATATTCACATGCCTCCTCGGAGTGAAATTTACCTTAGGTTACGCTGGGCTGATAAGCAGATACCTAGACGCGGAGAAAAAAATCTTCAGCGGGATGAAGTCTCATGACTGTCACGTGATGATGACGCAGATACTTCCGGTTGCAATCTGAGGGATAATGGAACCGCACGTCCATCAAACGCTCACTGGCCTCTGTAACTTTTTTGATGTCATCACTCGGAAGTCGATAAGCGTGAAGAAACTCGGAAGGCTGCAGGAAGAGATCGTCACCATCCTATGCGAGCTTGAGATGTACTTCCCACCTGCCTTCTTTGATATTATGGTACATCTCTTGGTCCATATCGTGGACGATATCACCAATCTTGGGCCGGCATTCTTGCACAACATGATGGCGTTAGAAAGAATGAACGGGATCATCAAATCATTCGTTCGTAACAGGGCACACCCGGATGGAAGCATCGTCCAGGGATTTCTCACCGAAGAATGCATCTCTTTCTGCAAGAATTTTCAAGGCGATGAGAAGCCAGCTGTTGGTTTGCCCGCAAACAAGCACCTTGACAGGTTCATGGGGGTAGGCCACAACACTGGCAAAAGGGTAATGGACGCGGACTCCTGTGGTCGGAGAGCCGACTTTGAAAGGGCCCACCTAGTAGTGTTACAACACATCGACGATGTCGACCCTTGGATAGAAGAGCACAAAACCGCGATAAAAAACAGTGCTCGCAGGCCGATGACGGAAGATGAGATATTTAGAGCACACAACTCCTCTTTCGCGACATGGTTCAAGAAGCAGATTGATGCCGATCCCTCGCCAATGACATGTCAGAAAGATAAAATTGTATTGGCCTTGTCATATGGCCCCACGCCCAATCTGATGACTTATCAAGCATACGGCATCAATGGGTACACATTATACACGGAGGAAAGAGACAAAAGTAGCGACATTCAAAACTCGTCTATAACGATGGAATCTTACACGGGCGAAGAGATTAGAAGATACTACGGAAAGATCGAGGAAATCTGGGAGCTTGACTACGTTGGGGTAAAGCTGCCGATGTTCCATGTCAGATGGGCTACAAACGTCACGAAAGAAGACGAATATTTCACCACTATGTCGATGTCTGAAGCCAACAAACCCAAGTCCAAGAACCCCACTGTAACACCCCAATTTTTTGATACATTAGGGGGTGTGGTGTGTGTTCATCTCATACATGCATGAAACAAAAATTCAAATCATGTTTTAACCAATTTAAATTGTGAATTCAAATGGTTTGACAAAAATCCCTCAAAAAGTACTTAAAAGGGGTTCCAAAATTTTGTACTGAAAAGTAATTCAATTTCACAAAACAAAAATATGGCAAGATTGGAAATTTCATAAGCTTTCCAAATCCTATTTTTGCCAAATTTTATCCTTTCAAAAAGGCCCTCAAAAGTTTGTTTTATGTCATGTTTTAATAGAGAAAAGAACCTCTTGTTGTTTTCCAAAACTTCCAGGGGGTGTTGTGCAAAACCGTCATCTTCTTCCTTTGACAGAAGGACAGCTGCGTGGAGGCACCGCCGGCGTCGATTGCCACGTCCTGCTCGGCCTCGTGTGTGGATAAGGGCGAGAAGAGACCCACCCAGCACTCCTCCTTCGCCTCCCTACTCGCGCCCTCCCTCCCGCTCTCTGTCCCTTTTGCCGAAACCAAACCCTAGCTCGGGATGGCCGTCATGGCGCCACCACCTCCGGCCACGGCCAGCCCCACCGTGACGACCACCGGCCTCGCCGTGTCCTCCTGCCCCTCCACGCCCATCTGCACAAGCCGGGAAGGCCCGAAGTCATGTGAATTCCGCCGCCGGTTTCTCCACTGCCGCCGCGGATGCCCGGACGCCGGCGACGATTCCGGCCGCTCCTTGCCTCCCCGCCCATTCCATCACGACCGCGGTGAGCTCCTCTGTGCTCCGGTGCCCTCACCCAGCCTCCTCCCTCTCCCCAGCTCGGTGCCGTCGAGCTCCACCTTCCGCCGCCGCGCGGAAGCTCGACGGTGAAGTTCCGGCGACCATTTGGTCGTTCTCCGCCACCCCCCACGTTCACCTTAACCTTCTCCACCTAGGCCACAAACCAATTTCGGAGTTTAGCCATCGATTGCTTCGAATTTGTTTGAATCAGAGAAGTTCATCCCTGGGTGATGTCACAGTGACGCCCTGCTGACATCATAACCCTCTGTTTATTATTTCCAGAAAAAGGAATAAAATTGTTTACTTAATATCTTCCAAAATATAAGTCAGAAAAATAAAAGTAAGGTATGGTTTTGTTCGGAAAAATAAACTCTACCCAACTATGCTATTTCCATACATGTTTGATCAAGTTGAAAAATGAGTATTATTTTAATGTTGTTTAATCATTTAAAAATAGAAAATAAGTTTTTATTCAATAAAAATAGAAAATTAAAAGTTATATACCAAATTGCTCAAAATAACAAATGCAACATGTCTATGATGTTTTCAAACTTATTTGAGCTTTTAAAATTGTACTCACTTCCAGAATCGCCCGAAACCCCCTCCGGGGTCTATTTCGGGCAAATTTCAGTAAAACTTCTTAACTGACATATGAACCCTAGCAACCCAACGATCATGCTTAGGGCTTTATTTCAGTGAATTAATCTGCTCATGCATACATATTGTGCATTGCATCGATGCCATGTGTTGATTGTTATTTCTCTTTCGGTGTTATTTCTCCCTCGGTAGAACGTGACTCCGAAGAGAAGGCCAACAACCCCATGGCGAATACTTGATCTTAACCGACAAGTCAAGCACTTATTCCAGAAGATCTTTATCTGGTTTTCTTATAACCAAGGCAAGCATAACCTCTTATCTGCTCATATATGCTTTCGAACAACATTTGATCTCGTACTTTGCATTCGATTCCAAAGTATTTGATGCTAGTAGATATAGTTCACCTATATACTGCATTGCCTCGATATCCTGATCCACTACTCCTAGCCGCCATAGAATTGCTTGTGCGCATCGCCAGAGCCTCATATCTGCTTCGCTTAGCTTTACATGTTTGTTACCTCTGCTCCATCCGGTTGATGAATCAGAGCTGCGATAACTTCGTATGATATGATGACGTGGTGAGATGAGCACTGTGTGGTTAACTTGACTAAGGCGAGGACGGGAGGCCACTTGGGAAGTGGTTCTTGGTCCTGTACTTGCCAACCCTAAGAGTAAGGTCTCGCCGTGGAAACCAAGACTGAGCGTGCAACCACACGCGGGGCCTAACAGACCGCGCTCGACTAACTAACTTGTTTGGTTCTATCCGTGAGTCACGTAGTTTCGGATTTCCATCTGCGTGTGAGTCAAAAACCTATTGGAGGTGTTTAGGGCGTGACCGGGACAAGTGATGGACGTACACGGATCTTGTTCCCGACTCACAGAACAGGTGTCGTCAGGAGGTGGCCAACTCCCTGTTGACGGGGTGGCCCTGTTTGGGTTGATTCATGGATAGGGCTCGACAAGGTAAAGGTCGTGGCCAACCACCCTCTGCCGCGCTCCATGGACGAGCGTACATGTGGCGTTAAGAGTCGGATGGTACGTGTGGGTAAAGTGTACCACCCTTCAGGGATAAATCTTTCGGAAAGCCGTGTCCACGGTTAAGGACGACTTGGTGAAAGCCACGAGGTCATAGATAACTTGAACGTGACGTAAAATATGTTGACAATGCATGGAGGCAGTAGATGAAGGGTGCCTCCCCGGAGATGCCGGGAGGGGTGATCCTTGTAGCATGTGAGGTGCTGGGAATGATGTTGGAGGATAAAAGATGATGATCTACAAGAGTTGAGTCCTTTCTCATCTGTTTTGAAAACCCTCTACAAGACGTGCTATTCCTCCCTCAACTTGCAAAACAAAGATTGCTTTACGCAAATCAGCCTTCATAAAACCCTTTATAAAGCTAGCAGATATATAATAGGTTAATTAAGTCTTGTTGAGTACATCCCGTACTCAGGTTTGCTTAATTTGGTTCAGGTGAAGATCTCACATCGGTGATGAGTCAGCGTGGACATCGACGAGTAGTTCGGGGTTCCCAGGTGGCAGCCTGGAATCTGTGGGCTGGGACGTCGCCTTATGTTGCGGCCTCTTAGGCCTTTTTGGTTCTTGTTGTTTAGCAACATAATTGCCTTTCGTTGTCTGATGTAATGTTGGGTCGTGTGACCTCTGCTTGTAAGCTATACTCTAGTAACACCTGTTTAATACAAATTTCATGTCTAGAGTGCTGCTTTGATCGGTTGTTGGTTTCGAGCTCATTGTTATACAGTTTTGGCTATGCCTGCATGGTTGTCGCAGTCGAGGGGTTGTGGATCCGATGATCCATGTCCGAGCCCGCCTGTCGATGTGATCGGCCTGGGGCGAGGTAACCCCAGTAACCCTCGATTGTTGTTGCACTTTCTGGACACATAGCATCTCTGTATAGCTTTGATCCCGTTTCCTTCAGTTTCATTCGATTCATGGACGCTTTGATATGCATAATTGGTTATGACTAGCATGGATACAAGGAGTAGTAGACTGGGGATCCGGACTACGTGCCGATGAATCCAGTCTGCCTGTCGTTGTTTGTTGCGGCCGGGGCTGGTAACCCTGAAGCCCTTGTGAGTCCATGGCTAGGAGCACATAACAGTATGTATATCTCTGGGTCCGGGGTCGTGACAAGTCATGGTATCAGAGCAGGACTGCCTGTAGGAAAACCTTACTGCTTGGTCGATGTTGAGTTTAGTGTTTGTGAAAACTATTTTGAAACTTCAAATGATTGAGAAAAACCTTCTTAGGATTCTTTTTACTCCTTATCTGGTATCGCTCTAACTCTGGGTCACCTTACCTGTTTTGATTTGAAAAGGTTTTGCTATCTCTTCTAGTCATTCAAAAACTAGGTGCCTTCTTTGGCAATGACGTTTTCTATCCAAGTTGACCTAGTGTTATAGTTTCTAGAGTCGTGTGTGTTCCGTATTCCGTTATCTATCGTTCCAAATGGGAGATTTCCTTTCTATCATAATCTCTCAGAGTTGTGTGGGTTCCACATACTCATGTTCCAAATTCTTAAATCCTGAACCTCGAGATCTGCTTTTCATCTCGAAGGTATCTGTTATCCTCTGCTCAAGTTCTTCCGGAGCTATCGTTGTCTTTGGAAATATACTCCGTGATTGCTATTCGTAGTGTTCTTCAAGGCACTAAGATAGTAGTTACTCATTTCTCTCGGTTTCTAACCTCGGACTTGAACCGAAGGTCCCGGAATGTGCTGGATTGAAGTGTGTTGGATCATTTGGTTTCTTAACCATGTGATGTATATGCTACCAGCACAGGATGCTGACCTTTAACCCAAGTTCTTATTCTTTGGATCCCGAGGAATCTGTTTTACCTCAGGGTGGCTAGGAAATTCCAACTTTCATAGCCGTAGGCTTTCCTCTGGAATCAAAAGGATCACGACAAGAGTGTTCTTATGATTCTCATATCTTTGTTCTTGGTTCAGCTACACCAACCTTTTGGCATGGGTTCTACACATGAGTATTACCCTGTGCATCCAACGTGATCTCAGGATTTTCCAGAGCACGTTCCTATTCTTTAGTTCGTTCCGAACTTCGTCCGTTGTTTGGAAACCAAGTTTCTTATGTGTGTTGGATTCTTCCAATGCATTTGCTCTTGTTTTCCGTCAAAACATTCCACCTTGGGATGTCGGGAGAAACAAACTCCAGAACCTCGTTCATCTCTAGGACCAGGTAAAAGTTTTGTAATTCGCGGAATAAAGAAGTTTCATTAGCTTCTGTTCTGTTCTACCTTCGAGTATCACACTCTTTTATATCACGAGGCTGTGTTAAGTTTCATGGCCTTATTGATGAAATGATGCTCAACACGTCTTCACTCCCCCTTCCTCCAAGCTTGAATGCTTGAGAATGATGGGTCTGTTCATTGACATGTGTACCAGCTATTCCTAGCAATTTCTATTGCTTTGAAAAGTCTAAGAAACATCTGTATCCTTATTAGCACTATTGGTTACCGGTCTCTACTTGAAGTTGATCGTGTTACCAGATTCTTTCATTCCGGTGCACATTCTTGGTCAGAGAGTTAGGTTCATGCCAAAGCTCCCCAGGCCATATCGGTTGCTTTGAAAAGCACGCCTCCTTTCGATTTCTAAGACATACCGGTGGGTTGTGATATTCTGGTTGTCTTTCCAGAAGTTTCACCAGGTTCTACCTGACCGTGATGTCTAAACCAGGAGTAGTTTGAACTACTTCTTTCTCCAAGGAACTCTGCTGGATATCCTGGACTAGTTGGTTGAGCTTAAACAACAACTTGGAGAGTTGAAAGACAAGAGCTCCGCCTAACTGGATCCTTCGTTAAGGGATGTCTAGTTCCCTTTGTGTTGAAGCAGGATAGTATCTCCTTAACGGACATGCTATCTTTCTAATCTTGATTTGATTTGGGCTATCGTCAAATCAAGTTCAGATTCAAGGCTCATCTTGATGGTGTTTTCACTCATGGTGTTTTTCCCGAGTGCACCTTCACGTCCTTTGGTCTGACCAATATTTTGCCATGTCCATGTAACATATGGATCCCTCTGCTTGGAGTATCTTGATAAGCGTGTTGTCGAGCCCATCGATGACTTTCCTATTTACCCAAGTTGCAAGAGGTTCATGTTGAACACTTGGCATTAATGTTGGAAAATTTTGAGAACCATCTTTGTGTCATCATGAAGTTGTGTTCTGGATGTTTGAAGTAGCTTACTCTGGTTCATGTGCTTATGGTGAAAGTTGTCGCCGTGGATCCGAGTATAGTTTCTTGTTTCTTCGGGAATAACTCCAAGTCAGTTATGCACGTGTGGACTATTCTTGAGATGGTAGGTTGTTACCTCGATTCCTTGAAGAAGTATGTATCCCACCAAGCCACTGATTGACTACTTGCGAAAGAGAAGAAGTTTAAGAACTTCGTTATCTTTGTATCATCTTCCCCAACAAGGACTCCGATGTATTTCCTTGCAAGCAAGTCATGTAGGTGCAACCGTCTTTCGCAAGTTGCTAATACATTAGTTTTGCAATCTCGCTCATCTTCTTGAGCTTGACATCGTAGTCCATACCTTGAGAATCTAGCATATGTGTCTTGTTGGTAAACGGTGCAATCCCTTCGCTCAAACATACCGAGGCTAAGTTATCACCCCACTAACCAGAGCTGAATCTCAAGCAGCAACGATGGTTGGTGTTCCCTCAAAAGTATTGAATTAGGTCCATCTGGAAATCCGGCATGGTTGATGTTGTGGTTGACACAATTAGCCGGAAGGCCTAATGTCATATCTCTTTGAATCCATGTGAACAACCACTCTCTGTGAGAATTCTGGTGTGGCTTATTCTAACAAGTTTTCCCTCTCCGTTCTTCCAAACCGGAGTTTTACATTGACTTGATGACCTACATAAGGCTTTTCGTGAGCCTGTTGTCCGTATCTAGAACATCAAGGATAACCTGGAAGCTGATTCCTTCAATGTTTACTTGTCAATCCTCCAAACCTTTCGTTCAGTGAAAACAAGTTCATCATGAGAATCATCTCTTGGTGTTTCGTAACCGCCGTTGATCATTTCCCTTTTTCAAGTTTTTGGTACCTGAAGTTCCGTTCATCTCACACATTGTGTGAATTTGCCAGTTACTTCAGCCATGGGATCTTAACCATGTGGTAGATGTATTGCTACGTATAAACCACGATAGGAAAGAGATTCCTTATTCTTTTCAATGTTCCAGCCCGATGGTTGCTCATGTTTATATTATGACCAAGGGTTCCTCCTTCATTACGGTGTTCCAACATTCCGTGGTTACTCATATTCTGTCGTGAAGTAACATTCTTACCTTTGAAAAAGTTTTCGACAAACTTTGACGGAATGAAAGTTCCTTCATCTTATGTGTCTACCCCTAAGAGTGAACATGATCATGTATCAAATTTTCTCCGACGCACGATTACAATGTTTTCTCGTGTTTTCCCTTCGTCTACGGATGTTACGATGTGGTATCCAAGACCATCCGTTCCATCTTGGTTTTATGTTTGAAGAAACCTCGGTGTTACAAGTTGCCCAACCTTTCTTTTTAAAAAGGATTTAAAGTCTTGTGCAAAGCTCATATTCTAAATCCTTTCAAGACCATCGTCCATAAACTTGAAACCTTCTCTTCGTTCCTTCCGTTATATTGATGTGTTTCATGCACGATAACTCAACAGTTCTTATGAACATTCGTGACCTGAGTTATCCATGAGATACTCGATCTTCGTGAAGATCAATTCCTAAGAGTTTTCCCTCTCACCTAAGGTGTAGCCGCTGGAATCTTCACAAGCGCTACGGATCAACCTCTTCAAGAACAGAACCGTAAGGTTTGAGAAGATCGTTCAAAACCGGTGTTCCTTCTTTCTTCTCCTTCGGGAATCTCGGGACGAGATTCTTGTAAGGTTGGTAGATTTGTAACACCCCAATTTTTTGATACATTAGGGGGTGTGGTGTGTGTTCATCTCATACATGCATGAAACAAAAATTCAAATCATGTTTTAACCAATTTAAATTGTGAATTCAAATGGTTTGACAAAAATCCCTCAAAAAGTACTTAAAAGGGGTTCCAAAATTTTGTACTGAAAAGTAATTCAATTTCACAAAACAAAAATATGGCAAGATTGGAAATTTCATAAGCTTTCCAAATCCTACTTTTGCCAAATTTTATCCTTTCAAAAAGGCCCTCAAAAGTTTGTTTTATGTCATGTTTTAATAGAGAAAAGAACCTCTTGTTGTTTTCCAAAACTTCCAGGGGGTGTTGTGCAAAACCGTCATCTTCTTCCTTTGACAGAAGGACAGCTGCGTGGAGGCACCGCCGGCGTCGATTGCCACGTCCTGCTCGGCCTCGTGTGTGGATAAGGGCGAGAAGAGACCCACCCAGCACTCCTCCTTCGCCTCCCTACTCGCGCCCTCCCTCCCGCTCTCTGTCCCTTTTGCCGAAACCAAACCCTAGCTCGGGATGGCCGTCATGGCGCCGCCGCCTCCGGCCACGGCCAGCCCCACCGTGACGACCACCGGCCTCGCCGTGTCCTCCTGCCCCTCCACGCCCATCTGCACAAGCCGGGAAGGCCCGAAGTCATGTGAATTCCGCCGCCGGTTTCTCCACTGCCGCCGCGGATGCCCGGACGCCGGCGACGATTCCGGCCGCTCCTCGCCTCCCCGCCCATTCCATCACGACCGCGGTGAGCTCCTCTGTGCTCCGGTGCCCTCACCCAGTCTCCTCCCTCTCCCCAGCTCGGTGCCGTCGAGCTCCACCTTCCGCCGCCGCGCGGAAGCTCGACGGTGAAGTTCCGGCGACCATTTGGTCGTTCTCCGCCACCCCCCACGTTCACCTTAACCTTCTCCACCTAGGCCACAAACCAATTTCGGAGTTTAGCCATCGATTGCTTCGAATTTGTTTGAATCAGAGAAGTTCATCCCTGGGTGATGTCACAGTGACGCCCTGCTGACATCATAACCCTCTGTTTATTATTTCTAGAAAAAAGGAATAAAATTGTTTACTTAATATCTTCCAAAATATAAGTCAGAAAAATAAAAGTAAGGTATGGTTTTGTTCAGAAAAATAAACTCTACCCAACTATGCTATTTCCATACATGTTTGATCAAGTTGAAAAATGAGTATTATTTTAATGTTGTTTAATCATTTAAAAATAGAAAATAAGTTTTTATTCAATAAAAATAGAAAATTAAAAGTTATATACCAAATTGCTCAAAATAACAGATGCAACATGTCTATGATGTTTTCAAACTTATTTGAGCTTTTAAAATTGTACTCACTTCCAGAATCGCCCGAAACCCCCTCCGGGGTCTATTTCGGGCAAATTTCAGTAAAACTTCTTAACTGACATATGAACCCTAGCAACCCAACGATCATGCTTAGGACTTTATTTCAGTGAATTAATCTGCTCATGCATACATATTGTGCATTGCATCGATGCCATGTGTTGATTGTTATTTCTCTTTCGGTGTTATTTCTCCCTCGGTAGAACGTGACTCCGAAGAGAAGGCCAACAACCCCATGGCGAATACTTGATCTTAACCGACAAGTCAAGCACTTATTCCAGAAGATCTTTATCTGGTTTTCTTATAACCAAGGCAAGCATAACCTCTTATCTGCTCATATATGCTTTCGAACAACATTTGATCTCGTACTTTGCATTCGATTCCAAAGTATTTGATGCTAGTAGATATAGTTCACCTATATACTGCATTGCCTCGATATCCTGATCCACTACTCCTAGCCGCCATAGAATTGCTTGTGCGCATCGCCAGAGCCTCATATCTGCTTCGCTTAGCTTTACATGTTTGTTACCTCTGCTCCATCCGGTTGATGAATCAGAGTTGCGATAACTTCGTATGATATGATGACGTGGTGAGATGAGCACTGTGTGGTTAACTTGACTAAGGCGAGGACGGGAGGCCACTTGGGAAGTGGTTCTTGGTCCTGTACTTGCCAACCCTAAGAGTAAGGTCTCGCCGTGGAAACCAAGACTGAGCGTGCAACCACACGCGGGGCCTAACAGACCGCGCTCGACTAACTAACTTGTTTGGTTCTATCCGTGAGTCACGTAGTTTGGGATTTCCATCTGCGTGTGAGTCAAAAACCTATTGGAGGTGTTTAGGGCGTGACCGGGACAAGTGATGGACGTACACGGATCTTGTTCCCGACTCACAGAACAGGTGCCGTCAGGAGGTGGCCAACTCCCTGTTGACGGGGTGGCCCTGTTTGGGTTGACTCATGGATAGGGCTCGACAAGGTAAAGGTCGTGGCCAACCACCCTCTGCCGCGCTCCATGGACGAGCGTACATGTGGCGTTAAGAGTCGGATGGTACGTGTGGGTAAAGTGTACCACCCTGCAGGGATAAATCTTTCGGAAAGCCGTGTCCACGGTTAAGGACGACTTGGTGAAAGCCACGAGGTCATAGATAACTTGAACGTGACGTAAAATATGTTGACAATGCATGGAGGAAGTAGATGAAGGGTGCCTCCCCGGAGATGCCGGGAGGGGTGATCCTTGTAGCATGTGAGGTGCTGGGAATGATGTTGGAGGATGAAAGATGATGATCTACAAGAGTTGAGTCCTTTCTCATCTGTTTTGAAAACCCTCTACAAGACGTGCTATTCCTCCCTCAACTTGCAAAACAAAGATTGCTTTACGCAAATCAGCCTTCATAAAACCCTTTATAAAGCTAGCAGATATATAATAGGTTAATTAAGTCTTGTTGAGTACATCCCGTACTCAGGTTTGCTTAATTTGGTTCAGGTGAAGATCTCACATCAGTGATGAGTCAGCGTGGACATCGACGAGTAGTTCGGGGTTCCCAGGTGGCAGCCTGGAATCTGTGGGCTGGGACGTCGCCTTATGTTGCGGCCTCTTAGGCCTTTTTGGTTCTTGTTGTTTAGCAACATAATTGCCTTTCGTTGTCTGATGTAATGTTGGGTCGTGTGACCTCTGCTTGTAAGCTATACTCTAGTAACACCTGTTTAATACAAATTTCATGTCTAGAGTGCTGCTTTGATCGGTTGTTGGTTTCGAGCTCATTGTTATACAGTTTTGGCTATGCCTGCATGGTTGTTGCAGTCGAGGGGTTGTGGAGCCGATGATCCATGTCCGAGCCCGCCTGTCGATGTGATCGGCCTGGGGCGAGGTAACCCCACACTAGTAGAAAACAGGGCATTGAGCCAAGCCCAATGGAACCGGATGTGATACAAACCGGTTCAGAAGGGTCTGTCCCTGGGCCCCACCCATGCAGCAAAATGCCCGCAAGGCCTTTAGGACCGGTTTGTAACACAAACCGGTCCTAAAGGACTTGCGGGCCATTTGCTGCAGGGAGGGGGGCCCAGGGGCAGAACCTTTAGAACCGGGTTGTATCACAAACCGGTTCTACAGGTTTTCTCATTTTTTGCAGCCACTGCGGGTCCCGCTGTCATAACCTTTAGAACCGGTTTGTAACACAAACCGGTCCTAAATCCCTCCCCTAAACCCTACATACCACCCCGAGCTCAGCTCATTTTTTCCAGCTCGAGCTCAACTCCATTTTTGCTCTCTTCTTCCTCTTGTGAGGTCTAATCCATCCCCATTTTCTCCACCATTTGTCAAGATTGTTGGTACCCATCGGTTCTACGGTTAGCATCAACGTTCCCTCTTCCGGCATTGCAGGTTTTGCTCGTTTTCTTGCTCATTTCATTTTTGTTGTGCTAGCTAGGTGTTTGATGAAATGCCTAGCTAAGCTAGAATTTGTTATTCATTTTGTTATGTATACAAATTGATGCAATTTGAGCTCAAAATTAATTATGATTTGTGCTTTTTTTAGTGTCGCGCGCCTTGTCCCCTTACTCAGTACTACCGTCAATCGCCCCATCACCGACACAACCTTGGTGAGCCTATTGTTTTTATTTACCAAAACAAATTTTGATTTGTATGATTTACGTATTTACTTGTATATAATTTTCTAGAGCCATGGTTTTGATATCCGTCCCCGTTGGCCCTCGTCCAGTCTATGATTCGGATGTGGTATATTATCTTTTTTCACTACATATTTTCATTTCCTGATTATACGACAATTACTTACGCCGACCAACTTGACATAGATATTTTTATATAGGAGGTAGTGGAACCGGAAATGCCAGTCGACCCTATTGTTGAGAAGTTATACTTAGTTGAACAAGAAAATATTGGCTTGAAAGAAAGATTGAAAAAAACTGAAGAAAGGTTGGAAAAAACTGAAAGAGAGAAGATGACCTTGGAAAAGGTTCTTGCCGGTGTCATCGATAGTCACAAGAGCGAGATGGACGCAATGCGCCTGAAGATTAGAAAGATTAGGAAATATGCAATTAGTAAAGAGGCTTGGTATCATTATGTCGTCGGGTCAATTGTTACCTTTGTTGCGATTTTGATCGCATTTGTTGTTGTTTTTAAATGCATTAATTAGAGAGAATTTTTATGGATGGTTTCAGTGTGTATTTTTCTGAGAACTATATATGTATATATGGTCACTATACGCTAGTTTGGTATTAACGTGTGATGAACTTTTTGTATTAATTAACTAATTTAGTCATGATGATTTAGCATATATAATGGTTGTTGATAAATTTATATAATGCAGATGAACCGGCAATGGATGTACAGTGATCGACGTCGTCCCGAATTCCTTAATGGCATGCATAGTTTTCTCAATGTGGCTGAGAAAAACAGGCAGAATGGATTTATTTTTTGTCCATGTAAAAAATGCCAGAATAAGAGGAATTTCCCTAGCTCAAGAACCATACACACCCACCTGTTGCAAGAAGGCTTCATGCCCAGTTATTTTTGTTGGACCAAGCACGGAGAAAGAGGGGTTATAATGGAAGACAATGAAGAAGAAGAGGATAATGATGAGTATCCTATGTTCGATGAACACGGTGATACTGAAATGGGGGAAGATGAGCCTGAACTTGAGGACATTGTTGATGAGTCTGATGATGATCTTCGTCAGGTCATTCGTGAAGAACAGATAAACTGCGCAAGTGAAAACGAGAGGTTGAAGTTGGAGCGCATGTTAGAAGACCACAAAAAATTGTTGTACCCAACTTGCGAAGATGGCCAGAAAAAACTGGGCACCACCCTTGAATTGCTGCAATGGAAGGCAGAGAATGGATTATCTGACAAGGGATTTGAAAACCTGCTGAAAATAATGAAGAAGATGCTTCCAAGAAATAACGTGCTGCCCTGCAGTACATACGAAGCAAAGAAGGTTGTCTGCCCTCTAGGATTGGAAGTGCATAAGATACATGCATGCATCAATGACTGCATCCTCTACCGCGGCCAGCACGAGAATTTAAATGCCTGCCCGGTATGCGGTGCATTTCGGTATAAGATCAGGCGAGATGACCCTGGTGATGTTGAGGGCGACGATCGTCCCAGGAAGAGGGTTCCTGCCAAGGTGATGTGGCATGCTCCTATAATACCACGGTTGAAACGTTTGTTCCGAAACAAAGAGCATGCCAAGTTGTTGCGATGGCACAAAGAAGACCGTAAGGAAGACGATATGCTGAGACACCCCGCTGATGGGTCGCAGTGGAGAAACATCGACGATAAGTACGAGGACTTTGCACGTGACGCAAGAAACTTAAGGTTTGGTCTGAGTACAGATGGCCTGAATCCATTTGGGGAGCAGAGTAGCAGTCATAGCACCTGGCCCGTGACTCTATGTATCTATAACCTTCCTCCTTGGTTATGCATGAAGCGTAAGTTCATTATGATGCCAGTGCTTATCCCAGGCCCGTCGCAACCCGGCAACAACATTGATGTGTACCTGAGGCCACTGGTTGATGAACTTTTAGAGTTGTGGGCTGACGAAGGTGTACGTGTGTGGGACGAGTACAAACAAGAGGAATTTGACCTACGAGGGTTGCTGTTTGTTACCATCAATGATTGGCCCGCTCTTAGTAACATCTCAGGACAGTCAAACAAGGGATACAGCGCATGCACACACTGTTTAGGCGAGACAGAAAGTATACATATAGGCAAGAATGTGTACCCGGGGCATCGTCGATTTCTTCCAGACAGGCATCCCGTAAGAAAGAAAGGAAAGCATTTCAAAGGCGAGGCAGATACACGGAGGAAGCCAACCCTCCCTAAAGGTACTGATATATATGACATGGTCAAAGATATAAAAGTAATCTTTGGAAAGGGTCCTGGCGCACAATCTGTTCCAAATGACGCTGACAACCACGTAGCCATGTGGAAGAAGAAATCTATATTCTGGGAACTACCCTATTGGAAATTCCTAGAGGTTCGCTCTACGATCGACGTGATGCACGTGACGAAAAATATTTGCGTGAACCTGCTAAACTTATTGGGCGTGCATGGGAAGAAGTCAAGAGATACACCAAAAGCACGGCTGCACCACCAACGTATGCACGAACGAGACGACCTGATGAATCCAGAGAATTTCAAAGGTCCTGCCATCTACGCTCTTACCAAGGAAGAGAAGGAGATCTTTTTCCAAGTCCTGAGTAGTATCAAGGTCCCGTCTGGCTACTCGTCGAACATAAAAGGAATACTAAACCTGGAAGAGAAAAAGTTCCAAAACCTTAAGTCTCATGACTGCCACGTGATCATGACCCAGTTACTTCCGATTGCATTGAGGGGGCTTCTACCAGAAAACGTGCGAGTACCCATTGTGAAGCTATGTGCATTCCTCAACGCAATTTCTCAGAAGGCAATCGATCCAGCAACTCTACCAAGTTTACAGAAGGACGTGGTCCAATGTCTTGTCAGCTTCGAGTTGGTGTTCCCACCAACCTTTTTCAATATTATGACGCACCTCATAGTTCACCTAGTCCAAGAGATTTCCGTTCTCGGTCCTGTATTCTTACACAATATGTTCCCCTTTGAGAGGTTCATGGGAGTCTTGAAGAATTATGTTAGAAACCGTGCTAGACCAGAAGGAAGCATGGTCAAGGGCTATGGAACAGAGGAGGTCATTGAGTTTTGTGTTGACTTTATTCCTGACCTGAACCCGATCGGGGTTCCTCAGTCGCGCCATGAGGGGAGACTGCGTGGAAAAGGCACGCTAGGAAAGAAAATCAACAACATGTATGGACGAGCAATCTTTCAGTCAAGCACACTACACAGTTCTAGTTAATTCCAGCTTGGCGGCTCCATATATCCAGGAACACACGGATATTTTACGCTCGGAATATCCGGAGCAACCTGAAGATTTCATTGCTAAAGAACACGCGAAGACTTTCGGAGGTTGGTTGCAAAGACGTCTGATTAATGACAACATTGTTGAAGATGAGCTATACTTGTTGGCCAAGCAACCATCTTCGACTGTATTGACCTTTAAAGGGTACGAGATAAATGGTAACATATTTTACACGGCAGAACAAGATAAAAAGAGCACCAACCAAAACAGTGGCGTCCGGTTTGATGCAAAAGACGACAACGGGCAAAGGGTCACATACTATGGTTACATAGAGCAGATATGGGAACTTGACTACGGACCTTCCTTTAAGGTCCCTTTGTTCTGGTGCAAATGGTTCAACCTGTCAGGCGTGAAGGTAGACCCGAAGTACGGAATGACAACAGTGGATCAGAAGAATCTTGGGTACGACAATGATCAATTCGTCCTAGCCAATGATGTGGCTCAGGTTTTCTATGTGAAGGACATGTCTAGCAGACCGAGAAAAACAAAAGATAAAGAAACGAATACATCAGACGATGAGCCAAGGCGTCACATAGTTCTTTCAGGGAAAAGAAACATCGTGGGAGTCGAGGACAAGACAGACATGTCAGAAGATTACATTAAATTTGATGAAATTCCTCCCTTCAAAGTCAAAGATGATCCTAGCATTCAGTTAAATGATGAAGATGTTCCATGGTTACGGCGCAATCAGAAGAAAGGCAAGAAGAAAAATAGAAACGATCGTCCCTTTAGTACCGGTTGGGGACACCAACCGGGACTAAATGGGTTAGGGTTTCGTTTGGACCAATCAGATAGAATCACACGGATCGTGTGTTTGTTTCAACCGCTTGTGAGTCGTTGGATCCGGGGTGTGTTTCTTTCCAGCTGTTGTGAGCCGTTCGATCAGGGCTACGGTGTGTTTCTTTCGAGCTGTTGGATGAGATGTTTCTTAACCGTTGGATCAAAACCCTAGCTCAACACTTTGTGAGCCAGAGGACCCTATATATAGCCCAGCTTCATACACCGTTCAGTTCATCTCCCAAATACAAAACATCCGGATTCGCCAGCATACGCCCCGCGGTGCATTTGGTATGCATATATGCACTCAGTAGCCACTGCGGGGTTGTATACTGGCGATACCGTTTGTTTTGTTCTACACCCTCCTTTAAGGTTTGATACATCATATACTCAGTTCATCGAGCAAATACAAAACATCCGGATTCGCCATCATACGTCCGGCCGTGCATTTGGTATGCATATATGCACCCAGTAGCCACGGTCGGGCTGTATGATGGCGATACCGTCTGTTTTGTTCCACACCCCCCTTAAGGTTTGATACATCATATACTCAGTTCATCGAGCAAATACAAAACATCCGGATTCGCCGTCATACGTCCAGCCGTGCATTTGGTATGCATATATATATGCACCCAGTAGCCACGGTTGGGCTGTGTGATGGCGATACCGTTTGTTTTGTTCTACACCCCCCTTTGGAAACAGAAAGAAGAAGAAAAAGAAATGTGCGCCCCCCTGTACAGGCCTTTAGGACCGGTTGCCGTTAACAACCGGTGCTAAAGACCCTTTCGCAACGGTTGCCGTTAACAACCGGTTTGCCGTTAACAACCGGTGCTAAAGACCCTTTAGCACCGGTTGTTAACCGCAACCGGTACCAAGAAAGGCAAGAGTAAGATTGTGACGACCGGTTGTCACAGAGGCAGACAGAAGAAGTCACGGTATGGCAGTCACGTATTCAACATCAACCAAGAAAGGCAAGCGTAAGATTGTGATGAAAGGTTGACAGAGGAAAATACTCGCAATATATGTATGTACTTTTTAAAAGTGAGAAACAAAGTACCAGCGGGCTAGTATACCAAACGCGCTAAATCAATCTACATGTATGGTATCTCGCTAAATCAATCTATATATATGTATCCACGATATATATGCTCGATGTATCACTTGCGCTCTCACTTCTCGTTGCCTTACTCATTACCCACCCTAACTTACCACAGGCGCATAGACTACAATATGCGCCTGGGGTAACATTACCGCAGGCGCATAGACAGAATATGCGCCTGGGCTAAGAGCTATACCACAGGCGCATGGTGTGCAATGTGCGCCTGGGGTAATTGATCAGATTACTTTAAATTTGATGAAATTCCTCCCTTCAAAGTCAAAGATGATCCTAGCATTCAGTTAAATGATGAAGATGTTCCATAGTTACGGCGCAATCAGAAGAAAGACAAGAAGACAAATAGAAACGGATCGTCCCTTTAGTACCGGTTGGGGACACCAACCGGGACTAAATGGGTTAGGGTTTCGTTTGGACCAATCAGATAGAATCACACGGATCGTGTGTTTATTTCAACCGCTTGTGAGTCGTTGGATCCGGGGTGTGTTTCTTTCCAGCTGTTGTGAGCCGTTCGATCAGGGCTACGGTGTGTTTCTTTCGAGCTGTTGTGAGCCGTTGGGATGTTTCTTAACCGTTGGATCAAAACCCTAGCTCAACACTTTGTGAGCCAGAGGACCCTATATATGCACCCAGTAGCCACTGTCGCTCCTCGAGCGCTTCTTCTCCATCCCTCTGCACCGTCGCGCTTCCACCATGCCTCCGAGGAGGAACAGCACCACCGGTTTCCGCGGCGTCCGAGCACGGCAGAACGGAATGTTCAGCGCAGATATCCGCTGGGGGGACGACCGCATCCCCCTCGGCACCTTTGCGACGGCGGCAGAGGCAGCCCGCGCCTGGGACGCGGCGGCCTGGCGCCTCAACCGCCCGCGGTCGCTGATGAACTTCAACGACTGCCACACAGTCTGGGAAGCGGAGGCCAGGGCGACGAAGCCACAGATCATCACTGCCGCCGACCACCTCCACCTCCGCCACCGCGCGTTTCAGGGCCTAGTCGACGCCAGGGAAGACCGCGTCGTCCGCGATTATTACCGGAACAACCCGGGGGAGGAGAGCGCCGACGAGGAGCTCTGGCAGACACGCGCGGGTCAGCGGGCGGAGCGCCGCCTCGAACGCCACCTCGCGTTAGATGCGGCTCGGGAGGTGAGGACGAGGGCGCTGCAAGAGCTTCGTCGGGCCGACCGCGCCGGCGAAGTCTGGGCCTCCGACGATCCGAGGTGGGGGCCTATCTCGGACATACCATCATGCACCTCCGATGATGACGAGGAGGTCACCGACGAGTTCGGCGACGATGATGACCCGGAGGAGGTCACCGACGAGTTCCCCGACGACGATGGCGAGGAGTAGTGTTCGTCTGTTTTCTCTTTTTAATAAAAGAATTTGTATTCCGGCGACACTGCGGCAATCGCTAAATCAATCTGTATGGTATCTCGCTAAATCAATCTATATATATGTATCCACGATATATATGCTCGATGTATCACTTGCGCTCTCACTTCTCGTTGCCTTACTCATTACCCACCCTAACTTACCACAGGCGCATAAACAGCAAAATGCGCCTAGGGTAACTTTACCGCAGGCGCACAGTAAGGAAATGCGCCTGGGATAAGAGATTTACCGCAGGCGCATTTTGTGTAAAGTGCGCCTGGGGTAAGTGATCACATATACAGAAACAGTAGTTTTTCTGTTTTGTTTTCTTGATGTGTTTTTGTTTGTCTGTTTTGAAATGTGTGTTTGACATAATATAGAAATAGTTTAGCTAGGAATTAATATAGAAATAATATCCATTACATAATAATATATACATTACATGATAATATATCCATTACATACTAATATATCCATTACATGCATATATCGAACACAAGAGGCGGTACACAAACAACATCTATGGATCCGTCGAGTAGAAGCGGAACAACTCGTAGGAGACGTATGCATCTATGGCTGCATACGTGATGTTGGTCCAGTCCAGTGGGTTCTTCTCCCACAACCAGTGATTCTTCGAGGGGAAATCAGTCTTCATGGTTCCGTAGCCCTCGTGGATGAAGGCACTTGCCATGCGAGCCATACCGGTCTTTGGCCCGTTCAAATGGATAAGACCCTGAATATCAATGTAGTGATCTTCAGGTATCACAATACCCAAGCGCATCAACTTCGGACGGTCTTGCGTGTTGTCAACGCTGCAAAAGTCATACCCCTTGTTGACAAGAAAATCAACAAGTGCCGGAGAATGCTTTGAACTACTGCAACAACAAAAATTTGATACGTGTACGTGTTAGATATATGGCAACACATGTATTCTTCACATGCAACAAACAAATCGAAGATGCAAGATTGTACGTGTGCGTTACCTTGACCATTGGAAGACCAAAACGGCCTCCTTGAACGCAATCTGGATGACTGCAACATTCCGTTTATCCGCCGTATACTCTAAATCAAGCCCGAAAAACCGGTGTTCTTCGGGAGAGGAGAAATACAGATTGGTCAAATACCCAATAGCACCGGGGAGCTCCTCGCAGTTGTTGGTGTAGAACACGTCGAGACTTTTGCCGCATGGTGTGGGCACATCATATCTCTTAGAAACTTCAGCCATGGTGCTTAGTGGAGGAAGATCAAGAGAGGAAGAAGAAGAGACAGAGGAAGAAGAGAAGAAACAGAGACTCGCGATCGGGCCGGTGCGCACTGTAGCAATAAAACCGCCGCGCGCGGGAGGCGAGCAGTTTGTATTAAGACCTTTAGCACCGGTTGCTAACACAAACCGGTGCTAAAGGCCTGTAGTGGGCGCGCAGTCTGGGTGTGGCCCCAACTACAGGCCTTTAGCACCGGTTTGTGTTAGCAACCGGTGCTAAAGACCCTTTCGCACCGGTTGCTAACACAAACCGGTGCTAAAGGCCTGTAGTGCGGCGATATCTCCAGGACTTGTGAAATTTTGGCCTCATTTCGTTCGCGCGTCTTCTCCTCTACCTAGCTACGGCGAAGCCCTGCGCGGTCCGCCTCGTCGCCGTCCGTCCGCCTCGTCGCCGTCGCCGTCTGCCTCCGCGTCCTCGGTCCGCCGCGCCTCCGTCGCCGTCTGCCTCCGCGCGACCCCGCGTCCATCGCCGTCGCCGTCGATCCCCCGCGCGGCCCCGTCCGTCCGCCTCTCCGTCGCGCCGTCGCGCCGTCCGCCTCCGTCGCGCGTCGTCCGCCTCTCCGTCGCGCCGTCGCGCCGTCCGCCTCCGTCGCGCGTCCGTCTCGCCTCCGCCTCCGCCGCCCCGCCTCTCGCCCCTCGATCGCCGTCGCCCCGTCGCCGGCCACGTACGTACGGTAATTAAGTTTTAATTTCTTTTTTTTTCAATTTTGTTTTAGTGTTAGAGTTTTTTAGAGTTATTAGTTAGATTGTTTAGTGTTAGATTGTTTTTAGAGTTAGTGTTAGTGTTAGAAATTTTTAGATTTAATTAGTGTTAGATTTTTTTAGAGTTATTAGTGTTAGTGTTAGAATTTAGTGTTAGAAATTTTTAGAGTTAGTGTTAGATTTTTTTTAGTGCTTTATTTTGTTTTTACAATTTTGTTTAGTGTTAGAATTTTTCTGTTAGAATGTTGTGTTAGAAAATTTCACTAAGTTAGTGTTAGAAAATTTCAGAAAGTTAGAATAACTATATAATTTCAGTAAGTTAAAATTTTTCACTAAGTTACCATATTGTTCCTGTTTAACTTTCATCTTATTTCTGTTATATTTCTCAATTTACTATTTTTTACTAAGTTATGGAATATTTACTTAGTCCGGGCAGGTTTTTAGTTCATGTCTTTGTTGGACCCGCCGGGGGATGTCCGGGACTGGGCCCCGCCAGGCTGGCATTGGGAGCTCCTTAGTACCGGGGCACGCGGCTTGGTGAGAAATCCGGGTGACGTGGTCGACCCGGATATTCTTTGGTGGCCATCGCGTGGGCCACGCTCGGTGCGGAGAGAGCCGGCCCCTGAGGAGGTGGTACAACAGCGTATCAGGGAGGAGGACGAGCACGTCCGTCGCTACATGTACTTGCTCGATAGGCAGTATAGGCAGTATAGCAGCAGTTGGTCGATTATTAGGAGGGTTCCTTACCACGTGAGCTATGACCCTAGGAGGGTTCCTTATCTATGGATGCGTAGCACCCGTGACTCAGCACCCCGCGGCTTAGGACCCGGTCGGAGTTAATTATTTTGAGAGATGTCACGAGACTATGTATAAGTGATATTATTCGATCGTGATGTATTAGGGTTAAAAAAATCAACCCGAGCTATGTATAACTCTTGGTGTGTCCAGAACTATTATTTCATTAATATGTCCAGAACTATTATTTTATTACTGTCCGATAAAATAATTTCGCCAAGTGCCCGATGAAAATTTCGCTAAGTGTTCTTCATTTTATAAATTTTACTAGCAGGTGTTGAGCTATGGATTCCCAAGAACCTGTACATGATCAGCACGCCGATCAGGTCGCCGGAATGGGTGAGGCGGAGAAGGAAAGATACATGTGCCAGATGATTTTTGATAATGCAACGGCCATATATCGTGATGACGACGATGGACAGGCGTTTAGCAATCAATTTTTGAACGACTCCGGCGACGGAGATCAGAATATAGAAGATGTAGTAGATGATGACGACGACAACGTCGAGGATGAAGAAGTGCCCTCCAGAACAAACTCTGCCAATGTATATCTCAAGTCATTGTTCACGCAACAATTAATTTGTTTTGCACTTACTAACGAATCATTATTTTCCCGTTTAGGCGCCCTCCGGAACAGCTAGCGCAAGTACTGAGACAAAGTCCAAACGAGGCCCGGCCGCAAGGTTGAAAGATACCGTAAGGTTCTCGATTGATACAGTTGCTGCTGATGGCAAACCACTGCAGCCCCCAGAAACTTATCGCAAATTCGTAAATCAGTGCGGAGTTGTTGTAAGAGACCTGGTCCCGATCAACTTAATAGAATGGAATAAGCCGAAGACCGGGGCCAACGTTGGAGCTAGTTATGTCGATGAAAGATTGAAAAAAATTCTTTGCGAAACGCTATGGCAAAATTTCAGCGTAGCGGAAGATAAGAAGAAGAAAGTCGAGAAGTGGGCTTTGAAGAAGATGGCCACACAATTCCAGAGGTGGAAGAAAGAACTGTGGAAGAAATATCAGAAAGAAGATCCAGTTTTCACTGGGAACCTAGTGAAGATAAGAGACGCTTGGGATGATTTTAAGGCGTACAAGAAATCGGGTGTCTTTGCATCCCGATCGGCCAAAAATTCGGAGAATGCGAAGAAGAAGAAATATCACCATATTTTGGGGTCAGGTGGCTACATGACTGCCCTGCCTAGGTGGCGAAGCTATGAAAATGCGCTTGTGAAAAGAGGTATCATTCCACAGACACATGACTGGCCCGATAGGTCCAAGTTCTGGTTGTTCGCGCATGGGGCAACGTTGGACGCTGAGACTGGGATGATTGTTGCTCAGGGACCATGGTCGGAAAAAATAACAACAGTCGTAGCAGAACTAGAGAAGGCAATAGAAGCTGTTCGAAAAGGAACTTTTGTTCCCGATAGAGAGAACGACGAGCTGACGAGGGCACTCGGGAACCCCGAAAAGTGGGGACGAACACGAGGCTTTGGAGCGGATACCCCGTGGAGCCAAGGGTTTGCAGCGGACATTGCCACTTACAGAAGCCGTGATAGAAGCAAGAAAAAGACGAGTGACCGGATATCGACATTAGAAGAAAAGGTGGATTTTCTCTTGAAGAAAGGGGGACACCCTCTACCTGACACTGAAGAGGAGGTAGAACATCGTCCTGCACCTGATCTGCAAATAGAAGACGATCATGCCGTCCCATCTCAGCATAGAAGCAGCGTGGGTTCCACGCACCTGCAGGTAGAAGACGGTCGTGCAGTCGAACCGTCGGCGCCTCACTACCCCGTGGATGATATCACGGAGAAGACAAACTGTGAGATACATATGCCAATGGGGAACATATCCTTCAGTGTGGCGTCAGGCTATGATTTACCGAATCAACCTGGAGCAACCTACCATGGTGGTCAGATTCCAGCATCCCATGCCCGTGTCGGGTTGTCAACAATTACGCCGGGATGCCATTCAATTGAGCTCAGTATTCCTGGAGGTGAGGGCGAGAAGACACTGGGAGAAATGGAGCTTGGTATCATCTTGTGGAATAAGAAACACATCGTGTTCCCTAACTCGGCGCCAAGGCCACCGACTCCTCCAGGTACGAATGCACCATACCTCCATCCATTACTGAATGTTGCACCACATGTTATCTTATTTTTAATAGTTTTTTCACATTCGTACAGAGAATGCACGACCTCCAAGTCCACCCCCCAACGAACCTCCAAGTCCACCCCACAACGAAGATTGGCCCGAGCCCGAGGCCGAGGGTCCATCGCCCGTGCACTCCCGTGAGCCGACGGATGCGCCCACTACGGGTACGACAAAGCGGAAGCTGCAGTTCAGAAGAAACGGGACTCCTCCCAAGAAGAGACCAAGGAAATCCAAGAAAGTCAAGACTCCCCCGAAGTTACCAGGCTTGATGACTGAGGAGGAACTAACCAATGCAGTGGCATCCAAAACCAAGGCATGGTTCGCACAGTTTCCCCAGAAGCCCCCTCCAGACGTCTGGAAGGAAACTCTGAAGGACATCCCAAAGTGGAAAATTGAGCGGACCATCGACAACTTATATTATCCTGCACCGCCGCCACCGCCGCCCCTTTCAGACTATGAACGGTATATTGAAAAGAAGCACGCCGCACAGATGAAGCAGGCGGAGCAGACGAAATGCGGGAAACAAGTTCCCCAGCTCGGACAACAAGAAGCACAGTCAGTTGGCCCGCTCAAGGTCTTATCTGACGCGGCTTCAGTGTCCTGTCCACGCATGGGCGACGTGGGTTACGCTATTGCTGATGTGGTATATAAATACAAGCCCGGGCACCCTCTGGTCGAAGATCCTACTGCTCTAACAACCCAATTACGGAGTTTACATGATTGGTACTTGGAGGCCGCAAGGCAGGAGAGAGACTGTATCATGGCTCAAATTCAGGATCAACACTACTTCGGAGATTACGGTGTCGAGCTTGGGTTCGATGATTTCTTCCAGATGTACAATCAACGTGCCCTCGACAAGTCTATCCTCAGCTGCTACTGTTTGTAAGTGATTTATTTGTGTAATTTAATTATTTAGTTAAGCTCGCGTTCGTTGCCCGTATAATTATCACTGACGACATTCTTTTTGTACGCTACTATGCAGAATGAAGATTCGTGAATGCAGACTGGCAGGAATCTGGGACTTTGGGTTCATTGACCCGTATTCGTATCATCAAACCACAGTAGAAACGTTCAACAAGACTACACCGGATGATTTGCTAAGGTTTTTGAAGCGACAAAATACCAAAAAAGAAATACTTTGGCCCTACGCATTCAGGTGAGTGTTACTGTCTTGTAGACATTCCATTTTGCTTACCTGATGTTAAGTGTAATTGATGAGTATGCATGACTGCGTGTGTACACGTGCGCAGCGGCCACTTCATATTGTTCATCATTAGAATCGATAGAGGACAAGTTGAAGTCTGGGACTCGTTAAACTGGGGCGCTGACAGATGGAAGAGCGCGCGTCAGATGCTTCAAAAGTATATATATATATCAGCCTCTTTCGTTCATCGGCCTCTTTTTCGTTCATTCCCTGATATCAAGTAAGTAATAATTAACTCTTCTATTCATTTTTCTTTTGTCGCCCAGGGTTTGGCAAATGTTCATCAAGGAAGAACCCGGTACATGGGCAGACAAGCTCAACTTTCAGATTAACACAGTAAGTAGTACTACGTACCCTGATTTAAATACCATTACCATTCTCTTGATTATTATTAATTTGACTGAATTATGTTTCTCGTATATAGAAAGTCCCGCAACAACCACAGGGAACTGATTATTGTGGATACTACGTCTGCGAGTTCATTCACAGGAGGATCAATGAGAAATCCCGTACTACCAGAACTCTAGAGGTACGTAACCGGATCTTCACAACTTTATTTATGTTGCCATTAATTATGTTTAGTTTTGTTCATAACTTAATTGTTTTCATCTACTTCTTTTCAAGATGGCACGAAAGCGGGCGCAGCTCAAACCAATCGACCGTTGCAAGGCTATTGCAGAGGAATTGGCAGGATTTCTTCTCACGCAAGTCATAGCAGAAGACGGAGAATTTTTCCATCCTATGAACCAATTATAGCCAGCTCCCTTCTCTATGCAAGTATACAACTATTCAAAACGAACCTCAGATTATGTAATTATCGGTCGATTACTTTGTGTTACATGTATATATATATTGTACTACTATTTGGTGCATCAACATTTAACCGCAAACAGAAACGGAAACACGTAAACGGAAACCCTGAAGATACGGAACACGCCCTAAACCCTAAACCCTAAATACGGAATTGGAAACCCTGAAAAGAAAAAAGAAAAAAAAAAGAAAAAAAAACTTTAGGACCGGTTGGTATTACCAACCGGTTCTAAAGGTCCTCCGCCTGCGCGCTCTCTTCGGCGCCCACGTGGAGGCCTTTAGAACCGGTTGGTGACTGACCGGTTCTAAAGGGGGGGGGGGCTTTAGTCCCGGATACGTAGCACCGGTTTTGTATCCGAGTCCAAAGGCCCTTACAAACCGGTGCTACTGGCCTGTTCTCCACCAGTGCCAGTAACCCTCGATTGTTGTTGCACTTTCTGGACACATAGCATCTCTGTATAGCTTTGATCCCGTTTCCTTCAGTTTCATTCGATTCATGGACGCTTTGATATGCATAATTGGTTATGACTAGCATGGATACAAGGAGTAGTAGACTGGGGATCCGGACTACGTGCCGATGAATCCAGTCTGCCTGTCGTTGTTTGTTGCGGCCGGGGCTGGTAACCCTGAAGCCCTTGTGAGTCCATGGCTAGGAGAACATAACAGTATGTATATCTCTGGGTCCGGGGTCGTGACACCCACCGCGCAAAATGAGCCCTGGGTATTGGCTAAGCACGTGGAGCAATGCTTCTTCATAACCGACCCGGCAAAGCCTAGTCGTGTTGTCGTAAGGAGAGGAAAAAGGGCCCTCGTCGGAATGGATGGAGTCGCCGATGAGAAGGACTTCGACGGCTTAGTCGGAGACCCGATGATGGAAGAACCAGGTGAAGACGATGCACCATACACCACAAGAAGAAGCAGGACCACACTACCTAGGGCAGGTCTTCCATTCACAAGAAGAAGTCACAATATGGCGGTCACGTATTCAACATCGACCAAGAAAGGCAGGAGTAAGATTGTGACGAAAGGTTGAGAGAGGGAAATACTCGCGATATAACATGCTAATAGCTACTATGTACAATGTGTTTTCAGAGAGAAACACTTGCGGTATCTCGCTAAATCAATCTATTTACGCTCGATGCGACATTAAATATTTTTGCACATGTTAACTTTCATATGTATGTAATTTTTAAGTGAAAACCAACGTGGGGGAGCCCCATATAATAGCATTCGTATTTTAGCACAGGCGCATTTTGTAGGTCATGCGCCTGGGGTATGGATCTGTGGGCCCGCGCATAACAGGGCATCGAGCCAAGCACATTAGAACCGGTTTGTATCACAAACCGGTTCGAAAGGGTCTGTCCCCTGGGCCTCCCTACCTGCAGCAAATGGCCGCAGGCCTTTAGGACCGGTTTGTTATACAAACTGGTCCTAAAGGCCTGCGGCCATTTGCTGCAGGTAGGGTGGCCAGGGAACACACTCTTTAGAACCGGTTTGTGATACAAACCGGTTCTAATGTTTAGCGCAGACGCATTTTTTAGGTTACGCGCCTGGGGTATGGCTATGTGGGCCCGCGCATAACGAATCGCTACGAACATTAGCGCAGGCGCATTTCGTCTTGTTCGCCTGGGGTAAAGGATAGTGCAGGCGCATATCACTCGTTGTGCGCTTGTAAGTTCTCGCTCTGCTAACGCCCAACCCGCATATCACTCTCGTTTCATATCGATCCCAAACCGCACGCCGCCGTCGTCTCTCTCATCGCACGCCGCCGTCGTTGTTGTCGAGCAGCAGGAGGAGGAGCGGGAGCAGCAGCAGGAGGAGGAGCAGGAGCAGCAGCGGAGGAGGAGCGGGAGCAGCAGGGGAGGAGGAGCGGGAGCACGCCGCGCGCCGTCCCTCTCATCGTCGTCGTCCACGCCGGCCGTCGTCACCCACGCCGCCATCGCCCACGCCCACAACGAACCCAGGTCAGCCCCCCCCCCTCTTCCAACGCCCTCATACTACTGCTGCTACTCCATCATACATGCTTTAGCTAGAACTGGATCTGATCATGTACCATTATTTCTGGATTCTGGTAGTTCAGCTCATAGTGGAAATCGATCTGCCTTTTCTTTTGAGTTATCATGGCTACGTCAGGAGGTGTTTTTTGAGATGGTTAGGGCTGAATGGATTTCCATGCAGATAGGAACATCGCCTATTGAGATATGGCAAGATCGTCAGACGAATTTAGACACTAGCTGAATGCCCGTGGGTTGCCACGAAATTTCAAGACACGTAAAATCAATAATATAAATGCTATATTTCTTACACTAGCTGAATCACCTACTAATTACATGTGAATAGAACACTGAAGCTTTGGACACTGCTAGAATTCTCTGTGATTTGTTATTAATTAAGTGGAGTATTTTACTTTGATCAATATATATGGAGGTTTTTTTGGCATGATATATGAATTTCCTGGGAGTTTTTGTGCCATGTGATGACAGCAATGCAAGGAACTGTTTTGTGGCCATGCATGTGTGCATTCAATTTATGTTGCAGGTACATTGAGTGCCAATGTTTTGTCGGAACGTTGATTCATTTCCGTTCCGGCGAATTTCTGGCACTCCGGCATGACCATATATAGCCGAGGTCACACCGAATTTTTCCGGTGACTAACAGTATACGTTTTGTCTACTGCTAGCTAGGGCATGTCTTCTTCTACTACGGATCCGGCTTTATTGGACCACTACATCCTTATGGCCCGAGAGTCGCAAGAGGAAGATCGGACACAAACTGACCATGATGTCGAGCCCCACAATGATGACGGGCTCACCGGTGGCGAGGAGGAAACCACTGATAGTGGCGCCGGGGGTCCCTCAGGGAGCAGCACGACGGGAAACAAGCGTCGGAAGCGAGCTCCGAACAAGGTCGGCACCGTTCGAGAGAAATTCACGGAGGTGGACCCTTCCAGTGGCACGCCTGTGATGCCATTGGACCTTGTGAAGGGGTACTTCCTCCAACTTGGCGCGATACTTCGAGACGTCGTCAATGTCAACGAGCCGACTCTCAAGAAGAAGCCAACTCTGCGCGCCCAGCTCATCTCGAGGCTGCATGCACGGTACGAGTTCCCTCCCCCCTACAACAACGAGAATCTGAAGGGCAACCTCGTGAACAAACTCTCCCTCACTAGATTCACCAAAGCCTTGAGCAATTACAAGACTATGGTGAGGGCGATGATTAGGGAATCGACACCATTCGAAGAGATCCATCGCCACTTCCCGCGGATTACGCCCGATGACTTCAAGACTGTCCTAAATAACGAGTCGCTTGATTTGACTCAGAATCAAACGGAATGGGGGAAGGATCTAGCGTCGAAGAACATCGGTCACCACAATCTCGGCTGTCGTGGCTACGACGGGAAGGAGCCAGTTTGGGCAAAAGAGGACCAGACCTACATTGAAAAAGGGATTGAGAACCCTTACGCCAAGTATGCCCATGACCCGCAATTCCAGAAATTCATGAGGTCGAGGTACAGAAAAGTAACTCCGACCGGGGAACTTGTCTCGGACCCGAAGATGGTGGAGGGTGTTATTTTGGTCACGGACGATAGCGTGAAGAATGTTGAGAAGCTAGTGGTGAGAAATTTACCATTTCATGCAACTCATCATCATCAAGTCCATGATTTCATTCTAGTACAAAACCAATTCTAAACCGTTTATATGTTGCTTCTGCAGCTAGAAGAACAACAACTTGAATCTTCCTCGTCGCAGACGTCGACGGTCAAAGTCGCGTGGGATAAGCCTTTCATCACGGGGTACAACAAGGCAAAGAGCTAGGACCCTCTGAAAAGGCCGCACTTAGGCCGTATCACCGGCGGCAGACTTAATAAGAAGCACGCCAACTATGGCTTGGCTGAGCCCAGCACTAAGGAGTCGCGGGCGGCGAAGAAGAGCGAGGAGACGGAGGAGCTGAAGAAGAAGGTCCATGACTTGGAAACAAACATGGAGAAGAAGATTGAGAAAACGGTGGGGGAAAAGATGAATGCGCTCATCCCCGCCGTATTTGAAAAAATATGTGGCTACATCGCCGGGGGCTCACAGGGGCCGTTACTGACGTTCAACATACCGTCGATGTTGGTCGTGCCCGCCGCGGCCGCCGCCGGTGGTCCGTCGACGTCGGTCGTGCCTGTCGCCCCCGCCGTGCCCGACGCGCCTGCCCACGATGGACCGTCGGCCGTGCCCGACGCGCCTGCCCCCGATGGACCGTCGGCCGTGTCCGGCGCAGCCACCACCCCGTTGCTCGACGAGCCCACCATCACCTGTGGTCCGTCGACGTTAGCCGAGCTCAATGCCCTCACGGTAAATTATTGACCGTCTCAAGCTGTAGCCAGTTCAATATAACCCTACTCTCTGACCTATCCATGCATGTTATCGCAGGCTGACGCGACGGGATGCACCTTCCTGCTAAAAGTGGGCAGCGAGTTGAAGGATGTTGCAAAGGGGAGCATCTTGCAGCCACTATCCCGCAAGTACCACTGCAGAGATATACCGGCCAACGAGCTTCGGGTTCGCGTCGATCTGGTGCTACCGGGATTCGAGAACTTGTATCCTCCTAATCAACCCGCCGATGCCGACAGCGAGCTGAATCTCGGCCAACTGGACAATCAAATCTTGCTATGGCCGAAAGCCCTTATTCGGCTGAACACGACGTCAGGGTCGGCGCCAAGCCAAGCCATGACCGTCACCACTACACCGGTTGCGCCCGCGGCAAGCCAACAAGACAAGGTCCAACATGGCAATGTCCTCTCTCCACCTCCGGTGGATCCTCCTCCTCCCGAGCACGAGACGTCCAATGACGAGCAACATCACGAGCATGAGACCCATGACGACTACATGGATATTGAACTTGCTCCCATTGACGATTTCATAAATCAGTTGGATGGCGAGAAGCCGGTTCCTCCGGAGTTACCCGCCAGAACTCTTGATATCCAGAAGAAGGTAGATGGCGGAGAGGGCGGTTCTTCTGAGTTACCCACCAAAAAACCGGATATCCAGAAGAAGCTAACCTATTCCCAAGAAACTCTCGAGGAGCAGACGGCCTTTACGGCTCCACAGCCTACGCTGGTTACCCCGAATACACTCCGTGCTACGGCCGCGGAGGCGGTAAAACAAAGCGGCACTCCCATCTGCTTGAGGCCGAAGAAGAATCGGGAGAGGCCGGGCAACAAGAAGAAAGGTGGTGCCTCCTCTAGTAGCCAGCCAGCGGTCTCCCGAATCCTGGACCGTTTGCCGCCCGCCGTCCCGTGGAGGAAGGTGCATGAGATGGGTCAGCCGATGCTGCCGGCAGAGGTTGTCGCTGTCATGGGTGGTGACATGAGGACCATCCACGACGGGATTTTGTTCAAAGAGAATAAACTTCTACGTGAGAAACATCCCTCCTACCCGCTATACGTGGTCAAGGTGCCCCGATCCGTGGGCTTTGTGGATTCAAATCCTGCAGAGGTGTTCTTCATCAGATACGAAGACATATTCAGGGTCTTCCACTTGGGTAAGCTCGACCGAAGCATTGTCCGCCTGGTATCGCTCAGCATGGCGCACGATATGTTCATGGAGAATACCCCGCACATCGCGATTATGGACCCGTACTACATGAATGAGGACTACTTGCGGTCACATGCGGACCGAGTTCTTATCACGACTTACATAACGGGGTTTTTGATAGATAACAAGGATAAGAACGCCATTCTCATGCCATACTTTCCCAAGTAAGTAGTCATCTCTGCTTCACGTCGTTACATTCTTTCTAGAATCTCCTTAGTATTCTGATTGATGATATTGATGGCTTGTTCGAAATGTTCTGCGCAGAAACGGAGGATGCGTACTCATCGTCATGGAATCGCATTGGTCACAATGCACTTATCTCGATGCGGGTAGGGCGGTGCAGAAGGACTACACCGACATAAGAGCTGTTCTTAATAGTGCCCTCAACGGCTTCGCCGCCGATTTAGGCAAGCCCCTAAAAAAGGAGAAAATAGTCCGAGGCGCCTACGTGTGCACCCACGTAACAAACTTCCCCTGCCTCAAGCAATCCGAGCAAGAATCTGAGTTGGAAGCTTGGTATGTCATCTTTCAGATGAGGGAGTACTTAAAGGATGCCCAACAGGCCCATCTACCAAGTGATCTCCGAGACCTGACCACAAAGATGGCCAACACCCCCGATGAATATGTGCGGGCTGAGTTCCGTCGCATCCAGCGGAGGATCTGCACGATACTCTCGTCGGATGTCATCACTCGGGGTGGCTTGTTCTTCCACGGCCACGCACCACCGAGCAACCGTGACATAGAAGCACACCTACGAGTGAAACGTGACACCCGGACATTCAACACGCTAGAAGGCGTTCGTCCGTTCCCGCCGAGACTATAGGATTGACAAAATGTTAGTATACACTTGCATCATATAACTTTTAGACCTTTATTTGTCGTGTTTTATTCGTAAACCTTGATGCTTCTATTTTTTGATAGTTATTGCGGTCTATTATCACTTTCGATGCTAAACTCGTATTTTTGTCCTATGCACAGATGACATGGTATGTTGTGTATGTCGGTAGGGTTCCTGTCGTGGTGGTGTCACGGGAGATGCCATAGGATGGCTAAAGTTGTGGGGACGATGGACGCTGGAGGCGCTCGGGGAGGGATCACGCGACGAGTAGCCGCGTGTGGTAAGGATCTAACACTGCAAACAACACGATCTACCCAGGTTCAGGGCCCTCGTGAGGAGGTAAAACCCCTACTCCTGCCTTTCTCTCTGTGTATTAGAATCTGTCCGAGTAGCCACAGTACAAGTTCGGCCTCTTACCGAGTAGCCACTCTTCTCTCTCTCTAGAACTAGGTCAAGAATATGAATCGCCTCTGGGATGTGTTCGTCGTGAATCAGGATCCCTCGCGCAGGAGGGGGCAGGGCACCTTATATACTGGTGCCCAGCCGGAAGCAGCCAACTAGGAAGAGTACAAATAGATGTCGACATAGTGTGCACACCGTCCTTTCGAGCTCCCGCTGACAGCTTTGGCTTCTAGGTTTGTCCTGTGCGGAAAGTCGTTGGGCAAAACCAAGTAACCGATCTGTTATCACTGCTGCGAACACAGAGTAGGTCCCCCCTATCCTGCGACGCCCTGCTGACACACTGTCGCTGTCAGGCACGCCGTCCTTAGATGAACAGTGCCGTGAACAGTGCCAAAGTACGGACCCGGGATACGCGGGATCCTGTGTCAGAACGGCTCCTTTGACTTCTGGCCCGAGTAGGATCCTGCCATTTCTACTCGGGCCAATTCTTCTACTCGGAGGAACGTTACTTCCTTGATTCGTTCTTCTGGCCATCTATGTGTAGGACCGAATAGCAGTCGACCGGGTAGCAAGTACCGGGTAGCCGGCTACTCGGCCAAACATCCCTTCTGATCTTGCCCTTAGCACTTGCCTTTACCCTACTCGGGGGTAACCCCCCGACATTAGTCCCCGAAGCTGGTAGAGTCCTGCGAATTTGTTCACTGGGCTCTGCCAGCTTAAAACCAACCTTGACAATATTGCCCTTGAACCTTAGGATGCCGAGTAAAACCTCCGAGTAGACCTTGATATTGTCTTGAGTCTCTTCTCTTCCGAATAGAACCACTTCTCTTCTCTGTAGCCGAGTAAAAGGACTTGGTGGGATTTCCAATCAGAATCTCTGCGTGGCAGAGCACAATCCGGCTTTCCGCACTGCAACTGGGCACGTGTCACGCAGCCACGACCCCGACGCCTCGGTGCCCGGGATCTGACAGGCCACGCGCACAGTTTTTACGGCCTGGGCCCACCAGCCCGTTATGTCCCATCAAGCGCAGTAATTGCCCACGATCGCGTCGTGGGATCAAATGCGGCCGTTACGCGCGCGTTCCGCGCTGTGTGCGTTTCTAACCGGCCCGCACATCCCACGCCGCACGATTTCTGCCGCGGTCGATCCCACTACCTCAAATCGTAACGGCAATCCGAGGAGAGGTATAAATACCCCCTCGGTAACTCCTTCTTCTTCTTCCTGCTCTCACTTTCCCCTCGCCTCCTCGTTTCTCAGCTGCCACAGAACACCTCGCCGCTGCGCATCTCACCGCGCCGCTGCGAGTTTCTCCACCAAATTCCTTCGATCCTTCACCAAATCTGTTCTCCTAGTCGATGGCTCGCGACGACGACGCCCGCGCCGGCTGGGCCGGATCTGAGGTCACCGCTGAGGAGTGCCAATGGCTGGTGAACACCCGGCGAGTTCCTCCCGGTGTTCGCTGCCGGCATCCTAGCAGCGAGCTCGTCCCCACTCCGCAGGAGGGCGAGCACGTCGTCTTCCTCGCGCACTTCGCGCGAGGATTCGGGCTCCCGGTCTCCGATTTCTTCCGATCTTTTCTCAACCATTACAGCCTCCAGCCGCACCACCTCCCGCCAAACGCCATCGTCATGCTCTCCTACCACGCCGTGGTGTGCGAGGCATTCCTGGGCGTACGGCCCACTTCGACGACCTGGTCCCGGTATTTCTTCTTCCGGAAGCAGAGCAAGGCCAAGCGAGATGGCGCGGACAGCAGCCGCGGCCTGACGGAGACCGGCAGCGCCATGATGGTGCAGCGCGGCGGGACCAACCACCCGCGCATCAAAGGTTTGGATTCTGTCCTAAAGTGGCAGAGAACATTCCTTTACGTGAAGAACATCCCCATTGAGAAGGGAGCCAACGTGGTGGATCAGATCAATCTTCCTAGGTGGACCAACACCGCTCCCACCGGGCAGAACTGGAGGACCAAGCCGCCCCTGGATACCGACTTCAAGCAGATGGACGAGCGCCTCGCCAAGCTGATCTCGAAGGGTCTCAAGAGTGACGACCCTATCGCCTGCTGGATCTCCAGGCGAGTGCTTCCGCTCCAGCACCACGCACATCTCATGTGCTACATGGGCGGCACCCGAGACTGCACTCGGACGACCATGTTCGAGCTCAGCAACGTGGACGTTGCTGTCTGGGCACGCTCCATCATGAGCACTGGCCTCGACGACCACTGGCAGTACGGCTTCGTGCCGTACAGCCGCAAGAAGCCCATCAAGCGGGTTAGTATTTCTCGCCTTGCCTTCTGTGTAGCGATACCGAGTAGATAGCTCTCTTAGCTCAGCCTGTCTTGTATTCGCATTCCGTGCCGAGTGGAACACTTAGCAGTATTGCTTAGGCTTAATGAGCTTTGTGTTTGCACGCCCTGCCGAGTAGCACACTTAGCAGTATTGCTTAGGCTTAATGTGCTTTGTGTTTGCACGCCCTGCCGAGTAAGATGCCGCTATGCTACTCGACTGATTTGTGGTGCTTGCCTATTTTTCAGGTCCTTGCTCGCCAGCTTGCTGAGAGTGCGGAACGCTTTGAGTCCAACTGGGAAGAGGACCGAAAGGAGGACGATGAGGTCTCCTTCGACACCGCGGATAGCCTCTGCATCCCCCATGCCGTCCAGCCGGGTAAGCACCATGTGGACACGTCCATTCGGGACTGGTCCGAAGACGACGACGAAGGTGATTGAGTTCACCTTGTTTGGTCGCGAGGAGCACTACCCGGTTTCTTTCTGTTTCTCAACTGTTTTCTTCTCCTCAACTCTACAGAAGATGCTGACGCTGACGCTGATGCTGATGCTGATGCTGAGGAGGAGGACGAGGATGTCCTCGACGTCGACCCAGTTGGCATGGCCGCTCCCAACACTCGAAAGAGGACGGGCAGCGGTGCTCAGGAGCCCCCCGCCAAGAAAACCAAGACAGCCGGGAAGAAGGTTAAAGGAGCCGTGACGAAGATCAAACAGGGGAGACGGCTACCCCCTTCCCGTGCAGGGTAAGCAACTTTCTTTTAAGTTGCCCATCTTTGTTGTTGCTTTTTCCGAACTCCTTGTTCCGCTGTTGCTTCTCGGTTTCTTCGTCCTTCTTTCTTTTCTGAATTTTCTCTTCTCTTCAGCGATCCATGTGACGCCCCGAGATCGGGCACTATGCAGATTTCAGCATTTCCGCCAAAATCCACATAATAACCGATTCCAGGTTGCCACTTGTGATAACATTACAACAGTTCACGAATAATCCACAACAACAACAACAGAAAAGGATATATACAAGAAGACTCAAACGAGTCAGGGATACAACTGATACAATACAAAGATCCAAATAACAGCGGAAGAAACAACATAGCGTCCGACTACGGACAAGATACAAATTGGACTAAGAGTCCTGAAGATAACCGAGAGCATCCAATCCCTGCCCAGGCCAAGCCGGAGGGATTCCCAAGCTAACGTCGTCAGACTTCAAACCTGTTGACTGCAATATTGAATATGCAGCCACGAAAGAGATTCGTGGGTCAGTACGGTTAAGTACTGGCAAGTGGATAAACCATACTCACAAGATACCGGCGTAACCAGTCATCACAAGATACAAATACTTTTGGGTTCAAGGGAAAGGAAGGGATTATTGCAAATAAGCGACAGCGGGCTGCACTAACCAACTACAGAGACTCGCTACAACATCCGGCTAAAAGAGGGGGATAAGATAGCGTATCGTAACCAACTACAACTACTCACCAAACAATACCCATCCAATGTCACCCCCTACTAAGGAAGCAACCCAAGGATAACTCACACTGTTGGATTAAGGATGAATCAAGTTGTTTTGTCAATAGGACTACTTACTAGTCAAGTTATCATTAGTTAGGTGTAAGTTGTTCTGAGTACTTGTTAGCCAGTACTTTCACCAAGTTAACCATAACCGCGGAAAACACGGCTTCTCGAGAAGATTTACCCTGCAGGGGTGCACCAATTTGGCCGTACACGTAAGAATACCCCGCCAGATAGGAAATGCTCTTCCACCAAGCGAGGCACTCAACACAACTCAACTCTTCTTCGCATCAAGCCCAAAGAACCCCGTGCAGTTGAGCGCACGGCTAATCAAGCCCCACGAAGAAAAGGGGACCCTCATAGCACTCTAAGAACGTGTCTCCCTAAATGCCGACTACAAAAGTTCCACCCTGGCCTGGGTTCGCAAGATCATGCATGCGGCAAATGGAAAACCCGAACTAAATGAGGCGATTTGGACGAGATGCGAATCGAATCAAATTGAGGGGGGCGCCCATACACGCTTCCCACATGCGGTTAGTGCGCTCATCATGGATCAGTAGACAAGACCCTTTTCCTAATTAGGGTCGACACTAGCAGGCCTCAAAACCACGCCGGGCCTCCTGCCGGTGCCTTATCATCAAATTATTATTACCCAAAACATTAACATGTTGTTGATTAAGTTGAAACCCAACTATCAACTAAACAGGTGATAAGACGGACAACAAGACTTGAACGCAAACAATACTAAGCATGCAACTACGACACGGAGGCCAACAAGGTAAACAAGCAACAGTTAATAGGAAGTGGAAGGAAAGGCTATATCATGGCTGCAAGGTAACATATGATAGGATCGAGACACAAGCATCGAATCAACAGGCTAGAATAAGAACAACGGAAAGAATCGGTAACAAGTGATGAAAGGCAGCCATAGGCAGCAAGTGAGTATACTTTCCTGGAATCCAGCAAGTAGAGGTACATCCAAAGAACTTGTCGTTGCTCACATCATCTCAACGTCCTATCCGCGAAGAAGCAACGAACCTCGAACAAACACCGGATGCAACAATTACTACTACGGCAAAAGATCCAGCATGATCAAGATATGGATGCATGACAAGTTTAAGGATGCATCAAGATAAACTAGTTGACATGGTAAACATATTTAAATGGTCTCATATGCAATTTGGATTACATATGGAAAAGCCCATGAATTAAGGTTGAATTAAATGATCTACAATTAACCATCATGTGAAAGTTGATTAGAATGATGCATGGATGATGAAAACAATGGGAAAACAACAATAGCTTCAATTTGAAAAGGTGTTTACCAAGTTTGGAATTTTATTTATTAAGTTATGAAATTTGGCTTCTTAAAGGAGTTACACAAGCATTTGTTGTTTTCACCAATTTTAAATGTTCAAAACAGATAACAAAATTCATATTTGAAAAGAACACAAAATTTTAGGTGGAAAACAGGTTTCAATTATTGAAAAAGGAATTAAGATGAATTACTTATGAATTAAACAAGTTTGAACAAGATTTAATTGAATTTAATTCAAGTATGAATATTATTTGAATTTTATTTGTTCAAAGCATTAAATAAAATTCATATTTGAAAAGGTTATGTTTTTCTGGTTTGAAAACATATTTTATATGTTCTAAAAGAAATTAACTTGACCAAGTTATGAATTTAGCACTATTAAATGATTTAAACAAGGTTTAAATTATTTAACCAATTTTAATTATTCAATACATGGAACAAAGTTTATATTTGAAAATGTGGTTCAATTTGGCATGGAAAACATATTTTATTTGTGTGATTTGAATTAAGTTTGAAATAGTTATGCAATTAATCAAATTTTAAATGAATTGTTTGAATTTGAAATTTGAAACAATTTGAAATGTGCAAAACAGAAAACAAATGATGTAATTAGATAGAGTATTAAATTTGGGGCAGAAAACATATTTTATTTACATTATTTGAATTAGGAAAATAAAAGTTATGTGCATTTTAATTTTGGGGACTAATCTGTAATGACAGGGACCTAAAAGATAGAAAAGGGAATTGCAGAGGGGCCCCTGGGGCGTTTTTCACCCAGGGCACCCTAGCCTGGGTCTCTGCAGCGCGGGCCCGTGCCCCTGTGGCGGCCACGTGGTCGTGTGTGCGCACTGAGGTGGCAGGAGAGTGTATGACGGGTGGGGCCTGGACACTGGCGGAAAAACGCGAAAAAGGGGCCCTTTTTGCACGGCCGAGGGGGATCGATCCCTCGCCCGCTGGGCGCGCGCTGAGGGAGCAGAGCCACTGCGGTGAATCGCGGTTGGTGTTAGATCTGGGCCGTGGCAAATTTTAAAACAAGATTGGAGGCCCTGCGGTTAACTGAAGAAACGAACAGACGTTTCCTCGACTGACAGAGAAAACCCGCGGCTGCTCGGACGAGCACCTGCACCCGACGGCGATCCCGGGCGAACGGAGGCAGTGGACACGCGCTGGACTTCACGCAGGCAAGCAGTGAGCAGAGGGAGAGGGAAAGGAGGAAGGGTGGGCGCTCACCCACGCTGTAGACGTCGCTGAAACTCGGGGCGGCCAACGGAGACGCAGTCGGCGGCAGCTCGACGTCGCGGTCTCCCTGGAGCCTCCCAGCATCCGGCGAGGAAGCGAGGGGGTGTATGGGGCCACCGCGGTTCCATTCCCGCCCTTGGGTGGAGCTCCCGTTGCCCACGGCGATCGATCGGTGCGAGATGCTCTCGGTGGAGTTTGGGGGGAACAGAAACAGAGGTGATCGATGGGGTAGAAGAGAGAGGACAACGGCGATGGGAGAAGGAGAGGGGGGTGGCTAGGTCACGCAGGAGGGGAGGTGGGTTTTAAGGGTGAACCGAGCTCGGTACGGCAGCAATCAGAGGAGGGGGAGATGATCGAGCGATGCCGAGCAGGTTCGTACTGTCGTGACGACAGTACGAGGAAGATGAGCTCCCCGAAGGGGTATGGGCCAGAGAGAAAATGGGCTTGGGTAGTGGGCTGAGAGAAAAAGAATGGCTGGCTGCCTCATCCCACCTTTTCTCTTTCATTTATTTTTCCTTCTCCTCTTTTTTTTTGCTTGTAAGAAAGTAAAGGGAAGAGAGAAAGAAAAGGTTCGGGTTGTGGGGTTTTTATATTTATTATTTTTTTATAACTATTTTTATCTGATTTGCAAAACAGCAACAACAAGGTAGTTTAAATTATTTTCAACAATTTGAATTATTAATTTGATATTAGGTTGTAAGGTGACTTTCAAATAGGGTTTGGGGGTGTTTATTTTATAACTAAATTTTATTAATTTGCAAAACAATAATTAAAAGCAATTGTGAATATTAGGTCCAAAAGTTTGAAATATTCAGTTGAGTTTTTAAGTTGTTATTTGAATTTCCATAGTCTTTCATAAGGAGTTGATTTTTAACCAATTTTATTCAATGAACTCAACAATTATGAAAATATTATTGAATTTAGTTTGTTTGCAAGATTTTAATTTTTAAACCCACACTTGAAATATGCCAAGCATGGATGGATTGATTTCAATGTGTTATTTGAAGTTACCATTAGGGTTTTAACAAAAGGAAAAAATTCTATTAACAAGCAATTTGATTAAAACAACTTCAAACTATTGAAAAAACAATTTGAGGTATTTAGTTTGCAATTTTCAATTGGAAATTTTAGGCATGTTTTGAACAATTTAAATTGGTTTGGATTTTTGAGTGGTTTGGAAAACAGGATGCAATGCTTATGTGATGCATGTGATGCAAGCAAAAGAAAACAAACAACTCTACTAAGGGGGAACACCCCAGGTGTTACAGACGACACCACTAACAAGGGATTGCGCCCTCGCAATCCACCTGCTAACTCGGGAGGGGAAAGAAGTTCAACTATCGATTCTTCATGCTTCCAGCTGATTCTCCTCGACACCACTAACAAGGGTTTCTTGCTTGGGCTGATGACGATGTTCTTCCACCAGGAATCTTCCGATGATTGAACCTATTAGGTTAAAGGCTCAGAAAACGTCCAACCCACGTAGGATCCTAACACTATGAAAGATAGACAAGGGGGGAAGACTCCAAAACAAATAAGATGGGAGGGGAAATAGAATAGGGATAAGGAGAAAACAAGAACCCTATTAAGAGGTTTCCAAAATAGTTTAGCAGAAATAGTTTTTGACACTCTAGAAACAACGACCGTTAGCGAGGTTATCCTACAGGCTTTGCGGACCCGTTGCTTCGATAACCATTCGTATCGAAACAATATCGGGAATCGGAAACCATGCTCTGATACCATTTGTGACGCCCCGAGATCGGGCACTATGCAGATTTCAGCATTTCCGCCAAAATCCACATAATAACCGATTCCAGGTTGCCACTTGTGATAACATTACAACAGTTCACGAATAATCCACAACAACAACAGAAAAGGATATATACAAGAAGACTCAAACAAGTCATGGATACAACTGATACAATACAAAGATCCAAATAACAGCGGAAGAAACAACATAGCGTCCGACTACGGACAAGATACAAATTGGACTAAGAGTCCTGAAGATAACCGAGAGCGTCGAATCCCTGCCCAGGCCAAGCCGGAGGGATTCCCAAGCTAACATCGTCAGACTTCAAACCTGTTGACTGCAATATTGAATATGCAGCCACGAAAGAGATTCGTGGGTCAGTACGGTTAAGTACTGGCAAGTGGATAAACCATACTCACAAGATACCGGCGTAACCAGTCATCACAAGATACAAATACTTTTGGGTTGAAGGGAAAGGAAGGGATTATTGCAAATAAGCGACAGCGGGCTGCACTAACCAACTACAGAGACTCGCTACAACATCCGGCTAAAAGAGGGGGATAAGATAGCGTATCGTAACCAACTACAATTACTCACCAAACAATACCCATCCAATGTCACCCCCTACTAAGGAAGCAACCCAAGGATAACTCACACTGTTGGATTAAGGATGAATCAAGTTTTTTTGTCAATAGGACTACTTACTAGTCAAGTTATCATTAGTTAGGTGTAAGTTGTTCTGAGTACTTGTTAGCCAGTACTTTCACCAAGTTAACCATAACCGCGGAAAACACGGCTTCTCGAGAAGATTTGCCCTGCAGGGGTGCACCAATTTGGCCGTACACGTAAGAATACCCCGCCGGATAGGAAATGCACTTCCACCAAGCGAGGCACTCAACACAACTAAACTCTTCTTCGCATCAAGCCCAAAGAACCCCGTGCAGTTGAGCGCACGGCTAATCAAGCCCCACGAAGAAAAGGGGACCCTCATAGCACTCTAAGAACGTGTCTCCCTAAATGCCGACTACAAAAGTTCCACACTGGCCTGGGTTCGCAAGATCATGCATGCGGCAAATGGAAAACCCGAACTAAATGAGGCGATTTGGACGAGATGCGAATCGAATCAAATTGAGGGGGCGCCCATACACGCTTCCCACATGCGGTTAGTGCGCTCATCATGGATCAGTAGACAAGACCCTTTTCCTAATTAGGGTCGACACTAGCAGGCCTCAAAACCACGCCGGGCCTCCTGCCGGTGCCTTATCATCAAATTATTATTACCCAAAACATTAACATGTTGTTGATTAAGTTGAAACCCAACTATCAACTAAACAGGTGATAAGACGGACAACAAGACTTGAACGCAAACAATACTAAGCATGCAACTACGACACGGGGGCCAACAAGGTAAACAAGCAACAGTTAATAGGAAGTGGAAGGAAAGGCTATATCATGGCTGCAAGGTAACATATGATAGGATCGAGACACAAGCATCGAATCAACAGGCTAGAATAAGAACAACGGAAAGAATCGGTAACAAGTGATGAAAGGCAGCCATAGGCAGCAAGTGAGTATACTTGCCTGGAATCCAGCAAGTAGAGGTACATCCGAAGAACTTGTCGTTGCTCACATCATCTCAACGTCCTATCCGCGAAGAAGCAACGAACCTCGAACAAACACCGGATGCAACAATTACTACTACGGCAAAAGATCCAGCATGATCAAGATATGGATGCATGACAAGTTTAAGGATGCATCAAGATAAACTAGTTGACATGGTAAACATATTTAAATGGGCTCATATGCAATTTGGATTGCATATGGAAAAGCCCATGAATTAAGGTTGAATTAAATGATCTACAAATAACCATCATGTGAAATTTGATTAGAATGATGCATGGATGATGAAAACAATGAGAAAACAACAATAGCTTCAATTTGAAAAGGTGTTTACCAAGTTTGGAATTTTATTTATTAAGTTATGAAATTTGGCTTCTTAAAGGAGTTACACAAGCATTTGTTGTTTTCACCAATTTTAAATGTTCAAAACAGATAACAAAATTCATATTTGAAAAGAACACAAAATTTTAGGTGGAAAACATGTTTCAATTATTGAAAAAGGAATTAAGATGAATTACTTATGAATTAAACAAGTTTGAACAAGATTTAATTGAATTTAATTCAAGTATGAATATTATTTGAATTTTATTTGTTCAAAGCATTAAATAAAATTCATATTTGAAAAGGTTATGTTTTTATGGTTTGAAAACATATTTTATATGTTCTAAAAGAAATTAACTTGACCAAGTTATGAATTTAGCACTATTAAATGATTTAAACAAGGTTTAAATTATTTAACCAATTTTAATTATTCAAAACATGGAACAAAGTTTATATTTAAAATGTGGTTCAATTTGGCATGGAAAACATATTTTATTTGTGTGATTTGAATTAAGTTTGAAATAGTTATGCAATTAATCAAATTTTAAATGAATTGTTTGAATTTGAAATTTGAAACAATTTGAAATGTGCAAAACAGAAAACAAATGATGTAATTAGATAGAGTATTAAATTTGGGGCAGAAAACATATTTTATTTACATTATTTGAATTTGGAAAATAAAAGTTATGTGCATTTTAATTTTGGGGACTAATCTGTAATGACAGGGACCTAAAAGATAGAAAAGGGAATTGCAGAGGGGCCCCTGGGGCGTTTTTCACCTAGGGCACCCTAGCCTGGGTCTCTGCAGCGCGGGCCCATGCCCCTGTGGCGGCCACGTGGGCGTGTGTGCGCACTGAGGTGGCAGGAGAGTGTATGACGGGTGGGGCCTGGACACTGGCGGAAAAACGCGAAAAAGGGGCCCTTTTTGCGCGGCCGAGGGGGATCGATCCCTCGCCCGCTGGGCGCGCGCTGAGGGAGCAGAGCCACTACGGTGAATCGCGGTTGGTGTTAGATCTGGGCCGTGGCGAATTTTAAAACAAGATTGGAGGCCCTGCGGTTAACTGAAGAAACGAACAGACGTTTCCTCGACTGACAGAGAAAAACCGCGGCTGCTCCGACGAGCACCTGCACCCGACGGCGATCCCGGGCGAACGGAGGCAGTGGACACGCGCTGGACTTCACGCAGGCAAGCAGTGAGCAGAGGGAGAGGGGAAGGAGGAAGAGTGGGCGCTCACCCACGCTGTAGACGTCGCTGAAACTCGGGGCAGCCAACGGAGACGCAGTCGGCGGCAGCTCGACGTCGCGGTCTCCCTGGAGCCTCCCAGCATCCGGCGAGGAAGCGAGGGGGTGTATGGGGCCACCGCGGTTCCATTCCCGCCCTCGGGTGGAGCTCCCGTTGCCCACGGCGATCGATCGGTGCGAGATGCTCTCGGTGGAGTTTGGGGGGAACAGAAACAAAGGTGATCGATGGGGTAGAAGAGAGAGGACGGCGGCGATGGGAGAAGGAGAGGGGGGTGGCTAGGTCACGCAGGAGGGGAGGTGGGTTTTAAGGGTGAACCGAGCTCGGTACGGCAGCAATCAGAGGAGGGGGGAGATGATCGAGCGGTGCCGAGCAGGTTCGTACTGTCGTGACGACAGCACGAGGAAGATTACCTCCCCGAAGGGGTATGGGCCAGAGAGAAAATGGTCTTGGGTAGTGGGCTGAGAGAAAAAGAATGGCTGGCTGCCTCAGCCCACCTTTTCTCTTTCATTTATTTTTCCTTCTCCTCTTTTTTTTGCTTGTAAGAAAGAAAATGGAAGAGAGAAAGAAAAGGTTGGGGTTGTGGGGTTTTTATATTTATTATTTTTTTATAACTATTTTTATCTGATTTGCAAAACAGCAACAACAAGGTAGTTTAAATTATTTTCAACAATTTGAATTATTAATTTGATATTAGATTGTTAGGTGACTTTCAAATAGGGTTTGGGGGTGTTTATTTTATAACTAAATTTTATTAATTTGCAAAACAATAATTAAAAGCAATTGTGAATATTAGGTCCAAAAGTTTGAAATATTCAGTTGAGTTTTTAAGTTGTTATTTGAATTTCCATAGTCTTTCATAAGGAGTTGATTTTTAACCAATTTTATTCAATGAACTCAACAATTATGAAAACATTATTGAATTTAGTTTGTTTGCAAGATTTTAATTTTTAAACCCACATTTGAAATATGCCAAGCATGGATGGATTGATTTGAATGTGTTATTTGAAGTTACCATTAGGGTTTTAACAAAAGGAAAGAATTCTATTAACAAGCAATTTGATTAAAACAACTTCAAACTATTGAAAAACAATTTGAGGTATTTAGTTTGCAATTTTCAATTGGAAATTTTAGGCATGTTTTGAACAATTGAAATTGGTTTGGATTTTTGAGTGGTTTGGAAAACAGGATGCAATGCTTATGTGATGCATGTGATGCAAGCAAAAGAAAACAAACAACTCTACTAAGGGGGAACACCCCAGGTGTTACAATCCCTTGGATGCTGACGCTGCTGTCGCATCCACCAAGTCCAAGAAGCAATCCGCCATCGATGTTGACAACCTCATCGAGCTTTCTGACGAGGATGAACTCGCTGCACGGGATAGGGCGCGTGCGCCCTCTCCTATGAAAGGAGAAGACTCGGACGACGCCCAGTACATGGACACCGATGCCCATGACGCCGAGCAGGAGCAGCAGGCCCGCGCAGAACAAGAAGCGCAGGATGCTGCTCGCGATGAGAGGCCACTTTCTCCCCCAGCTGCCATAGCCGGGGAGAACTCAGAAGAAGACCCCGAGCAACACGACCAGGCCGCCCTTGAGCGGCAGGAAGAGAGCCAAGAGCAGCCAGCAACAGGGGCTGCTGACCAAGACGACCCCGCGGCCCAGCCGCGGGTAGAAAGACAAAAAGAACTACAGCCAGATCCCGCTGCCGAGCAGCGGGTTAAGACAGTTGATGAGATGGAGCAGGACCCTCAGAATAGCCTACCCAGCAGGGCACTTCATCCACCGCACCGAACTCCCCGCCCGTGAAGAAGACCAAGACCACAGCCAGCCCTCCGGCCAAGCAGATTGTCAAGAAGGCTGCTTCTGATGCAGCCGTCAAGAAGGAGGCTGCTGAGAAGAAGGCCGCCGAGAAGATAACTGTTGAGAAGAAGGCTTCCGAGAAGCAGGTCGCCGAGAAGCAAGCTGGCCAGTCAGATGCCACCGTCCGCAGGAATCCCCCGCGTGGCGGTGCACAGGACTCTGCCGCCATGCCGCCACCCAAGCCAACTGCAAAAACTGTCGCCAAGGCCGGGCAGCTCACCATTGGCGATTCCGGCGCGGCCGCTGACGCAGCCGCAGGATCAAGCTTGCCGGACCCGCCTACCTTCCCACCTTACTTGGTGAAAATGAGCAAGCAGTACAGCATCCCGATAAGCGCGGCCGAGAATAAACTCGCTATCAGGAAAGGCAAACAGGCCACGGCTGTGGACTCCAAGCCGCCAGCCAGGAACAAGGACAGGTCCCTCTCAATCTTCCTGCGCGAGGTCCAGGAGACTGAAGTGACGTCCACGGGGCTCGAGCAGATGATCGACCGGGTAGGCTTTATTGAAGCTGAATGGAACAGCGACGTCCTTGGCAACAAGAACTGGCACGGCTTGGCTTTGGGCGATCTGGACCATATGCGCATTGACTGGAACAAGGCGGACATGGGCTACAACCCCATGACCATCTCGTCCAACACCAGCACGCTTGCCGCCAAGCTGTTCGTCCACCGCAAGGCCGGAGAGGATATCGAACAAACTTATGCGGTAAGTTTCGCTCCCCTGCTCCGAGTTGCATTTTTCTTCTCTTCTGCTCTTCCCTTTCTTCTTATCCATCACCCAGTCCCCGAGATTCGGGCCGAGTAGACGGTTACTCAACCGAGTTGCCGTCTTCTCGGGTTGAATCTTCAAGATTTTGTCTGATTCTTTTTCTTTCTGCCTCTCAGAATAGCCTCTTGAAGAGAACAAACCTATATCGGCGGCTGCTCTGGAACCACAGCATCGCTAAAAGGCACCTTGAGGCCCTAGAAATGGAACGCGCGACTGACGAAGCGATGGAGAAGGAGGCCATGGATCGCACCCTCAAGATCTCCGAGATCGAAAGTAAGCTTTTAGCTACGCGGTTCATGCGTTTTGTGTTTACGCCCGCTTTTGCTTTCTGCTCTAATCAATTCTTCTCTGCAGGCAAGTTTAAGGCCCTGTCCGAGGAGCATATGAACTGCCATATTTTTGTTGAGAACGGTCAAGCTACGATTAAGAAGCTGGAAGGTGAGTTGCTGTATTTCTCGGCTTGTCTTCCTTCCTCTCATCTTTGCTACTCTGCTGACCGTGTTTTGCTCTTCGCAGAAGACCATAAGAAGTTTGTCGAGGAGCATCTCGACTGCCTTAAGCCTGCTGAGGTGCAGCAACAATTGGAGAGCCAAGCCATAGAGCTCGCGAAGTCCCACGCCACCGAGCTGGAACCTCTCCAAGTACAGCTGCGAACTTCCCTGCATGATTCCATTGCCATAGCTGCCGAGAAGAACAAGATAGCTGCCGAGAAGGACAAGATTGAAGCAGCAGCCGCGGCTAAGCAGAAGGCCCTCGAGATGGAGTGCGAGATGCTGAAGAAGAGCAACACGGATCTCATGCTCCAGCTTAACGGGCTCCGCAAGGTTGAGGAGAGGCACACTGCTGACGAGGAGTCGTGGAAGAATAAGCTACAGTCGCTACTCTACGACCTGAATAGTAAGTGCCCGCTTCTCTGTGCTTTGTTGTCTCCTTTTGCTTCTCTGCTGCTCGATTCACCTTGCTAATCTGCCTCTGTCTCTATTCTTTTTGATAGCTTTTTTCAGAAATTTTCCCCGACCTCAACTCGTCTTGCAAGCCTGCCTTGTCAAAGGCCCAAGCAGCTCGCACCAAGAAGGGCCAGCCCATGGACACTAAAGCCTCCATTGAAGACGGCTTCACAATTATGCAGGGGCAGCTCCAGCGTCTAAGGGGCGTGGGCACCGATCTGGTGTCCACTGCCTTCAATCTCCATGACCTGTTTTGGCCTTGAGACTCTGCGCCAGCAACCATCCGCGGGCTCGCCGAGAAGCTGAATGGCGTGAAGGCCGAGCTGAAGAAATGGCGGGCGTCCGGAGCTCGGGCAGGCGCTGACATGCTGCTCCTGTTTATTTGCAGCTGGTATGAAAATCTGAACTTGGACATCATCCTCGAGATGCGCCGTGACTCGAAGTGGGAGAAGAATCGCAAGTGCGTGACTCGCCGCAAGGCAGTCAGGTACGAGGTCGCCTCCTACGAGGACACCGCGCGCTTCATCGAAGGTCTTACTGAGCCCGACACTAACGTGGACGGCGAGGACGAAGACGAGGATGAAGACATGGACGAGGAGGCCACCGAGTCCGAGGGCCTGAGCTGCTTCAACAGCGCTGACAACAAGACCGGGAAGGGGAAAGCCGCGGTTGTCGCGAATAGTGACGATGAGGCCGAGAGCGAGAAGATGACCATCGCCACCGCGGCCCTCGAGTTCGGCACTTCATCAGGCGCGGCCCTTGACGACACGGCGCTACTCCGTGCCCAATCAGCTGCCTCCACCTCGGCGACAGAACTTATCTCGGTGGCCACGGCCACCTCTGACCAGGCTGCCACCAACCCAGAAGCTGAAGCTGCGAAGACTGACGCCGCCAACTCGGAAGATGATGCTGCCAAGGCCAACGCTGAAGCTGAAGCTGCCAAGGCCAACACCGAGAACGCTGCTGCCTCTACCTGATTACCTCCTGCAACTTTATCCTTAGAACTTTTATCAGATCCCCGGGATGCCGGGTGCAGATGTATCGAAACACTTATGCTTTTCGTTTGCTACTCAGTTTTATTCACATTTGATGTTTTTAACTTAGTCAATTTGAGCAGCCTTGGCTCGATGCCGGGTTGCGTTATCATGCAAGTCCCCGAGTTGCATTTCTTATTCGCTCTTCCTTTTTATCTCAGCTCTTACCCGCAACTTGTTGCTTTTTTGGTATTCGAGTCACAAGAGTTCAAAGTTGGAGTTGCAAATACTTAGCCACTTAGAAACACTCATAGTAACGCAGCCCACCACTTAGCCGAAAAAAGTTAACAAAAATCAGTAGTAAAGGGCCCCCTACTCGGTTCTTGCACTCTTTCTTTCCTTAGTAATTTTTCTTGTGCTCATTGACCTTTTGCTTGTTCTCTTGCTTGCCATGAAGCCGGGTTTCGGACAGCAGCAGAGTCGAAGAGTTGGCATGTAGGTTTAAACACAATACTAAATGTACTCATGAAATTTTAAGCAGAGGAACCGAATAGACAAAAGGGTGAAGCCGAGTAGAAACACATAGAGCAATTTTGGACGAGGGCAGTCCCCGAGTTCAATTTCAGATTGCAGAGTAGAGATTTAACTCGGTTAAGAGAGTACATACACATTTTTGCTTACGAATGAAAGCGACGGAGTAGGGCTACATTCCAGGGGCGCTTAGATTCCTCTCCAGCCTTGTCTACCCTGTTCTTCTGTGATGGCTGCGCGTCGACTAGGTAATAGGCATCATTGTGCAAAGCTTTGCTCACAATGAAGGGCCCTTCCCATGGAGGAGACAGTTTGTGCATCCCGGTTGTGCGTTGCACAAGCCTAAGGACCATGTCTCCTTCTCGGAAAACCCTTGGGTTCACGTTTCGGCTATGATAACGCCGCAGTTTTGCTGATAGATAGCCGAACATGACAGAGTAAGCTCTCTTGCTTCTTCAAGCAGGTCAACGTCGTCTTCTCGAGCTTCTCTCGCCTCCACCTCAGTGTAGAGGGTTACTCGTGGGGAGTCATGCTCCAGATCTATTGGCAATACGGCCTCAGCCCCATATACCAAGAAGAATGGTGTGTAGCCGGTTGACAGGTTAGGGGTAGTCCTTAGACTCCACAACACCGCTGGCAACTCGTCTAGCCAACACCCAGGTGTTTTTAGCAGTGGCTCGATCATCCTTGGCTTTATGCCAGCTAGCACCATGCCATTTGCTCTTTCAACTTGCCCATTGGAGGCGGGATGCGCAACAGACGCAACGTCTAGCCGGATATGCTTATCTCTGCAGAACCGCACCATTGCTCCCTCAGCAAAATTTGTGCCGTTATCTGTGATGATGCTGTGCGGGTAGCCGTATCTCAGGATCACATCCTTTAAGAAACTCACAGCTGTGGCTCCATCGCACTTCCGAATAGGCTTCACTTCTATCCACTTGGTGAATTTATCGACCATGACCAGGATGTGAGTCATGTTGCCTCTAGCCGGTTCGAAGGGACCAACCATATCCAAGCACCAAACAGCGAATGGCCAAGTAATGGGAATGGTTTTAAACTCGGAGGCAGGCAAGTGGATCTTACTTGCAAATCTTTGGCAGCCATTGCATTTCCTCACAATATCTTCAGCTTGTTTCAAGGCAGTGAGCCAAAAGAAGCCGTGCCGAAAAGCCTTCTTGACCAATGCCCGAGAAGAGGCGTGATGCCCGCATTCTCCTTGGTGTATCTCCACCAGAATCTCTTCTCCTTCTTCTGGTTCCACACAGCGTTGCAGCACGCCGGTAGCACTTCTCTTGTGCAGCACTTCTCGGAATATTGTGTAGCCCTTGGATCTTCTCTGAATTTGCCTCGCAGTAACCTCATCTTCTGGCAGGGTACCGTCCCTTAGGAAGGATAATATGGGCATAGCCCAACTCGGTGTCTCCCGCGTGGGAAACACTGGTTCGTCCACTCCCATTGGAACGGGTGCCACTGTCTGCTCTTCAGGGTTGAGAGCACTTCTTTGAAGCCTTGAACGATTTGCGAGAACTTCCTCAATGAATGCGATAGTCCCCGGGTTGAGGGGGGCAGTCCCCGAGTAAGGAAGGACAGTCCCCGGGTAGGGAGTGACAGTCCCCGAGTAGGGAGTGACAGTCCCCGAGTAGGGAACGGCAGTCCCCGAGTTGCAGGCGCCAGTCCCCGGGTTCCCTGTTGCATTCTCCCAGTCAATCTCCATGGGAACAGCTTCTTCATTTGGCAGAGAAGGAACGAATATGGATTCCGAGTGGGGGATGGCTTGATGGATGGCTTTCTCAAATGCTCCAAGGCAATTCCCGCCGGGATGGATTGCCGAGAAGACCCCAACTTGGACAGCTCGTCTGCTGCTTCATTCTCTGCTCGGTGGATGTGCTGGAACTCGCAGCCCTCGAAGAATCCAGTCATAGACTGTACCAGGAAGCGATATGATGTCATGTTGGCATCCAGGGCATCCCAAGTGCCAGAAACTTGCTGCACTACCAGATCGGAATCACCATAGCATATGATTCGATGCACACCAACCTCCTTGGCTACTCGCAAGCCGTGCACCACGGCCTCGTACTCTGCAACATTGTTGGATGCCTTGAAGTGGATTTGCAGCACGTACTTGAGTTGGTATCGCTTGGGTGACGTAAGCACTACGCCAGCACCAAGTCCTTCCTTCACCTTGGAGCCATCAAAGTGCATCTTCCAGTAATTGGAAACTGGAGCAGGAGGTTCGTACTGCACCTCAGCCCAATCCACAAGAAATTCCGCCAGAATCTGAGACTTGATGGCTTCTCTTCTCGCATACGCGGGAGCGTATGAGGCTAGCTCGATCGCCCACTTGGCTACTCTGCCACTCGCTTCTTTGTTGCCCATGATATCCGAGATGGGAGCAGAGCTCACAACAGTGATAGGATGCTCTTGGAAATAATGCTTCAGCTTCTTGGCGCCCAGGTACACGCCGTAGGTCATCTTCTGGTAATGCGGGTAGTTCTGCTTGGAGCTGGATAGCACTTCACTGAGGTAATATACTGGGCGCTGCACACTTTTGCCTTCCTCTTCTCGTTCCACCACAATCACCACGGTGACTACTCGGTTGGTGGCAGCAATGTACAGCAGCATTGGCTCCTTGGGTAGCGGACTAGCCAAGATGGGAGCGCTACCCAGCATTGCCTTCAGCTCATTGAATGCCACGTCCGCTTGCGGTGTCCAGACGAAACTGTCACTTTTCTTCATCAATTGGTACAAAGGCAGGGCCTTCTCGCCCATCCTGCCCAAGAAACGGCTCAGAGATGCCAAGCAACCAGTGAACTTTTGCACATCCTTCAGGGATCTCGGCAAAGACATGCTCTCAATAGCTTTTATCTTTGATGGATTGGCTTCCATGCCCCGACTAGATACCAAGAAGCCGAGTAGCTTGCCAGCCGGGACACCAAAGGTGCATTTACTCGGATTCAGCTTCATTTTATACTTGCGCAAATTGGCCAAAGTTTCTTCAAGATCGGCAAGCAGAGTTTGTGTTTTATTCGTTTTGATGACAATGTCATCTACGTACACCTGCACATTCTTGCCGAGATGATCATGCAAGCATTTCTGCATGCATCTCTGATAAGTAGCACCCGCATTCCGCAATCCGAAACACATGACACGATAGCAATAAGCCCCGTACGGGGTAATGAAAGCAGTCTTTATTTGATCGGCAGGGTTGAGAGCTATCTGATGAAAACCCGAGTAGGCATCTACGAAAGACAAAAGCTCACAACCAGCTGTGGAATTGATAACCTGATCGATGCGAGGTAGCGAAAAAGGATCCTTGGGGCAGGCCTTGTTCAGGTCGGTGTAGTCGACGCACATGCGCCACGCGGTAGCAGCCTTAGGATCCTCCTTCTTCTTCTCGACCATGACCGGGTTGGCTAGCCAATCCGGATGCAGCACCTCCATGATGAAATTGCTTATCAGCAGCTTGGTGATCTGATCACCGATAGCTTTCCTTCTCTCATCTCCGAAGCGGCGCATAGCCTGCTTCACTGGCTTGGCGTCAGGACGCACATGTAACGAGTGTTCAACCAACTCCCTCGGGACACCTGGCAGATCTTCATTGGACCAGGCGAACACGTCCCGATTCTCACGGAGGAAGTGGATGAGCTCGCTTTCCTATTTCTCCGCCAACCCGGAGCCAATGATGGCAACTCGGTCGGGGAACTCAGGGTCAACCTGGATCTTCTTCGTTTCCTGGGATGCCTGGAACGCGGTCCCGTACTGGGAGCTCGGCATCCCAGGCGCAACACCTTGCGCCGCCTGCGCCATAGCCACCACCTTATGTATCTTCTTCTTCTCGGCAGCAATCACCATCGACTCCGCCAGCTGAGAACCAGCAGAGGCACACTCCATGGACTTCTTGTAATCACCAGAGATGGTAATCACGCCATTGAGACCAGTGATCTTCATCTTCAGGTATGCAGTGTGGGTAGAGGCCATGAACTTGCTCAGTGCAGGCCTGCCGAGTAGGGCATGGTAGGGGCTTTGATGATCCACCACCTCGAACTGCAGCCTCTCCGTGCGGCAGTTCTCCCTAGTACCGAATAGCACATCTATCCACACTCTGCCCATTGGAGAACAAGAGATTCCCGGCACAATGCCATGGAAAGTGGTCTTGCTGGGTAGCAGCATGTTCTCGGCGATCCCGAGCTTCTCGAGTGTGTCCTTGTATACAATGTTGATGTTGCTGTCGTTGTCGATCAGCACCTTGCTGAACCTCACGTTCTTCTCGGGACCCAAGAAAGTAGGGTCCAGCACCAAGGCGTAGCTACCCGGGTTGGGCATCACCTTAGGATGGTCAGCTCGGGACCAGGTGATCTCTACATTGCACCAGTGCATGTAGTGAGGAACAGCAGGGATCACAGTATTGACCTCCATGGCACGCCTGTGCTGCGACTGCTTGTCGACAGGCTCAGAAGTGAAGATCATGTAGCTCTCGTGGTGCTCTTGGTACTGGTTGCGGCCTCCATCATTATTGTTACCATTGTTGTTGCCCTGGTAGTTGTTGTTGCCTCTGTTGTTGTTGTTGCGGTTGCAGTTGTTGTTGTTGTTGCGGTAGCCTTCATTGTTGAAGTAGCGATTGGCTCCTAAAGCCACTTGGTTCACATTTTCTCTTCTCGGGAACGCCGGAGGCCGAGCTGCGGGTGCGCGAGCAGGCTGCACATTGGCATTCGCAGCTGGCAGAGGAGGAGGAGGAGGCAAGCCTTCATTCCTGATCAGATCCCACCACTCGCACTGCCGAGTAGTATGGTTGGCGGGCCTCGAGGGGTGCTGAGTGTGGAAGCTACATGGGCCATCCCTCATGTCATCGAAGACAAACTTCTTAGCCAGTTCCGAGTTGCCGCTACCCTGCTGAGGAGCTCGGTATGGCTTCTTGTTGCCTTGGCCCTGGTTCTGGTTCCGCCCGTACTGGGCTCCAGCAGGATTTTGCCCTTGGCTGCTCCCAGCTCCGATACCCACTGCATTCACCTCCTCAGGGTCATACCGAGTATCTATTCGGTCACCTCTGCGCTTGTTGCGGAACTCATTGCGCTTGTTGCTGAAGTTTCTTCTCGGCTCGGAGGAGTCCATCAGTGGCTGAGTAGGATCACCAAGCGCGTACTGATCCGCAATCTTGATGGTCTCCGCCAGAGTGTTCGGCATCTCCCTCTGCAACCTCTGCCACAACATGTTGCCGTGCTTGCAACCCTGCGCAAACCAAGTGATGGCCTGCGCTTTGTTCACACCTTCGCAGGTGTTCCGCAATGTGCTCCACCGAGTAAGATACTCGCGATCTGTCTCGTCTTCTCGCTGCCTGCAGGCAGACAGCTGCTGCGACCTATTCGGCCTCTTGTAGGTGCTAGTGAAGTTGCTGATGAAGGCCTCCGAGAAATCCAGCCAGCAATTGATGCTGTTCTTGGGCAAGTTATTGAGCCAAGTGCGAGCTGGACCCTCGAGCATTTGCGGAACGTACCGCACAGCCCATCTCCGGTTGCCGTTCGCGATATGGACCGCGGTGACATAGTCATTGAGCCAGTCTTCCGGCTTGGTGCTGCCATTGTAGCTCTTGGTGCCCCTTGCGAGCTGGAAGTTCTTCATAGATGGCTCGTTCATGATGCGCGGGCCAAAGCACTCAGGGCCGGGAGGCCCCGTGTTCTCGAGCCGCGCGGACAGATTGATCCGGTCCATCTTGTACCGAACGTCAGTGGGCTCCAGCACGCGCTCACCCACGCGATCCATGATGTCATACCCAGCCAGCCCCATAGCCGAGTAGCCGTCATCGTATCTGTCCACCTCCATGGCCACAGGCTGCTCCACCAGGTTGGCTACTCGACCAGCCGCACGCGGCTGAGCAGCAGCTGGCTACTGAGGCCTTCGCCGAGCAGGCTGAGCAACCTGTTGCCGAGAAGGACTCGGGCGATCTCCAACTCGCGTTTGGCTATGAGCTTTATGGGCTTGCAAGCCTGCTCCAGCAGAGTTGTGTTTCTGGCCGGACTGTCGCAGCACAACGAGCTGTTTCGCGGCGACAGTCGGGCCGTACACCTGCATTTGCCTGTTTCTTCCTGAATAGCCACTGCGGTCCCTCTCGCGGCTGGGATGCGGAGATGAGGCCTGATCATTAGACCTGGCCGCATGCGAATGCACCACCTGCGAGCCTCCAGCACCCAGGTTGGCTTTCCGTAACTCCTCGTTCTGCCTAGCAACCTCTAGCACTAGCTCATTGAGCCTCTCCTGCTGCCTAGCGCGCGCGTCGCCGTCGAGATGCGGCAACTCGGAGGCTACGGCCTCAGCAGCTCTAAGTGTTTTGGCGGGGGTGTTGTACCTAGGCCTAGTGGAGGTGTTTGCGGTGGCAGATTGGCTAGGAGCCTCTACAACAGTTGCCATCTCGGCACCTAAGTTGCGCCGCGTAGCACCTACTTTGCTAGCCCTCCTAGCAACTGGCGTGAAACCGTGAGCCTTGTTGTACTCGTTCTAGTCTAGACTGAGCTCAAGCCTAACCTTCTCCAACTCCGCCTGCTCGGCGAGCAGCTCCTGGCGCTGCCGGTCGAGCTGCGCCTTCATGGTCAAGAGCTCGATGTCGGTGGGAGGCGGCATGCCAGTCCGCGCAGCGGACGCAGGAATGGTCGGAGTAGTGGAGAGGGGGAGGTTGCAGTCCTTCTCGTAGGGCTTGTGAGTCTTCCCGCCAGCGCTCGAGCCAGCAAGATCCTCGATGACGCCCGCGGCGCCAGCCGCGCCCTTGCCGGCGTCCGTAGCCTGGCCAGCCACAATCACCTCCGCGTTGTTCGCAGAACGGCCCATAGGCCTTCCGCGAGCAGCAATCACAGCAGGAGGATCCTCTACGACCAGCACCTCCTGCGGGAACTCGTGGACGACGGCGGTGGCGACGTAGACGAGGTGCGAGCCGAAGGAGATCACCGTGTCGCCCTCCGGCATGGCCCTGCCGCCGAAGTCGCCTGCGTTGTCGATGACGAAGTCGAAGGAGCCGAATCTGTGGACAAGGCCACAGACCACGCGCTCCGCCGAAGTAGATCCCGTCCGAACGGAAACTCCAGCCAGCGCCGCTGGTTGCCCCATGGTGGGCGCCAACTGTCGTGGTGGTGTCACGGCAGATGCCATAGGATGGCTAAAGTTGTGGGGACGATGGACGCTGGAGGCGCTCGGGGAGGGATCACGCGACGAGTAGCCGCGTGTGGTAAGGATCTAACACTGCAAACAACACGATCTACCCAGGTTCAGGGCCCTCGTGAGGAGGTAAAACCCCTACTCCTGCCTTTCTCTCTGTGTATTAGTATCTGTCCGAGTAGCCACAGTACAAGTTCGGCCTCTTACCGAGTAGCCACTCTTCTCTCTCTCTAGAACTAATTCAAGAATATGAATCGCCTCTGGGATGTGTTCATCGTGAATCAGGATCCCTCGTGCAGGAGGGGGCAGGGCACCTTATATACTGGTGCCCAGCCGGAAGCAGCCAACTAGGAAGAGTACAAATAGATGTCGACATAGTGTGCACACCGTCCTTCCGAGCTCCCGCTGACAGCTTTGGCTTCTAGGTTTGTCCTGTGCGGAAAGTCGTTGGGCAAAACCAAGTAACCGATCTGTTATCACTGCTGCGAACACAAAGTAGGTCCCCCCTATCCTGCGACGCCCTGCTGACACACTGTCACTGTCAGGCACGCCGTCCTTAGATGAACAGTGCCAAAGTACGGACCCGGGATACGCGGGATCCTGTGTTAGAACGGCTCCTTTGACTTCTGGCCCGAGTAGGATCCCGCCATTTCTACTCGGGCCAATTCTTCTACTCGGAGGAACGTTACTTCCTTGATTCGTTCTTCTGGCCATCTATGTGTAGGACCGAATAGCAGTCGACCGGGTAGCAAGTACCGGGTAGCCGGCTACTCGGCCAAACATCCCTTCTGACCTTGCCCTTAGCACTTGCCTTTACCCTACTCGGGGGTAACCCCCCGACAGTTCCCGGAGTCTACGACGACTGGGACCAATGCCGAAGACAGGTGCACGGTTTCAGCGGCAACAGCTACAAGGGGTACAAGACCATGGTGGAGGCGGAAGCTCGATACGCCACTTACCGAGCGAGAGAGAAGACGGAGAAGACGAGGGCCCGGATGACCACCTTCGGCATCGCCGTGTTTATACTCCTTGTACTCCTAGTGCTGATGCTACTTGTTGTTTTGCTTGTCTAGATAACTAAACTATCGATTTGTTTGGACTATGTACTCCTAGCTAGTGTTTGAACTATGCTTGTAACTAAACTATTCGCTTCGAGACTATTTGGTGATGATCGAGACTATTTGGTGATGATCGAGAATATTTCTGTTATTTTGCTGTCATTTTCATATTTATTACTGTCAATTTGCTGTAATTCTGTTATTTTCGTTTCTTTTATTTTTTGACACAGCAAAACCATACCCCAGGCGAATAAGAAATCGTACCCCAGGCGAACATGTACCCCAGGCGCACATTGCTTGTTCGCCTCAAGTAAAAGGCTTACCCCAGGCGCACAAGGCCTGTTCGCCTGAGGTATGTCAAGCTACCCCAGGCGCATTTTGATGTTCGCCTGCGGTAAGTCATTACCGCTGGCGATGTGGTCCCAGGCGAACACATATTCGCCTGCGGTAACCTAATTTGGTTCGCCTGCGGTAGCCTTTTCCCTAGTAGTGTAAACATGCTATAGGACAAGTAAAAGATGTTATGATTGAATTGCACATGACTTTTGTACCCGTTGATTTCATTATTATGGATATGGGGGATAAATCCCCTAGTCCTATTATTTTGGGTAGACCTTTTCTTCGTACTACAGGTGCAATCATAGACTCCAAGGAAGGGAATGTCAAGTTTCAGTTCCCTCACAAGAAAATCATGGAGCACTTCCCAAGGAAGAGGGGCACGCTGAAGAACAAGCTCCCTCATGAGCTTTATCCCTCTTGATTATCAAGTAAGTAAAGCCTAGCTATATGGCTATAAAGAAAGCGCTTTACGGGAGGCAACCCGGTTGTTTTTGTTTGGATTTTCCTAGTGTCCTCTTGCTGTCTCAAGAGATTTTTGTTTTTTTAATTCTGGAGTTTTCAATAAAGAGTCAAGTCAAACCCATTTGGACTTATAAGTTGTTATCCTAGTGCATGAAATTTTTGGTTCAGCACGAGTCTGCTCACCGTATGATTTTACATTTTTTATTGGTATGTCGGATTGAGCTAATGTTTTAGTATGTTCTGCAACTTTTCGTCCTCTGTAAGCACAAAAATTGGCTTAATTTTGTGACGAGTCTAGTTTAGGGAAAAACGTTCGTTTTGCTGCTGTTACTTTTCTGGACAGATTCTGCCTTCTTTTGTTTTATGCACCGAATTTCCATGATTCTTTCAAGCAAGAGAGTGAACATACAACATAATGAACCTTATTGTCTATCTACTGGAGCATTTGATTTGGAATTTTTCACAGCAAGCATGTGCTTTGTTTGTCCTTGCTAATCTCACCCCACAGAAAAACAATGTGAGAAACATGTTTTGTGAAGTTTTTTCACAGGGAATAGAGGAGCTGCGCCTCAAGACATCCAAGAATGGTGAAATCCATAAGCTTGGGGATGTGATGAACACCCCACTGGAGCTACACTCTTTTGGTTAGCACACGTCTTCTATTTTTCTAAGCAAAGCATTTATCGTCGAGACTTGAAGCGTCTAGTTTTTGTTTTTATTTTTGTTTTGATAAGACCACCACCATCATTTTATATGAGATTGAGATACTGGAGTTTGGGGTTGGAATGTATTGGATGCTAGTATTATGACTTGGAATAGGTATGCCATGGTTGATTTGAAGAGCTACATATGTTTGCATGATTTATAGGCTTTTTATGTGTAGAAATTTGCAATAATGTTGTCTTGAGCTATCTCTTATTCATGTCCTTGATGTTAATTTCTGGTTTATTTAGTTTGTCATGAAATGAGTAGTTCTATGGACATATGCATGCATAGTAGCTGGTCAACTATCTCCCTCTTGCTATCCCAAAAATTTAAAAATTCCAACAAGTAAAAAACTTGTTTCCAACACTCCTTAGCCAAGTATTTCCAGTGAGTCCACCATATCTTCCCATTAGCTTCATTGCTATTCCGAGTATGTTCACGATGTTATTGTGTTATTTATGTTCTAAATTAAGATATTCACTTTATTAATTGTCATGGGTTGAACTTGGGATAGGACTCTCACGAACTTTTGAAGGCATACTTACTTTTTATGCATCTAATAAACATGACCCAATAATAGGAGCCACAAGTTTTGTGTTTGACAAGTGTTTGGTTGGGAGCTAGCTATAAACGTGTATCACCGGAAAGCTTTCAACATTGCACAAAAAATTTACGTTTGGTTGATATCATGTACTTTTGTTTTTGGACTCCTGCCATGACGAAATGAAATAGAGGAATAGTAAGTTTTTATGAGTAAGTATCTATATGACTAGAGAAACGCATTGGGCCGCTAACCCAAGCCATGCTTTATCATGGTGGAAATTTACTTACAGCTTGAGTGACTCTACAACACATCCTATAATAAAATAAGAAGCTATGCATAATAGTGAATGAAAATAAAAAGGATGATGAGTCTACTCCGTTTGTTCATCTTTTCATTGTAACATGGGCTTCTTTCCATGTTATGGGGCAAGAGGTACCTCTTTGCGGTTCTCTATGATGTCATTAATACTTATTATGATTGTACAAAGCTTATTAGGAATCTTAAGTTGAGTAATCATGGAGTAGGTTTTCACACTCACGGGGCATGAGGCTTTCAACCACCTTGTCATTCTCATTACTTCAATACTCACAATTTTAAGATGCTACTGATAAATGGGCAATGAGAGTCCTATATCAATGGATACCATATTTCAATTAGTAATTTTAGTTGAATAATTTAGAGGCTAAATAAGACTTGATCATGTTTCACCACTACTCAATTTTCTCCAAAGTGTCCACCATATTTTCTATTCTCCATTATGCTATTCTTTGACCAATATAGGATATTTTTCATTTTGTGTATGCATTTGGTCCATGGTGCTTTTATTTCATTATACACTTTGTGAACTGTCGGGGGGTTACCCCCGAGTAGGGTAAAGGCAAGTGCTAAGGGCAAGGTCAGAAGAGACATTTGGCAGAGTAGCTGGCTACCCGGTACACGCTACCCGGTCGACTGCTATTCGGCCATGCACGCTGATGGCCAGGAGAAAGAATCAAGGAACTTATGTTCCTCCGAGTAGAGGAAGTAGTCCGAGTAGAGGGAGTGAGTTCCTACTCGGGCCAGAAGTCAAAGGAGCCGTTCTGACACAGGATCCCGCGTATCATGGGTCCGTATTGGTGCACTGTTCATCTGCAGAGCGCGTGCTTATCCGCGCCAGGGTGTCAGCAGGATGGCGCAGGTTAGGGGTCCTACCCTGTGGCTGTGGCAGTGATAACAGATCGTCATCTTGGTTTTGCACAACGACTTTGCACACAAGACAAACTAGGAAGCCAAAGCTGTCATCGAGAAGCTGGAAGTGTGCAGTGTGCACACTATGTCGACATCTGTTTGTACTTTTCCCTATTTGCTATATTCGGCTGGGCACCAGTATATAAGGTGCCCTGCCTCCTCCTGTGCGAGGGCCGCTGCCTCGGAGAGAACACTTAGCATACACATCACGTAGAGAGAAGAGTGGCTACTCGGCTGTAGGCCAAAACTGTATTGTGGCTACTCGGTGACACACACATATAAAGAGAGAAAGGCAGGAGTAGGGGTTTTACCTCCACACGAGGGCCCTAAACCTGGGTAGATCTTGTTGTTTCCAGTGTCCATCGACCCCAACAGATTAGCCATCCTATGGCATCTGCCGTGATACCACCACGACAGTTGGCGCCCACCGTGGGGCAACCAGCGGCGCTGGCTGGAGTTCACGTTCGGACGGGATCCATTTCTGCTACTAGGGAGCGCGTGGTCTGTGGCCTTGTCCACAGATTCGGCTCCGTCGACTTCGTCACCGACAACGCCGGCGATTTCGGCGGCAGGGCCATGCCGGAGGGCGGCTCGGTGCTCTCCTTCGGTTCGCACATCGTCTACATCGCCACCACCATCGTCCGCGAGTACCCAGAGCAGGTACACGTCGCGGAAGATCCCCCTGCTGTCATCGCTGCCCGCGGAAAGCCAACTGGCTGTTCTGCGGACAGCGTGGAAGTGTTGATGACTGCCCCGGCTATCGCTGCCGGGAAGGGCGCAGCCGCAGCCGCGGCAGTCGTCGAGGAGGTTGCTGGCCCGAGTGAGCCTGCCAGGACGCACAAGCCCTATGAGCTGCCCCAGAACATCCCGGGCTACATCCCTCCTTCTACGACATCGACGATACCGGCGTCCGCCGTGCGAGTAGGCATGCCGCCTCCCACCGAGCTCGAGCTCATGACCATGAGGGCGCAGCTCGACCAGCAGCGCCAGGCGCTGCTCGCCGAGCAGGTGGAATTCGAAAAAGTTAGGCTTGAGCTTAACCTGGACCAGAACGAGTACAACAGAGCTCACGGCTTTACGCCTGTAGTTAGGAGGCCTGCCAAGGCAGGCGCTACGCGTCGCAACCTAGGCACCGAGATGGCAGCAGTCGGTGAAACCGCTGGCCAGGCTGATAGCCAAAACACCGCTACCACCAGGCCCAAATACAGCACCCCCGCCAAAACCCTTAGAGCCGCTGAGGCTGTAGCTGCTGAGTTTCCGAATCTCGCTGGCGATGCGCTCGTTCGGCAGCAGGATAGGCTCAATGAGCTAGTGCTAGATGCTGCTAGGCAGAACGAGGAGTTCCGGAAAGCCAATCCGGGTGCTGGAGCTTCTCAGGTGGTGCATTCGCATGCGGCCAGATCTAACGATCAGGCCTCATCACCGCATCCCAGCCGTGAGAGGGACCGGAGTGGCTATTCTGGCAGAGACAGGCAGATGCAGGTGTACGACCCGGCTGTCGCCGCGAAACAGCACGCTGTGCCGCGGCAGTCCTGTCGTGGGATAATCACGGCAGACGTTACCGGGGGTAACTGATCTTGGGGCAAGACGACACAGGCGTTTGGGAGAGGGTTTAGCTCAGAGGAAAACATGATGCAACTCGATCTGGTAGCCGGCAATCAAAGTCGCCGAGTCTCCGATCTTGATATAATAACTCAACTCTGGGATTACACTAGATGCTCGATATCAAGCGATATTGCTAGGGTTCTTAGATCTTTTTCAACTACTCCTAGGGGTCGGTTTATAAAGCACCCGTACCCCCTTGGCCCTATTCTCCAAGGCGCCGCTTGAATCCTATCCGGACACCGCTTACAAACCCTAACTTTCCTTACCGTAACCCACAATCCGGGTCACGAAGCCTACAAACTTTGGGCCTTCTAGAAGCTTCATTATTCTTAACCAGATTGCGCACCGTGTTCCTTGGGCCGGGTTACGCCTTGGAGTTGGCCCACCGGGTTATTATCCCCCCATCAAGTCCGGTCAAAAACACAACACTGCAGGAGCAGGCTATCAAGCCCATAAAGCTCACAGCAAGACGCGAGATGGAGATCGCCCATGCCCTTCTCGACATCAGGTTGCTCAGCCTACTCGGTAGAGGCCGCAGCAGCCAGCTACCGCGCAGCCGCGTGCGGCTATGCCAGTAACCAACCTGGTGGAGCAGCCTGCAGCTATGCAAGTGGACAGATATGATGATGGCTACTCGGCTATGGGATTGGCTGGTTACGACATAGCTGCAGCTATGTAAGGAGCAGCCTGCAGCCCTCGAGCCACCCTAAACCCATCGCTCCACTTCAATTCCCCCTTTCCTTCCTTGCTCCTTACGCCCTTGTAGCACCACCGCAAGAAGTTCGTGCTCGCCATCGAAACAACGCCGCCGCCGGCCGCGCTCGCCCTCGAGCCACCTCGCGCCGCCGCCAGGCTTCACTCGCCAAGAGTCGCAAAGGGGCATTCGAGCCACGCCGTTCGCCGCCGTCGCGCCAGACTCCAATATCTCCAGTAAGCCCCCTTGCACTCGTTTAATTTAGCCCCGCAATTTTTCAATCCATCCATGATTGGATCTAGGTCAACCCGTGAGTCGTTCTTCCGATTGCATCAAATTAGATCGATTCGATGCTCGCCAACTCCTTTAACCACCTGCTAGATAGTTACAACTCATCCTCCTACCATTACTAATCACCAAATCTCCCGTAAAATCGCTCGCAAACTCTCCCATCTAGATCCATTCCTCCTCGATTTTCCGCTCATTGCATTAACACCCGGAAAATCCTCCTTTTCCAGCTATTTTGCTTGCAGTAGACACATGGGCAACCATCCATCTTCCCCAAATGCTTTTCCATACGTAAGTGACCAATAATTTCCACAATTGTACTTAACACTCGGATACCTTGTAATCTCCACTTCATAGCATGATACCCGGATAATTCTTAGCTTCATACTTTCTTGATACCTTATACTCGGATAATCCAACACTTCCGGGTCTTATTTCCTATGCCTCTTTCTTGTGTTTTGCAGGTTGATCCCATGGCTCCCAAACGGCACGGAAAATAGCCGACTCAGGCAAGGACTACCCAAACCATATCCTCCAACTGGGGGCGTTCCACGGCTACGAAGGCCAAGTTGGACGAGCTAGCCGAATTAGGAATTCTCCCTTCTCAGAAGGACATTCACTGGAGGGCGCCGGGCAACGAGACCCGGCCCACACCCGCCGATAACGAGGTAATCTGCTTCGTAGAGCACGTAACCCGGGGATTCCGTCCTCCGGGTCACCCTTTCTTCAGGGAGGTCTTAAGCCATTATGGCCTCCGGGTATTCGACATAGGTCCTAACTCTATGTTGAATATTACCCACTTCATCGTTCTATCCGAGTCGTACTTGTGCATACCGCCAAGTTTGACTCTCTTCATCGAGCTATTCCAGTGTAAGCCGTGCCGCGAAAGTGGCGTCGGAGCACTTCTTACTTGCGGCGGGGTATCCATCCAACGCCGCAAGAATTCACCGATGCCAACCCTCAATTTAAACTCCCACGTCAAACATTGGCAGCTGTCTTTCTTTTATTGCCACGATACCTCCCCAGACGGCGAAAAGAAACTGCCGGGTTACTCAGAAAGCCTCCTCGAACCTTCCGAGTCTTTCAACGCCTTTGCACCACACTCAGACAGGGAGGCGATCCTTCCCTCATTAGCCAAGATAGCCATCCTCTCAGCCCAAGGCCCCCTCGGGCTAAATTTAGTAAAAACATGGGTTGATTTTCAGATTCAACCCAACTCCATCCGCACCAAATTGATGTGCGAGTATTCGGGACACACCACAGATGCACTCCGATACTCCACCAAGAGCTTTGCGACCGGCGATACCAACAAGACCATCAAGGGCTTCTTGACAGAGAAGCTAGAGGTGATAAAGGGCATCACCGGGTTACCCCCATTTACTCGGGAAAACCCGGCTCCAGCGGTAATATCCGATACTCATAACTTATTTCCACATTTTGACTTGATACAGCTTCTAACCCTTAGTCTCATTCTTTTGTCTTAGGCTGATGACCCTTTCTGGAGAGTTGAACCCTCCCCCCCCCTTCCAGAGACCCGGAAGAAGAGGACGAGCCGGCTGATGATAGTGAAGGTATTTGCACAAAACTTGTATAATCTTTACTTGTATCATTTTCCTCCCGTTTACCTTTTTTCCCACGAACACACACCCGGTTCGCAGGGCTGGCGGACAAAGGTGAGACCAACGAGGATTACCCGGAGGCAACCGAGTCTGATCAAGAAGCGACAGTTGGAGCCAAGAGGAAGGCCAGAGGGGCAGTGTCCAAGGTTCCTTTTTCCTTGTTATCCTCTGAACCTTACTCCTTTGACGCCATGCGACGACTTAACCATCAATTATCAAATTCGTCGTGCTTGAAGGGTTCTCTCCCAGCCAAGCGCAGAGTAACTCGGAGCTCCCCGGGTGAAGATCCCCTTAACCCGGGCATCTCTACCCCCTCGGTCCATCGTGCCAGCGCTCCTCCGTCCCGTCCTTCCGACTCTCCTCAACGCCACCCTTCTCCTAACCATCCACGTGCCGGGCAATTCTGGGTTCCGTTAGTGGTCCCTGTGACGACCTCATCTGCTTCCAGCGGCGAGCTCCCGCCGGACTACACCGTGAATGTCGGGTAAGTTTTTGCTACATGATTTCCTTTGACGTCTGACAAGTTTCCACTCAAGCCACCGTCACCACTAATAACTGCCTTTTCTCATCTTTCTTTCAGCACTCAGGTCACCGTCAGTGACCCGGAAAATGTAGAGACGGATAACCATCGGGCAGAGAAGCCGACTGAGAACGTAGACGCCGCGACTGGCGGTGATACGGCGAATAACCAGGAACAAGGCCCTCTGAACAATCCGCTTCCCCGAGCCGCCGGATCTCCTTCCTCATCAGAACCAGTGGACGAGGAAATCGAGGTTCTGGATACAACGATGGGTTCTCCCAACCCGGGTACTCAAACTGTCCGGGTCTCGACTCCAAGGGCGGGGAGAGCTCCCCCACCAGGCGACCAGGCTGCCGGCTCTTCCGGTACTCGACCCGAGGAACTGACGTTTGCCCAGATGCTGGAAACCCTGCGCACTTTAAGGGCTAATGAAGAAAACATCTTGGGGGCTTTAATAGCCAAACACGAGGTAAATCCGACTGATGTTGCTTGTTCCCTTATCCAGTCCCCAAGTTCCGAGTGAATTGATTCATAATTTGCTTGGGACTTTATTATACAAGCGACTGATAAATTGCCCCTCTACCCGACTAATCCTTGTTTGCATCCATGCAGTCTTTCGTGACTCAATCTGAGGAGAAACTGGCAGACGCCACCAAGCTCATTGAAAAGGAGGTAGCTTTGCGTGAAGCAGCCGAGGCTGAGGCCAGGAGGAATAGGCTGATAATGAGGAAATATAGGAAAAGGGCTCACAAAGCAGAAGATGATCTAACAAGCCTTTCTGTCCAAATATCTGACACATATCGTGCTTTACTTGGTACGTTTCCTCCTCCGGGTTTATCCTTTTGATAGATAACAAGAGTTTTCCCGACTTATGTTTCCATTTTTTCAGGCCCGGACGAAGCCATGCCGGATGAGGATGACATTGCCAAGCTGAAAACTATGAAGAGCGTTATCCGGCATCTATGTGCCGGAACCAAATGGATCCTTCAGGAATTACGGTGGCCGGGTAAAGGACATGTTGATCTGAAGAGGATGCTGGATGCCTTCTCCACTATTCCTGAGTGGATTTGGCACTGGAAACGCTCGTCTTGCCGGGTTGGAGTGACCCGGGGGCTTGCACTTGCCAAGGCTTATTTCCCCAAGCTCGAGCTAGTGAAGCTTATGGGCGGCTTCCCAGAGTTCAAGCTTGATGGGTCCAAGTTCTCGGTGAAGGATTTTCAGGCTGTCCAGAAGGAGGTCCGTTACCCGGCCAGCGTGATCGCTGACGACCTAGATGTTGATATCCTTGTTCCAGCATATGACGCTGCTGGTGAAGCGATTAAGTCGAATCTTCCCGAGCCGTATGATATGCTGGCTCGGTGGAAGGAGGAAGCTGCTGCGTTGAGGGCGGAGGCTGCCAAGAAGCAAGCTGAAGCCAGCTCTGCCCCCGCTACCTCAACACCAGTCATTCCACCTCCTGCGCGGGCTGGTACTCCCGATCCGGGTGCTGCTGCTACCACCAATGATGGCAAGGGCAAGGCCAAGATGAACGCCGAGTGATATCTGATATCTAATGCCTCTTCTTATGCGCCGGTCGGCCAATATGCCGTTTAAACAATTATATTTGGGTGGTGCGCCTGTGCACCTTTGATATCTTTTCACCGGGATTTTGTAATGTACGCTAAGGTCTTGATATACTCTGGCCTTTTTAAATTTATCCATTATTGAGCTCTTCTGTTCTCGATATCCGGCTTTCTTTATTGTTCCTTTTGTGAAACTCGATTTCCGGGTCTCATGGGTGTTGACAAGCGGATTTGCTTCTAAGTCCCCAAGACTCGGATATTTGGGTTTTTGGAATTCTAACAAGTAAGCAATTTTTTCTCTTTTCAAGATTTCAAGTCACCCGGACCCGGATCTCCAAGTCTAGGACACTTGATCTTGAACGGAGAACGAATTGTCTACTGCTAAGTTCACAAAGATCCCTGAGTCGTTTCACATAGGAGTTGAAGTTATGCTTAATAATCGTTGAGTTTCTAGCTGTTTAGCCTTGTACTCTGCATAACTTGTGGTTTAGATGACCCTTTTGACTATCTTGTACTGTAAGCCGGCTTTCGCGTGGATACCATGTTGTTACATCTATACAAAAACGTGGCCAGTCAAGCCCCGTCGGGTTTCATGGCTGACTGTAATCGTAAGCGAACAAATCATGCCACTTTAGTGCGAGTCACATCGAGCTTAAGTAAGAATAGCCAAGAAATTTGGACTTCTTTGTCCGGTTATAAGATTGTAGCCGTACTCGTTTGCAAGTAATCGGCCCTTATAACTCATAGGCATCATGGCCGGGTCTTTGAGTTCGTAACTGTGCTATTCAAGCGACCAGCCCCCAAGACCTAGATATACGCATCATACTGAGAGTACAGAACCTGATAATAACCATCTCTTTTCTTGATAATCACCTCTTTACTTGATATGAAAAATCTAGGTCAGCAAGCCGCCTCATTAAAAACCCGTCCAGTCCCCAAGGGTACCCTGGACAGGAAAAGAGTACGTCTGAAAACCTGCTGCCTGTTACATCGTTCAATTCCATATGCCAACACAATTTTTGCTAAGTATAATATGGACGTAGCTGAGCCACGTTCCACGGTCTGTCTCTTTCTTGCATAGACGAAGTGGTGTGAGCGGTGTCATTAATTGTGGTCGACTCTTCCCTTGCATCTATCAAGTAATATGACCCATTATGCAGATTCCGGCTTATGATAAACGGTCCTTCCCAGGGTGGTGATAACTTGTGCTTTCCTTCGTTCGACTGTACCAGGCGCAGAACCAGGTCTCCTTCCTGGAAGACCCGGGTTTTCACGTGCCGGCTATGATACCTTCGTAAATCCTGCTGATATATGGCTGATCTTTCCAGGGCTTGTTCCCTTTGCTCTTCTAACATATCCATAGCATCTTGCCGGGTTTTTTCATTCTCCACTTCGACGTATGCTGATACTCGTGGTGAATCATGAATAATATCACTCGGTAGTACTGCCTCCGCGCCATAGACCATGAAGAAGGGTGTCATCTGAGTAGATCTATTAGGCGATGTATTGATACCCCAAACCACAGAAGGAAGTTCTTCGACCCATGCGCCAGCTGCCCTTATACAGGGGACTCGTAATCGTGGTTTTAATCCGCGAAGCAATTCTTGGTTTGCCCTCTCCACTTGTCCATTGGCCTGTGGATGAGCCACTGATGCGACATCAAGCCGGATTCCATTGTTGCCACAGAACCTCTCCATCTCACCAAGGGACATGTTGGTTCCATTGTCGGTAATTATGCTGTGGGGATACCCGAACCGGTAGATAATCCTTTTCAGGAACTTGACTGTTGTGGCTGATTCGCAATTAGTAACTGGCATAACCTCAACCCATTTGGTAAACTTATCAATAGCCACCAAAAGATGTGTCTTCTTGCATGGTGACATATGAAATGGGCCAACCATGTTCATACCCCAGACGGCGAACGGCCAAGTTAACGGGATGGTCCGTAACTCCATAGCCGGCACATGGGTTTGGCGAGCGTACCTTTGACATCCGTCACACCTTGCTACCAATTGTTCCGCGTCTGCTAGAGCCGTGAGCCAGAAAAACCCGTGTCGATAAGCTTTAGCCACGAGAGATCTTGTGGACGCATGATGTCCACAGTCGCCTTCGTGGATTTCCTTGAGAATCTGTCGGCCTTCTTCTGGCGCTACGCAGCGCAAAAAGACCCCTGCTGCGCTTCTCTTATATAATTCCCCATTGATGATAGAATATCCCTTTGCTCGCCTCAAAATTTGCCTTGCTAATACCTCCTGCTGTGGTAACTCGCCTCGCGATAGGTAGGCCAAAAACGGTTCTGTCCATTCGGGAATAGTACGTACAGTGGCCACAAGTCCTGAATCCGGGTCTTGATTTGCCAATTCCTCCTCTGACTCGGTTTTAACTGATGGTCGCCATAATTCATCCAGGAAAACGTTAGGTGGAACCGGCTCTCTACGCGAGCCGAGTCTAGCGAGTGCGTCGGCTGCCTCATTCTTTCTTCTGTCTATATGCTCCACCTCATACCCGGAAAAACATCCTGCAACCCTATCAACTTCCCTGCGGTATGCTGCCATAGTTGCGTCCTTTCTATCCCAAGTTCCTGACACCTGCTGTACCACAAGGTCCGAATCTCCGAAACACCGTATCCTCTTGACGTTCATCTCCTTGGCTGCCCTTAAGCCGTGCAATAGGGCCTCATACTCGGCCACGTTGTTGGAACAGTCAAAGTGAATTTGTAGTACGTAACTTAATTTATCTCCTTTGGGTGACGTTAGCACCACCCCAGCTCCTGATCCCTCGTATTGCTTACATCCATCGAAGTGCATGACCCATGACTCGGAATTTGGAACCGTCGTAGTCATGCCTGTATGTGTCCAGTCGTTAACGAAATCAATTAAAGCTTGAGATTTGATTGCTGACCTGGGTTCGTAGTTGATGTGATAATCCCCCATATCTATCGCCCACTTGGCTATTCTTCCCGTCGCGTCCGAGTTTCTGATGATATCCGACATTGGTATTGAACTAACCACTGTTATGGGGTGTTCTTGGAAATACGGCTTCAATTTCCGGCTAGCCATAAAGACCCCGAACACCAACTTTTGCCAATGCGGATAGCGCTGCTTTGCTTCTGACAATACCTCGCTGACGTAATAAACCGGCCTCTGGACCGGGTAACCCTTCCCATCCTCTTTGCGCTCCACCACAACTACTGCGCTGACGGCTCGGGGGCCGGCTGCCACGTACAGCAACATAGGTTCTTTAGGACCCGGGGCCGCTAGTACTGGTGCTTCAGATAACTGCTTCTTTAGTGCCTCAAACGCCTCATCCGCCTCTTGATCCCATACGAATTTATCTGATTTCCTCAAGAGCCGGTACAAGGGTATTGCCTTTTCTCCGAGTCTGGATATGAATCGGCTCAAGGCTGCTACGCAGCCCGTGAGTTTTTGAACATGCTTCAAATTTTCCGGTTTTTTCAGATTCTGGATGGCCTTGATTTTATCCGGGTTTGCCTCGATTCCTCTCTCGGAAACGATAAAGCCGAGTAATTTCCCGGCTGGCACTCCGAACACGCACTTTGTCGGGTTAAGCTTCATCTGGTACCTCCTCATGTTTTTGAACGTCTCCTTTAGATCATCGATAAATGTCTCCGCCTTCCTGGTCTTGATGACCACATCATCCACATAGGCATGGACGTTGCGTCCAATTTGGTCCTCGAAGCACTTTTGAATACACCGTTGGTAAGTTGCACCGGCGTTCTTCAATCCAAACTTCATAGTTTTATAACAGAAGGCCCCGAAAGGGGTTATGAATGATGTTTTCTCCCAATCCTCCCTCTTGAGCTTAATCTGATGATACCCGGAATATGCGTCCAGGAAGCATAATAGATCGCTTCCAGCTACTGTGTCTATAATCTGATCTATCCTTGGCAGCGCGAACGGATCCTTTGGGCAATGTTTGTTGAGACTCGTAAAATCAATGCACATCCTCCACTCATTGGTCTTTTTCATCACTAGAACCGGGTTTGCCAACCAATCCGGGTGAAATACTTCCATGATAAAGCCGGCTGCCAATAGCCGAGCGATCTCTTCGCCTATAGCCTTCCTTCTTTCCTCATTCATTTTCCTCAAACCCTGCTTCACGGGCCTGGACTTGGGATCCACATGTAAACTGTGCTCGGCCAGCTCTGTAGGGATACCCGGCATGTCGCTAGGTGTCCAGGCGAACACGTCTGCATTTGAACGAATAAACTCTACAAGTGCCTTCTCCTGCTCTTTTCCCAAATTGGACCCTATGGTAAATTGCTTAGTGGAATCACCTTCGACAAAATCTACCTTCTTGGTGTCTTGCGCTGCCTTGAATTTTGCTCTCTCGTCCTCAGTATTCGGCTTTTTCAAGGCGGTTCTATCATCCGGATTTACTTGAGACCGGTAATATTCGAGTTCTTCCTTTCTGCACGCTTGCTCGACCATTACTGAATCTCCTTCATCACACTCAGCCGCTATATCCCGGTTCCCATGTATGGTGATAGTCCGTTTAGGACCCGGGATCTTGAGCTGTAAATACACATAACACGGTCTAGCCATGAATTTAGCATAAGCCGGTCTTCCAAACAGCGCGTGATAAGGACTGCGCAATTTGACCACCTCGAACGTGAGCCACTCAACTCGATAATTATCCGTCGATTCTCCGAAAGCAACCTCCAAGGTGATCTTTCCCTCGGGGCTCGCTGAGTGACCCGGCACGATCCCATGAAAGACTGTCGAACTTTTCTGTAACTGGGACTCTTTGAGACTCATCCGTAAGAAGGTTTCCCAATAAAGGATGTTGATGCTACTTCCACCGTCCATCAGGACCCTTTTCAGTTCGTAACCATTAACCTGTGGAGCAACCACCAATGCCAAGACTCCTGGACGCTCTACTCTTTCCGGATGATCTCTTCTACTCCACGTTACCTCTTGTTCCGCCCATCTAAGGTATCCCGGCGCAGCCGAAGAAACCGAGTTTACCGCTCGCTTTAATGTCTCCTTGTTCCTACTAGAAGTTCCTGTAGTATGCACATGATATTGTCCCTTTAAATCAGGCGTACGTACCATACCGATGAAGATGTTGATCCGGCCGATAGTTACCATAGATCCGGACTCGAGGTGACCCGACTCTGGCCCCCAGCCGGAATCGTCCACCATCTTTTCTCCTTTGTGATCGATGTAGATCTCGCCGACGACAAGATTCTCCATGTTCTTCCGAGCTTCTCCCGTGATGTAAACACCTTTGGACGCAGGCCCCACGGTGGGCGCCAACTGTCGTGGGATAATCACGGCAGACGTTACCGGGGGTAACTGATCTTGGGGCAAGACGACACAGGCGTTTGGGAGAGGGTTTAGCTCAGAGGAAAACATGATGCAACTCGATCTGGTAGCCGGCAATCAAAGTCACCGAGTCTCCGATCTTGATATAATAACTCAACTCTGGGATTACACTAGATGCTCGATATCAAGCGATATTGCTAGGGTTCTTAGATCTTTTTCAACTACTCCTAGGGGTCGGTTTATAAAGCACCCGTACCCCCTTGGCCCTATTCTCCAAGGCGCCGCTTGAATCCTATCCGGACACCGCTTACAAACCCTAACTTTCCTTACCGTAACCCACAATCCGGGTCACGAAGCCTACAAACTTTAGGCCTTCTAGAAGCTTCATTATTCTTAACCAGATTGCGCACCGTGTTCCTTGGGCCGGGTTACGCCTTGGAGTTGGCCCACCGGGTTATTATCCCCCCATCAAGTCCGGTCAAAAACACAACACTGCGGGAGCAGGCTATCAAGCCCATAAAGCTCACAGCAAGACGCAAGATGGAGATCGCCCATGCCCTTCTCGGCATCAGGTTGCTCAGCCTACTCGGTAGATGCCGCAGCAGCCAGCTACCGCGCAGCCGCGTGCGGCTATGCCAGTAGCCAACCTGGTGGAGCAGCCTGCAGCTATGCAAGTGGACAGATATGATGATGGCTACTCGGCTATGGGGTTGGCTGGTTATGACATCACTGATCGCGTGGGTGAGCGCGTGTTGGAGCCCACTGATGCCAGCTACAAGCTGGACCGGATTAATCTATCCGCGAAACTCGAGAGCACGGGGCCGCATGGCCCAGAATGCTTTGGCCCCCGCATCATGAACGAGCCATCCGTGAAGCAGTTCCAGCTCGCCAGAGGTACCAAGAGTTACAACGGCAGCACCAAGCCGGAAGATTGGCTCAATGACTATGTCACAGCCGTGCATATCGCAAACGGCAACCGGAGATGGGCTGTGCGGTACGTTCCGCAAATGCTTGAGGGCCCAACTCGGACTTGGCTCAACAATCTGCCCAAGAACAGCATCAATTGCTGGCTGGACTTATCGGAGGCCTTCATCAACAACTTCACCAACACTTACAAGAGGCCGAATAGGCCGCAGCAGCTGTCTGCTTGCAAGCAGCGGGAAGACGAGACGGATCGCGAGTATCTTACTCGGTGGAGCACCTTGAGGAACACCTGTGAAGGTGTGAATGAGGCCCAGGCCATCACTTGGTTCGCGCATGGTTGCAGACATGGCAGCATGCTGTGGCAGAGGCTGCAGAGAGAGATGTCGAGTACTCTTGACCATCAAGATTGCGGACCAGTACGCACTCGGCGACCCAACTCAGCCCTTGATGGACTCCGCTGAGCCGAGAAGAAACTACAACAGCAACAAGCGCAGAGGTGACCGGATTGATACTCGGTACGATCCTGAGGAGGTCAATGTTGTGGCTACAGGGGCTGGGAGTAGCCAAAGGAAAAAATCTGCTGGAGCCCAGTACGGGCAGAACCAGAATCAGGGCCAAGGCATCAAGAAACCCTACAATGCTCCCCAGCAGGGTAGCGGCAACTCGGGTCCTGTTCAAAACTTTGTATTCAAGGACATCAGGGATGGCCCATGCAGCTTCCATACTCGGCATCCCGCAAGACCTGCCAACCACACTACTCGGCAGTGCAGCTGGTGGGATGAGATCAAGAACGAGGGCCTGCCTCCTCCTCTGCCAGCTGCGAATGCCAACGTGCAGCCTATCCGAGCAGCCGCCGCAAGGCCTCCAGCATTCCCGAGAAGAGAGAACGTCAACCAGGTGGCTTTAGGAGCCAACCGCAACCGCAACTACAACAACAACAATGGTAACCGCAACTTCAACAACAACGGCAATCGCAACTTCGTCAACAACAACAACCGCGACGACGGCAACAACGGAAACTATGGTGCGGAAGGCCACAACCAGTACCAGGAGCATCACGAGAGCTACATGATCTTCACCTTCGAGCCCACCGACAAGCAGTCACTGCAGAGGCGTGCGATGGAGGTCAATGTTGTGATCCCTGCTGTTCCTCACTATCTGCACTGGTGCAACCAAGAGATCACATGGTCCATAGCGGATCATCCTAAGGTGATGCCCAATCCGGGTAGCTACGCCTTGGTGGTGGATCCCACCTTCTTGGGTACTCAGAAGAATGTCAGGTTCAGCAAGGTGTTGATTGACAACGGCAGCAGCATCAACATTGTGTACAGAGACACACTCGAGAAACTCGGTATGGTCGAGAACATGTTGCTACCCAGCAGAACCACTTTCCATGGCATTGTGCCAGGAGTCTCTTGTTCTCCAATGGGCCGCGTGTGGATAGACGTTCTATTTGGCACCAGGGAGAAATGCCGCACATAGAGCCTGCAATTCGAGGTGGTTGATCACCAGAGCCCATACCACGCCCTACTCGGCAGGCCTGCTCTGAGAAAGTTCATGGCCTCTACTCATGCTGCCTATCTGAAGATGAAGATCCCTGGTCCCAATGGTGTGATCACCATTTCTGGTGATTACAAGAGATCTATGGAGTGTGCCTCTGCTGGTTCTCAGTTGGTGGAGTCTATGGTAATTGCTGCCGAGAAGAAGAAGACACATGAAGTGGTGGCTATGGCAGAAACAGCGCAAGGTGGTGCGCCCGGGATGCCGAGTTCCCAGTACGGGACTGCGTTCCAGGCATCCCAGGAGACGAAGAAGATCCAGGTTGACCCTGAGTTCCCCGACCGTGTTGCCATCATTGGCTCAGGGTTGGGGGAGAAATAGGAAAGCGAGCTCATCCACTTCCTCCGTGAGAATCGGGACGTGTTCGCCTGGTCCAATGAGGATTTACCAGGTGTCCCGAGGGAGTTGGTTGAGCACTCGCTACATGTGTGTCCTGACGCCAAACCAGTGAAGAAGGCCATCGGTGATCAGATCACCAAGCTGCTGATAAGCAATTTCATCATGGAAGTGTTGCATCCGGATTGGCTAGCCAACCCGGTCATGGTTGAGAAGAACAAGGAGGACCACAAGGCCGCTACCGCGTGGCGCATGTGCGTCGACTACACCGACTTGAACAAGGCCTGCCCCAAGGATCCCTTTCCGCTACCCCGCATCGATCAGGTGATCGATTCCACTGCTGGTTGTGTGCTCTTGTCTTTCATATATGCCTACTCTGGTTTTCATCAGATAGCTCTCAACCCTGCTGATCAAATAAAGACTGCTTTCATTACCCCGTATGGGGCTTATTGCTATCGTGTCATGTGCTTTGGGTTGCGAAATGTGGGTGCTACTTATCAGAGATGCATGCAGAAATGCTTGCATGATCAACTCGGCAAGAACGTGCAGGTGTACGTAGATGACATTGTCATCAAAACGAATAAAACACATACTCTGCTTAGTGACCTTGAGGAAACCTTTGCCAACTTGCGAAAATATAAGATGAAGCTGAACCCGAGTAAATGCACCTTTGGCGTCCCGGCTGGCAAGCTGCTCAGCTTCCTGGTATCCAGTCGGGGCATTGAGGCCAATCCTTCAAAGATAAAAGCTATTGAGAGCATGTCTTTGCCGAGATCCCTGAAGGATGTGCAAAAATTTACTGGTTGCTTGGCATCTCTGAGTCGTTTCTTGGGCAGAATGGGCGAGAAGGCCCTGCCTCTGTACCAGTTGGTGAAGAAAAGTGAGAAGTTCGTCTGGACACCGCAAGCGGATGTGGCATTCAATGAGCTGAAGGCGATGTTGGGTAGCGCTCCCATCTTGGCTAGTCCGCTACCCAAAGAGCCAATGCTGATGTACATTGCTGCTACCAATCGGGTAGTCAGTGTGGTGATTGTGGTGGAGCGAGAAGAGGAAGGCAAGAGTGTGCAGTGGCCAGTATATTATCTCAGTGAGGTGCTGTCCAGCTCCAAGCAGAACTACCCGCACTACCAGAAGATGACTTACGGCGTGTATCTGGGCGCCAAGAAGCTGAAGCACTACTTCCAGGAGCATCCTATCACTGTGGTGAGCTCTGCTCCCATCTAGGATATCATGGGTAACAAGGAAGCAAGTGGCAGAGTAGCCAAGTGGGCAATCAAGCTGGCCGCGTACGCGCCTGCATACGCGAGAAGATAAGCCATCAAGTCACAAATTCTGGCGGAATTTCTAGTGGATTGGGCTGAGGTGCAGTACGAGCCTCCTTCTCCCGCAACCAATTACTGGAAGATGCACTTTGACGGCTCCAAAGTGAAGGAAGGCCTTGGTGCTGGCGTAGTGCTCACATCGCCCAAGCGAGATCAACTCAAGTACGTACTGCAGATCCACCTCAAGGCATCCAACAATGTTGCAGATTACGAGGCCGTGGTGCACGGCTTGCGAGTAGCCAAGGAAGTTGGTGTGCAGCGCATTATATGCTATGGCGACTCAGATCTGGTGGTGCAGCAAGTTTCTGGCACTTGGGATGCTCTGGATGCCAACATGGCAGCATATCGGTTCTTGGTGCAATCTATGACTAGATTTTTTGAAGGCTGCAAGTTCCAACACATCCACCAAGCAGGGAACAAAGCAGCAGACGAGTTGTCCAAGTTGGGGTCTTCTCGGCAATCCATCCCGGCTGGGATTGCCTTGGAGCATTTGAGAAAGCCATCCATCAAGCCATCCCCCAACTCGGAATCTATTTTCATTCCTTCTCTGCCAAGCGAAGAAGCAGTTCCCATGGAGATTGACTGGGAGAATGCAACAGAGAACCCGGGGACTGGCGCCTGCAACCCGGGGACTGTCCCTCCTTACTCGAGGACTGCCCCTCTCAACTCGGGGACTGTCACATTCATTGAGGAAGTTCTTTCCAATCGCTCAGTACTTCAAAGACGCATCCCTAACTCTGAAGAGCATACAGTGGTGATTGTTCCGATGGAATTGGACGAAACAGTGTTTCCCACGCGGGAGACACCGAGTTGGGCTATGCCCATATTATCCTTTCTAAAGGACGGCACCCTGCCAGATGATGAGGTTACCGCAAGGCAGATTCAGAGAAGATCCAAGGGCTACACCATATTCAGAGAAGTGCTGCATAAGAGAAGTCCCACTGGCGTGCTGCAACGCTGTGTGGAACCAGAAGAAGGAGAAGAAATTATGGTGGAGATACATCAAGGAGAATGCGGACATCACGCCTCTTCTCGGGCTTTGGTCAAGAAGGCTTTTCGGCATGGCTTCTTTTGGCTTACTGCCTTGAAGCAAGCTGAAGATATCGTGAGAAAGTGCAACGGCTGCCAGAGATTCGCAAGTAAGATCCACTTGCCTGCTTCCGAGTTGAAAACCATTCCCATTACTTGGCCATTTGTTGTTTGGTGTTTGGATATGGTTGGTCCCTTCAAGCCGGCTAGAGGCAACATGACTCACACCTTGGTCATGGTTGATAAATTCACCAAGTGGATTGAAGTGAAGCCTATTCGGAAGTGCGATGGAGCCACAGCTGTGAGTTTCCTGAAGGATGTGATCCGGAGATACGGCTACCCGCATAGCATCATCACGGATAACAGCACGAACTTTGCTGAGGGTGCCATGGTGAGATTCTGCAGAGATAAGCACATCCGGCTATATGTCTCGTCTGTCGCGCATCCCGCCTCCAATGGGCAGGTGGAAAGAGCAAATGGCATGGTGTTTTCAGGCATAAAGCCAAGGCTGATTGAGCCGCTGCTAAAAACACCTGGGTGTTGGCTAGACGAGTTGCCAGCGGTGTTGTGGAGTCTAAGGACTACCCCTAACCGGTCAAACGGCTACACACCATTCTTTTTGGTTTATGGGGCTGAGGTCGTGTTACCAATTGACCTAGAGCATGACTCCCCCCGAGTAACCCTCTATACTGAGGCGGAGGCGAGAGAAGCTCGAGAAGATGACGTTGACCTGCTAGAAGAAGCTAGAGAGCTTACTCTGTCACGTTCAGCTGTTTACCAGCAAAACTTGAGGCGTTATCATAGCCGGAAAGTAGACCCAAGGGTTTTCCGAGAAGGAGACATGGTCCTTAGGCTCGTGTAGCGCACAGCCGGGATGCACAAGCTATCCCCTCCGTGGGAAGGGCCTTTCATTGTGAGCAAGGCTCTACACAATGACGCGTACTACCTAGTAGACGCGCAGCCATCGCAGAAGGACAAGCCGGATAAAGCTGGAGAGGAATCTAGGCGCCCTGGAATGTAGCTCTACTCCGTCGCTTTCATTCGTGAGAAAAAATGTGTATGTACTCTCTTATCCGAGTTAAACTCCTACTCTGCAATCTGAAATTGAACTCGGGGACTGCCCTCGTCCAAACTTGCTCTAAGTGGTTCTATTATGTTCTACTTTTGTCTACTCGGTTGCTCTGCTTAGAATTTCATGAGTACATTTAGTACTGTGTTTAAACCTAAAAGCCAACTCTTCGACTATGCTGCTGTCCGAAACCCGGCTTCATGGCAAGCAAGAGAACAAGCTAGAGGTCAATGAGCACAAGAAAAATGACTAAGGAAAAGATGAGTGCAGGAACCGAGTAGAGCGTTCTTTACTGCTGTTCGTTAACTTCTTTTCGGCTAAGTGGTGGGTAGCGTTACTATGGATGTTTCTAAGTGGCTAAGTATTTGAAACTCCAACTTTAAACTCTTGTGACTCGACTACCAAAAAAGCAACAAGTTGCAGGTAAGAGCTGAGATAAAAAGGAAGAGAGGATAAAAAATGCAACTCGGGGACTTGCATACTAACGCAACCCGGCATCGAGCCGGAATTGCTCAAATTAATAAATTTCAAACTTCAAGGGAAATAAAACTGAGTAGCAACGAAAATGATAATTGTTTGATACATATGCACCCGGCATCCCGGGGATCTGATAAAGTTTTGGAGCATAAGTGTTTTCAGGAGGTTACTAGTTGGAAGTAGCAGTGTTGTCCAAGTTGGCGTTGGCAGCATCGGTCTCGGTGTCGGCAGTGGCTTGCTCGGAGGTGGCAGTGGCTACTGAGATGGGGTCGGTAGCTGAAGTAGAAGCATTGGACTGAGTGCGGAGTAGCGCCGCGTCATCAAGTGCCACGCCAGAAGACGAGCCCAGATCGGGAGCCGCATCCTGGATCACCATCTCGGTGGTGATGGTGGCAACTTGGCTCTCGGTTTCCGGCTCCTCGTCGCTATCCGCAGCAGCCTTGCCCTTCCCCTTCCCGGATCCCTCCTTGGCACCAGTGTTTTCGAAGCAACTCAAGTCCTCCGACTCGGTGTCCTCGTCTTCGTCTTCATCTTCATCTTCATCCTCGCTTTCCACCTCGGTGTCAGGCTCGGTGGGGCCGTCGATGAAGAGGGCAGTGTCCGCGTAGGAGGCGATCTCGTACGCGACTGCCTTGCAGCGAGCCACGCAGTTGGAATCGGAGTACCACTTCGAGTTCTGGCGCATCTCAAGGATGGTGTCGAGGTTCAGGTTCTCATACCAGCTGCATATGAAGAGAAGTAGCAGATCGGCGCCTGCCCGAGCTGCGGACGCACGCCATTTCTTCAGCTCGGCCTTTGCACCGTCGAGCTTATCGGCGAGCGCGCGGATAGTCTTTGGCGCAGACTCACGAGGCCAGAACAGATCGTGAAGCTTGAAGGTTGTGGACACCAGGCTGGTGCCCGTGCCCCTAAGCTGACAGAGCTGTGACTGGATGCTCGTGAGATTATCCTCGATCGTAGACTTGGTGCTCACAGGCAATCCTTTCTCAGCTCGGCTTTCTTGAGCTTTGGCTAGAGCAGGCATGCTAACCGCGCAGAGATCAGGGAAGATATCTGAGAAAGCTATCAGAAAGAGTCAGAAATGGAAACAGAGCAGAAATGAAATCGAGTAGGAAAGAGAAGAAGGAAGCAGCCAAGTATAGAGAAGCGAAAACTTACTGTTGAGGTCAATGAGTAGCGCGTGCAGCTTGTTCTTCCAAGTTTCCTCATCGGCGACATGCCCGTCTTCAAGTTTACGACAGTTGGCCAGCTGGAGCATGAGGTCCGCGTTGCTTTTCTTCAGCACCTCGATTTCCACCTCGAGGGCCTTCTCCTTAGCTTTGGCTGCTGCCTTGACTTGGTCTTTCTCGGCGGCTTGATTTAGGGCATCCTGGAGAGTCTCCTTCAACTTAACCTGCATCTCTTCGGACTCGGCGCGCTCTGCGTCGCGTTCTTTCTTCAGCTCTGCTTCCTGGGTGGCCAGCTGCTGCTGCACCTCGGCAAGCATCAAACAGTTGAGATGCTCTTCACGGAACTGCTTGTTCTCTTCCGCGGAAAGAATAGCACGGTGAGCATAGTAATAGAGGAAAAGGAGAAAAACAAGCAGAGCAGACGGCAACTCACCTTCCAATTGCTTGATGGTGCTATCAGCAGAGGCAACGAAGACATGGCAGTATTCGTGCTCCTTTGCCATCGCCTGAAATTTGCCTGCATAGTAGAAGGAGTTAGAGCAAAGAGCAAACACGGGCGTAAACACAAAACGCATTAACCGAATAGCTAGAAGCTTACTCTCAATTTCTGAAATTTGGAGGGCGCGGTCCACTGCCGCTTGCTCCGTTTCGGCATCACTCTTGCGCTCCTTTTCCAAGGCCTCGAGGCGTCTCCTGACGATGCTATGATTCCAGAGCAGCCTCCGGAACAGGTTCGTCCTCTTCATGAGGCTATTCTGTGAAGAAGAAAGAAAAGGAGTTAGACAATTTTTTGAAGATTTGGCCCGAGAAGACGGCAACTCGGTTGAGTTCGCGTCTACTCGGCCTGAATCTCGGGGACTGGGTAGTGGCTAAGGAGAATAAGAAGAGTAGAAGAGAAGAAGAGTCGCAACTCGGAACAAGCAAACGAAACTTACAGCATATGTCTGCTCGATGTCTTCGGCGGCTTTGCGATGAACGAGTAGCTTCGCAGCCAGCGTGCTTGTGTTGGAGGCAATGGTCATGGGATTGTAGCCCATGTCAGCCTTGTTCCAGTCGATACGCCAGTGGTCCAGCGAGCCCACGGTGGTGCCATACCAAGTCTTGTTGCCATGGGCGGCGCTTTCCCACACCTGGTCGATGAAGCCTACTCGGTCAATCATCTGCTCGAGCCCCTCGGATTGCACCTCAGTCTCTTGGACCTCGCGTGAGTAGAGCGCAAGGGTTTTCTTCTTCTCCGGCAACTTGGCGTCCACTGCTTTGGCGTGGATGCCCTTCGTAAGGGCGATCCACTGCTCGCTCTTGCTCAACTCGATACTGTGCTGCTTGGCCATCTGCAGCATGTAGGGCAGGAAGCTGGGTTGCGGCTGTTGAGCGCTCGATCCCTCGCCCGCGCCAGCAGAACTGCCAGAAGCGCCAATTGTAAGTTGCGCGCTCTTCACGGCAGGCTTCACGGTTAATTTCGGCAGCGGCATCATAGCAGCATCCTGCGCAGCGTTGCGCGGTGGATTCTTGCGAACTGGGGCGTCAGACTGGACGGCCTTCTTGCCGGCAGCATCCGTCTGAGAAGCAGTCTTCTTAGTGCCTTGCTTGGGAGGAGGGCTCGGCGCGGTCTTCTGTGTGCTCTGCTTAGCTGGAGGGCTTGGTGCAGTCTTGGTCTTCTTCGGTGGTCGTGGAGGGTTTGGTGCAGTAGGTGGAGTAACCTGCTGGGTAGGCGGCACAGGGGGCCGGCTACCCGGCGCAGCGTCCGGCTGCGCTTGGCCCTGCGGGTCTTGCTCCACCGCAGTCGTCTCAACCCGCTGCTCGGCAGCGGGATCGGGTCGTACATCTTCTGGTTCTTCTACCCGCGGCTGGGCCGCGGGGTCGTCCTGAACAGCAGCTTCACCTTCCGGCTGCCCCAGGTTCTCGTCTTGCCGCTCAAGGGCGGCATCGTCTTGGTGCTCGGCATCTTGTGCGATATTATCCCCAGCTGAGGCAGCTGGGGGAGAAGGGGGTGTTTCATCTTGAGCAACATCCTGCGCACTCTCTTCTGCGCGGGCCTGCTGCTCCTGGTCCATGTCTTGGGCACCAGCGCCCGTGTCCTCGGCGTTGATGCCTTCTTCTTCTTCCTTCACGGGAGAGGGCGCACGTGTCCTATCCCGTGCTGCTGGCTCGTCCTCATCCTCGGAGAGATCGACGAGTTGCTCGAGGTTGATGACGGATTTCCTCTTGGAGGTAGTGGGAGCTGCAGCCACGTCAGCGTCCAGAGGATCGCTGAAGGAGAAAGGGAGTTCAGAAAAAGAGGAGGAGAAGAGAACACCGAGAAGCAGCAGCATAATGTGACTTAGAGGGAAATTACTTACCCTTTGCGGGTAGGGAGTGGTTTCCTGCTGGAGACCTTCTTCTTCTCGGTCTTCTTGGACTTCTTGGCAGTAGGCTCTTGGGCGCTGCTACCCGCCCTCTTCCGAGTAGTAGGAGCAGCCACAGCAACAGGATCGACGTCGTCTTCTTCGTCCGCCTCGGGGTCATCTGCAGAGTAGAGAAGAAAAAGGAGTTGAGAAACGAAAAGGGATGTTGGATTGCGCTACTCGCAACTAGAGAGGCGAACTCAGTCACCTTCTTCATCGTCCTCGGACCAGTCTCGAATGGACGCATCAACTTGGTGCTTACCCGGTTGTTCGGCGCGAGGGACACAGAGGGTGGCCTGGGTGTCATAGGCGGTCTCGTCGTCTTCTTCTCGGTCTTTGCTCCAGTTGGACTCAAAGCGCTCCTCATTTTCAACGAGCTGGCGGTCAATGTGCTGGAAAGACAAGCAGGCAATACGAACAAGTTGAGCACAAGGCTAAGGAATCCTATCCGGTACGGAATGCAAACACAAAGCATATTTGGCTAAGGTTCTCTACTCAACATGGCGTGCAAACACAAAGCACATAAAGCCAACGAGATTCTAGTGTCGTTCTACTCGGCGCAGCATGCAAAGACTAAGCATACTAAGCTGGAAAGCCACCTACTCGGTATCAGAATGTGGAGATAAAGCATAAAGGGCTAACCTGTTCAATTGGCTTGTCGCGGCTATACGGCATGAAGCCGTATTGCCAGGTGTCGGTGAGGCCAGTCTTCATGATGGAGCGCTCCCAGACGGCCACATCCGCTGTGCTGAGCTCGAAGGTAGTGGTCCTCGTGCAGTCCCTGCTGCCTCCCATGTAGCACATGATGTGGGAGCAGCGCTGAAGCGGGAGCACTCGCCGCGAGATCCAACACGCGATGGGATCATCGCCCTTGAATCCTAGCCCCTTCAGCTCGGCAAGGCGCTGCTCAATCTGAAGGATATTGCCGTGATTCTTCGGCTTGTATTCCCGATTCTGCTGGGTGGGCGGCGTGTTCGTCCACTTGGGGAGCCCAATCCGGTCCGTGACTTGCGCTCCTTCTTCAGCAGGAACATTTTTTACGTAGAGGAAGGTGCGCTGCCACTTGCGCACCGTGTCGAGCCCCTTGATGCGCGGGTGGTTGGCGGAGCCGTGCTGCAGCATCAAAGCGCTTCCTGTCTTCGTCATGGTGCGGGAGCTCTCCGTGCTTCCGGGCTTGGGGACGCTTTGCTTCCGGAAGAAGAAGTAGCGCGCCCAGGTATGCACTGTTGGGCGCACGCCTAGGAACGCCTCGCAGACCACGGCCTGGTACGCGAGCATCACCACGGCGTTGGGAGGCAGGTGGTGCGGTTGCAGCCCGAAGTGGTTCAAGAAATCCTTCAAGAAATCGGACACCGGCAGGCCGAATCCTCGCTTGAAGTGGGCGAGGAAGACGACGAACTCGTCCGCCTCCAGTGTGGGGACGATTTCGCCGTCCGGCTGCCTACACCGCACGCCGGGAGGAACACGGCGGGTATTGACCAACCATTGGTAATCCTCCGCCGTGACCTCAGATCCCGCCCATCCGGCGCGGGCGTCATCGTCTCCGCGAGCCATGAGGAGAAGATGCTTGGGGGGAGATCTAAGGGAGTTTCAGGTGGAGGGAGTGCTTTCTGTCTCTCTGGCGTCGCACGGAGCAGCGGCACGGCAAGGATGCGCGGCGGCGTAGTGCTCTGTGGCGGCGGAGAAACTAAGGGGCAGGAGATGAATGCGAGCAGGAAAGAGAAGAAGGAGTTACCGAGGGGGTATTTATCTCTCCCCTCGGGTTGTCGTTACCAGCAGAGTTAGTGGGATCAGTTGTGTGTGGAGATCGTGAGACGTGGGATGCGAGCCGTTTAGAAACGCACACAACGCATAATGCGCGCGTAACGGGTGCAATTGATCCCACGTCGAGATCGTGGGTTGATAAATCCAGTTGAAGTGACCTAACGGGCCAGTGGGCCCAGGTCGCAGTGATAGGCGCGTGGCCTATCATATCCCAGGCACCGAGGCTTCGGGGGTACGAGGGCGTGACACGTGCCCGGTAGCGATGCGGAGAGATGGATTTGCTCTGCCACAGTTAGATTCTGTTCAGGATTTTGCTAAGTTTTCTTACTCGGCGTCAGAGAAGAGAACTAGTGCTATTCGGAGAAGAAGATACTCGAGCCAGAGTTGAGGGCTACTCGGAGGTGCTACTCCGCATCTTACGGTTCGAAGGCAAATATTTGTTTTAAGCTGGAAGAGCCCAGTGAACAAGTTCGCAGGACTCTACCAGCTTCGGGGACTAATGTCGGGGGGTTACCCCCGAGTAGGGTAAAGGCAAGTGCTAAGGGCAAGGTCAGAAGAGACGTTTGGCAGAGTAGCTAGCTACCCGGTACACGCTACCCGGTCGACTGCTATTCGGCCATGCACGCTGATGGCCAGGAGAAAGAATCAAGGAAGTTATGTTCCTCCGAGTAGAGGAAGTAGTCCGAGTAGAGGGAGTGAGTTCCTACTTGGGCCAGAAGTCAAAGGAGACGTTCTGACACAGGATCCCGCTTATCCTGGGTCCGTACTGGTGCACTGTTCATCTGCAGAGCGCGTGCTTATCCGCGCCAGGGTGTCAGCAGGATGGCGCAGGTTAGGGGTCCTACCCTGTTGCTGTGGCAGTGATAACAGAACGTCATCTTGCTTTTGCACAACGACTTTGCACACAAGACAAACTAGGAAGCCAAAGCTGTCAGCGAGAAGCTAGAAGTGTGCAGTGTGCACACTATGTCGACATCTGTTTGTACTTTTCCCTATTGGCTGTATTCGGCTGGGCACCAGTATATAAGGTGCCCTGCCTCCTCCTGTGCGAGGGTCGCTGCGTCGGAGAGAACACTTAGCATACACATCACGTAGAGAGAAGAGTGTCTACTCGGCTGTAGGCCAAAACTGTACTGTGGCTACTCGGTGACACACACATATAAAGAGAGAAAGGCAGGAGTAGGGGTTTTACCTCCACACGAGGGCCCTGAACCTGGGTAGATCTTTTTGTTTGAAGTGCTTGACTCATCCCACACGCGGCTACTCGCTGCATGATCCCTCCCCGAGCACCTCCAGTGTCCATCGACCCCAACAGATTAGCCATCCTATGGCATCTGCCGTGATACCACCACGACATGAACTTTCATGAAGCATGTTTGCTTGCATATTTGATATTTCTTACAACATGAATTGTATATTGCTACTCATTTCTAGTATTAATCATTTGATTATATGTAGCATGAATAATCCTCCTTTATATCCCATGATTGTTTCAATATGCAAAACCCATCTTAGTTTTATCACCTTCATACTCGAGGATGAGCATGGGTTAAGCTTGGGGATGTTGATGCATGTAAAATGCATAGATGAATTTTGCATATTTTCACATGGTTTTCTATTACATATTGCATCATATAAGGGTATAATTCAATGTTTTATACTATTTTGCGGTTAAATTACAAAGTCCCCCAACTTTTATGGAATTAACCCTGCCTGTCAGAAACCCCGTTTTCTATATTTTTGACGTTTCAGGGGGCAAACTTCCGCGAAACCACATGAAAATCTGCGGGGGTCATTTTTTTGGAAGGAGAAGACTTGCGGGCAAAGGATCCACGAGAATTGGGCAAGGAGGCCCAAAAGAGCACCCTCCACGCAGCCAGATTTCTTGGCCGCATGAGAGGACCCCTTTTGGCCCCTGTGTCCCCAATTCCTTCCATTTTCGACTTACCGACTCCGTCTTGACCTAAAACCGACTATAAAAAGGGTCCCCCATACCCTTACAGAGAGGAACGCCGCCGAAACACCGAAACACCGAAACAGAGACCAGAAGTTCCAGATTGGAGGGGAAAACTCCGGCAGGGCGCCGCCGGTGTGATCTCCTACCCCTCCAACGTCATCTCCATTGACATCTCCATGAAGAGGGAGTAGTCCACCCCAGGGACTATGGGTTTGTGGAAGTAGCAATTGTATCTCTCTCTCTCTATGTGCTTACTAATTAGATCCGTATGAGCTGCCTCACATGATTACGGGCACCGTTGTAATTCCTATGTGGTGGATCTTTTCTATGAGTTATTGAATCTGAGATTGCAATTGTTTCTCTTGAGTTATTTGAGTAGATGTATCTTATGTACCCCGTTCTTATTTGCTAGCTTTGATCAATCTAGTTCGTGTAAGTGTGTCTGGGTGATGGGTGCATTAGTTCGAGTAACTGGGGGGCGGCTAGTGCTGTGAAAGTGACAGAAGTTCAGCGATCCACTTAGGTTTTGTTAAACCTTTCTTAGTTACCTCACTAGGGATAAAAAGGAGTACCTTGTGAAAGCTCATGATCCCTCTAATGATTTTGGTGATGATGATAACACGGATATCTCCTATCTAACATGTGGTTCAGCCTGTGCAGCTATTATCTTAGATGATCATCGTTATATCCTCGTCAAAAGATCAAAGAGAAGCTCTCTATTGTGGAATTACAGCCACCGGATTTTTCAGTATAAAGGGCGGAAATTCCGGAACTTAAGGAGCGGATTATCCGGCCCTCTCGCCGGAAATTTCCGGCCTCCTATCTGGCTTCCACGAAAACGACAAGTGTTTGTCTGCCCGCGCACAGAAGCCAGGGCGGAAATTTGCCCCGGAAATTTCCGGGCAAAAATCCGGCGTTCAAGGACTTAGCAGAAATTGGACTACTTCATGTTGCCCGCGCACAGAGATGGGGGCGGAGATTCAGTCCGGAAAATTCTGGGCCCGGACATTTCAATTATCCGCCCCCCGGATATTTCAATATTCCGGGCATCGAAGTCCTTAGCCATTTTCCTATCATAAGTTGATGCCCGCGCACAGAAGGTGGGGCGGAAATTTGCCCCGGAAATTTCCGGAGCAAATCTCCGGCCCTTGGTCCTTTGCAATTTTTCTTCAACATGTTGATGCCTACGCACAGAGATGGGGGCGGAAATTTCCGCCCCCGGATTTTTCAATTATCCGCCCCCCGGAGTTTTCAAATATCCGGTCAACTCACACCGGAATATTCCGGCCTTTACCCCGGAAATTTCCGGTCCCGCGGGACTGCAACGGTCAGAATTTGGAGGAGCCTATAAATAGCTGTCTTCTTCCTCTAGATAGGTAGCTCGTCCATTCCTCTCTCTCCTCCATTGTTGTAGAGCTCAAAACGCCCCGATCTCTCTCCTCCTCCAACCAAACTCGATGCCCTTCAAGGATCTCATGGAGGAGTATTAGATCTACCTTTCCACCAAGCCAAAACGTGTGTACCCACACCACAACTCTCGGGATCTTGTAATCTCTTGGTTGCTTTGTCATCCAAGGGAAACCCTAGTGCTTGTAGCTTCCACCTTGTAGCAAGAAGCTTCGATTGTTGAGAGCCTCCATCTCACTTGTGGAGTAGCCTCAACCCCCTTGTAAAGGTTTGGTCAACGCCTTCAAGTCGACCTCATAGTGGAAACGAGCATCTCTCTCACCGGAGAAGCTCAAGGAGAACAAGGTGTGCACATCCGTGCTATTGAGGAGCGCCTAGGTGGCTCCCCACCTCTCCAACGTAGACGTACTTCTTTTAAGAAGGAACTACGGGAAACATATCCTTGTCTCCGTGTTTTCACTTGTTGTTCTCTTGTACCGTTCCTTTATATCCGCTGCTACTTGCTTCGTATCACCTAGGTTACTCATTTAGTTGCACATCTAGGTAATCAAGTATTTACTTTCTTAAAAGCCCCCACTAAAAGTTGAAAAGAATTAAAATTTGTAGGTCACCTATTCACCCCCCCCCTCTAGTTGACCATATTGAACTTTCAATTGGTATCAGAGCCTCGGCTCTTTTATCGGGCTTAACCGCCTAAGAGTAATCATGGTCAACGGGGATGATCCCGAATCTTCTAAGGAGGAGCTCTCCAAAATGGCTGACACTATAGCCAACCTTGAGACAACGGTTTGTACCATTCAAACCCAATTGTCCAAGGTTAGCTCTAGTGTGGGCTCGGAGGTTTCCTCCATCAAGAAGATGTTGGAGAACATGATGGGTAGAACCAAGGAGCCGTCTCACTCACCCCATGTCACCGATGAGGATAGTTCGGATGAGGAAACAAATCCGGATATTTCCGAAATCGAAGAAAACATTGCCAAAGCTAAGGCTAAAGCCGCACAAAAGGCTAAAGCCAAAGCTAAGGAGAGTGACGGTGGCTCCAAGTCTCAAACGGCTAATGGTTCGGGGTCCAATTCTAAAGTTCCACCACCACAAAACTATGATTCTATCCACCCAATCGTTTCCATGCCACACATCCTTAATGTTGGAGTTCCACCCATCCTTAACACTAACGAATTTTCCTCTTGGAAGTTTGAAATGGAATCTCACATTTCAGGATCGTGTACGGCATTGTGGAGAAGCGTGATCCATGGATTTCATCCTCATGATCCAAGCAACTTGACTCCAAGGGAGGATGTTGAATCTCAACTCAACAAAACTGCTCTTGTTATTATCCAGAAGGCTCTCCCAAGGGAGCATCTCACTCACATTCGCGGTTGCAAGACCGCCAAGGAAGCTTGGGACAAACTTGATACCTTGTTTCAAGGAAATGCTAGTATTCAGTCCTCCAAGTATGATGTGGCCATTGATAACTCCGAGAACTTCGTTATGCAAGAGGATGAGACTCCTGAAGAGCTCTATAGACGAGTTGTCACTCTCGCCAATCAACTGAGAGACTTTGGCAAGGAAGAGATCACGGATGAATGGATAAAGAGGAAGTTTGTCAAGGCTATCACACCCTTCGAGAAGAATCTCGCCACTAGCATCCGGACAAGAGCGGACTACAATACTCTCAACTCCATAGGTGTTCTTAGTGAGTTCATCGCAATCTCTCTCTCACACAAGAGTGCGGATGATGCTCTAGCTCGCTCTAGAGGGATAGGAAAGTCTCCCAACCTTGCATTGAAGTCAACGGCAATGGCTCGAGTTGATGAAAGTGAAGAAGATGATGATGATGAGGAAGACTATGAAGATACTTACACAGGAGCTCACAAGTGCATTTCCCTTGCTATGCATGGATATTGGAAGAGATGGGAAGCTCACAAGACCGGATCTCCAAGGCCTCCACGAAACAAGAACTACAAGAAGAAGGGGGAGCGACCAAGGACATGCTATAATTGTGGTAGCGCTAACCACTTCGTGAAGGAGTGCCCCTTTGAGCCAAGAGAAGAAAACAAAGGCAAGCTCATTCGCAAGAACAAGACTAAGCCTCCTCAAAACAAGAACTTTGCAAGGAAGGTGCCAAGAGCTCTCTACGTTCAAGAAGGGGCGGTTCTTGAGACTTACATCTCCGGAGATGAAGGAGAAGATGAGGTAGTTGGAGTTGCTCACATCGCCAAGGCCACCGCATCCTCACCTTCAATCTCTCTATTCGAATCCCCCAATGAGAATGTGGCTACCCGACCTACATGTCTTATGGCAAAAGCCACTTCGGTATGCTCTCCCAACTCCAAGACCATTGTCACTAACCCTCCTTCGTTATTGGATTGTGTTGAAAATGCATGTGAGAAGGATAGTGAGTCTAATGAGTTAAGCATATGGCTATCTAGCCTTAAGGGTGAGACTAAGGAAAAGGTGAACTCCCTTTTGGGGCAACTTGATGAGGCTAACTCTCTTGTTGATGAAAAGGAGGAGATCATCATGACCTTAGAAAGCCATGGAGGTCACACTTGCAATGAGCAAGAGCTTGAAAAAGCTCTTGATAATGAGCGTTCCATTCGTGCCTCACTTGAGGAGAAATTGTCTTGTCTTGAAGAAAACTTTGCCATAAGTGTCTCTAAGCTTAGGAAGGAAAATGCTCAATCTCTTGCCTTAATTAAAACTCTTGAGCATGAAGAATTGAAGCTAGGAATTGCTCACGAGGAACTTGGTACTCGTTATGAAAAACTTGAAAAGGAGTTCATGTCTCTTAAGGAAATTCATGACAAGTTAACCAAATCTCGTGACAATCTTCTAGCTCAACAATCAAACAAGCAAGTTGTATCCACTTCACTTTCTAGCTTGAATGTCTTGTCTAGCAATTCTTGTAGTACAACTAATCTTGTAGGAAATGAGAAGAGTTCCCATGAGATTGATTCTCAACGTGCCAACAATGGAAAGGAGGGACTTGGCTACATAGCCAAGTCAAAGAAGAAGTACAAGAAGAAGAACAAGAAGAGAGTCACCTCCTCCTCACAAGAAGTAAGATTTGTGAAAGAGGGAGAGGTGACCAAAGGGAAGGAGACCAACACCATTGTGGGTGGTGAGACCTCTAGGGGGAGCACCACTCACAATAACTTTGCCGGGAAATATAATCCATCTTATGTTCTTATGAAGTCTAGAGATGGTCATGTTTATGCTAAATATGTTGGTACTTCTTATGGTGACGATTATCATTGGAGTATTTGGGTTCCTAAGACCCTTGTCGCTAACATGAGAGGACCCATTCAAAGATGGGTCCCTAAATCAAGCAACTAATCTATTGTAGGGAAGTGCTTCCGGTTCGAGCAAATGGACGGTAGATAGTGGTGCATCCCAACATATGACCGGAAGCAATGACGCAATGAGTGATATTCATCCTCCATTACCTCATCTCAATTGCGTTACTATTGGTGACAACTCCGAACTAAAGGTATTGGGACGAGGCAAGGTAGCAATCTCAAATGACTTGTCAATTGAGAATGTTCTTCTTGTTGAGTCCCTTGGCTACAATCTCATCTCGGTTCTTCAACTTGCTAAAAGTGGTTTTACCTCTTTCTTTAATAAGGAGAATGTGATTGTCACTTGGGAAACGACTCTTAAAGTAGCCTTTGTTGCGCATGTCGAGAACGGCATGTATGTAGTGGACTTCTCCAAAGGAGACACGTGTGCCGCGACATGCATAATGGCTAAAGTTGATGTGGGTTGGCTATGGCATCGCCGGTTAGCCCACACCAATATGAGGACGTTGCATGACCTTCAAAGTGGCAATCACGTTCTAGGACTAACAAATGCTAAGTTTGCCAAAGATCGTGTGTGTAGCTCTTGCGTTCTAGGAAAGCAACATGGAGAAGCACATCCCACCAAGACAAACATCACTACATCAAGAATCCTCGAGCTCATTCACTTGGACCTCTTTGGTCCTCTATCATATGATAGTCTTGGAGGCAAGAAGTATTGCTTGGTGATTGTGGATGATTACTCACGATATTGTTGGGTGTACTTCTTCAAGAGAAAGAGTGAGACTCAAAAGCGGGTCATCGAGTTCATCACTTTGGTGGAAAGACAACATAATACAAGTATCATGGCTATCCGAAGTGATAATGGCTCCGAGTTCAAGAACTACACCGTTGAGGGGTTTCTTAGTGAGGAAGGCATTGCTCATCAATATTCCACTCCCTACACACCTCAACAAAATGGTGTGGCGGAGAGAAAGAATCGGACTCTTATGGATGCGGCTCGTACCATGATTGCAGAGTTCTCTTCTCCTTACAACTTTTGGGCCGAGGCCGTCTCCACCGCTTGTCATGCTAGCAACCGATTATATCTCCGCAAGATTTTGAACAAGACCCCCTATGAGATTCTCACGGGCAAGAAGCCGGACGTTTCATACTTCAAGGTCTTTGGATGCAAATGCTTCATTCGCAAAAGAGGGAAACGCTTGTCAAAGTTCGAGACTAAATCCTATGAGGGTATCTTTGTTGGTTATGCCACAAACTCTCACGCCTATAGAGTCTACAACAAATCCACCGGACAAGTTGAAGAAGCTATAGACGTGGTGTTCGATGAGGATAATGGGTCCCAAGGGGGCCGTATAGATCATGGTTTTGTAGGAGATGCAATCCCTCCCATCGTCATAAGAAGAATGGGGATTGGTGAAATAATACCCATTGAGGAACACCGGATGACGGAGGGAGAAGGACTATGCTCTACTCAAGTGGAGCCATTGACTACATCCATTGATAACCATGCTACCCAACAAGATGCACCAAGCCCTCATGCCTCACCACAAGGCCAAGCAAACAATCAAGGCCAAGCTCATAATGAAGAACAAGATACACATGGTGATGATGTAATTCATCACATAAGGGATCCACCTCCCATCAATGATCAAGACCAAGGTGGACATGTCTCCGATGATGAAGGTGATGATCAAGTACTATCCAAGGAAACTTTGGAGGAGATGCTAGCTCGTAGAGCAAAGAGAAGGCTAGATAATCTTGCTCGTGCCGGTCACACGGAGGACATGATTCTTGGACAAGTTCGTGGAAGGGTCGTCACAAGAAGGCAACTAGCGGACTTTAGCAAAGCTCATGCATTCGTCTCTCACATTGAGCCAAAGAAGGTCTATGAAGCTCTTGAAGATCAAGATTGGCTTGAAGCTATGCACGATGAACTCAACAATTTCGAGCGCAACAAAGTGTGGAAATTGGTTCCAAGGCCCAAAGATTGCAAGAACGTCATCGGCACTAAATGGATCTTCAAGAAAAAACAAGACAAGGACGGCATCATCATCCGCAACAAGGCTAGATTGGTTGCTCAAGGCTTCTCTCAAGTCGAAGGTGTCGATTTCGGTGAAACATTCGCTCCCGTTGCTCGTCTTGAATCTATTCGTATCTTACTTGCATATGCCTCTCATCATAACTTCAAATTGCAACAAATGGATGTTAAAAGTGCTTTTTTGAATGGTCCCATCCATGAGTTGGTTTATGTCAAGCAACCTCCGGGTTTCGAAGATCCCAACCACCCCGATCATGTCTACAAACTCAATAAGGCACTATATGGGCTTAAACAAGCTCCACGTGCGTGGTACGAGCACCTTAAAGAGTTTTTGGTAGATCGTGGGTTCAATTTTGGTTTAATCGATCCCACCCTTTTCACCAAAAAGGTCGGAGGCGACTTGTTCATATGCCAACTCTATGTGGATGATATCATCTTTGGTTCCACTAACGTTGCATTCAATGATGAGTTTTGCAAGCTTATGACGGACAAGTTCGAGATGTCTATGATGGGAGAATTGGAGTATTTTCTTGGCTTTGAGATCAAGCAACATCCAGAAGGCACATTTATTAAGCAAGCCAAGTATACTCAAGATATGCTCAAGAGATTCAATATGCATGATGCTAAACCTATGAAGACTCCCATGTCCACGACTACTGATTTGAAACCCGATCCGAATGGTAAAGAGGTAGATCAAAAGGTATACCGCTCCATGATTGGCTCTTTGCTTTACCTTTGTGCATCTAGACCCGATATTATGTATAGCGTTGGTAAATGTGCAAGGTTTCAAGCCTCCCCAAGACAAAGTCACCTTGAAGCAGTTAAGCGTATCTTTCGATATTTAGTTCATACCCCAAACTTTGGTCTTTGGTATCCCAAGGGTTCAAGCTTTCAGCTCATTGGGTATTCGGATGCGGACTATGCGGGAGAGAAGACGGATAGGAAATCTACATCCGGAAGTTGTCAATTTCTTGGCCGCTCATTGGTATGTTGGTCGTCCAAGAAGCAAAACTGCATTGCTCTCTCCACCACTGAGGCCGAATACATCTCCGCGGCTAGTTGTTGTGCTCAATTACTTTGGATGCGGCAAACATTGAGAGATTATGGCATCATCTTCGACAACGTTCCTCTCTTGTGCGATAATGAGAGTGCCATCAAGATCGCCTACAATCCCGTTCTTCACTCCAAGACGAAGCACATTGAGATACGGCATCACTTCATTCGGGATCATGTTGAGAAGGGTGATATTGACCTCTCCTATGTTGCTACCAAGGATCAACTCGCGGATATCTTCACGAAGGCCCTTGATGAACCAAGATTTCGGGGTTTGAGGAATGAACTAAATGTGATCGATGCGTCTAACTTCTCTTGAACCCTTTCATGCATACCTTCACTATATGTGCTATCTAGTCTAGATGTAGGCATGGACATAGGGGAGCGTAGTTCAACTCATGAACAAACACTCCACCTATCATGCATAAAACAATCAAAACGTAATGCATATCTAGTCAGTTCGTGACTTATTGTGCTTAAAAACGTGAGTGATACTCTTGAGTCCAAGATACATCTTCGCGGCTCCTTGGTGTCACTCAAACACGGTGGCTCCGGCCACCAACTTTTTCCTTTGAATGTGTTTTGTTTGATGTTTTCCTCGTGTTTGTTCGATTATTTGTGTTTTCCGTTTTTGGAGGCTCACGTTTTGATCCATCTTCCACCAAACTCGGATGGCGTTGGCACTCCGGAAATTCCGGTTCTGGACCGGAATATTCCGGCCCTCAGACGTTTGACCCAGAAATTTCGCTAACTTCCGTTGTGCCCGCTCGCAGAAGGCACACCGGAAATTTCAGCGGAAATTTCCGGACCAAATTTCCGGGGCCCGGAATATTCCGTGTCTTAAGCCACGGAAATTTCCGGAGTTAGATTTGGACTCGAATAATTCCCCAACTATCCAGCGTGCCCGCTCGCAGAAGGCACACCGGATATTTGGGCGGAATATTCCGGCCCAAATCTCCGGACGCCGGAATATCCGGTATTAATGCCGGAAATTTCCGGTGCTCTTGGTCTGGGGCTATATAAGGACGACGGGAGGGAGCAGTCCGCGTTGCTTCCCTCCCCTCGTCTCTCCACTCGCCCCCAGCCAGCCGCCGCCGCCTCCAAGACCTCCGGGAGGCCTATTCGCCTCCCCTCTTCATCCTCTCCTTTTCCCTTGCGGATCAAGAGACCGCACGTCCTTTCCTGATTCATGGATCCCGGTACGTGTTTGTTTTCTCCGCAATTTTGGGTTGAGTAGATGCATTGTTCCTCTATCTTGTGTTATTCATGTTCTCGCATGGTTCTTTGCTCAACAAAGTACCATATATTCTCAAGTATTCATCCTCGTACTAGATTCCTCGTTCTAGATTCGTTATAGGCCCAGATTCAGATCTGAATTCGAAAATCCTGAAGGCCGGAAATTTCCGCCCAGGGCCAGAATTTCCGCACGCCGGAAATTTGCCCTGAGGCCGGAATTTCCATCCTCCGGAATTTCCGTGTCCATGACCGGAATTTCCGGCCTATACTGAATCTCCAACAGAACTCCACGATATTCCATTCCTCAATTCGTGAGCCCCTGGTTTTGATTCTTGTTTGTTTTTTCTTTGGATTTTTTCTGCTTTCCTCGCAGATGGTTCCACCTCTAGGTCTGGCAAGCTGCTCAGTTCCCGCAAGCGCCTCCGTCACCTGACAGAAAATGAGGAGGGGACCTATGTAGAAGACAATGAGACTCGCCGGCGTGAAAGAGATACTCAGAGAGCATATGAGCAGCAACGTGATGCTGATCGGGCGGCTCGCCGAGGTGGTAGGCAGCAAGGCAAGGCCACTCTCAATGTGGGCACCATGCCCATTGTAGAGTTTAAGGCATGGCGTGCCAAGGCTTGGTACACGGAGGGTCCTCAGGACCCCACTATTGACTCGTGCTTTTGGCACGTTGAGCAGGAGACCCTCTTCAAGCAAGTGTACACCGTAATGAGAAAACCAGTGTGCCCCATGAAGGTGATCAATTTTGCTCATCTAGATGCCCACCCAGATTACTTCAACAACTCTGTTCAGCTTGCTGAGGTTCTTGGTATGCGTCCGCTTATGGAGACTCGGTGCTCCTACAACACCACCTACATCCAGCAGTTCTATGCCACTCTAGTCATTGATGATTCTGAAGAGATTGGGATGACTTGGATGTCTGGCCCTCACATGCTCACTGCAAACTTTCATGACTTTGCCACTGTACTTGACTATCCGTTTGCTGGCCTCAACACTCCACAGGGCCACCGCATGCACATCCATGGGGAAGAGTATGAGAAGAACAGGCTTGCTGAGCTCTATGGTTCTCAGGGTACAATTGGATCAGCTAAAGGCCTCTTCGCAGTCTATGATATCCTCCTGCGCATGCTCAGGGAGTCCATTGCTCCAAGTGGGGGAAACAATGATGCTATTCGTGGTGGCTTGGTCAACCTTATGCACCACGCCTTCTTGACCTTCTCTGGGACTGATATGACTGATATGGAGGCTCACAGGATTGATGTGATGGTTTCATTTTCAATGAGATCCACTATGCTCTCTTCCATCGCAAGGTGCCTCCATATGCCCCCTACATCATGAAGCTCATCAAGGCACGCTATCCTGAAGCACTCCGAGAAGACTTGGAGTTAGACTGTGAGGATCACAAGGACGTCAATCTCTATAAGAAGTCCGCCCACACGCAGCAGGCCGCTCATAATGTTGGCGCATCTGGATAGGGACACAGGGATGCTCGCATGCGTCCTCCTCCTCCTGGCAAGAAGAAGCGCTCGTGGCTTGCTCGTGCTGTTGAGAAGGTGCTGAGCTTGATGGTTTGCGTCCACAAGGAGAACTACGTTGCCTATGTGGAGCGTCGCACTATTTTAGAGAACCAGCACCACATCATGACTGCCCTCAAGACTCCCACTGTGCCACCTCTTCCTCCTCCTCGGGTTGCGTACAAGAACTGGAACAACCGTGACGTTGACTGGGATATCGGTGTTGATGAAGATGAGGACATGGAGGATGCCACCGACAGTGAAGCTGAAGAGGAAGAAGAGGACGCCCAGGCCTAGAGTGTGCTCCATGGGATGTAGCTCTCTCTTTTCTCTTTTTGGTGTCTTGATGCCAAAGGGGGAGAAGATTTAGATGATCGTGGGGATTTGCTTGGGAGGGTTTCTTTCGTTCTTTGTTGCCATTTCCGTTTTCGTGCGTCTTTTTCGAACTTCGTTCTACCGTACTCATCTTTTATGTTGAACTATTATTATTGGGAGGCATGTCTCCTATATATGCTATCTGTGACGTTTTCATATCCTGCATAGTTAGCTTTATTCCCCGCAAATACCCGTGTTGTCATCATTCACCAAAAAGGGGGAGATTGAAAGCTCATGATCCCTCTAATGATTTTGGTGATGATGATAACACGGATATCTCCTATCTAACATGTGATTCAGCCTGTGCAGCTATTATCTTAGATGATCATCGTTATATCCTCGTCAAAAGATCAAAGAGAAGCTCTCTATTGTGGAATTACAGCCACCGGATTTTTCAGTATAAAGGGCGGAAATTCCGGAACTTAAGGAGCGGATTATCCGGCCCTCTCGCCGGAAATTTCCGGCCTCCTATCTGGCTTCCACGAAAACGACCAAGTGTTTGTCTGCCCGCGCACAGAAGCCAGGGCGGAAATTTGCCCCGGAAATTTCCGGGCAAAAATCCGGCCTTCAAGGACTTAGCAGAAATTGGACTACTTCATGTTGCCCGCGCACAGAGATGGGGGCGGAGATTCAGTCCGGAAAATTCCGGGCCCGGACATTTCAATTATCCGCCCCCCGGATATTTCAATATTCCGGGCATCGAAGTCCTTAGCCATTTTCCTATCATAAGTTGATGCCCGCGCACAGAAGGTGGGGCGGAAATTTGCCCCGGAAATTTCCGGAGCAAATCTCCGGCCCTTGGTCCTTTGCAATTTTTCTTCAACATGTTGATGCCTGCGCACAGAGATGGGAGCGGAGTATTGGGGCGGAAATTTCCGCCCCGGATTTTTTAATTATCCGCCCCCCGGAGTTTTCAATTATCCGGTCAACTCACACCGGAATATTCCGGCCTTTACCCCGGAAATTTCCGGTCCCGCGGGACTGCAACGGTCAGAATTTGGAGGAGCCTATAAATAGCTGTCTTCTTCCTCTAGATAGGTAGCTCGTCCATTCCTCTCTCTCCTCCATTGTTGTAGAGCTCAAAACGCCCCGATCTCTCTCCTCCTCCAACCAAACTCGATGCCCTTCAAGGATCTCATGGAGGAGGATTAGATCTACCTTTCCACCAAGCCAAAACGTGTGTACCCACACCACAACTCTCGGGATCTTGTAATCTCTTGGTTGCTTTGTCATCCAAGGGAAACCCTAGTGCTTGTAACTTCCACCTTGTAGCAAGAAGCTTCGATTGTTGAGAGCCTCCATCTCACTTGTGGAGTAGCCTCAACCCCCTTGTAAAGGTTTGGTCAACGCCTTCAAGTCGACCTCATAGTGGAAACGAGCATCTCTCTCACCGGAGAAGCTCAAGGAGAACAAGGTGTGCACATCCGTGCTATTGAGGAGCGCCTAGGTGGCTCCCCACCTCTCCAACGTAGACGTACTTCTTTTAAGAAGGAACTACGGGAAACATATCCTTGTCTCCGTGTTTTCACTTGTTGTTCTCTTGTACCGTTCCTTTATATCCGCTGCTACTTGCTTCGTATCACCTAGGTTACTCATTTAGTTGCACATCTAGCTAATCAAGTATTTACTTTCTTAAAAGCCCCCACTAAAAGTTGAAAAGCATTAAAATTTGTAGGTCACCTATTCACCCTCCCCCCCCCCCTCTAGTTGACCATATTGAACTTTCACCTTGTTACCGGGGATTTGAAGTGACACTAATAAATCTCCTTGACTAGATCTAGCAAGTTCTTACTTCAACTTCATGTCATATTGCTTAAAGCTATACTCTGGTTTTTCCTTAATTGTCTAGGTGTTATGATTTACTTCGCATCTTGGTGGAGTATAAGAGGGATCAATATGACCGTAGAGATCTCTATGCTAGGACGTGATTCCCATATGAAAGTACTCAATGTTAAACATGTTATTGTAATCTCACATGTAATTCTTTATGTCCACCGTCTACCACTTTATTTGAGAGAATGCAAGTGCGAAACCATGAACCACGGTCCTATTTTAATTATAAGAAAACACTCTAGTTACTTTGCTGCAATTTACTTTACTTGCACTTTACTTTACTTGCATCTCCAATTCGAATTTACATTATCTCCATCACCACTTGCATCACAAAAATACAAAAACAATCCATTGCATATTTATTTTCTCATTTGCATTTAGTAGTAGATTTAATTATTGCACATTTACTTTCAGTTCTGCATTGCAATTTAGAAGTCTCACACCTTGTGCTTGACAACCACTTGGTGAGGTTGAGTGCACAAAATTCTCTACTTGTTTGCAGGATCCTGGAGGAAGCTTGGAAGACAACTGCTGAAATACTGGCTCCCCAAGAGTTCGATATAAACCCTCGAGTCACCCTCGTGAGGAAGAAGGCTTGCCACTAGCTACACACTCTGCACTTGGAGTCTCAGCCTAGCCATCACTTGTCCTCCTACTGGTCGATTCAACCTTGGTTTCTTTTCGGAGGGAAAACTACCTGCTACACTCTTCACAACATTTCTCTTGGGGTTTACCAACGAGGGCATTAAGGCCATCATGCGCCACTGAAGCGGTGGACTACGAAGGAGGAGAAAAATGGCAACTTTGGGCGCGAGTTCGTCAGATGCGAGAGTAGGTCATAGGGGCAGGTTGATCTTGGTTCCTCTCGGATCCTTTAGCTCTAAATTTTTCGTTTCCAGATCTGGGTTCTCTTCTTGCATCCATGGAATTGGGATTTATGCTTCATTATTTCGTTTTCAGATCGTGAAAAATGCAATCATTTCGAGTGGATGGATGAGTATGTGGAGAGGCTTCAAAGGGAGGGCTTGATTGATTTAAAGGGGGCTCCAACCCTCGAGCTCAATCTGCCTCCATCCGTGAAGAACATGGGGAATGAAGAGTTGAAGGGTGCTCCGACAGTGGGGGATGCAGATCTGAAGGGTGAATTGAAGAAGATGAACAAGAACTTGAAGCATATGATTCAAGTGATGCAACAAGCAAATATGATAGCTTTAGTCTTTTATTTTTGCATTGTTGCTGTAGGATTTGTGTACGTGCTGGTCAACCCTCGTTAGAGATGTCGTGTACTGTTAACTGTATATTAAGTCCATGTCATGAAACCTTAATGCGATGGATTTCAATGCGCACATCTCAAGATCATCTAAGTTTGTTTGTTACTGTACCTAGTTTTTTAGTTGACCAGATGACAGTTAGCACTACTTGCGCAGCACAAATACCTCTAGATCATCTCTTCTTTAGTTCAGTTTAGCTTCAGTTTGGTTACACCGAGTTCTAGGAAAAATCCACAAACACGCGATGCTCTGGGTTATTTTTGTTTCAATGATTCAAAGAGATTTCATTTATTTGAGGTTTCATTTCCCACCCTCTTCTATTTGCTGGAGGTGATAGTAAAATACAAATTGTTCACAAAATGCAAAGGGTTTTAAGAATGCCAAAAAAGGAAGGAAAAGAATATTATTTTTCTTTTTTCCACAAGTTAGTTGTCATGCACGTGCAAAAAAATGAGTTAATTTTTCGACTAGTTTGATATCTAACCTTATTTAGTTCACAAATATGTTTTGATTTTCTGTCCTTATCTCAGCATACACAGAACTAGTTCATAAATTTGTCTTACTTACATTTTAGTTTGGGTTCTTTTCTTTTTCACAAACTAGTGTAACTACTAGTTCAAATATAGGAAAGAAAAGATAAAAAAAGGTTGCGTCTACTCTAGACGGCTGCGTTGTATGTGCTCTTACTCGTGCCTTAATTAACTTGGGGCTAACCACTTGGAAATAATATGAATACAGATAAAAAGAACACATCACGCACGGCCAACGATAAGTAACTTAGATATGGGATTCTTAGATCCCTACATAGTACGATACATAGTACGGGGAACACATGATAAACGGTACATAGCACGGTACACTGGCTAGTATCGGCAACACTACGGGCGCGCAACACTAACACCGTCTGGACTTCACCGTCGTCGTCTTCACTCCTTGTTGCCTCCGTACTCGTCGTCTTCACTACTCCTCGACACCGTCATCGCCAAGATAGTAGGGGAGGGTGTGCATGTGGTTTTCCTCGGGGAAGATTATCTCGAAGTCGGTGTACATGTTGTAGGTCGTGAATGCGATGAACTCGCATCCACACCAGAACACACGGTCGAGCAGGTAGTAGCATCAAACCTGTTTGTGAAGTAGGCGACGAGGCCTACCACTAGAGCAGTGGTGTGCGCGCGCTGTTCCTCCAGACGGAACATGACTGGCGACCCCGCCGGGAGGTGGTTAAAGCCCGCACGGAGGAAGAGACGGGCCAACTCTGTATTTTTCCTCCATTGTGAGAACGACCAGACGCGCAGCGCGGTCTCAACGACCCTGCCGGGGGGTAGCGGACCCCGACACGGTGGGTGGGAAGCGGAAGGTGGGTGCGTTGAACTGCATCTTCACGTACGTCGAGTTGTTGGTTGTGCTTTGGCTCTGGTTGGAGAGAAGAGAATTGGGAGGAGGCGGAGATTGAAGATGTGGAGGAGTAGGTTACGAGACGCGGTTTAAGTAGCCAAGGGAGAGGAGGGGTGGAGGGAACCGCCGTTTTTTGACACTGCATCGAGGCGCCGCGGTTGTACTTTTTTTCACACTGCATCGAGGCGTCGCGGTTGTACTGTGGAGAGGAGGGGTGGAGGAACCGCCGTTTTTTCATCACTCAGTCCGGCCGTGCCCCGCTGCGTGGCTCGACGAGTGAAACGACGCGACAAATTAATCGAGCGTGCGACTGAATCAAGTTGCGTGCGTTGCTAGGTGGCTAGGTGGCTGCGAGCATGGCAGCATTGCCACTGAATCGCAGTCGTGCATGGCTAGGTGGCGGCTGAATCACTACCTTTTAATCACGTAAACTAGTCAACGTTGCGCTCATCAATGCCAACATCGGGCGCATGCATAGCAGGCTGAAACGATGGCATGCATAAAAGGCTGATCGCGCGCGTGGGTATGCTAGCAGGCTGAATTTAATTATCAACAAACTCGGCCCGTTCTAGGACATACGAAGCATACAACGGCCCAACGGACAATGCCAGCGAAACGCAGCCGCACTTTTCCCACTTGTCAGGTCCAACGAGCGACACCGTCCCACACGGACCCACTAGTCAGAGTTAACGGAAGACACAACAATGTCAAGTGTGAGAATTCGTGAGAGTTTCACCTAACGAGATGGAGAAAAGTGAGTAAAACTTTTAACCGTGGGGAAAAGTGAGCAGAACTAAGGAATCGGGGGCACAAGAGTAATAATCCCTTTTGTAGATGTGTTCTCCCTTAGCATTAATGTTGTTAACATGCCTTTGCCAAGAAGGGTTTTCAAACCACTTTCTTGCTGGCAGTTCATTCAGCTTTGAAATTCCGGGTAACCGCGTAGGTTTAATTCCAAATATATTCCTTCTTTCGTACTCCTCTATTTCTTCCTGCTGCATTTTAATATCAGCTTGGGTTTTGAGGAGGTTTTCCCAAGTTCGGAATAAATGTTCTTGTTGCTGCATTATAGCTTGTCTCCTGGCTTCCAGCACTTTCGGGGGCTCGTCTCGTGCAACCGTGTTTTGAATCAGATCAATCTCCTCCTGTTCCAACATTTGGGGAACAGGGATTTCAGCCTTGTTTTTCTCCACAGTCTTGACTCCACTGCCTCCTCCTACTTCAAGGTTTTGGGTGGCAATGTCTGCCAATTTATGCATCTTTTTCTTCTGGAGTTTGGATTGGAGTTTCTTGGCGGACTTCTTTTTCTTCTTGGAAGATGGAGGCTTTTTGTTAGGTTCATGTTCAATCAATTCCTTGACGTCGGGATAAGTCGGACTAACTTCACCTTCCTCTTCCTCTTCATCTGGTGGAGGTGTTCTGGGATCTTTATCTTCCACAACATCCGAATTTCCAGTAGGTTTTTCCATGAGTACTTCATGGAAACTCCCTTGCATGGATTTGACCTTTCTTTCGAAAGCATCTTCGTCTTCATCTTCAGAATCTGACTCTGCAGATCCGGTTTCTGAATCTAGATTTGCCTCTATGGCTGCTAATACAGATTCAGCTTCCAAGTTTGATGCTTGATCGATGAATCTCGGGTCTTCCATCTTTTCTGTGGGATCATGATTTTCTGCCTTTCCCAGGGGATTTTCGTCTTCCGTGTTTTCAACGATCTCAGACTGCACCATACCAATAAAGTGGGATCTGGTTGCAGGCATCTTGGGAAAGGCAGCAAATCTAGATGTGTTTTGGCGATATGCAACTATGGAAACTTGATCTGCTCCTATATATGAATAGGTAAAATTAGGGCTGAATATGGCATTCAAGCCTTCATCTATTGGCCATAGGGAGGGTGGGATAAAATTACTTCCACCACGGAATCCCGTCGCTTCTGCTGCGAAACCGATAAAAATATTAGCAGATCCGATCCGATCGGTAAAACCCAAGCACTTACCAGATGATTCCGTGTCAGCATATATGATCCGTTGTCGAGGAAGCGTCCGACGTTTCCGTCGAATTCCAGGCTTCCGACGGTAATTGAGATGCCGATTTCGCCGAGTATTCCCGTTCGGAACGTAACTCCCGACGTCGCTGGCCCCACGGTGGGTGCCAACCGTCGAGGCATCGTAGTAAGGTTCATGGACGGGGGTGCCATAAGTCTACTGGTAGAAACGTGGGGGGTGTGGAAGAACGGTAAACGAGAATACCGAGTTTACCAGATTCGGTGTCGCAACTAGGCGGCGTTCCTACTCCTGCAATATCACTAAATCAGGGCTGAAGCCTGAAGTATACAGAGTACAATTGTGAGTATGGTTTTGCTAACTCGACGAGGATAAACTTCACGGCGAGTTGGCTTCTAGCTAGTTGTGAACTTCTCTTTTCCTCGCTCCCATCCGGCTTTATATAGATAGCTGTACTACGGCTTACAAGAAGGAAACCTAGAAAACTACGGAAAGTATCCAACTTGGAAAGTAAGGAATTCGGCTTCTCCTCCAAGTCGCACCACTCTGGGTCGTGGTCTGGGTTCTTCTAGAATCCGGCTTCCTGCGCGTCACCTTACTGGGCCGCCCAATGGACTGTGTTCCATTGCTTGTGGGCCACCCTAGTAATCCGTCGCTCGTCCAAAGCCGGATATACCCCTATTTGGCATATATCCTACAAAACGTATCAAAGACCTAAAAATCTGTTTATTCGTGGGTGGCAATCCACAAGTGTACTCCTTAGGTGAAAAACACCATAAGCATGGCCCCAAGGAGCCACTCAACATAAACCATTCAACATCAATCCACCCAGGTGGTTTATTATGGTTGTTAATTTTCAAGTTTCATAAATACCACAACCAAAATGAAACAACAGTATTTGTGATAGTAGTCAAGTACAGCTAAACAAGTAAGTAGTAGGGGTTTTAGAATGGATACACACTACTAGGTGTTCTAAGCATAGCATATACTTGGAAAATAAATAAAACCACCTATGATGCATACTACTAGCAAACAATAATGTAATTGGAAAAAAAGTGGGACATGAAGTATCACTTGCCTTGTGGAGTTTGGTATAAAGACACTCTCTTTACAAATAGAACGTTGATCTCCATACAATCTAAACAATACAAATAAATAACAATAAACAATCAATTCACCCTCATACAAACAAATACAATAAAATACACAATAAAGAAGCATAACAAGTTATTCAACTTGATTGGTGTTAACATGGACAAGGTTTTGGCACATAGTTCAATATGCAAAAATAATTATGAGGAGATGGTTATTGTTTGGTATTTTATTGACAAGTTCAAGTTTATCACAATAATTCAATTTATAAAATAAATTATAGTGGTTTGGGTTAGTTTTAACACATAAATCAATTTACAAAAAGAATTATGGTAAAAGGGTGTAGGGCTACCTACTAGTTTATGGGTTGGTCAAGGTTTAAGTTTGAAAGATTCAAACACTAGTGGATTCATATTGTCAAGGAGGTTCCAAGAGTTCACCTAAGGGTTATCACATTTACTTCAGTATTATAAAGGGAAACAATGTGGTAAACTTTGGTACTTAATTCAATGTGCAAAAATAAACTAAGGGTTTTGATATGGGGTTTTCCTTTGGTGGTTAAGGGTTGTCAAGGAATATCACTTCACTCAATATAAAAAAGAAGTGGATGTGATAAGGTTTTTGGGTTTAATACCTAATTTAATGTATAAAAAGGAATTAAGATGTTTGGTTTAGGCTTTCCAAATTGATAAGTCTTGCTATTTTATCACAAAGATCACACCAGGCTTTGGTCTAAAATTCATGAATAACATGAACAAAAAGTGTTTGGGTACTAGGTTTCTAGTAAATTTACAACAGGAATTGTAAGCTTGCAAATGATTTTTTAGGATCACTAGGTTGTTTACCATGTGATTGACACTCACTATGTGCTGGTCTTGGTCCAGCGTGGTCACACAAGTTTTGGAAAAAGGGTTAGACAATAATTAAATCACTAAGGCCAATATTAAGTCATTACTAAGGGTTTTAACTCAAGTTCACATGTTTATGAAACAAATGAACTTAAATAGGTTGGGTCTTGGTCTCTCTGGTCAAAGGTTGCTATTTGGAACAATTTTGCAAAAGAAACCATATTAAAATTATTTATAGAATTTAAACTAGGTGGAAAATACTAAAATGGCTATTTAAATTCTAAATTCCATTTTAATTGGTTCAAAAATTATTTTGAGACGGAAGGTATTGAAGTACACATCTTAAGGTTTCCAAATATATTTTATTTGCAATTTTTTGATTTGTAGAATTTGAATTATGCCAAAATTCATCAAACAAGCATATTTAAATTTGAACCAATTTAAATTTGTCAAATTTAAATTTGGACAGTGCTAAAAGTTTCCATATGTTCAGGGGATTTCAAAACGCCCAAGTTTGTTAATTTTGGCTAAGTGGATCAAAAGTTATGATTATTATTGTCAAACTAATTCTATTTGTGATAAACAGAATAATGGACATGCCACATGGCGGGCTCCCGATTGGCTCAGACTGGCTGATGCGCCGGCTGACTAGGAACCACACGGCGCACTTAAGTGATTTAATGTGGATCGTTAGATCCAGATCTGACGGATCTAATGTCGTACCACTTAGTGATCTAATCCTACGCATTAGATCAAGATCGAACGACTTTGGGCTAGGGTTCTCACCTTGGGTCGCCGGAATACGGCCGGAAATGGAGACATCAATGGTGCTGCCGCTCGGAAGTTGACAACGGCGACGCTACTGTTGCGCTTCGGGCTCGGGGGAGATACTACGATGCTCAGCACCACACGGAGAGTTCGAACATGGTCACATCTTTCTCGGGTGTGGTCTTCGTGGACGGCGGCTTGCGAATGGAAATGGTGAAGCTCCGGTGAGATATGGAAGTAGATAGCAGCGACGATGGGCTGCACGAAAAAGGCACAGAAGCGGCTTAGGGGATGCACAGATCACGGCGAGTCCATGGGGACTGAAAGGGCGGCTCTGGCTCGCTTACGTCGCTGGATTCGACGAAAAGCGGCGGCAGCAACGAGCTACTCTATCGAGGAATCATGGGCGATTGGCGGCGGGATTTCTGGAGGAGCAGAGGGGAAACAGAGAGGGCGTCCGGGGTCACTTCTAGAGAGGTTTTGGTTCAGGAGATCGTGGGTGAGGAGGTCGTGCGAGAGCTCGACGGTTAACGACGCGGGAAAACGGGAGGAGGTGGAAGACGATGAAGACACTCATGACATCGGCGCGGGTCCCATGTGTCATTCTCACACAAAGTGAGAGAGAGAGTTGGGCTGCTGGTGGGCTGTTTTCCGCGCGCATGCCGTAGATAATGGATGGGTCGGCTCGGTTGGGTCGTCCTGTTCTGGCTCTTTTTTTTTCTGTTCTGAGTCCTTTTTCTTTTCCTGTTTTTATTTAATAATTCATAATTTATATTTTATAATTCCAAATTGCATCAAACCAATTTATAATTACTTGTAAAAACAACTCATTCAAATAGAAACATATTTGAGTTGGCTTCAACACTTTTAATTTTTCAAATTGGACAATATGAATAATTCACTCATAGTGACTTATTGCTATTTTCCATTTTGAGAAATAATTAAATGACATTATTGTCAATTTAAATTTTCAAATAAATTCTATAGGTCAAACATTTCTTTCCAAAGTCATTTCAACTTGTTTTCAAAAACAAAATAATTTATATAAACACTTTATTGGTTATTACTTGATATAATATTTGAAAGGCAGTATGAAAATATTTTTATTCACATGAAATATTTTTGGAGGCATGAAGATAATATTAGAGATAGTAATTCTCTAGTTTTTAATATCATAAAAGAATTTATAGTTATAAATGGGTTGAAAACATGTTTGTAAAGAGGTTTCCTAAGAAGAAATATTTCCTCTTAATAATGAAAACTAAATTTGAAATAGGCTTAGGGTTAAGGAAGAAAGGTAGTTTGAATTCTTAATTCCAATTTCATTGAAATGTGCATTGTTTTCTTTTGTTTCATGCATCTCCTTTGGTTTTTTGATGACTTGTTTAACATGAAAACAAAAGTTTCAATTTTTTTCTTCTGATTTTTGCACTTTCAAAAAATCAGGGATGTTACGGTCCGAGACGAGCTCGCCATGTCCAGGGAGCCAGGGCCCTCACAAAGGTTTGACCCGTACTGCGATAGCGGGAGTCCCAGGGACAACGGAGCCACGTGCCGAGAAACATCCACCAGGTCCAGTTTGGCCGGCACACTTAGGCAGAGTGGCGGGGGCTGGCAGAGAAGGCACAAGCGAAGATACCTGAACCGCAGCGACAGTAGAGTCAACAGCCACCCCACCCGGCTATGGGGCAACGGGTGGAGGAGCCGTGACCGTAGCAGGGGGCACATCCTCTCGAGGCCCAGTGTCGGAGTCGTCCCATGAGGATTCATCCTCGTCCTCCGAGGAGCTGTGAAGGTGAGGGGACAAGGACCGACGAGAAGGCGACGGCGAGGATCCCAGTTGAGCACCCTTCGCCTCCACCTCTACGCTTAGGGGCTTCTCCACCCCATCGAAGTAGAAAGGGGGCAGAGGACCCTCCAGCTTTGACACATCCAAGAACATCATTCGCATGCGCACAGGACCACGCCCCGCAAGCAAGGTCTAGTCCACCTCCAGAAGGCGACTCACAGCCTGAGAGATCAGATCCACAATAGGAACAATCTTTGCCTCGGGTGGGTTCCCGTGGATCCGAATCCAGACAGAGTCAAGAGTAGAGAGAAGCTAGGTCGATGGAGGACTGCTCAATGGAGACCTTGAGGTTGCAGCCGGGAAGCGTGGTAAACTCGCCCCAGGACAAGGCCTTGAACATCCTAGAGAAGGGAACTCCACGGCAAACTCCAAGAGGGACAGCTTAGTCACCACCCAAGGGGCCTCCGGCTCAAGCATCAGGAACGCTGCGCGAATTGACTCAGCGGAGATCTCCACGGACGGTGATCTGGCCGGGTCCGGGAGGACCGTCACCACAGCCATGAACACTGCGGCAGAGAGCTTGATTTCCCCGAGGTTGATGTAGTAGAAGCCTACATCAATGCCATGACCCAGGAGCGCAAGAGTCTCCCTCTAGAGTGGCTAAGACGTCACAATGGGAGCCACGGGGCGAGAGGAACCACCCAGAAGCCCCCCCCCCCCCCCTCGTCCCCCGTCACCGTGCCTGCGGGCACCATTGAGCAAGCTACAACATCCCCATCACCGGACACGGCCCTTTTTTTGTCTTATTCTTCTTCTTCTTTGGAACCGACGCGAAACTTCAATCACCGGGGAGTGAGCATCATGGCGAGGAGAGTGGCCACGATTCGCCCGCTATGAACCCCCCCCCCCACCCCCACCCCCGGAATCATCGCGCCACGCACCGGGAGAATCCGACCGAGCCGCGCCCCAGGCATCACCCTGCGCCGGCCGGTTCAGCGCCGACCCTCCATGGGAAGCCCCCGGCCCCTGCCTGCAGCAAGTCGTCACGCAGGGAAACCTCACGGGCCCGCGACCCCGTGCGTCCGGGCGAACCACCCGGCCTACGTCCGCCCCACCCCGAGCTTCCATGCATCCAACGTCGACACTGGGCCTCGAGAGGATGTGCCCCCTGAGAAGGAGGGAACCCTAGATCCAGGGCCCGCGTGCCCTTTGGGATCCAAAGTCACCTAGCTATCGGCAATTTTGTTGGGCTGGCAGTAGCCCACCAGCCGCACAGGGTCCTGGATGTGCCATCCCATAATGGGATGGGCTACCGGGCCCCCGAAGCAAGACTAGGGTTTCGCACGGACCCTAGCCCAGGCCCAAGCAAAGAGCCCCGCTTCCCCCCCCCCCCCTTGTTCGCAATCTGGAGCCCGTACGGAGACCTACCCGGGAGGCGGCGCGCCACCACCATGTCGGCCGCCGGCAAACTAGGGACAGCGTCCCTAGGGGCGAACCCCGAAGTCACCGCTCTCTCCCTCTCTGGAGCGTCCCCGTAGTGCATACGATACACTCGTTGTAATGATTTGATTCAATAAAGTTGCCGAGTTATCTAAAAAGAATGTGTCGCACGAATTGTACGAGTTAATCAGTTGAGGAAACACCTCGAGCAAGCGCCTCGATTTCCTTTTTTTTCTACCGCCTCGTGAAAGCGCATGTCGCTTGCGTCGGCGTTCAACTTTTCCTAGAGCCTCGAGCAAGCGCATGTCGCGCAGACAATCCGGATGCGAAAAAATAGGCTTAGCCCCGACGCAAGTCGATCAGGATTTGGCCATAGCTAACAGGAAAAATCCCGGGTTCGATAAGTCTCCTGGCTTGACTTGTTAGCACCGTGTTGTGGCTACTTTAAGCATCTTGCGTCCTACTCCTTGCTAATCCATGGTGGATGACCAACAGAAAAACGATGGCAGGGTAAGGGTTCCGCACGGGCCCCGGCCCAGGCCCAAGCAAAGAGCCCCGCATCCCCTCCCCCTCGTTCCCAATCTGGAGCACGAACGGAGACCTACCCGGGAGGCGGCACGCCACCACAATGTCGGCCGCCGGCAAACTAGGGGCAGCGTCCCTAGGGGCGAACCCCGGAGTCACCGCTCTCTCCCTCTCGGGCGCGTCCCCGTAGTGCATACGAGACACTCTTTGTAATGATTTGATTCAATAAAGTTGCCGAGTTATCTAAAAAGAATGTGTCGCACGAATTGCACGAGTTAATCAGTTGAGGAAACACCTCGAGCAAGCGCCTCGATTTCCTGTTTTTTTTTCCTACCGCCTCGAGCAAGCGCCTGTCGCTTGATTCGGCGTTTTCCTAGAGCCTCGAGGAAGCGCGTGTCGCCAAGACAATCTGGCTCGTGCAGGAAAAAATAGGCTTAGCCCCAAAAATCGATCAGGATTTGGCCATAGGCCCATAGCTAAGAGGAAAAATCCCGGGTTCGATCAGGATCCTGGCGTGACTTGTTAGCGCCGTGTTGTGGCTACTCTAAGCATCTTGCGTCGTACTCCTTGCTAATCCATGGTGGATGACCGACAGAAAAACGATGGCAGGACAAGGGTTCCGCACGGGCCCCGGCCCAGGCCCAAGCAAAGAGCCCCGCATCCCCTCCCCCTCGTTCCCAATCTGGAGCACGAACGGAGACCTACCCGGGAGGCGGCACGCCACCACAATGTCGGCCGCCGGCAAACTAGGGGCAGCGTCCCTAGGGGCGAACCCCGGAGTCACCGCTCTCTCCCTCTCGGGCGCGTCCCCGTAGTGCATACGAGACACTCTTTGTAATGATTTGATTCAATAAAGTTGCCGAGTTATCTAAAAAGAATGTGTCGCACGAATTGGACGAGTTAATCAGTTGAGGAAACACCTCGAGCAAGCGCCTCGATTTCCTGTTTTTTTTTCCTACCGCCTCGAGCAAGCGCCTGTCGCTTGATTCGGCGTTTTCCTAGAGCCTCGAGGAAGCGCGTGTCGCCAAGACAATCTGGCTCGTGCAGGAAAAAATAGGCTTAGCCCCAAAAATCGATCAGGATTTGGCCATAGGCCCATAGCTAAGAGGAAAAATCCCGGGTTCGATCAGGATCCTGGCGTGACTTGTTAGCGCCGTGTTGTGGCTACTCTAAGCATCTTGCGTCGTACTCCTTGCTAATCCATGGTGGATGACCGACAGAAAAACGATGGCAGGACAAGGGTTCCGCACGGGCCCCGGCCCAGGCCCAAGCAAAGAGCCCCGCATCCCCTCCCCCTCGTTCCCAATCTGGAGCACGAACGGAGACCTACCCGGGAGGCGGCACGCCACCACAATGTCGGCCGCCGGCAAACTAGGGGCAGCGTCCCTAGGGGCGAACCCCGGAGTCACCGCTCTCTCCCTCTCGGGCGCGTCCCCGTAGTGCATACGAGACACTCTTTGTAATGATTTGATTCAATAAAGTTGCCGAGTTATCTAAAAAGAATGTGTCGCACGAATTGGACGAGTTAATCAGTTGAGGAAACACCTCGAGCAAGCGCCTCGATTTCCTGTTTTTTTTTCCTACCGCCTCGAGCAAGCGCCTGTCGCTTGAGTCGGCGTTTTCCTAGAGCCTCGAGGAAGCGCGTGTCGCCAAGACAATCCGGCTCGTGCAGGAAAAAATAGGCTTAGCCCCAAAAATCGATCAGGATTTGGCCATAGGCCCATAGCTAAGAGGAAAAATCCCGGGTTCGATCAGGATCCTGGCGTGACTTGTTAGCGCCGTGTTGTGGCTACTCTAAGCATCTTGCGTCGTACTCTTTGCTAATCCATGGTGGATGACCAACAGAAAAACGATGGCAGCAACCGCCATTATGGACGATGGGCGACGAGGAGTCTCGATTTCCTTTCTTTTCTAGCGCCTTGAGCAAGCACCTGTCGCCCAGTCAAACCGCCTTCTACAGGAAAAAAAATAGGCTTAGCGCTTGCGTCGGCGCGAGAGAAAATCCCGGAATCAATTGCCTAGCGCCCAGCTATATATACTGGAACACTTTCCCCCAACAATTTATCCCTATTCCATCGTCCAACCCGATGAGCGGTGGCGGCCGGAAGCCGGTGGGCGACGAGGCGGAGGTGGATGAGCTCCTCCGGCAGGACGCTCATCAATCTGAACGACGCGGTGCGCGGCGTCAGCGGGCTGCGGCCATCGTCTGCGTGGCGCCTTAGGCGGAAACGGCGGCACCCAATCGCGCTGTGAGGAGCAGCGTCATGGCCGAGAGGGCCAACTTGCTGGAACTCGCGTACGGCTCCGATGCCGGGCTGCCCTTGCCGCCGGGGTTGAGGCGCACGGCCACGGCGGAGGACAAACGGGGCTGGCGGTGGCCTCGCGCCGGCGGGAGGCGCGCGAGCTTGCGTCGGTGCGGGAGGAGCAGCCGAGCAGGTGGGAACGCCGGTGGGGGGAACAGCTGAGGTTCGGCGGCCTTGCGGCGGTGGTTGGGGAGGAGCAGGGGAGGTGGGAAGGTTGGGGACGACGGATGTGCGCGTGCTGTTCGTTCCGACCGGCGGCCCACTAGTGTGCGCTCGGGAGAGAAAGCCCAACTCAAAGTTTAATTACGGGGGCATAATCAACGATCGCCGGCCGGCGTGCGGAACTGCGCCCCTATGTTTAGTCCCACATCGGCAATTTAGAGCGGAGATTACCTGCTTAACTACCCGGAAGCAGCAATGAACATCGGTCCCCGCGACCACCAATTTGCTAATGAACTTTCAAGCTAGTGTTGTGATGCAGGTCAGCAGCATGCAGATGCAGAAGAAGAGAAGTGGCGCAGACGCAGGGGTGCTTCCCCGGCTGGCGCCACAGTGGAACGAAAAGCGGTCTCGCTGGGGGTTCTCGCGCCACCTCGGCAGCGGCTCCTCTGACGACGCCCGGTGGGACGCTCACAAGCCCAGGCGCCGCGGCTCCTCCGCCGACGAGCGCTGGGACGCCCACAAGTTCGGCTGTGGCTCCTCAGCCGCTGAAGACGAAGACTGGACGACGACGACGAAGCTGAAGCAGAATCCCAGTGGCCGTGGCTCCTCCGCCGACGAGCGCTGGGACGCCCACAAGTCTCGCCGGGGGTTCTCGCGCCACCTCGGCAGCGGGTCCCCTGATGACGACCGGTGGGACGCCCACAAGCTCGGCTGTGGCTCCTCGGCCGCTAGTGACCAAGACTGGAGGGAGGAAGACGATGCTGAGGAAGAAGACGATGACGAAGAGGCTTTCGCAGGACCAACATTCGTAGTGTCGTCGCCGGATCCTAGTGAGCTCCCGTCACCGATACTACTGCTCTTACCCGCATGCGCATGTGAGCTACTCAGCTTGCCCACATGTGACTGTAAGCCTGGGACGACTAAGACAGAGTACGTCTGGTGTTACTAGGTTAGGGCTAGGTAATTAGGAGAGGAGGTACCGTGGTGGAATTTCACCGTCCCCACGGTCAACCGTGAAGGAGCAATCCTGCGTCAATTGCGCGTTTAATTACATCACTACTGTACGTTTTTTTTTTTTACTCAAACACGAGTTATGTTTTGGACGACTTCCTAAAAAGAAAAAAAAATTGGCAGACGCGATGCCTAGCGCTATCGCTTAATTAGCCACGCGCGCGCGTTAACCATCGATCAACTCACGCATGCATGCCCCTTTCTTAATAACATCTCAACTGTACGTGTAAGTGCTCGTGCTTTTGGAATCAAACACGATTATACATATATCATATCATGATCGACAGATTCATCTCAAAACCATATTAATCGCGGTAGCGAGAGGAGCCAAGGCGGAATAGGGCCACCGGGGTGCCGTCCCTCACACACGACCCCAGTCCCCAGGGCAATCGAGGGCACGCTCCATCGGGAGTTAACCCTAACGTGCTACAGCTTCTTCTATTAGGGTGTGTATAATGGTGTCCAAGTAGCAGTCTATATCGCTCGCCACGATACGGTTTTTATCTAGGTGGAGGAAAGAGATTTACCTCAACTCGCCAGTCCGTCGCATAATTAATTCAAACGGTTATCCTCCTCCTCCTCCTCCTATGACGGTGGTGGATAGCTACCGTCGACGGTTGTGCCTGATGCACCTCACCGACCTCGTCACTGTCTCCCGTGAGCTGCACGTGCTTTCGGTTATCACCACCATCCACTACCTTTTCACAAACATGTTCACCGGTGGCCCGCCTCACTACTCCTGCTACGACGACCGCCAACGGCAGGGGGTTGACGACGTTGATCCAGACGATGCCTGCTTTCTCTACCACAAGGTGATGACAACATAGCACCAGAACGATGCATGACCATTACAAGGATTTTTTTGTCATAAAGGACCACTACTTGCCCAAGTGAAATGCCACAAAAGACCACCTTCCACACGAGTTGGCAGAAGTAACGTGGCGGCAGCCTAGCCGGGTGACACGCCGCCGTGGGGCAAAGCCTGCCGCCACGCAGCATGATTTAGCAAAACGATTTTTTGCCCACGAAGAACTGACCTTTGACCACGAACAGAAAATGGAGCTGCCTTTCCGCCATGGTACAGGCTGACGCCCCGCCGCCACTCCCAAAGATGGCACCCTTGCAAAGATACTGCTTGTCACTAGCACTACGCGCTCTACTAGGCTTTGCTTAATTTTTTTTGATCTTAGTTGACATCCTTCTAGCTAGTACGTACATATGCATGGATCTAATATAGTACCATGCACAATTGTCATGAATACCATGCATGCATGACTAGTACTTAATTTTTATGAACACTAGCTGAATGCCCGTGCGTTGCTACGGATTATCAATATTCGTTTCTATCTGTCATCGGGTGCACAAACTACAGTTGTGTCTCCATATTCTTTGGGGGGATAGTCATGAGTAGAATAAACGAGAATAAAAACAAATAGTATATATTCGATCTAGAACTTTATATAAAGCACCCGTAGGTCTGCTACATCAAAATAAAAATAAATGTTGCAGTGCTAGCCGTGAAGTGTTCTACTGCATCCGTTCATAAATATAAGACGTTGGGGGAGTATATCATAGCGCCCACCACACAAATCAAGGCCTCCAACAAAAGCAACTAATTTTCTCCCATTACTGCCAACAACAAATTGCCCTTGGATAAAAGGTTTGTAACTTAATTAACGCCTGGTTAATTAGAGTTGAGCAAATTTCTAGACTAAACTAAGAATAACATCTTGCTCATTCCATTAGGCGCAATGCCACTGAATATCCTTTCTCCTCAGGTATAGTTACATTTAAATTCACAATTTTGTCTGCAGTAGGAATTGAAGTCCTTGCAACAAAAAATGAGATATCAGAACAACGAAAATAGCAGTTCCATAAATTCTGCATCTGATGAGACTTGACAGAAATATTTAAAGAATCAAGCATATACATGAACATTAGCATACCGAGTTTTCTAAGGAAATGATCCCAATATATATTTGGAGAAGCAAGCATATACATGAACATTATGATACACGGAGAAATAGTAGGAGAAGCAAAGCATATACATGAACATCATCATACCAATGTTTCTAAGGAAATGATCCCAAGAAACCGAAGATTAGGCCCATGCATGCCATCTCAACCATCAATTTTAAGTTTGCTGGTCTAATCAAGAAAATCATTAACTAATAAGCCTTCATTTTATTAGTCACCTGGATACTTCTTCTCATGAAAATGTGGAGACATTGATCAAAAGAAGATACAACAAATCATATGAGGTAATTGAATTCTAGCTCTAATTTCGTAAGATATGTTCCTGACAAAAAAAAAATCATATGAGGTCATTAAAAAGAGGACCAAGGATTACAAGATTACACTTGAAAAGGGAAGGAATAAACACTGAACTGAAAGCTTTCCCATATTTTCACAAAAAATCATCAATCAGTACATAATCGGAACACATGTCACTGGCTATTGGGACACCAGAGAAACGGTAATAAGACGAATTTGAACATAAGAATCCAGGAAACTTACGTAGTGGCCTTTATTTTGAACAAAGCAGGCTCTTCATGGGGCAATTGATGTTCACCATGCCGTTGAAACCCTACCTCGTGCCCCGTCTTTTTCCACACCTACAGGCATCAGCAAGACATTGGAAACTCCACTACAACAACAATCGCTACTCGCTGCAAATGTACAGACAGCATAGGTAAGCCCGAAATCTCGAGGATCTCTACTATATCGACGCAATCGGCAGTGGAGTAGCAAAATAGATGGGGAGAAAAGCTTACGGAAAATTGCACGCTCCCAAGCGCCGGTCGGTGGGCAGTGCCTTGCACGCTTTTTGAGGCTGATGGAACTTGCATCCTCCCGCGGCCACCAGACCCAGGGACGCCCTGACCGCTGGTACTTCGGCAACTGCTCCTTCATCACCGGAACTCTCGATCATCGGCTCTTCCTCTTCCTCGTCGTAGGAGAAATAGGAGGAGGTGTCATGAAGCAGATTCTCCTTGTCAGTAGCGCTGCGATGGTTGTGGAAGAAGGGGCGCAACAAAATATGAAAATTTATAGCTGGTGGAATTGTGATCTCATTGTCATCTAGGTGGTGTACCGTGTGTTACTAAAGTGAATGCACACATCAATGTCTAAGCTTGGCTCCTGATCACGATTGTCTCCCCATAAGTTCATAACCACTGCAAACATCAAACACTCCATCTCATGCTTCAATTCAATTGTTCATAGACTACAACTAATATTATTTTAATTGGCAGAGCAAATTACTGATCAGGGCGATGTATTGCAGTACTGGGCAGAGACACCAAATGTGTCTAGCATAAATTCTTGTGGTGAAACATAGCTAACTAATAACTGGTGAACTATTGCACCATGAACAAAGATAAATTGCTTGGGGATAATATTAACAGCTAGATAGCAGACACACAACAAAATAATTAAGCATGGCGTGAAATTTTTTCAATCTGCTGCTCGATGGAATCTGAACCTCAAACTTTCACCAAACAGAACTTAAATGGAAATAAGCAATCATACCCTGTCCAGCATATAAGAAGAAAGATCCATGAAATCATTCATCAAGCATCCTCATACCCTGTCCGATTGCATCTCGACGGTGTAGTCGTTGCTGGTCGGAGGGACGTGAAGATCCAGGAACGGCATGACCTGAAGCACGAACCCCATGGGATGCAGCATGCACTTGAACGGGCCCGATCGTGACTCCACCGGCACGAAGCTCTGCAGTGCCCTGGTGTTGAGCAGGGACTTCATGTCGGTATAATGAACGGTCTAACATCTCAATATTGTTCGTCTACACCCAATACCACACATAGTCTTAGCAATAACATCTACTTGGAGCTCTTTCATGACCATATAGTGTCTGTATAATGAACCAAAAGAACATGCTAAATTGATACGAAGAAAGAAATAAAACCTGTAACATAAGTTGTGGCACGTTCATATTGGTTAATTCGCTTGTGCCTCCGGTGCCAGCCCAGTCCATGCCACCAACTTATCTTTGTAGCTATGGTCATGGTTTTCTGGTATCAGCTCCGGAGCCATCACATGCATGTGTTGCAGCTGCTTGTTCAGTCTTCTAATCTTCTTCCGGTCACGGCCAAACCTGAAATCCAAGCGAATCAATCAGCTACCGCGAATTAGCTAGATTCAAACTTGTTCAAATACAGAGCAAAACATAGCAGGTCTCAGTGCCATGTCATCGCCCTAAACTGAGGCCTGGGAGCCTTCCTCACCTTCTCCACACAAGAGGTACCTCGGACTGTGCTGCAACAAGAAGGGCATCCCAAATTTCAGTAGAAGGTTAAATGGTTAGTGCAAGTATTGCATATGCATCCAAGCAGGAAAATGAAGCTTAGGTCAAATAACTCATGTGAAAATTCAGTTCAAACTTAGTCTGACCAAGAGAAATGCACAAGGTCCGTAAATAACTCATTGTCGTGCATAAAACTTGGCCAGACACTTCTTTGGTAAATCGTGAGATATGGTAAATTGGATCCGTCGTTGAGAATTAATTAGTACATGTCAGAATACACAAAATTCATATACTGCTGCACACATGCTAACACACGAAACTTGGTCAGCAATGTTATAATCAAGAATAGTTTGACAACCTGAAAACAGAAATTTCTCATTATTCTTTTAGCAACTACTACATATATATGTGTGCAGTTTTACATCACATACATAGAGAGCTGGAGAAGACAAGCCGGGAAACTCATATATAATGTGCTTTTGTACTGCTCGAAGGCATCCAGTAATGACGTTACAGATCGGAAAAAAACCTGGAGGAGAGAGGGTCCACGAGAAGCCCGCCTTCTTGTGGTCTTCATCATCGACGGCGGGAAGGTGAGGAATGTGTCTGGGCTGGCGGCGGATCAGCAGCGACTCCGACCACGACCTCCTGCGCGACCTGCGCTCCGGTAGCGCAGAACCCTTGCTTGGTCGGCGCCACCCCCGAGTGGGGATCTCCGGACGCTGCTCTAGGCGCCGTTGGTGATGGCGAGAAGACGGAGGGAGGGGGAGCTTGGGAGCGGGGCAATCGGGCATGGGCGGCGGCATAGCGCGGCAGCGGCGGCCAATGAGGAGTGCATGCGTGACCTAGCTGCGGCGCTGGCGTTGACGTTTTTTTAGTGGAACGCTATATAGAGAAGACGAAGTGGGCCGAGTGCAACTGGCCCAAAAAATCCTGCGGGAGGAGGCACGCGACCGAGGTGTGACGAAGGATCGGCAGGACGAATTCGTGACGGTTGAAGGAACCAATTCCTTCTTTTAGATAGGAGAGAGGAGAGATTAGTGTCAAACTACCATCTTACAACGTGCCGCCTTGGGGAGTGGCAGCAGGGCAGCATGTCAACCTCATGGCGTTATGGCCCACTGCTCCATTTTTTTGTCCGCTTCGCTCGTCATGTCGTCTGGGTGGGTGGCGGAAGGCATTGCCGCCTCTATTTTTTTACAAATATAACCCACTGCCTAACGGTATAGTCAAAACTAACCCCCACTGAAATTCATTGTTAAAAGTAACCTGGCAAAAAGGAGAAAAGGCGACACATGTTCCTCTCGCCGGACGGAAGGGCGGAGTGGCTGTTCAACCAAGGGGAGCGGCAGAAGGTTCATCCCGCAAATGACATCGGCGGAATATGGTGGGATCTATGAGCTAGCAGAATTTATGCCATCTTCTTTTTTAAATGCTGGCTATTAGTGTGTGCGTGAGATTTAGTGCGTGCTTGAAATGATATCATAAGAACGTCATTTCATGTGATGTATCCTCCTATTTTTTTATCGGAAACCTTATTTTATGCGACGAGATATCTACTACATATCATTTCATGTGTTGTTTCCCCATCGCATGGCTATTACATATGATTTCATGTGTCGTCTCGTTGTTCCGCCTTATTATATAATGCATTAACAATATCCATTACTAACCATTTCATTTGACATATCGTCACTTTGGCGACGTGAATACCTCCGAACATCTCACTATCACACTCCGGATTTAGGAACCTCCGTACATGGTTATAGAGAGGCGTCATAGGAAATCATTGGCTTGGACTTTTGCCACTAATTTTTGTTATGGGGTTTTCTCACCCTTTTTGAGGGCTATAGCACATTGTTTGCTGCCCGCGAGAGGATTCTCACAACCGATGAACGCAATAAAACAATTACGAAGACTTCGTTTTGGCGTGTTCCCCTATTAACGGGGCTATATCACATTGTCTTTGTTTGGCATTTTCCTCCCGTTTTCGTGTGTCGTACCATCGACATGGCGGCGGGCTTGAATATCTAGGCATCACAACATTTCGACACCAAAAAAGACCATTTGGGCCCTCGAACACCCATGTACGTTAGATAAAACAAAAGGAGAGAAAATTTCATATGAATGTGCTCGAAGATGATAGAGTCCTCTTCGAGCATTTGACATAGTCATTACCTGTTATTTCATGTGCCATCTCGTTGCCAAGTGTTATTTTGTTATGCTAGAAGATAGTTGTTACCAATGATTTAATGTGGCATTCAGTTGTGATGCATTATTATTTTATGCTTATTACTCATATTTCATGTGCAAGTTCGTTGTCATGCGTTACTAGGGTTCTTAGTCAAAGATGGTTATTACCTATTACTTCAAGTGGCATTTCGTGTCGTCGTCTGATATTAGCATCCTTGTTTCATACTATGAGTTTCATATATGTAACTTCTCCACGTAGATCTGATGGAGGCGATTCCGCAAGCGTTAATCAAAAGCTCTCAAAGAGTTAGGATGGGGACCAATTTTCTAGGGCTGCACCTACGTGGCGATTGGGACCCAACTACTTCTGCCGCTAAAACCTCTTCAAGATAGGGGACCAGGCCATCCCATGCCCGAGCTAAAGAAACTTCATGCTGGATCAAGTCATGCTCAAAGTCGACGACATGCTATCACTAGCAGGTACTTGAGCTCCATGACGATGCCTCCAATAGGGTGACGACGTTCCACAATGTGCCACCTCCAAACCGAGATTAATGGTTTAACCCAGAGCCCTTACACATAGAGGGGACCCACAACAACACCTCAAGAGGGATATGACACCCAAAGGAGTCGTGTCGTGGATGTCGTAGCGTGGAGCCTTTTCTCGGAGCCTCACTATGTCACACGAGGTACCATGGTCGTCGATCCAACCCGAGGGGTGGACAAGGCCTCCAGATGAAGACAAGGGAGCCGCCACCATCAAAGCCATGAAAATACCACGATCACCCACCACCCTTCACCATCCAGGGTCAGCGCCCAGGCAACCATGAGGTGGAACTATATCTCCTTTCCCAGCCCTGTTGCACGTGAGACACCCATCAACAGTAAGGGCCCCATCGTGAGAACTACACCTGGAAACGTAGGAGGTAGAACTGGCCAGTGGCTAGTAGCGACTCCATAGCCACTCATGGCCTTAGATCTTATGGCCACCACCCCACCATCCATCTACCGCGGATACCGGACCGCGGTCAGGGAGGGCAAAGATCAGTACTCAGCCTGAACAGGTCCGCCGTCTTGCTGGTCGCACCTTCTAGAGCGTCAAACTTCTCCACTACTTGACCATGGAGGAGGAGAACAACTACACGCAATTGTCCCACCTATACCACCACATTGTCCGGGGAGCCTGGAACAACCTCCACCCATGACGCCCCAGAGACGACGCGATGCACATGCTCCCATCCATAGTCGTGGCCTACATGGCCAATGGCAACTCTAGACTAGGCCAGCGCAACTCTGCCTCCGCATTTAGACCTGTAGCCACGCCGAGCAGCCGCCCCCACCGAGGTAGAGGAGGCATCTTTTCTGGGCCACCGGGTTCGCCCTGCTGCCGTGGGAAAGCGCACCATGCCACCTCCTAGATGAACAACGCTACTGCAGCCATCGCGCTCTGCCCCGCATCCTCCAGTGGCGGAACGGGGACAACGAGGAGTGTGGAACAGGGGCGACGACACATGGTTCTCTTAGGGCGCCCCAAGGATCGACACCCACATCCATCTGGCGTGCCTGGGTGATACCATGCTTGAGGTAGGTGAAACTAATGCCCACCATGGATATGCTTCTTTGCTTCATTCTCCTTTGAGATAGGTGAAGTTTGCAAGCAACTTGAACTTATGCTTGTTTCCCAAGATAGCAACGCCAGATCTAGGCTTCATCAATTTATAGTTAGGTAGTATGTGTTTTTCATTGTTATTTAACCGAGTTATATTTTATGATGCATGTAAAGGCAATGAATATTTTCCATATCGATCACCATGTGCGTGCATGGATATGTGTGAGAAGAAAACATGATCGAGCTGATCGCTACGTAGCTCCACCGCATGGCTTGCATGCTCCACTGTGCCATGACATTCTAGGAAGATAAGATCCACAAGGTAGCCATCGCCGTTTAAACAAGAGGCGGTTGTTAGTGAGCCGGACGCTAACGTTTTCTTTCTCTTCTTCCTCGGTTTCTCCCCCCGCCCTCAAAACTCCCCTCCCCCTTAGTGCATCTGTGTTGGTTGATGCGACTTCCGTCTAGTTCGTGATCCAAGTCTTAGCCACATGAAACTCCCTCCATTCCTTTTTACTCTATATTCTGGGTCCATATTAACTTCCAAAATAGTCTATGTTTTGGCTAGGACCCACCTAGCTAATTAAAGAGAGAGAAAGCATAGTACCCCCTCTATGTCGTGGTGTATAGGGCACATATAGCAATTTTCTAGACCCTAAATATTCATTCATTGGGGTTTAAATATTACATGCATTGGTGGAGAGGGCCAAGAAAATTAATGCAAAATATGCCCAAAACATGGACTGCATGTTTTTGGTATTGTGCCATATACACCGGGACGGAGGGAGTACTCATCGCCGAATTAATAAGAGAGAGAGAAAAGCTACGCATGCTGGTTCCTCATTGGGTGCAAATTGCATGCCTATCATTAATTAATCATGGGTAATCGGTACTAATGTTTTGTATCCTTTGTACAATTATTACAATGCATGCATATATGTGTGAAACTAGCACTAATAAATGTTTTTTTTATTTTGTCAGTATTTTTTTCAGGATGTAGAGTAAAAAGGAGCGGAGGGAGTACATCTTACAACAAAAAGATGCACACAATTTTACAATTACTATGTCTTAAACTAAATCTTGGGCCTCCATAACGCACCACTACAAAATGACACATGAAGTGATAGGTAACTGATATCATTTAATGCTTGCAAATCAAATTCACGGTGTCTAGAGAAGCCGGGGATCGCAAAGAGCCTGCAGGACTGCATCGTATGGGACTGAACTCCGATCCTGATCCTATCGTACGTTTATATATATTGCCAGGCAATGATGGATGAATCAAGACCAAGTCGACCAGCGTGGGCGTGGCCAAGGAAAACTCGAGCTTTCCATAGCGCGCGCATGTACTTCCCTGTTAAAATCGGAACGAAATCGTCCTCCTATCTGGCTTTCCATATCCATCGTTGACGGTTGTTCTTACGTCTAAAAAACCAGCGAAACGGTGCGTGAAAAACAAAAAATCAGCAGCGAGCGATCGGAAAGCCTAAAGAAAAAAGAGAAACGAACCGGTGATTGATCCCATCTCACGACACAAAACGTAAAAAAAAAAGGCATGCGTGATGCCTCTACTGTCTACGTACCACAGATGCGCGGAAGAAGAGAATGTAACCAGCGATCCATATGGCCGATCCTAATCACCCGGCCTAGATAAGTTGACTGATTTTCTTGGTTTACGCATCCATATATGGATTTGTGAGCTTGGGTAAGAAATATATTGCTCCATCCGTCCAATTTTATAAGGCTCACTACATACCATTTTAGCTTTGACCACATACATATTCAAATGAGTGAATCTATATACAAAATAAGTCTACATTCACTCATTTTAAAATGTATGTAAACAAAATTGAAATGACTTATAAAAGTGGACGGAGGGGGTAGTTAGGGATATTAAAACTGAGCCAAAAAGAAGACCTCTCACGCATCTCTCACGAACTAGTCACTTTTGGCCGTCATATCTCGTTCTCATTTCGTTTTAAGTCGTGAGATTTCTCACGAGCCAAACGTCCCCATGGCAGCTACTCCGGAGATAAAATCATAAAATCATAGGCCTCTGGTCGATTCGGCCTTTCTTCCTCCACGAAGCCCAAAGCCCACTTGAACTTTCCGTTCCTTGGCATCATTCACGTTCCATTGTATCTCTCAGGATCGCGACGCCTTCTCCCCTCCCCAACCCCCACACATATGAACGGCGACCACAACACATTAGCTTCCTATGCTCCCCACGTCCGTCTGTCGTGTAGATAGCGTTAGGCATGTCGCATATTAACAAAGAGGGTTGATTTTCTCTTGTTTTTATCTTTATTGGTATCAGACCTTGGGCTGAGAGATCTGGATATGAAACTGAGGACTTGAATTCAAATAATTCCGTCAACATATCAGGAAAAAAAGAATTTTTTTCAGATGCTACTTTTTGGAAATGAGAAAAAAGGATGATTATTTTGATATATGCACTACGCTCTATAGAGTCTAAGTTTTCAATAAAGTAATGAAAAATAAAATATTTGTTATTTTCCACAATATTACCATTATAATCAAAATATTTGATTCGTACTAACTTTTATGTGTCAATGCATACCCATGATGTTGTATGCTCAGGATTGTTACGATTGTCTTTAGTCTAATGTTTCCAGTAGAGCTAAGCTTTAAAAGTTCCGATAGGAACTATCAGGGCCAGGCCGGTGAAATCCGAGGCCCTATGCCAAAATCTAAAACGGGGCCCTATGTCATACGAAATATTCAAATAATAAACAATTCTAGTAGAAATATCCGACGGGGCCCTATGTATTAAGGTATAATAGCCTACGGTTTGTAGGTTCGTAGCAATATCCGACAATACATTTGCCATTGTCAGGTATAGGTCAACATACTAGATAATTGAAAAACAAATCTTGACTCTATATTTAAATTACGGACGGTCTATTGATAACCCTCGGTCATACGTATAATACATGAGGGTGAATAGTAATAGACAATGGCTAAGATAGACCCTCGGTCATTTATTCAATAGACGAGGGACTAGTGAAAGGGATTATATATTGAGGACTATGACCAAACATATGAGACATGGCATAGCGTGTAAATATGTAAAACTATTACTATTATAGTTTAGTAAATCTATCGTGAAGTTAAAAATGTCCATTTTTACTCCTCAAGCTGGATATCAAGTTTGAGATTGTTTCGGTTGCTTTCACAACAACAAATAAAAGATACAAAATACACTCATCAAATAAGTAATTAAGAACTTGCGCTTCGAAATGATGTTTTGTCATATTCAAATGTAGTTCTTTTACCGTGGTTGGTTCAGTTATCAAAATTAAGAAGTTCAAATACAAGAGAAACTAACCAAAAAAAAGGTGGTATTTTGTAAGGAAAGCCTATGAAAATGTTCACACTGGATGGCTAAAAAAATGAGACGGCTATATAAAATTTAGAAATAATTGTAAAGGAACCATGAACTACCGGATCAATTATGCCTTCAATTATTCTTGGCTGTAAAAAGACTTCTACATGGATACATAGCCTTCCGAATTTATGTTTTCACCGGGAATATTCTTTAGCGCATAAGCATTATATTTTGTGGCCACGTTTCCTGGATTTCTTGGTGTGCAAAAATATAATCGCATGAGCTGGCGCACAACCACATGCCTTACATGATTTTTCTGGCAGAACCTTACATGCTGATGGACCGTTTTATGTTTCGATTTTTTTTTTTTGAAATAATTTTATGTTTCGATTGTGCGAGGCACATTTCCGATCGTGGCCTGGATGCTGCTTAGCATGCACGAGCCAGCCCACTCAGGCCCAAGAATAAACCTGCAAACTGTATTCAGGCTATAAAAAAATTTGGGGCCCCAAAAATCTTTGGGCCCTATGCGGGTCGCACACTTGGCAACACTGTGGGCCCGGTCCTAGGAACTATGGTAAATTTGAAGGTGCCCTTTTAAGGTTTAATAGCTGCACCTTTCTGTACATTGGTAACGTAACTCACTTGCATCTTGTCCCGATTCAATAATGCTACCTCGCTCCATCACCGGTCTCCGTGTATCATGAACTCGGGCGCCCACTCCATGTGCGCTTAGCTTTACCACAGTAGTGGCCATTGCGAAAAATTTCTGGATGAGTCTTTTTTTTATAAAGGTATTTATTACTCAAAAGATTTAATCATTACACCCGGTCTCTAAATTATATGATGCACACGGCCGAAATCCAGAAAAGCAAATAAAAATACGACTAGCCTATACAAATCAGAGGATGTAGGAGTCGACATCTATGGAGTTACTATCCAAAGATCAAGCGGTCATCCATGTAGGATAAAAATATCCCTCGCCATCCGCTCCAGTCGTGCATCTGAATAGAACTTGCATACGAGAGAAGTTTTTATCATTGAAAATATTGTCATTTCTACATAGCCAGCGACCATACAACGGCAAGCGCTGCTACCCTAACAATATGTTTATACTGACTATCAACCCCATTTAACCAGTTGCCAAAAATATTCGCAATGGATGTGGGTTGATAAAGGTTCGAAGTCATTTGTATAGCTGACCAAATAGAACGTGCAAATGTACAATTAAAGAATAAATGGTTAATTGTCTCATCATGAGAACAAGAAACATTTCTTTCAATTACACTTGACAAGATTATCATTTGTTAATATGACCAAGCGAAGATCTTGATCTTTAATGGTACCTTCAACTGCCATATTTTTTTATTATTATCGTCTGGTAAATCTGATTGGACTAAAATCCTATACATGGAATCTACCGAGAACAGACAGTTCTGGGTTAGTTTCTAACGAAACTCATCGGTACCTGGTGTCATATTGACCGAACCCAATCTATCCACTAGCGCATTCCAGGACAATAGTCGTGGACTAATGACATCTCGTCTGAACGTCACATTAAAGGTGATGTTTGCATGGCCGTAGCCAGTGTGTCACCCTTGTTCCGCACAATGATGTATAAGGTCGGATATAGTTCTTGGAGTGTGGTATTACCCAACCATATATCATCCCATAACTGTATCTGGGATTCATCCTTAATTTTAAATATCCATAGCGAAAGAATTTATTCTTAATCGCCATTAGGCCGGCCCAAAAGTGTGAATCACCTGGTTTCCACATAAGCTGTGAAACTGCTTTGGAGCCAATGTATTTTCGTTTAAGTAGCGTTTGCCAAACGCCATCCTTGGTAAGTAGTTTGAAGAGCCATTTACCTAGAAGGACGGCATTCTTAAACTATAGGTCATGAATGCCCAATCCTCTCTGGTCTTTTGGTCGACATACAACGTCCCACCTGGCGAACCGATATTTCTTTTTCTCGTTATTCCCTTGCCAGGAGAATCTTGATTGGAAATAATCCAATCTTTTTTAGACTCTTTTAGGTAATTGGAAAAAAGATATCATATACAGAACCATATTAGAGAGGACTGAATTTATGAGTACCAATTTTCCATCAAGGGACAACAATTTTCCTTTCCAACTAGCTAGCCTTTTCTGCAAACGTTCCTCGACGTGGTTTCATTCTGCGTTGGTCAATCTCCTATAGTATATTGGTATACCCAAAAGGTTAATAGGAAATGGCAACTTCTATGGTACCTTTTACTACTCATAGAAAGGGGACTAGTATGAAATCAAGCAACGGTTCAGATTCAACGGTGGAAAATAGGCCTAGCAGGCCTAGGAAGTCCTAATTATCTAGAAAAAAAAATGTCGAACCACAGGCGCAGAGTAGCCATTCCCTAGTAGGAGAGCATCGCCGCCGCCGCCTCCACCTCGCTCAAGCACGCTGCCGCCAACTCCACCAAGCACATCGCCTTTGTTGACGCTGGGCTAGGAACGCTGCTGCCTCCACCTCGCACGCGCTCATCGCCCACATACACCGTCCCTTGATGAGTCTGCTCTCCAATCCACCCTGCACGTCGAGGAAGGCGACAGCAGAAGGAACGCCGGAGGTGGACTACGCCGCACGCCTCCTCCGCTGAATCCACCGTGCACGCCGACCCACGCTGCAAACCGGAGTTGGACGCTGACGGCCGTCAAAGAACAGGTAACATAAACGGTTCCGTAACCGATCTTAAAATTGTTCTGATGCATATTTAGGAGTTGTGTGGCAACAAAAGCAGCAATAGGGACACACTTGTGAGCGGCTTAATCAACTTCCAGAGTTAATATCAGAAGTTATTTGTAGTTCTCACATAGACTAAACAATCCCGCTGACTGAATCTACCAAACACTCGACGTAAAGATTTACATTTGCACGCGTGTTCACCTCCACCAGGCTGCAACATTGCTTCTTGTTTGGAACTGGTGGTTCTATTTTCAGGGTAATTTTAAATTATGCTACCCTGTAACTGAACAATCACTCGATTGTTTGGAATTGGTGCCTTCAATTGGTGCCTTCTTGTCGGGAGTTGTTTTGTCTTATCAAACTGAATTGGTGCCTTCTGAATTTGTAGCCCTCATGTAGTTGAGCAATTGGTAACTCTTTTATATGATAAGTTTGCTCAGCTAGAGTGCTAATACCGTTTGTAACATAAGACATGGTTTCAATTTTTGACTTGCATTCATTTCTGAAAGCACATTGTGATACATTCAACCAATGATCAATTCTGGTGGCACTTGGTCCTGCTTTAGTGTATTAGTTCCCAGGTCAGCAACCATGAACATTGTAACAAAAACAGTAATAGCAAGACACGAAAAAAATGCTCATTTGCCTAATTTTGCAGGTGTGATATAACCGAGACTCTCGTGAAGATGGATAGTATACTCAGGCCCGAGGGTACCGCAAGGTCCAGTCCATAAGCAAGCAGATCCCATGATCAGGATGATGTGCCCTTCAACCTAGAGAAGGTCCTCATGACGGTCAAGACATACAGGACGGCCGACCCATCAGAGCACAACTAGCTCTCTGAACTATGAAACCACCCGTGATGGTGGTGTCAAGTTTCACCATCTCAGTGTAGTAGTATGAGACCGCATACATGGCCACTTCTTTATTTAACTTTTTTTGTCCAAGTCTTTGATGTTTCAATGTAGGCAAGGGAAGAGCAGACCTTAATTACACAAGATTTTACTTCCTATATTGGATTTCCATTTTCATACATCGAGCAGAGCATAGATTTTTTAGCTTGTAATATGATGTTATCGGAAAATAAATTCTACTATATATTGAGCTTAACTAGAATAAGTATTCACTGAATGTTCTATACAAAAGAAATAACCAAATGAATGTTTCATATGCCTATTAAGAAAAGAAAATTGTATGTTTAATACTCACTCCGTCCAGGTTTACGAGTCCTCTAAGCAAATTCTATTTGTCCAGCAATAAACTGCCTACAAGGCCTGTAAAATTTAATTCCCTAAAAAAGCTTTCAGTTAATTATGGTGACATCGCATGCAGAACCTCCCATCCTCGCTCCTTTCCATGTTTGTAGCTGGTGTGAAACGAGAATATGTGCATGTGGTGTGAATCTGTCTGGGTCCCTTGCATGCGGTGACGTTTTGCATGCCAAAATTAACTGCGGTAATTACGACCAAACTTGGAAACTGTCAACTGATTGGTACACCACGCAGCCACTCAAATCACGCCTTGGTCGCGGTGAATTTGCTTAGAGGACTCGTAAACCTGGACGGAGGGAGTACGTAAGTGGACAGAATATACAATGGCAGAAACTGAATACAAATTAAAACTGACAAAACTGATCACACCCAACACTACCGATACTGAATCTTCAAACTGCTCACTATCGACACTATTGCTGGGGCTGGTGCTGTCGACCCCTATAAAGCACATCATATGTTCACAATAACTGGGTAACTTAGTGAGCGCCATACGGTGCGCTCCACTGCTGCCGGCGGCAAGTAAGACTCGTCCAAATCGGAACACGCCACCAACAATCCAAATTAAGCCGATCCTCGTGAGCAGCTGCTGCCCCATGAACCAGTGGTTCTAAAGCTCGATGGCCGCAATTGTGCCTGGACCAAACGGCCGGGGACCTTGCCCTTCTCCTTGTAGGGGTCCCCGGAGTTCACGCCACAGTCACCGGCACGGACGGCACGCCGCGGTGAGTGCCTGGCCCTGCTCCTGGAACTGCATGCAGAGCTCGGCCACTTGCGTCGCCGGCGGCCTCAGCACGTTCCCTGTCGCTTATACTCCCTCTGTTCAACAATAGATGACTTACATTTGTCTAGAAATGGATGTAAAAAAACATGTCTAAATATATCCACTTTCACACAAAAGGAAGTCATCTATTGTTGAACGGAGGGAGTACCCGGCAAACCGACGGCCTCGCGCTTCTGGATACCGGCACCGAAGGGGAGGGCAACGAGTGACTCAGCTTTGTGGTGGGAGCATGGGAGGCGTGAACGAGCTATAGGCTCTGATGAACCGTTTTCGATTGCCGTATTGGACTTGGACTAAGGATTAAGAAATTTTGCATTCGGCCAGCACCTTCTACCGTATTGGGCCAGGGACAATCTGCGGGAGGCTCTGATTTTGCACTAGTACGATTTCTACTAGTCATCATTTAAGCACTAGTATGAAATGTTTTCAGCCACTGGATCAATGAAAATAAATGGCTGCAGTTCATTTGAGGGTATCACAGAAGGGCTCTAGGAAATTGCTCTTGCTGACATCCGAACAACTCGGCATACTGAGCTACTGCATCCTGGGCCACACCGAAGCAAAAAAAAATCACTTTTATGGAAGTTTATTTTCAATCCGAGCAACTGTTCGAACGCCGAAAGAATCAATTTCAAATTCGCAGATTTATCCAAACCGCGTTCCATAAAGAGAATCGTATCGTATGCATAGTGAATGATAGACAATCCTCCATCAAGAAGATGTGGAATTACTCCCTCAATTTGGCCATTTTCTTTGGCTCTTTCAATCATGATCGCTAGCATATCCACCACTATATTAAATAGTATTGGCGAAAGCAGATCACCTTGTCTTAAGCCCTTTTCGGGTTGGAAGTATCGTCCTACATCATTATTAACTTTAACAACCACATTACCTCCAGACACAAAACTGTGAACCAAAGCACACCACTCCTATGATAATCCTTTCATTCTCAGAGTCTGCTGGAGAAACTCCTAGTTCACTTTATCATAGGCCTTCTCAAAGTCTATTTTGAAAATTACAGCATTCAGTTTCTTCGTGTGCATCTCATGTACGGTTTCGTGTAGCACTGATGTCTACAACGCTTCTATTCTTATAGACAGTGTTGGGTCTCCAACCGCAAAGGTTTGTAGAACAGCAGCAAGTTTTTCTTAAGTAGATTACCCAAGGTTTATCGAACTCAGGAAGGAAGAGGTCAAATGTATCCCTCTCAAGCAACCCTGCAATTACGATACAAGAAGTCTCTTGTGTCCCCAACACATCTAATACAATTGTTAGTTGTATAGGTGCACTAGTTCGGTGAAGAGAGAGTGAAATACAAGTAATACAAATGAGTATAACTAGTAATTGCAATCTGAAATAAAAATGGAAGCAAGCAAACATGTAGCAGAACTGGTTGAAAACGGTGTTTCAATGCTTAGAAACAAGGCCTAGGGATCATACTTTCACTAGTGAACAATAATAACATAATTGAATGCATAAATATATCTCTTGACTACGCTACTTCGAACCAATCTCCGGTCGAATAACAAACACCAATCCATGCATAGGGCTGTAAAAGCACTCCTCGAGTCTGTATTCCCTCTCTAGGGCACACCACATTGTCACTATGAGCGCCCCAAATTAGTACTAAACAAACGCCACAATTTCATAGGGTCATCCAACACAAAATAGAAATATCATATTAAACCACACGGTGCACACACTGTCACCTTTACACCGTGATCAAAGTGTCTACGGAGATCTCATAGCAAAACCACTTGAGTAGCATAACAGATCAAGAGTAACATCTACTTATTCCACTAGATTACAAAGCTAATGATTACATAAAGATCACACCATGGGAGAGAGAGATGAACACATAGCTACCGGTAGAGCCCTCGGCGCCGGGGGAGAACTACTCCCTCCTCATCATAGAAGACAACAACGACGATGAAGATTGCGGTGGAGTCGATGGAGATGGATCCGGGGTACTTCCCCGTCCCGGTAGGGTGCTGGAGAAGAGAGTTATGTCCCCCGAAACTTGTCAGCAGCGGAGCTACGGAGCTTTTCGTGCAAGGGGGCCGATATATTTAGGGTTTATTCCTCGGGGGGAATATATAGGCGAAAGGGCGATGGCGGTGGGAGGCCAAGGGGGAGCCTGCGCGGCCACATGGTGTGGATGATCCCCTACCCCTTTCTGAGTCTCCTTTGGACTCCTTGACGTGTCAGGAATTCTAAAACATTTGGCTTTTGTTCATCCAATTCTGAGAATATTTCTAGAACAGTTTTTCTGAAATAGAAAACAACAGAAAACAGGAACTGGCTTTGTGGCATCTTGTCAATAGGTTAGTCCATGAAAACGTCCGAAAAACGAAGGAAAACATGTGAAATCATAAAGATATTAGATAGAAAACAAGCATGAAGCATCAAAAATTATAGATATGTTTGAGACGTATCAAGCATCACTAAGCTTAACTCTTGCCCGTCCTCGAGTAGGTAAGTGATAACAAAATAAATTTTTAGGTGACATGCTACCAACGTAATATTGACAATCATATTTGTAAAATTATTTGTAGAGCTGAGATCATAGTACTCTAAACACATGCATGATAAACATAGTTCTAACAATGAAACTTCACAATCATGTTGCAATATGAAAAGTAACACAAACAAAAGATCATGAATAATAATGCATCTGAAAGTTATATGTTTGTTTCGAGCAATAAGAAAGCATATCAAAGTAGTATTCAGCTTGTCCTTCAGAGTGGAGCAAAGCATAAATGCAGGACACCTTCAAAGTTCAAGTGTTGACTACAAACAAATAGTTTGAGAACAAGTAATAACATGGCATGAATCAATTAATAATAATCTTTGGGACAGATGTACATTAAACTCAGAATCGACAGTACGCTCTCTTAACTGTGCATAAAGTTAGAAGATGAAGACTCAACATCAAAGTAAAAGAAGGTCCTTCGCAGAGGGAAGCATGAATTACTCATGTGCTAGAGTTTTTTTTATCATATTAAAACATAGGTATTGAAAACATTTTTTAGAGAGTTGTATGCTTATGTCAACGAATGGTAAACAGAAAATACAGTACGTCACAAAACAACTAGACTTCACAAGAGAGGCTCCCATAGAAGGACGCAACTAGGTAGAAGGCCATCCCTCTTTCTATTTTGTTTACACAATTATTCTTTGACTGATAAATTAGGGGGCAAAAATAGTGAAGATAATATGTTGTAAAGTTTGGGGTTGGTTTAGGGTTTAGCAATTGGATAAGCGGATGAAGCCACTAGTCCAGGTGTGTGAAGTCCAATCAATAAGTGAGATAAATATTATCTATTCACGTCCTCATGAGCTAAAACAGGAATAGTTTTGAAAGTTTTAAAGGTAACACATGAACAATTTACTTTGGAGTGGCGGTTAAATACCACATGTAGGTAGGTATGGTGGACAAATTTGGCATACTTTAGTTTTTGGGAGTTGGATACACGAGTAGAGATCATACTCAGTACATGTGGAGGCTAGCAAAGACTGGGAGCGACAAATAAAGAGAGCATAATGGCCATAATCATGCATTGCGACAAAAACATTATTAATAAAAGAATAAATGGTATTACAAGTCAAAAAATAAATGATCATGGAGTCTATAGGTGACTGGTTTATAGTCATAACATGGTGTGAGCATGCACCAAGTCAACTAAATAGAGCATTCAAAGGAAAATACCACAAAATTATGCTTTGGTATGATAAAACAACGCATGATTGTTTCAACGACATATTAAGCACTCTCAGATGTTTAGTACAAGTCACGCTACATAATTAATTACTAGGCATATAATTAGAATAACATCCAACATGACATGATAAAGTCTAGCCACAGTCTAACAAGCTTCTATTTGCACCTTTATAAACATGAAATAATTTACTCTTCTCCAACACCAATTAACTTGTTTGAAACAACTCTCAAATATAATATTCATCAAATACCAGAGAGCTAAACATATATAACTGAACCAAACTAACAAGCTCTGAACAAAATACGATTGTAAAACAAGGGCTAAACGCAGTACTAGCAAAAAGTGAACACTTATAGAACAATAAGAGTGAAAACTAGAGTGTTCTAAGCAATAAAAACGGAGCGTGTCTCTCTCCCAAACAAATATGTTGGGATGAAACCCTATTTATTGCAGCAAGGAAAACAAGATAAAACAAAACTAAAAATAAAATACGTCCAAGTAAATTTCATATGATGTGACCGAATAAAAATATAGTTTCACTAGAAGTGACCTGATAATTTCTTGACGAAGAAGGGGATGCCTTGGGCATCCCCAAGCAAAGACGCTTGAGTCTTCTTAGAATTTTATGGGATGAACCACGGGGTCATCCCAAGCTTCGTCTTTACACTCTTCTTGATCACATTATATCACTCTCTTCTCTTGACCCTTGAAAACTTCCGTCACACCACACTCAAAGTAGTTCGCATTAGAGGGTTAGTGCACAATCAACAATTCATGGGTTATGCATGGGAAAAGTGCTATTTATATTTTTAAACATTATCTACAACCAATGATGTTTCCTGAAGCAAAGAAATCCACTTGACATAGTAAACGAGCAAATACAAGAAAAACGACAGAATCTGCCAAAACCAGAACAGTCTGTGATGCCGAATTTTTTCAAAGCACTTAAGTTGCTCAAATCGAAAAACATAAAGAACAAGAAAATTTCGGAATTAGCTGAGGAATAAGCACGAAATGTTTCAGGTCATTTTCATCTTTCTTTGAATTATACGATTTTTTTGGTGGACAGAAGAAATCTGTTTTGTGCGCAGAAATCCAAAACTAACTCCACTTTTCGCTAGAAAATTTACTTGGCACAACTAATACATGAAAATAAAGATACAAAGGAGTTTCTACAGAAGTATGCAACCCCTTGACTCAAATAAAACAGAGAAAAATAAAGCAAAAAATAAAACCATGGGTTATCTCCCAAGAAAATTGCTTTCCTTTAACGCCTTTTAGCTAGGCATGAAAATTGGAGAAAATGCTCACATAAGAAATATTATTTGAAGCAAAAGAGAGCATCAAGAAACAAATTTAAGTCTAACCCACTTCCTATAAAAAAGAATCTTGTAGAAAAAACAAGTCAATAAAGCACAAAGTGGCTAGCATAGGAAGACAAAATAAGTGCAACTTCAAAAATTTCAACATAAAGTGGGGAGACTTGATATTGTTGAGATGTATAAGACTATGTTTCCCTCTCTCATAATAACTTTCAGTAGCATCATTCATAAAATGAATAATGTAACTATCACATAAAACATTCTTATCATGATCAACATACATAAAGAATTATTACTCTCCACATAAGCATAGTCATTCTCCTTAGTAGCAGTGGGAGCAAATTCTACAAAATAGCTATCATCATCATTATTGTCATCACCATAGTCATCAAATATAGGAGGCATAGCATGATCATAATAAAATTTATCATCAATAGTAGGTGGAACTAGAATACCACAATCATTATAATCATCATATATTGGAGGCAAAGTATCATCAAAGAAAATTTCCTCCTCAAAACTTGGGGGATAAAAATATCATATTGATCAAAACCAGCTTACCCAAGCTTAGAATTTTCCATAGGATTAGAAATAATGGTGTTCAAAGAATTCATACTAATAACATTGCTACTAGCATGCAAATAAGTTCCATGGATTTTTTTTATTTTCTCTTCAAACACTTCATGTCCTATCTCAAGATAAACATTATAAAACTCTCTCATATTTTTCTTGTTTTCCATTAATCGTAACTAGTAAAGATAAAAACAAGGAACAAGTAAAAATAAGCCTAACTAGTGAACACAAGAAACAAAAAGACATAATTTGCAGAATCTAAAGGAAATAACTTCGAGCACTCACACCTGAGGATGTGAGTACCTTTTACCTTACCTCCTTGGAAATGGCGCCAGAAAAGAGCTTGATGTCTACGCACGCTTCTATTCTTGTAGACAGTGTTGGGCCTCCAAGTGCAGAGGTTTGTACAACAACAACAAGTTTCCCTTAAGTAGATTACCCAAGGTTCATCAAACTCAGGGAGACAGAGGTCAAAGGAATCCCTCTCAAGCAATCGTGCAATTACGATACAATAAGTCTCTTGTGTCCCCAACACACCTAATACAATTATCAGTTGTATAGGTGCACTAGTTCGGAGAAGAGAGAGTGAAATACAAGTAATACGGATGATTATAAGTAGTAATTGCAATCTGAAAAAAAATGGCAGCAAGAAAACATGCAGCAGAACTGGTTGAAAATGGTGTTTCAATGCTTAGAAACAAGGCCTAGGGATCATACTTTCACTAGTGAACACTCTCAACAATAATAACATAATTGAATGCATAAATATCTCTCTTCACTACGCTACTCCGAACCAATATCCGGTCGAATAACAAACACCAATCCATGCGTAGAGTTGTAACAACACTCCTCAAGTCTGTATTCCCTCTCTAGGGTACCCCACGTTGTCACTATGAGCGCCCCAAATTAGTACTAAACAAACGCCACAATTTCATAGGGTCATCCAACCCAAAATATAAATATCATGCTAAACCAGCTGTCACCTTTACACCGTAATCAAAGTTTCTACGGAGATCTCATAACAAAACCAGTTGAGTAGCATAACAGATCAAGAATAATATCTACTTATTTAACTAGATTACAAAGCTCATGATCACATAAAGATCACCCCATGAGAGAGATATGAAACACATAGCTACCAGTAGAGCCATCAGCCCCGGGGGAGAACTACTCCCTCCTCAACATAGGATACAACAACGACGATGAAGATGGCGGTGGAGTCGATGGAGATGAATCCGGAGGCACTTCCCCGTCCTGGCAGGGTGCCGGAACAGAGACTTAGCTCCCTCGAAACTTGTCGGCGGCGGCGGCGGAGCTACAAAACTTTTCATGGAAGGGGGCGATATATTTAGGGTTTATGCCTCGGGGGAATAAATAGGCGAAAGGTAGATGGTGGTGGGAGGCCAGGGGGCCAAACCACCTGGTGGCGCGTCCACATGGTGTTGTTGACCCCCTGCCCCCCCTCCGGGTCTCCTTTGGACTCCTTGATGTGTTGGGAATTCTAAGATTTTTGACTTTTGTTTCTCCGAGAATATTTCTAGAACAATTTTCTTAAATAAAAAACAGTAGAAAACAAGAACTGGCTCTGTGGCATCTTATTAATAGGTTAGTCCATGAAAACGTCCGGAAAACGAAGGAAAACATGTGAAATCATAAACATATTGAATAGAAATAACAAGCATGGAGCATCGAAAATTATAGATACATTTGAGACGTATCAAGCACCACGACTCCGTGGAGGATATTCCTACCTTGCATAAACACAATTTGTGTAGGTTTTACTTCATGATCTGCCACCGTAACCTGATAGTAGCAACTTTCGGAAAGATTTAAAAACTCACATTTAGGAGGCATATTGGTCTATACTGTTGTATTCTTTCTGCCTCCAAAACCTTAGGTAACAAGACGATTTCCCTAAAAAAGGCGGTACAGGTCTAGCTGTCCGTAATGCAAGCAACCAAATATTTCTATGAGATCATTACTCCCAGAAATGTTGGTAAAACTCTGCTGGACATCCATCTGGACTAGGTGCCTTATTACGCTCCATTTGGAACACCGCCTTTTTTATTTCCTCTTCCGTGAAGGGAGCATTAAGAAAGGATTTTCCTCATCAGAAACTTGGGTAATATCGTCTGTTCGTGACTCATCCATCATAATATTACTTACTTCAAGAGCCCTGAACAAACCTTTATAGAACTTTGTGATGTATTCCTTGATCTAATCCTGTCCTTCAATCATCCTGATTAAGAGAATGAATACTCTTTTTCCTATGTTTCCCATTGGAAACATTATGGAAATATCTCGTATTAGAATCTCCCTCGAGAATGAACTGCGCCTTGGATCTTTGTTACCATTTGAGCACTTCCTCTTGCAGCCTGCGCATTTGATTCACTTTTGAGTTCAATCTCTTGCGTAGTTAGTAGCCTAGTCTCCGCGAGTCGATCATATTCATCAATAATGGAACACATGCACTCTTTTTATTTTTTAAGGATTCCAGTGGTGTGTCTTTCCCATCCACGTAGATATTTACGCACATTGCACATTTATTGTTGCATCTTCAAATCAGGGTGTCTCCAACCACTGGTTTAGCCCATACTTTCTTAACCAGCTCATCGAACCCATCACGCAACGACCATCGAAGTTCAAACTTGAATTGTGCCTGTGCATGATGTTTTGACATTCCGGTTGATAAAAGTATGCTGGCATGATCTGACAAAGCTTCAATACGCTCTACAGCATGTACTGTTACCAATGGGAACTTATCCTCCCGATCGGTACTCATCAAGCGGCTGGGCACCGAGCAAGCTGCTAAAGCCGCCATTGCTGCTAATGCTGAAGGTGGAGTCGGTTTGCTAACCGCGGTCGCCATAGAAGTGGAGGCGAAACCACCGAAGCCGCAGGCAAAGAAACAAAAATCGCCGAATCCTTCCGTCGTAACTACAACACCGACACAGAGGTACAAATTCTCTCCTCCTCGAATTCGGTTTTTGTACAATTCTGTAGCTTGGCCGATTATTGTACCGTTTCTATAGCTTGGCCGGGTGTGAGGCCCCTACGGCTGTGTACATGACATGCTGAACGAGGTCAACGTCAACATCGATGAAAATTCCCTTGGTGCTTTCTGCTACAAGGAGGCCGAGGAAGGGGTTGACGGTGCCGGCGATGAGGATGAGGACGACCTTGAGGAGATCGAGGGGTCGGTGTTCACCGCGAGCAAACGGCCAAGGACGATGAATTACACGCACTCGAAGACGAGATCCTCATCAAAACTTGCGAAGTCGTTTCTCTCGATGCCACTACCGGCACGGATCAAACCAGCAAGCAGTATTGGCAAAGGGTCGAGGACCAGTTATTCTAAATGATGTCTCGATTTTACCAGAACATCAAAGTGGTGACACGAACCCCACACACGTATCAGTCACTGCAAGGTCGTTGGGATACGATCAAACCGATAGTGAGCCGGTTCTGTGGATGCTTGGATCAAGTTCGCAATGCGCCTCCAAGTGGAACAAATGAGGGTGATTATGTGAGTTCCCACGAGTCGACATTCTAGTTTTATTTATCATTAACGTTACACAGACATGGTCCTTGTCTATGAAGGAATGAATTGCAAAAGAGAGGTACAAAGACATGCCATCTTCGAAGGGCAAGCCATTTCTACTCGATCATTGTTGGACTTAGCTCCAACGGAGTGAGAAATGCAAGGTGAGGGAGATGGAACCAAAAAGGGGTGAAGTGAACTTGATCGACGATGAGGACAATGAAGGGGGAAGAAAGTATGGGAGGCTCGAGGGCACAAAGAAGCCAAAGATAGACTCAATTCCCAAGCCGAGGCTGCAAGCTTGCGGGATCAGATAGACAACATAGTGAAATCCAATGAGGTTTTGACGTCCAACACTATAGAAGCAAAGAAGAAAATTTCTGAGAAAAGGTTCTAAGAGAAGAAAGAGAAGTGGGAAATGGTCCGGCAAGAGGGGCTGCACAAAGCCGACGTCAAAGAGGAGCTGCGCAAAGCTGTCATCGAGGACAACGAGTGCAAAACTGTCATCGAAGAGGCAAGAACTAATGCCGGGGAAACCAGGGCACTCGCCAAGTTGCTTGCCGAGGAGAACAAGATCATGATGATGAACTGCGATTGAAATGGATGAAGTGACCCTAGAGTGGCAAAACATTGCAACATAGAAAAGCCTCGAGCGTAGAAAGCAAACAATCATTACGACATCTGCTAATGGTGGTGGTGGTGGCGGCGGCGGGGGTGTTGTCGCTTGATTTGGTGATCCGTGCCTTTTTTGTTCTCCTTGTTCTCTCTGTTCGGTTTGAACATCCTATTTATTGCCAAACTATTTTAATTGTCGAACATTTCTCGAAATTGCGATGAATCGTGCTAAATGATTATTGACGAAGGCATGGATCCTGGACCCTACGGGTAAGGACACCCCATCTCAGGCCCAAGAAGGGGAGCCCTTGGAGTGTTCCAGAAGGCCCACGTGAAGCCCACCCGCACTGCCTTGCGGGTTAAGTTAGGAAACCTGTTACCGGCCTAGGGTTAAAGTTCGAGTCCTCTCCGGGTAGGGTTTGAGACCTGGCCATCTATATAAGGCCAGGAGAGCCACCGGAAGAGGACCAAGCAACACCGCAACACCAAAGCCTTGAGCTCGAGATCATACTCTCGACTTGAGCCACCATCATTGTAACCGATCTACTCGATTAATACAGATCGACAGAGGCAGAAGTAAGGGTTTTACCTCTACGAGGGCCCCGAACCTGGGTAAATCTTGCCCCCTATTTAGCCGACGATCGCCACCAGCGCTCATGGGTTCTCCTATTCGAAACCCTATGGGTTCACCCGAGGGATTTGTAGAGTCTGAGATTCGATAATTGGCGCCGTCTGTGGGAACGGCGGGCGCTGGATCACCGGCATCTTCGGCTTCATCGACAACCAATTCTCGTTGGAAACCCTCGACTACGGCTCCGAACAATCCTATACGGATCGGATCTGTCATGGTCACCCCTCACTCGCCGGAATCACGCCCGGTATTCGACGATCTGGAGAGGAGCGTCACCTTGACGTTCGTGAGCTTAAAATTCGTGACCAATAGGGACGGAATCCTTCACTTTCCGGAAGAGTCAGAATCTGAATCAGGAGACGTCGACTCACGCTTTCATCTGGAGAAAAGTGGCGAGTACGTCCGCTTCAACACCAACAATTACCATACCCTCTCGACAGAGGAACCTTCTCGAGTCCAAAGAGCTTTCCGATCTACGCCTAGGGCGCACGAGCCACGACTGGCTCAAGTCTGCATGGCAGGATCAGAGCAACCTCAGGAAACAGAACATAGCGTGACAGAGCGCAACATAATCGGCGTCTCGCGGGAAGCTTGGGACCGAGCCAAGGAGGCTATGCGAACGAGCAAGCCACCTGCAGCGGAAGCGCCACACGAAGACATGGTTGCCTACCACTATCATCTAGTGAGAGTAGCCGCAACCATCAAGGACGCTCGAATAGGACTGGCCCGCCGAAGAAGAGCGGCAGATGAATCGAGTCAACGACGAGCTGAGCTGTCCCTAGCACCCTCGGTCGGTACCCCGACCCGCGAGGAAGGGATATGCATCAATATCCAGGGACATCGAGTCCTTAGGCGGGACCAGCAGGTCGGTCGCACCTTCCCTCATGAGGGTTGATGACGACGGCAACGTCTACCCGCAAACTCCAGCCGCCGCGGTCCTGGCCGCAGCAACCTACATGCAGATGAACCAGCCGACGGAAAGCGATCCTCGGGCTGAACAGTATAAACACGTGCGCAAGGGGCTAGGACTGGCAGCCGCAAGGCTCGCCTCCTACGACCGCAGGAAGGCCGCGGAGCAGCTGGAGAAGGAGCAATAGGAGAAGGAGAAGGAGAAAGAAAAAGAGGCGTCCCGTAAGCGTAGGAGCTCTTCGCCAAGAAGGGACAAGTCGCCACGTCGTGGTCGAGGAAAAGAAGACCGACGCCGCGGCGACAGTCGAAGAAGCAGCAAAGGCAGCCCGAGAGACAAAAGCTCGCGACATCACAGCAGCCGCTCGCGAAAACGAAGCAAGGAGCCAAGGAAGGACACTGACCGCGACCGGCCAGGATATGATGCGCGATCGGACTTGGAACAAAATAAGGTGGACAAGGCAAGGGCATCGCGATATCTCGAGCGCTCTTCGTCCGGCTCTTCGGATGACGAAACCTGCGGTGCGCTCGGCTTTGCCCGCAGCATCCGCGAAGCACCTCTACCCAGAACATTCAAGCTCAGCACAGAAGTAACAAAGTACGACGGCTCACTCGAGCCCTCTTCATGGCTAAACGATTACCTCACAGCAGTAAAATGCCAACGTGGAAACAAGAACACGGCTATGCAATACCTTAATCTACATCTCGTCGGTGCGGCCCGTAGCTGGCTGGAAGTGAGACCAAGATCCTGTTACGCATCGTGGGACGACCTACACCGCGATTTCTGCAAAAACTTCCAGTCGACCTACAAGAGGCTGGCCACCATTGAAGAACTGCGAGCCTGCAAGCAGAAAAGCGGAGAGTCCACCCGCGAGTATATCCAGCGATGGACCACGCTCAGGAACACCGCGGGAAACATCCCGGAAGAAGTAGCGGTTGAATCCTTTGCGAAAGGCGCCCGAAGAACTGCTTTCAGAGAAGAACTAGGCAGAGCCGCACCCAAAACCATTGGAGAGTTGATGATCATAGCCGAAAAATGGGCTAACGGAGAAGACGCAGTGCGCAATGAGAGAGCATCATCGCCTGCACACGAAGAAGACCGCCATGGCCGAAGAAAAAGGAGGAAATACTACGATCACGAGGATCGAGAGGAGATATTAGCGGCGGAATTCACGCGAAGTCGCGACTCTGGCCGCCGTGGAAGTCCCGAGTGGAGACCAAAGGCTGAAGGCAAAACTTCCGAGGAGGACCTCGATGCATACTGCTCGCTACATCTATTTACAGATAAGCGCACGGGCAAAACTAAGGCAACACACCTTCTTAAGGATTGCCGAAATTTTATTGAAATCTCGGAGGCCTTCTCGAGGAAAAGCAGACCGGCAGCCAGTCAAAATTATCCACCGCTTCCAGGAGCAGGACACCTAGGATTCCAGCCGCCACAACCCCTGCCTCCACCAGCAAATCCAAACATGGCGCTACCTGCACTGCCTGCGCCACCTGCACAAAACGCCGGAGCCAACGCGTACCCAAACCCGGCAGGACAATTAACAATGATCCAGAAGGTATGTCCATCTCGCAGAGCTCAAAAGACTAACACGAGACAGTTGTGCATGGCTGTGCAGACACCACCAACAAGGCCCGAATACTTGAAGATGGCGGATCAGCCGATCACATTCTCGATGAAAGACCACCCACCACGAGTCTATCGACCAGGACACGCCGCCCTTGTCATCCAAGAGCAGATTGGCAACTACGACTTGGCCCGCGTATTCATGGATGGTGGCAGTGGCATCAACATTATCTACGCGGACACACTCCGTCGGATGAACAGGAACCTGGATGGCCTTGCGGAATCAGAAACATCCTTCCACGGGATAGTTCGGGGAAAGGCAATCCGTCCACTCGGAACAATTAACTTAGAAGTTGTGCTAGGCACCCAAAGCAACTACAGAAGAGAATTCCTTGACTTCGAAGTCGTCGACTGGCCCTCACAGTACCACGCCATTCTCGGTCGAATAAAGTTCGCCAGATTCATGGCAGTACCGCACTACGCGTACTTGAAGCTCAAACTACCTGGAGAATATGGTGTAATCACCATCGACGGAGATTTCCAGAAATCCAACAAGTGCGACATTGAATTCAACGAGATCGCAAAATCTTTCGGGATGCAAGAAGAACTGCAAGAGCTGGCAAAAACCACGGATCACTCCGTGATGCCCCTCACGAAGAAAAACGCGCCCGAGTTGGAGTTCAGCGCCAACAGTGACACCCAAAAACATCAGGTGCACCCGACAGATTCTGCGAAGACAGCGATGGTCTCAACCACCCTCTCGCAAAGCATAGGAAAGCGCGCTCGTCGAACTCCTCCGTGAGTACTAGGAAATTTTCGCCTGGCAGCCCTCACATATGCCAGGAATACCCAGGGAGTTCGCCGAGCACTCACTTGAAGTCTTCCAAGACGCAAAACCCATCAAGCAGACTACCCGACGATTTTCAGAACCCAAGCAGAAAGCGCTTAGCGAAGAAGTAAACAGATTGCTAGCAGCAAAATTCATCAGGGAGATCAAGATATCCACTTGGTTATTAAACCCAGTGCTGATCCCCAAAAAGAACACTGACATCCTTCGGGTGTGCATCGACTACACGTCGTTAAATAAGCACTGCCCCAAGGATAACTTTCCCCTCCCACGAATCGACCAGATCATAGACTCCACGGCAGGTTGTCAACGCCTCTCCTTCCTGGACGCCTATTTGGGATATAATCAAATCCGGATGAAGCAGGAGGAAGAAGAAAAGACAGCATTCATCACACCACACGGTGTATACTGCTACACGACAATGCCCTTCGGGCTCAAGAACGCAGGCGCAACATATCAGCGCTGCATGCAAAAATGCCTCGCCAAGCTCATTGGCAAGAACGTACAAGTGTACGTTGACGACATCATCATCAAGACTCGAGTAGAGGACACACTCCTCGAGGACATTAGAGAAACATTCAACGCCCTCAACGCATACAGGATCAAGCTCAATCCGACAAAATGCGTCTTCGGCGTTCCAGTAGGAAAACTTCTCGGGTACCTGGTATCCGCCAGAGGCATCGAAGCCAACCTAGAGAAAATACAAGCAATCTTGACAATGAAGGAACCAACCAATCTACACGGAGTCCAACAGCTCGCAGGGCGACAAGCCGCCTTGAGCAGGTTCATCGCACGATTAGGGGAGCAAGCATTACCCTTCTATAAGCTGTTGAAGAAAACGGACAAATTTGAGTGGACACCATAAGCTAAACAAGCGTTTGCAGACCTGAAGCGATCGTTGCAAAGCAGGCGCGTCCTTGCAACACCACAAGAGAGGGAGCCACTCTACTTGTACCTAGCCGCCACAAACCAGGTCATCAGCACAAGAATCGTAGTCGAACAACCTGAGGAAGGCAAAGCGTACGGAGTCCAATGACCGATCTATTACATCAGTGAAGTGCTCTCGCCATGCAAGCAACGATATCCTCATTACCAGAAGCTCGCATATGGAGTTGTTCTTACAGCTCGAAAACTCAAGCACTATTTCCAGGAACACGCCATCACAGTGGTTAATGATGCGTCACTCGGTACAATCATGAACAACCCTATGGCATCCGGAAGAATAGCAAAATGGAGCATCGAGCTGGGCGCTTGGGACATCACCTATGCAGGACGCAATGCAGTCAAATCCCAAGTACTCGTGGAATTCCTAAGCGAGTGGACAGAGCTACAAACGCCCGGACCGCCTGAGTACACGAGCAACTGGATAATGTATTTTGACGGGTCCAAAAGAAATGAAGGAGCATGAGCTGGAATCGTCCTCATCTCGCCTAGGGGAGACAAGCTGCAATACGTCCTACGATTGGACTTTCCACCAGATGATCCAGCATCGAACAACGACGCAGAATATGAAGCCCTGTTGCATGGGATGAAGATGGCAGTCGCCTGTGGAGCCACCCGATTAATGATCTACAGCGACTCCAATCTCATCGTGCAGCAGACAATGAAAGAATGCGACGCAATTGCTGAAAACATGGTCGCATATCGTGACATGTACAACCTACTCGAAGGAAGCTTCAAAGGATGCGAGCTGAAGCATATTGCGAGATCCAGCAACGAAGAAGCAAATAGACTGGCAAACATGGGTTCCACAAACACACCCATACCGCCAGGGATATATTTCGAGCGGATGACTAAGCGATCGGTCAAAGTCAAAAAAGCTGCAGGAGCACCCGCAGCACCAGAAACAGAGGTCAGCCCGCAAGTTGCCATCATCGAGATTATTCATAACATTTCACGACAAGTTTTTCTGGTCGAGCCAGTCTGGACGCAGAAATATCTCGACTATTTGTCTGCCAAGCAGCTCCCGGCCGATCCTCGCGAGGCTCGACAGATAATCAGACGCAGTAAATCCGTTCGGGTGGTCAACGGAGAATTATACAAACAGAGCATCTCGGGTATACTCCAGCGTTGCATCGCAGCCGAAGATGGCAAAGAATTACTCCAAGACATCCACCACGGAGACTGTGGACATCACGCTAGCTGGAAAGCAATCATGGGAAAAGCCTTCCGAGCAGGATTCTACTGGCTCACGGCAGCCACCGACGCAAAGGAGCTGGTCGATAGGTGCGACGGTTGCCAGCGATTTGCACCAAGACCACACGCACCCGCTACGGAATTGCATATGATACCCATCACCTGGCCCTTTGCACAATGGGGGCTGGACATGGTAGGACCACTACGCAAGTCCACGCCGGGTGGATACACACACTTGCTGGTCGCAGTTGACAAATTTACCAAGTGGATTGAGGCCATGCCAGTAACCTCGGCTAGCGCTCAATGCGCCGTCAAGTTCCTCGATTCCATCATATGCAGATTTGGAGTACCACACGACATCATTACAGACAATGTTACAAACTTCACAGCAAACGAAACACAACAGTTCTGCGAGGAAAAGGGCATCAACTTCAAGTTTGCTTCAGTTGCCCATCCGCAAACGAACGGACAAGTCGAAAGATCCAACGGCTTAGTTTCAGCTGGCATCAAGAAACGTCTACTCGATCGTCTGCACCCAACAGCAGGACATTGGGCCGAGGAGCTACCCTCCGTACTATGGAGCCTCCGCACAACTCCAAACAGATCCACAAACTACACACTATTTTTCATGGTATACGGGGCAGAAGCAGTCCTTCCCGAGGATGTTAGATTCAGCGCCCCACGGGTTGTGGCCTACAGCGAAGAAACCTCCAACAAGGCACTCGCGGAAGATATGGACGCACTCGATGAAATGCGCGATATTGCGCTCGCAAGATCCGCAGTATATCAACAATCACTGCGAAACTATCATAGTCGCCGCATACGCCACAGAGCATTCGCAGTAGGAGATCTGGTGCTGCGACTCAAGCAGAAGGAAGGACACAAGCTCGAGCCACCATGGGAAGGACCCTTCATCATACACGAAGTTATCCCAGGTGGAGCCTATAGGCTGAAGAACCCATCGACTAGAGGAATCTATTCCAATCCTTGGAATATCGCACACCTCCGCAAATTTTATCCCGAGATTTACTGTTCTCGCAATAATAAGGCTATATTAGCCACTCTTGTAGCTCGAATACATGACTTCTCAGTAATCGCAATAAAATACATGGTTTCTCAACCATACTTACTCGAAGATTATTCATCCTTACATGCTAAAAATTTACAGGTATACACCCCATAAACACACGGGGGCTACGCCTAAACTCAGCATCACAGAAAAATTTATAAATACAAGGTTACACACCTTACAACAGTTTTTACAAACTATACAGCATAACATGATATATACATCCTACAATCAATCATGGCACTGAGAATTCTCAGCTGCCAACACTCTATCTACTTCATGAGAGGTCAATCGGATGATTTCTTTCGCTGCAGGACGAACAACATCATAATGCGGCGAAATATCATCGATTGGACCATCCGGGAGTCTAGCTACGGAGTTGAAGTTCACCTCAGGATGCCATATCCGGACGAAGGAGAGAGCCACCACCGCGCCGCAAGTCATCTGATTGCGAACACACTCGCGAATCTCTCCCTCTTGCCCGAACATCCTGAGGAGATAACTCCAATCTTCAGGACCCCTTTGCGGTGGATAGAACGCGACGTTCATCGCGATCAAGACCTCGTGAAAAGAACTCACGAGAATCTTCGCCTGGATGACTCGGAACTTCAAAGTAGCCAACACAAAACCTTGACTGAGATCAGACCAAAAATTATTCGCATGAGGCTTTGAGCTGCCAGCTTCTTGAAGAATGTGGTTTTCTACCCACTGTTTTTCCTCCCTATCACCCGGCTTAACAACTAAAGAGCAAACATACGCGATCAGACAAGGAAACAAGACAAAGAAGACTTGGGGGCTGTATCACTTACACAGCAAGTCCCTAGCGACAGAAGCTAACTCGTCCATCAAAAAATGTTCGCGCTCAATCGCCAGTTTTTGCTTGGACTTTGCCACATCGGCTACCCCGCGCAAAGCTTTCAGCTTGCGCTCACCCTCCTGGACCCGATCACGGAGACCTGCATAGGTCCCAACAGCGGCAACAAGAGGATTTGCTGGAATAGCACGTCCACCTGATGGTTCCGCGGCGACCCCAGCAACCTGGAAGAATACAAGGAAAGGAGTAAGATGCCCTATTCGAGATATATCTAGTCGCGTATTTGACGAGTGCTCGGGGGCTACTCCCATCGGGAGGAAACACACAATTGCGGGAAACATTTCAGAAGAACATCTCGATTAAGACAATCGAAATACGGGAGCACATCCCAAGGTTCATTACAATCGAGACGACTAAGTAAAAGAAAAACAAACTAAGGAGCTACAGTGGTTCTGCCACTCGCGGCGGTGGTCCCTCCCTTAAGACGAGCAAACAGCTCAGATAACTTCCGAGCGAGGACTCCGACTGGCTCGCCAAAACGACGAAGCCCTACCTTTTTTCCCGTGGCAGGATCGATGGGGAGATCCGAGTAAGCCTCCTCCAAGCCGCTAACTCCATGCGCCAACGCGAACTGGATGGCAGTCTTCGCCCCAGATTCCGACTGAGCGACCGCGTAAGCATCAAGGAGATTGCTCTCCGAGAAAATCTTCAGCAGATCACCTAGCGGGGGTGGAGACACAACATTGACAAGGAGGCGACCATGCAACTGCGTCAGCACTTGGGTGGCATTTCCAACCAAAGCGCAAACTCCTTCGGCATGCCTCCTGAGCTGAGCGAGGGGGTCCGTCAGCGCGTCCACCCGCTGGACTCCAGGAACTTCCAGAGGAGCACCCAGAAGACCTACAAAGGAAAAGCGTCAAGACCCAAAAAACTCACCAGGATAGAAGACAAAATTGCAAGATACAAATAGCTTACCCGCGAAAGGACGAAGGAAGGCGACAAGGTCGGTATCCGCCTTAGTGCCAGCATCCTCCAAACTCTTCAGAGCGTCCTGGGCAGCCGCAAGTTTCCCTTCAAGATCAGCCGATTGCATGCGGGAAGCCTCGAGTTCTTATCGAATAGCCGCCAGATCAGCCTCTTGAGCTGTTACCCGAGCGAAAAAACTCTCCTTCTCGGTCTTCAAAAACTCAAGTTGAGCTGCACAGCGACATTTATCAGAAACCAAAAAATTGACGGAAGGATGAAAGCAGAGAAAGATGGTAAAACTTACTTCGAAGAAGCTCGTTTTCGGAGACGAGTCGATTACGGTCTGTTTGAAGCGTCCCGCATTCCGACTCAGCGAAAACTACGCGACGACCAATAGCCGCAAGGGAGTCAACGAGCGACTGCATAAAACATGAAGATGGAAGAATCAGAAAAGTAAAATTTGAGACTATACTCGATTGTAAACATTCGAGTATAGCCTCGGGGGCTACTCCCATCGGGAGCACTGCCGTGCACCCGATAAAACTAAGAAGAAGGAAAAGACAAATTCTGAGCCTGTAGCCGATCGCATGCTATCGACTACAGCCTCGGGGGCTACTCCTATCGGGAGCACTAACGTGCACCCGATAAATTCGAAGTTGACAAAGCATTAAAGAGTCAGATAGCAAGGCTTACCTGGCCCTGAGCGGAAGAAAGAGGATCCACCGAGCTACCCGACACCTCCTTCGGAATCGAAGCCCCAGCATCAAAACTAGGAAGAGTATATTCCATAGTCGCCGCTTTGGGGGCTACGCTCGGTGAATCCTGGGCAGTGTCGACGGTAGGAGTCTCACCCGCAGCTCCTGCTTTCTTCCTCTTTTCAACGGTAAGAGAAGAGACGAACCTGCGAGGGCTGATAGCTTGCAAGCTAAGATGAAAACAATAAGTCAGAAAAGATGCGAAAGGAAATGTTCGACTAAAGAACAAACAAGGAAAACTTACTCGTCATCGTCTTCTTCGTCCAACATATCCGCATTCCAGGCGGTTTGGATAATTGGAAATGAAGGGGAAGGAGGGCGCGTGCGCAATGGAGTGACAAGGATAGGCGCATTCTCGAGTGATTCCTTGTCCAAAGAATTATCTTTGGAGGTCGCTTCATCATCCTCCACCCGACGGCGTTTACGGTGAAGGAGACCGCCATTCGAGTCCTCCGCGTCATCCGAAGAATCGTGCTCGGAACTCGAAGAAGCGTTGGCAACACTGGTATCGGCCGGGCCGTCCAGGTTACTCGCCAATAAATCCGAGGCCTCCTCCCCAGACAATGGCGGGTAGCAGGTGGCCACGGATAGGCTCTATAAAAATAAAGGTAGAAGAAAAACGAAGAGGAAAAATCAATCGACTAAATCTCAAAGCAAGAGAAAGAAAAGAAGACAAACAGAGTCAAAACTTACTTCGGCTGGCGGTGGACTTGAAGCTTCAAAAGCATGAATCGGGCAGATGGGGAAGGTGTCGCCCTCCTTCAGATTGGTGATATCCGCGATCTTCTTCTCGAATTCGGCATTCGAGAATTATTCACGGCTCACGCGACTCGGATCTTCGACGCCCTGGTACTCCCACATCACAGATGGGCTATCCTGCAGGGGCTGAACCCGACGCTTGAGGAATACACTCGCCAAGTGTAGACCGTTCAGCGCGATTCCTGCGGCTTGGTCACGAAGAATAGCCACCTTGGCGAGTAGGGGAGCAACTACTCGGTTCTCTTCAACCGAGAGTTTGTGCGCCCAGGACTTCCGCCTCTTCAGAACAGCAAACAGATGGAATTCGTTGACTCCACCCGCGCTGTTGTCGGTTACATAAAACCATTTCTTCCTCCATCCCTGGGCGGAGTCGATGAAGTGCATGGTGAAGTAGCCGACTTCTGGCCTCGCCTGGATCCCGAAACCGCCGGTGCGCAGCGGCTCCCCAAGCTCGGTCTCCACCCGCGATTTCTCACGGAAGATGCGCACCTTGAAAAGGGCCTTCCAAAGGCCCCAATGGGGGCGAATGCCCAGAAAGCACTCCCAAAGAACGATAAAGCACGAGATGTGCTGTATCGCGTTTGGAGGCAAATCATGAAGCTGTATGCCATAGACATAAAAAGGATGGAGAGGGAGAGAGAGCCCGCGCGACACATGATCTGCAAAGATCACGCGCTCGTTCGCGCGGGGATTGGGTACCTCCTCCTTCTTGCCGATGCGTACCAGTTTCTCCGCTTCCGGAGGCAGCAGCCCTTCTCGCTGCATCCCCTTGACGCTCTTAGCCGTGGTGTTGGGCAAGCGCCAATCACCTGAGCGCGGCGCGGGTGGCGCAAGACCATCTCCTGAGGCCCTCGATGACGAAACGGTGGTACGCTTCTTGCCGCCTGCCATGACTGCTAGCACGAGCTCGAGGGGAGAAAGAAGACGAGCGCGAGGAGGAAGATGAACTGGAAGACGGAGGCTGGGAAAATTTCACCGCATCACCAAGACCCATACTTATACACGGGGCTATTCGATCCTGGCCACTCGATGCGCCACGTGGCGCCCATCGCAGCCACCACGTGCGAAGGCGAAACGAGGAGGCGGTGGATGTTGTTTCCTGCCACGATCTTAACAGTAGATCGTGCGCATTTACTGCACGGTTCGCGTGAAAACCGGGAACGACGTCTCGTTTCCGGTCAAAAAGCTGACTTGGTGGGCCAGCCTTTCTGCTCTCACTCCGTCACGTCCCATCGGGAGGATAAAAGTGCGCCATGACGTCATAGCATGCATCATCAAGCTGAAGAAAATTTCGAATGAAGAGTTCAAGCACGAAAACATCTTCGTATGAGCAAAACTTCTTCGGATAAGAAAATCCAAACATGGAAGCAACTTTTCATGGACAATTCAAGAAGAAAGATGTCTTTCCAACAGAGAGAAATACCCTACACACGAAAAACTCTTTCGTATGGGCACAATATCCCAAACATGAAAAACTCTTTCATATGGGCATAAAACTCCTAACACGAAAACTCTTTCGTATGGATAAGGAATTATAAGCCTAAAAATTACGCGAGTAGGCAGAACCTGCCTTTTCATTCACATCATATTTATACATCATAAAACCTGGATTGTTCAGCCGACTAGGCACATCCGGATGTCATATTCTTTCGAATATGAAGGTAAGGCCCGAAAGATCTCTCTTGAGGGCCTGGAATCGCACTCAAGCTGCGTCCTCCGGTATGATTCCGTGTCAACAACAAGAAGAAAAATCCCAGCGGACGCGCCGGGTACCCCCATAGGTTAAATTCGACTCGATAAGACCACAACGGTCCAGTCGCAAACAATCACCTCATCGGGTTCGAGTCGGAGGTCTCGAACCTGTGTAGGCCAGAATTGTTTTTGCCCTAGTTGCAATTAATTGGCCCTGATCTTTCGGGAGAGCCAAGCTACTGCGCCATATCCTTCTGCGATAAAAAGCCATAAAGACACGCACTTGTATTACTCCATACTCGGGTATAAAAACTCATTACACACGGTACGCGCCCTCTAAACAGGAAAACAACCATACTGGTTATCCGAAAGAAAGACAGACCGAAAAAGGTTTGACCGTCTACTCGATTGGAAAAATCTCACTCGAGCAAACGCTCGGGGGCTACTGACGAAGGCATGGATCCTGAACCCTGCGGGTAAGGACACCCCGTCTCAGGCCCAAGGTTGAGGCCCAAGAAGGGGAGCCCTTGGAGTGTTCCAGAAGGCCCACGTGAAGCCCACCCGCACTGCCTTGCGGGTTAAGTTAGAAAACCTGTAACCGACCTAGGGTTAAAGTTCGAGTCCTCTCCGGGTAGGGTTTGAAACCTGACCACCTATATAAGGCCAGGAGAGCCACCGGAAGAGGACCAAGCAACACCGCAACACCAAAGCCTTGAGCTCGAGATCATACTCTCGACTTGAGCCATCATCATTGTAACCGATCTACTCGATTAATACAGATCGACAGAGACAGGAGTAAGGGTTTTACCTCTACGAGGGCCCCGAACCTGGGTAAATCTTGCCTCCTGTTTAGCCGACGATCGCCACCAGCGCTCATGGGTTCTTCTATTCGAAACCCTATGGATTCACCCGAAGGATTTGTAGAGTCTGAGATTTGACGGTTATAGTTTCAGTTTTTCGGTTTACAGGTCGAAAACCCGTAGAATCGCACTTTCCGCGACCCGTATCCGGCGTTTTCATTCTGCTAGAGTTGCTCTAAGATGGACTAAAAGCATGCACCGTCAGGCCATAAGAATGTACGTACATGAATGTTTGACAGTACAACACACTTTTATACATAGCCATAATTCAAATTCGTTTAAATTCAGGAAAAATAAAGTTCATCATTTCGTTCGAAAAATCACGAAATCTCCAAGATTTCGCTAATTTCGATGATCGGCGAATTGTTTTGGCTAAACGTAATTTTGTATGAGACTTAGTAAGGTTTGATTTTGACTAAATCTATAGAGCGCGCATGTACTGTATTTTCGGACGGATAGTTAATTCATTAGAAGATGATAAATTGGTGATGGAGTCAGAGGTTGCCGTCGCTTGAGGTCCATCTGTCGAGCATGGCAAGGCACTCCTTGGGGCGGTACTCCGGCGCGGTGTGGCCGCCGCCCTTGACGGTGGCGAAGGTGAGGTTGTAGGCGTACTCCGTGGTGTACCCGGCGACCTGGCGGTTGGCGTACCAGGGCCTCCACGGCGCCACGACGGGGTAGCCGAGCGTCCTGATCCACGCCTGCGTGCCCACGAAGGTCATGTCCAGGTCGTGGTCGCCGTTGTACACCAGGCCCCGGTAGCCTCGCCGCGTCAGGTTGGCGTGGTACGGTATCGTGCTCGCCACGTCGTGCCGGAAGTGCGTGAGCGAGCTGCACCGGCTCCACGCGCCGATGGAGCCATCCCTGATGCCCAGCGTGTCCCTCACCTCGGCGTCGTCCGCCCAGGTGTAGGACATCCGGTACCCGTTGTCCCGGCACTCCACGGGCAGCCGCAGCATGTCCTGCTCCTTGTGCGCCAGCATCATCCGAGTCGCCGATCTTCTTCTTGTCGCGGATGAGAAGACGCCGGTGGTCGGAGTCGGAGGCCGCGGCCGCGCGAAGCCGCACTGCGGCTCCAGGATGTGCACCGGGTTGATGGCCCAGGTGGCCTGGGTGATGTCCTGCATCGCGTTGGCGCACTGCGCGTTCGTCTTGGGCGCGTTGACGTAGTCCCCGCCGCAGCTGCCCTGCGCCGCCTCGTAGAGCTCGTCGGAGATGAGCCCCATGCCGTGCATGAACGGGACCTTGCCGCCGGTGTCGTACGTGTTGTCCGTGGCGGCGTTGCCCACCAGGTACCCCTTAAGGTTCAGGCCCCCCTGATCGGGGATGTTGGCGATCTCGAGCGCGGTGACCGGGACGGTGTACCCGGAGTAGGAGTCGCCGCCGATGTAGAGCGGGTTGGAGGCGAACTCGGGGTGCTCGGCGATCCACCGCTGGAGGAACACCCGGAGCTGCGTGCCGGTGCCGGTGAGGCTGACGTTGAGCCCCTGCTCCTCCCGCGCGTAGGAGAATCCTGTGCCCACGGGCGCGTCGAGGAAGATGACGTTGCTGACCCTGGTCCAGGAGTCCTCGAAGTAGAGGATCAGGAGACGCGGGAAGCCCTCGCCGGTGTACCCGGCGACGTCGAACCTGAGCGGGCCGATCTCGTAGAAGAGGCCGGAGAGCGCGGAGCAGCCGGGCCCGCCGGTGATCCAGAGGATGAGCGGGTCCTCCCGCGGGCTGCGCTCCGACTGGATGAAGTAGTAGAAGAGCTCTGCGCCGTGCGCCTCGTCCACCTCCACGTACCCCGTCTCCAGGGAGAAGGGCAGCGGGCCGTCGAACCCCTTCACGTGCGTGATGGTGTTCCTCACCCTCGCCGCCGCCGCCGCCGCCGAAGCGCAGCGGTAGCCGCTGGCTGTGACTAGGACTGCGACGAGCAGCAGCAGCAACGGCCTGCCCATGCTGCCCATCTCGGTCGAAACAAGCTAGCTAGCTGGACTGGCGAGCGTGGAGGCAAATATATATACTACGGCGCCGCCGGTATTGTGGCGACGCAGTCCAGTTGCCGCCGGTGCGTGCATAGTAGAGACGACAGGTACTATCCAATCCAAGTGTGAGTGTGATGAGATGAAAAAGGTTCGTGAAATTGACCAAGCAAATCGATTGGGACCTTTGATTTCATCGACCGATGGAGAGGTACGTCTCCAGGGCCGGAGTACAAGAAATGCCGTCACGGATCACGTATGCTACTCAGTCTGTTTTCTGAGAGTCCGATCCACACAGCAAACTGCCTACGTACCCTTGCTTCAACGGCCCAGCATGAGAGCAGCAGGACATAGTACCTCGCGAGGGCGACAGCATGGAACGACGACGCAATTAATAGTAAGAAAGATACTACACTACTATTCCATCTTTTTTTTCTTCCACGTGAAAAAGGGTTTTTTGTTTTGCTTTTTCTCCTTCACTTTTTCTCCGCCTCACTTGGTTTCCCCGCCAAAGTTTGATCCCTAGAGCATCTCCAACCGCAATGGTTAAATTTATTGGTAGCTTCTCGCACATGCATGGTAGCTGGAATGATAAAAAAAAAATGAGTCGAGGAACTCGGTCAAATGAAGTAAAATACCAAGAAATGTTGATGTATCTCTTTTATAAAAAAAATCACCAAAAATTTGAAAATAAAGGGGGAAAACTTATTATTTTTTAAAAAAATTATACAAATGAAAATAAAAAAACATATTATGCATTAAATTGTAAATTTATAAAAACAAGATGGTCGATAGGGAGAAAAGTTCGAAGGTAATATACCATAATTTTGTTTACAATAATAAAACAAAAATGTGGAAATGGATTTTTAATCAAATTACATTTATTTGTAGAAACGTTTGTGTAGATTGTTTGAATATTTCAGAAACAAGGATCTCCGACGATGAGAGTGGACGATCTGAACTTGCGGGCATCTACCCCATTTTTCAAAAGTTGCATTTTAAACGCAATTTGAAATGTCCCAATATTCCGGTTTAAAATTTTATGTGTACAACTCCGTAAAATATGCGCGTGGCACAAAGCTTTGTGAAAAAAATATCATTTTATTTTTCCTCTGTAAATACAAAAATAGCGGTGCTAAAAATTCACAAGACACTATTTTCTCTTTTTACATGGACCAAAATAAAAGTCGTTTTTCGCCGAAAATTTCTGTGCATACATATAACGTGAAGATGTACACCCGCAGTTTTTTTTTCCCAAAAATTATTGATATTTGGAAATCTGTTTTCTGAAAAGGGGCAGATGCCCCTGTGTTCATATATGTATTTTCCATCCATGATGTAACTTTCAGATACCAAATTTAGACATAGCTAATAGTAGAGAAACCTATCCTAGTAAAAAAAAAACTTTTGATCTTTCTGGGGTAATATAATTAATAGTTTTTCGGTTGACATCAAAGGAAGTTATGTATTTCTGGCCAAAGCTCTAGAAGTTTAGCTTCGCTTTGTCCATACCATCATGTATTAAATTTGTAATCGAGGTAGTAGTAGTTGTTGTTGTCGTCTCTGAATGACTTCTCATTTTTACTACAGTATGTTGCTCACACTTCTAACTACAGTGGGAAAACATAAAGGGAATTATTTGGTTGGTTCTGCCAGGATAAGAGGAGAAGCGAGCGAGGGGAAAACAAATTGTATACGGCCGGCTGGAAGGGACGGGAGATGAAAAAGTTGAAAACTAGGGCGCGAGGATAGGATACGTATGGCCCGGAGCAATCAACGCATAGAGCAAGACATGCATTTGTTTGGCTTTTCCTAGCTCCTAGGTCGGAGCGGCTGAAGGCTATCTACGTACCTAAAACGGCAACGTACGTTCCGTATCCGTCACTACCGCTGTCTGGTCTTAGTCTTGCCGATCGATGACAAAGACCTTTGGAACCTAGGAAAGTCCAGGGAGCAAATCATTTCCAGAATCTTGACAATGGACGTTCGATTGTTGCACGGAACCTCCTCTCACTCTCTCACACGCCCCTGTTCGACTGGGATGTATCATGGACGTCTAGTCCGGGTCCCACCCCTACGATTTGCATTTCTTTCATGAAGAAAAAGAAGACATTCTTTGTAAATGTTAGTTTTGGTTCACTCTTCTTTCGACACATGGCGCAATGTATGTTTAACAAGTTTCATAAAATTGGCAGGATTCTCTTCTCCGAAGAGGAATGGGTAGGATGCCGTGCGTGTATTTTTCTCGTAGATTTGAAATTTAAAATTAAGAAATAAAAATAATATAGAATCATTCGTCCAAATTAAGAATTTTTTTTCATCTTCAGTTTCTACGCATCCACATATGCGAAGTGAAATTTCATGTTAATACGTTTTTTTTTTATTTTTTGCTAAATTTCATGTTAATAGGTTTCCACCGGCCATATCGTCGTGCAATAGCCACCAGCCCGTCGACCAGGTCTAGATCTTGATGCGCCCCGCACCCTTGCATGGTTGAGCTCATCTTCTCTGCTGCACCGTTGAGTCAGTGGACAGCACAACACTGCTCTACTATGTTCAGAACTGCACTCCCTCGCAGTCTTGCATCGACCGCAAACCACCACACTGCTGATCTACGCCAACCATTGCCTTCATCATGCTAGGCCTCATCCTCGACATCCTGTGCTGGAACATCCGAGGCCTGAACGATCAATCCCGAAAATACATTGTCCACGCAATGCTCGCTCAGACCTCCTGCCACATTGCCTGCATTCAGGAGACCAAATTGGATTCCATTGATTACCAAAGTGCGGGCTACATTGGCGGCCACAAGGTGAGATCTTTCGCTCACCGTCCAGCTATCGGAACTAGGGGGCATCCTTTTATTGTGGAATGAGGATCACGTCGACATCACCAACATCAATATTGGCACTCACCTCATCTCTACGAATGTTGTCATCAGAACTTGCGGCACCAAATTTAAGATCACTACTGTTTGTGGACCTACCTCTGACACGAACAAGATGTTCTTTCTGGATCAAGCCATTGTTGCTGCCCCTGTGGACAACTCCAAATGGTTGATCATCGGTGATTCCAACCTTATCTACCAGGCGGCGGACAAGAACAACGTTAAATTGAACCTCCGTCTCATGGGCCAATTTCGTCAGGATCTCAACGCGTGTCAGCTGAAGGAGATCAAGCTTCAGAACAGAATGTTCACCTGGAGTAACGAGAGAAGTGATCCAACTCTGGTCCGGCTTGACCGAGCTTTCTGTAACGCCGACTGGGACCTCACTTTTAGCTCTCATATTATGCATGCGTTGTCCTCTTCTCTTTCGGATCACTGTCCGCTTCTGATTTCCAACCACGACGACCCCCACAAGCCACCTTCCTTCAGATTCGATGGCCCAAGATGCCGGGTTTCTTTGAGGTAGTCAGCTCCGCCTGGGCTGATCCTTCGATTCACACTAAACCGGTACATGTGCTCAACCACAAGCTCAAATCCACTGCGAAAGAGCTGCGTGCATGGAGCAAGGGTCTCTTCTCCAACCATAAGCAACAACTCATCATGGCCCTCGATGTGATCCTTCAGCTCGACACCGCGCAAGAATCTAGGGCACTTTCTAACGACGAGAGAAACATAAGGGCCGCCCTCAAACTTCGTGTCATGGGCCCGTCCATTCTGGAGCGCTCCCGCAAACGGCGGGCTTCCAGGATTACCTACCTTCGCGAGGGTGACGCGAACATGAAATTATTCCACCTACGCATAAATTCTCGACGCCACAAGAATGTCATTCAGATACCCAGGAAAGATGGTGACTGGGCAGTAAACCACAGCAAAAAGGAGCAGCTTATTCATGATCACTTCTCCACCACCTTGGCCACCCCGCCTCCTCGCCGGTTGGATTTGAACTAGGATGCTATTGACCCCTCCTCCTCGAAGACCTTGAGGATTTGGGCCTTCCTTTCTCCGAGAACGAGATAAAATGCGCTATCTTTGCGCTCCCTCGTGACAAAGCCCCTGGTCCAGATGGATACTGAAAGTGCAAACGCGCTTAAATCATCTTGTTTTGGTGTTTGTTAACACCACATGTATCCTTAAGTGTGTTGATGTATTTCAGGGCTAAACACCATATTTGATATGATGGTGTGGTGTTGCAAAAAGGGGAAATACACCAGGAATTCTGGCTGCTGGAGTTTTCTCCATGCCGGAGTCTCCGGACTTTCAGACCGGAGTCTCCGCTGTGGAGATTTTACCCAGTGCCAAGTCTCTGGATTTTCTGGTGTCGCCCACTGCATCTATACCGGAGACTTACCAGAGACTGTCCGGAGTCTCCGGTGTGGGAGCTGCCTCTGAAGAAACGGCTAAGGACTTTCTGGTGTCGCTTGCGGTACTCACACCGGAGTCTTACCGGAGACTGTCCTGAGTCTCCGGTGTGACTGACTTTTGCTGGTTCCACTCGACCCCAGACACTCTCCAGGTCCAACCACAACGCCAAGACCGGAGTCTCCGGTCCTCCAGACGGGAGTCTCCGCACTGAAGATTCCTGGAGTTTTTCCAGGTGTTGCTTACTTGGTGTCGCCTGCTACATCCAGTCCAGAGGGACACCGAAGACTTACCGGAGTCTCCAGCCTGGTGGTTCTGCAGACCGGAGTCTTCGGCCTTTACACCGGAGTCTCCGGTGTGAAGTTGGCAGAAATGCTCCAACGACTCTTAGACTTTATGAGGGGTATAAATACCCCCTCCCCTTCACCTACCTTGAGTTAGCTCGTCCAGAATTAAAGTCACCATTGTTGGAGCTCCCCCACCTTGCTAGATCTCCCAATCCATCCACCCAAAAGCCTTGATCTTTGGAGGATTGAAGGAGAAGGCCCCGATCTACGTCTTCACCAACCGGATTTCATTTCCCCTCTCATTTGCTTGAGGGATCTTTGTCTAGGGTTTCCTCTTGTGGAGAACCTAGGCTTCTTGCTACTCTTGGTGATTTGTGAGTGTTGGGAGCCCCCAATTTAGTTGCGGGTGTGTGCCCCAAACTTGTTTGTAAAGGACTCGATCCCCGCCTCAAAGGGGTTCAATAGTGGAAGGTGAAGTAGGCCTTTGTGGCGGAGTTCATCGGAGAATAGGGTGAGGCATTTGTGGCATTGAGTAGGCCTTCGTGACGAGCTCACACCCCTCCAACGAGACGTACTCCCTTAACAAGGAGGAACTCGGGAATACATCGTGTCTCCGTGTCCCCCCATCGGTTACCTCGTTCCCTTATCCTTTACTCACTTGTACTCGTTGCATTAGTTGGTGTATTTGTTGCATTAAGTGTTGTACTAGTTGCATTTATTGCTATCCTTGTCATATAGGTAAATTCACCTTAGTTGCACTATCTAGAGAATTTACCTTTGTGTCAAGCCTAAATCGAAAGAAAAAATAAAATTGGTCGTAGCACATATTCACCCCCCCTCTAGGTGCCCATACTTTAGTTTCAATTGGTATCAGAGCCTCGGCTCTTCTATCGGGCTTAACCGCCTAAGAGTTTTAGTATGGGAGACGATTTGGATACCGAAACGTCCGTGGCAAAGGTGACCATGGATGATCTCAATGAGTTGAGAACCTCATTGACCTCATCCATAGACACCAAATTTGATGAGTTGCGTCAAGTCTTGGCACAACTCCTCAAAGCCAAAGGACCGGAGGTAACCGAATCTACTCCTCCGGAAACTAATCCGGAGGGCGGCAAGAAAGGGGTAGATGGTGATCCATCTAAAAATGCTTCCGCCGAAAACTCCACCAAGAAGGGGACGAATCGAGACGAAGGATATCACTCTGTTGAAGGACGATATTCTCCCGATCCTCCCTTCCCTCATCCTCATATAATCCCTAGGGGAGATCCACCTAAAATTGATGCTTTTTCTTTTCGTGAATGGAAATATTACATGGAGACTCACTTGAACTCTTCTTGTATAGATCTTTGGAGGATCACTCGTGATGGATACAAGCCATTTGATCCCAAGAACCTAACAAGAAGAGAAGTCGTAGATTGACAACTCAACTACACCGCTTTGTCCATTCTTCAACAAGCCGTGGGTCCTAACCACATGCCGTATCTTCAACAATATTCCACCGCCAAGGAAACTTGGGACTCTTTAGTCACCATGTTTGTGGGCAATGAGAGCATGCAAAGGAATAGATATGATTCCTTGACCAATGATGCCGAAGGGTTCTATATGCATGATGGAGAGGATCACGTGGACATGTACCGGAGACTCAAGACTCTTGCCACCGCCTTCTCAAATTTTGGTGCCAAGTACATTGATGATGCTTGGATCAAGAGGAAGTACATGATTGCCATAATGCCTTTTGAGGGAGCGGACATGAAGAGCATTCAAGGAAAACATGATTTGTCCTCCATGACCTCAACTCAAGTGATGAAAGAAATGTGCTCCTACAAAATACAAACCAAGATTGCTCTTGACAACCGTGCTAGGGCCATTGGAATGCACTAAGGAGTATCTGTTGCTTTGAAGGCCAAGGCTTTGTCAAGAGAGTTTGATAATGAAGAAGAAGGAGAGGAGACATTGACACCTTTGAAGGAACATGACTATGATCCCGTGCTAAAAGATCTCATAGCTCTCACCGTGCAAAAGTTTTGGTACAATCCTCCCAAGGGCAAGAAATTTGTTGAGGAGAATACAAGGTCTCGCTATGGCAATGATGGGGCTCAAAAAGTGAGGTCTTGCTTCAATTGCCAAGACAAGCACCACTTCATTGCGGAGTGTCCCTATGAAAATAGAGAACTCCATAGTGGCAAGCTAATTCGCAAGGACAAGTCCAAGGTTGAGTACAAGAAACCTCATTTCAAGAAGAAACCATTCAACAAGAAGTCTCCCACCAAGTTTGTGCTTTTGACTCAAGAGGAGTATGATTCCGGGAGTGATGAAGAAGAAGAAACCCCAAATGAAGTGGCCGCTCTTGCTATTGCGTCTACTCCATCTTTGTCATCTCTCTTTGAATCCCCCAATGAAAATCATCCTCAACGAAATGCCAAGTGCTTCATGGCTAAGGCCACGGAGGTATCACCTACCTCCAACTCTAAGACCCCTATTTAACTAGAACATATTGCTAGTCTTAGAGTAGAAGATGAAAGGCTCTCCTTGGAGTATTTTATGTCTAACATGCAAGGGGAGACCAAGAAGTACTTTGAGCATCTCATGAGCCAATTGGGAGAGGCCCAAGAAGCTCTCTAGAAGAAAGAAGAGGTTGAAAGAAGGGATGCGGATGAAATTGCATCCCTCTCTATGACTCTTGAGGAAGAGCATGATGGTAGAGTTTCTCTTGAGGAGGAACTTGAATCTATTGAAGAAACTCATAATGAACTTTTGTCTAAAATCACTAAGGAACGTGATCATGCTATTGCTAAATATAAAAAGGCTAAAAAGGATAAGGTCGAGTTTGGGGTTGGTCATGGTAAACTAACCGAGGAGTTTGAACAACTAACCAAGGCTCACAAGGCCTTGGAGAGTCAACATTCTTCCCTCAAAGAGTTGCATGAACAACTCCAAACTCAACTTAATCAACTTAACAACCCTAGCACCTCTACTTCTTCTTGTGATCATGCAAATATTATTGAGGAAAATGCTAGGTTGAAGGTTAAGCTTGCTAGGCTCAAGGGTAAAGGCCCTCAAGTTGAGAAGGTTGTGATCCCTACTCGCTCAAGCAAACAATATTGCCTCGAGTAGTAGTGTCATGAGGGACAACACTACTCGTAGCACCTCCGCGGGAACTAACAATCCACACCATTTCTTATATGTTGATTATTATGGTGTTGTGCAAGCTAAATATGTTGGTCCTATTGAGGGTTTCATTGACTATACTATTTGGGTTCCAAAGACCCTTGTTGCTAACATGAAGGGACCCTCCTCGGGTCCTAACTCTAGTCAATGATCTCTTGCAGGACTATGCTTCCGGTGGGACTAAATGGACAATTGATAGTGGATGCACTAGCCATATGACCGGAAGCAAAGAACTTGTGACGGAGTTGCGCCCAAATGACATACAAGCAACCGTCACTTATGGAGACTGGTCCTCGTCTAAGGTATCCGGGTTCGGCAAGGTTGTGGTCGCTCCCAATATCACTATCGTGAACGTCATGCTTGTGGAATCCCTTGGTTACAATTTACTTTCCGTCCGCTCTCTTGGAAAGATGGGTTTCTCCGTCTTTTTTTATGTTGATATTGTGGTCCTTTTGAGGAGCAAGACTCTTGACGTCGCTTACGTGGAACATGTTGAAAATGAGTTGTTCGTGGTGGACTTTTCGAAGTCTACCAACTCTCAAACAATGTGTATTTTCGGAAAGGCGGACTTGGGATGGTTGTGGCATCGTCGCCTATCCCATGTCAACATGAGAACTTTGCAAAGTCTTCACAAAGGTGGCCTTATTGTCGGACTAAAAGAAAAAGTTTCCTTTTCAAAGGATCACATTTGTAGGCCGTGTGTTGAAGGAAAGATGCATGATAAGGCACACAAGGCCAAGACTATTATTTCATCAAAGAGGATCTTGGAGCTTCTCCATGTTGATCTCTTTGGTGTCGTGCACGAGGCAAGTCTTGGTGGCAAGAAGTATTGCTTGGTGATTGTCGATGATTATTCAAGATACACTTGGGTTTATTTCTTCAAGTGCAAGAGTTAAACTCAACAAACCCATCGACTTCTCCAACGAAGTGCAACGTCAACACAATGTGCAAATCATGGCTATTAGGAGTGATAATGGTTCGGAGTTCAAGAACTACACTTTGAATGAATTCCTTAGTGAAGAAGGCATTCATCATCAATACTCTGCCACTTACACTCCTCAACAAAATGGTGTTGCCGAAAGGAAGAATCGCACTCTCTTGGATATGGCAAGGACCATGTTGGCGGAGTACACTTCTCCCCAATATTTATGGGCCGAGGCCATATCCACCGCATGCCACTCCTCCAACCGCCTCTACATCCGCAAAGGCTTGGACAAGACTCCATATGAGATCCTCACCGGCAACAAGCCCAACGTCTCCTACTTCCATGTATTCGGTTGTAAGTGCTTTTATTTGATCAAGGGTGTTAGGTTGTCTAAATTTCAATCCAAAACTATTGAGGGTATATTTGTTGGTCACGGTGCCAAATCCCACACTTATAGAGTCTTTGACAAAGCCTCACGGATTGTCATAGAATCTTGTAGTGTGGCTTTCGAGGAAAATGATGGCTCCCAAGTGGCGCAATTTCATGTTTCTAATGTAGATGTTGAAATACCTCAAGAAGCCATAGGAAGGATGGGTGTGGGATGTTTCCGCCCCATTGAGGGACAACTTATGGCGACTCGAGAAGGACTATGCTCTACTCAAGTGGATCCCTCCTCTACAATAGAAGAACAAGCCAAGGAGCCAAGTATTACACCTAACCAAGAACATGTTCAAGACCCTCCTCTCATTGACCAAGACACTACGCAAGTCGTACCCACTCCTACTACTAATGAGAGTCAAGGTCAAGGCCAAGATCTACCATCCCCTTCATCCTCTCCTCGAGTTGAAGAAAGTGTTGAAGATATTGTTGTTGTTGTTGATGATGATGATGATCAAGGCCAAGTTGGTCAAGATGGGGACCCAAATGATCAAGATGATCAAGTGATCCCTCTGCGCAATAGTGCGGAGATCGAAGCCCGTCGTGTCAAAAGGATAAGAAGAGCTTTGAAACATATTGATGCCCAAAACAACAAGATCTTGGAGGATATTCAAGCTAGAAGATCCACAACAAGGCAATTGGCACATTTTAGTGAGCATCAAGCTCATATCTCTATGGTGGAACCAAAGAAAGTGTTTGAAGCTCTTGAGGACTCCGATTGGGTTGAAGCTATGCATGATGAGCTCAATAACTTTGAGCGCAACAAAGTTTGAAGATTGGTTGAGAAGCCCAAAGATTGCCACAATGTTATTGGCACTAAGTGGATTTTCAAGAACAAGCAAGATGAGCATGGCATTGTCATAAGGAACAAGGCAAGATTGGTTGCTCAAGGTTACACTCAAGTTGAAGGCATTGACTTTGATGAAACCTACGCACCCGTGGCTCGCCTTGAGTCCATTCGTATCCTCCTTTCTTATGCATCTTCTCATAATTTCAAATTGCAACAAATGGTTGTGAAAAGTGTTTTCTTGAATGGTCCACTAAAAGAGGAGGTATATGTTAAGAAACCTCCGGGGTTCGAAAATCTTAACTTTCCTAACCACGTTTACAAACTTGACAAGGCTCTCTATGGTCTCAAACAACCACCTCGTGCTTGGTATGAACACATTAGGGAGTTGTTAGATGATCGTGGTTTCGAAGTTGGGAAGATTGACCCCACTCTCTTCACCAAGAGAGTAACGGGAGAGCTTTTCATATGCCAACTATATGTGGACGATATCATCTTTGGCTCAACTAACCAAGCTTTCAATAATGAGTTCTCTAAGCTTATGACTGAGAAGTTCGAGATGTCCATGATGGGAGAGCTTAAATTCTTTCTTGGCTTTGAGATCAAGCAATTGGCTCGTGGAACTTTCATTTCTCAAGCCAAGTATACACAAGACATGATCAAGAGGTTTAACTTCCAAAATGCAAAGATCAAGTCTTCTCCCATGCAAGTCAAGTGTCACCTATCGCGTAACCCGAAGGGTAAAGATGTGGACAAAAAGTTCTATCGTTCTATGATTGGTTCTTTGCTCTATCTTTGTGCATCTAGGCCCGATATCGTTTTGAGTATAGGTGTGTGTTCAAGGTATCAAGCGGCTCCTAAGGAAATCCATTTGATGGCGGTCCATAGGATCTTTCGTTATTTGGTTCATACCCCAAGATTTGGTTTGTGGTACCCAAAGGGGGCACAATTTTCTCTCAAGGGCTACACGGATTCCAATTGGGCGGGTGATCAAGATGATAGGAAGTCTACTGTCGCACCCGGACTTCTAAAGGATACTCGCAGTTCCGTTGAACAGTAGTAGATTGGATTACGGGGCTTACCTGCACCCGCGTCCTCTTACGAGTAGGCCAACACACGTATGTGTGACAACCAACCCCTATCTGTTCATCGTCTACGTAAACCATCCCATAGAAATCAGGATACTACCATTGACGTACTTCATACCATACACACATGGTACGTCAACGGCGTTTAACAAAATGATAGCACAACAGATCTCTAAGACACAAAAAATGGAAATAAGTTGCAAATAGCTCTCATTAGAGCAGAGATAGCAAATACAATCATCCAGAGGACACATGTCCCAACAATTCATCATTACATCACAGCGGAAGCATTCAAAAGGTATGAGTACAGACAAATCCAAATAGGACTAAGAGGCCGGGAATAAAAGGAAAACGGAGCCCATCCACGAAGTCTCGGATCCTGCCCGGGTCCGCTATCTACTCGTCAACAGCCTCGTCGTACTCCACGTAGTAGCCACCATGGGGATCCTCGGAATCGTAGTCTGCGGAAACCACAGCCCCAAAGGGGTCAGTACAGACAAGTACTGGCAAGCAAGACTCACAATTCACCAAAAATGTACCTGTCGACATCAAGCACAGATGCTTTGGGTTCAACGGAAGAAATAGGTGATATAAAAGATGCGGCAGCTGACTGCTCTAACCAACTACAGAGTTACTACCACTTCCGGCTAAACAGAAAGTAGATAAGATAGCGTATCATAACCAACTAACAACTAACTCCAAAAAAACCCATCCTGGATCTCGCCCCTTATCCAAAGAAGCAATCCGAGGATAACTCACACAGTTGGATTAATGATGGTTCAGGTTATTGTGTCAATAAACCTATTACTAGTCAAGTTATCATTAGTTAGGTGTAAGTTGTTCTGAGTACTTGTTAGCCAGTACTTTCACCAAGTCGTCACATAACCGCGGACAACACGGCTTCTCGAGAAGATTCATCCCTGCAGGGTGTGCTCTAGTACCCGTACACACTCAAGCCACCAACTAAAACTCAGGTTGTCTTGACACGACTCGAACCATCTCTACAGCCTGTCCTAGGAGCCACGGAGCTATAAGGTCCCAGCCACGCAGCCGAATACTCAGCGCAAGTGTGCAAAACTCCCGCAGGACGCAACACCCCGGCAATACAGGCCTCGCCCTATATGTGTGCGTCATCATTATCAACAGTAACCATGGGAGCGACCCATTCATGCGTATGAGCCAAATGGAACACCCAAACTAAGTGTGGCTCTTCGGACAAGCTGCGGATCAGGTCAAAGTCGAGGGGGGTTCCATACCACCACCCGGATGCGGTGAGCACGCTCATCATGGATCAGTAGACAAGACCCTTTTCCTAATTAGGGTCGACACTAGCAGGCCTCAAAACCACGCCGGGCCTCCTGCCGGTGCCTTATCATCAAACTATTATTACCCATAACATTAACAGGTTGTTGTTTAAACATCGAGCCCCAGAACATAAGTGACATGGTAAAAGAAAGTAACTGACAACAGGCTCGAGCAAAAACAACCCTAAGCATGCTAGTAAGACACGGGCACAAGCAACAGGGTTATAGGAGTGGAGGTGAGGCAATATCAGGTTTAAAGGAGGACATATGGTAGGATCGGAACACAAGCATCGATACATAGGGCTAGCAGAATAGACAACGGAAAGTATTGGTATCCAATGTTGAAAGGAACACGATGGTTCATGTGAGTGAATACTTGCCTGCCAACTCAGTAGCCTGGTACTGAGCTAAAACCTCTGAAGTAGTATCGTAAACCTCGTCTGTCTCAACGTCGTCGTCTATTCGAGAAGAAGCAAACAAACAACGCAGAGAGACAAACAATCAATAACATGGCATAATGCACAAACATGGAATGATGCATGACAATTTAATTGGTGCATCTAAATAAACTAGTTGACATGGTAACATGTTTAAATGGACCCATATGCAATTTGGATTGCATATGGAAAGCCCATGAATTAAGGTTGAATTAATTGGTCTACAACCAACCAACATGTGAAAGTGTATTAGCATGATGCATGGATGATGAAAACAAAAAGGAAACAACAATGGATTTAATTTGATATGTTGTTTACCAAGTTTGGAATTTTATTTATTAATTTATGAAATTTTGGTTTCTTAAAGGTGTTACACAAGCATTTGTTGTTTTCAGCAATTTTAATTGTTCAAAATAGATGACAAAGCTCATATTTGAAAAGAACACAAGATTTTAGTTGGAATACATGTCTCATTTGTTGGCAAAGGAATTAGAACGAATTAATTATGAATTAAACAAGTGTAAACAAGATTTAAATGAATTTAATTCAAGTATTAATATTAATTGAATTTTATTTGTTCAAAACATTAAATAAAATTCATATTTGAAAAGATTATGTTTTTCTGGTTTGAAAACATATTTTATATGTTCAAAAAGAATTTAAATTGACCAAGTTATGAATTTAGCAATATTAAATGATTAAACAAGGTTTAAATTATTTAACCAATTTTAATTATTCAAAACATGAAACAAAGTTTATATTTGGGAAGAGGGTTTAATTTAGCATGGAAAACATATTTCATATGTGACATTTGGATTAATATTGAATTAGTTATGGAATTAAGCAAATGTGAAAAGAATTGTTTGAATTTGAAATTTTAAAACATTTGAAATGCTCAAAACAGAAAACAAATGACTTAAATAGGTAGAGAATTTAATTTGGTATGGAAAACATATTTAAAATGTTGAATTTGGAGTTGTAATAATTTAGTTATGCATTTTTGAAGTGTAGGTATTAATCTGCCATTTTACTTAGTAGCCAGGGACTTAAAAAAAACATTACAGGGACCTAGAAAATATCTACAAGGACTTGTGTGCGAAATAGAGTGCTGTGCTGGATCTGAAAAAAATAAAAAAATAAAGGTTTGTTGCTAACGCGCGGGGGAGGGAGTCGAACCCGCGACCCCCTGTGCGCGCGCAGCGAGTGCATAGCCACTGCGGTGGCTGAGCGGATGTTGACAGGTAAGGTGCACGTTTGGTTATGAGGTGTGTTTCCGTCAGTTATATTAGCCTGACGAAACTGAACCTTACAGCGACAGGAACGATCGATCGAGGGGATGGTCGCCGGCGGCAACTGCTCGCGGTGGCCGTGGTGATCTGCTGTTGCTGCTGCGTGTGGGCTGCCATGTGCGTGCGCGGTGATCGGTGCGAGCTCATGACAGAGAGGGAAGGGAGAGGGAGGAGCTCACTGTGAGGGAGGCGTGGTCGGGAGGAGATGGCCGGCGGCGAAAAGAGGATGGCGGCGGCGATTCTGGTGCTCCCGGCCACCGAGGAGGGGTCGGAGAGGAAGAGGGAGTCGCGGGCTCTCCGTTCCTGGCCCTAGCCTGCGTGGGAGGAGGCCAGGTCGACGGCGGCGAGCGGGAGATGGCGGCGGTGGGCTGGTTTTTTTCCGGTGGTGATACAGAGAGGAGAGGGCGGAGGGAGAGAAAAAGAGAAAGGAGCTGCGGCGGCGAGAGGAAGAGAGGAGGAGAGTTAGGGCACCGAGGGGGCTCGGCCTCGAGCTAAAAGGAGGAGGGTTGAGCTCGGATGGCCGTTCCTCCTCTGTACCTGTCAACGTGGACACGCGCATCTCCCTGCCGTACATAGGTAGAAGAGAAAGAGGGGGGGGTACCAGGCCTTGGGGAGTTGGTGGGCTGGCCCAATTGGGCTGGCTTCCCTTTCCCCCTCTCCTTTGCTTTATTTTTTTCTTCTGTTTCTCTTTTTTTTTTGCAGATTTGACAAAGGTGAGAAAACATAGCTTTAGAGTTGCTAAAATTTTAGGGCAAATTTTGTATAGCTTAGTTTTTATAACAGCACCAAAGTGCAAGCTTTTGCTTTTCAAAATTTTGAAATTGTGTTGTTGTTTGGAATTTAGTTGAAATTGAATGAAATTTGAAATTAATTGAATAATTAAAGAGAACACTTTGATGGTTTGAACTTTCTACTTTAATGGAAACAAAAGATTGGATTGTTTGTAATTTTATTTGAACCATTGTAACATAACAAGTATGAAACAAGAATTTGAAAATTGGTTTGAAATTTCAATTGGAAAACAAGTGAAAACAGATGAAAACAAATGAGAACAATTGCAAAACAAATGCAATGATGATGTCTTGATGCAAAACATAACTTAACAAGAAATAAAACATTCTAGGTTTTTTTTTCATACTTGGGATGTTACAAAACGCCCCCCCTTGAAGGAATCGCGCCCCGAGATTCCTACTGAGAAGAGAAAAGGTCCGGATACTTCTTGCGAAGATCCTCTTCGGTCTCCCACGTTGCCTCTTTATCGGAATGATGCGACCATTGCACTTTCAAGAACTTGGTGCTCTTGTTGCGAGTCTTACGCTCGGTCTCATCGAGAATTCGAACAGGGTGCTCCTCATAAGAGAGGTCTTCTTGCAGTTCAATGGAATCATGACCAACTGCACGATCTGGATCTTTGAAACACCTCTTGAGCTGTGACACGTGAAACACCTCGTGCACCTTGGATAGTTTTTCTGGAAGTTCAAGACGATAGGCATTTTCCGCACGCCTTGAGAGAATGTTGAAAGGACCAATGTATCTCGGTGCTAGCTTTCCTTTGACACCAAAACGATGAGTGCCTCTGAGGGGAGTTACACGGAGATATGCTTTGTCACCAGGTGCATAGACCATATCCCTGTGCTTGCTGTCATAGTAGCTTTTCTGACGAGACTGAGCAATCTTGAGATTGTCACGAATGATTCGAACTTTATCTTCGGCTTCCTTAACAATGTCAGGGCCTAAGAGTGAACGTTCACCAGCTCCAGACCAATTGATTGGACTCCTGCATCTGCGGCCATAGAGTGCCTCAAATGGTGCCATGCCTAGGCTTGCCTGGAAGCTGTTGTTCTAGGAGAATTCAGCATATGGAAGACATTCCTCCCATTTCATGCCAAAGGAGATACCACATGCTCTGAGCATATCCTCGAGAATTTGATTGACTCTTTCGACTTGCCCTTGAGACTGAGGATGGTAAGCTGTGCTGAACAGAAGTTTGGTGCCCAATGCTTCTTGAAAACTCTTCCAGAAATGAGAAGTGAATATACTTCCACGGTCTGAGCTTATTTCCAATGGAACACCATGATGAGGAACAATCTTTGTTGTGTAGAGCTCTGCTAACTGACTAGCTGAGATTGTCTCTTTGACAGGAAAGAAGTGAGCGACTTTAGTGAGTCGATCAATGACAACGAAGATTGCATCGTTGCCCTTCTTGGACTTTGGGAAACCAGTGACGAAGTCCATTTCAATCATGTCCCACTTCCACTCAGGGATTTTCAGAGGTTGGAGAAGACCTGCTGTTTTCTGATGAACTGCCTTGTCACGTTGACAAACGTCGCATTCAGAAACGTATTGAGCAATTTCACGTTTCATGCCAAACCACCAATACAGTGTCTTGAGATCCTTGTACATCTTTGTACTTCCAGGGTGTATGGAGAGAGGAGTTTCATGAGCCTCCTTGAGAATAACATCTTTGAGACTTTGAATTTGAGGAACTGCAATGCGTCCTTCGAAGAACACAGTTCCCTTGTCATCAATTGAGAAGCACTCATACTTCACATTGCCTGCTTTGATGTTATTTGCGATCTTCTTGATCTCAGCATCACGAAGTTGTTTAGAACGAATCTTGTCCTCGAGAGTTGGACTGGCTGTCAAGTTTGCAAGATAACCTTGAGGAACAAGACCAAGGTTGAGCTTCTGGAATTCTTCATGAAGAGGAGGTTGGCTTTCCATGATCATGAGATTGTTGCAATACGACTTGCGACTGAGAGCATCTGCCATAACATTAGCCTTGCCTGGAGTGTAAGAAATGGTAAGATCGAAGTCTTTGATCTTTTCAATCCATCTCCTTTGCCTGAGGTTTAGATCTGGTTGAGTGAAGATGTATTTCAGACTCTTATGATCAGAAAAGATTTCAGTGCGATTACCCAACAAGTATTGTCTCCATTTCTTGAGGGCAAACACAACTGCTGCAAGTTCAAGGTCATGTGTGGGATAATTGAGCTCATGTGCGTTCAACTGACGTGAAGCATAACCCACAACTTGACGTTCTTGCATAAGAACTGCACCTAGACCTTGGAGAGAAGCATCACAGAATATGTGGAAAGGTTTGGTAGTATCTGGGCCAACCAGAACTGGTGTAGAAGTGAGTTTAGTCTTCAGGAGATTGAAACTTTCATCACATTGTGGAGACCAAACGAACTTCTTGTCCTTCTTTGTGAGATCAGTGAGAGGTTTGGCAATCTTGGAGAAGTTTTGGACGAAACGTCGGCAATAGCTAGCCAAACCAAGAAAACTTCTGACTTGCTTCACCGTCTTAGGAGGTTTCCAATCAACAATTGCTCTAACCTTTTCTGGATTAATGGCTATGCCCTTGGCAGAGATGACATGACCAAGATAAGCAACTTCTGGAATCCAGAACTCACATTTGGAGAACTTGGCATATAGACGATGCTCGCGAAGTTTCATTAGAGTGAGACGAAGATGTTCTCCATGCTCTTCCTCGGATTTTGAATAGACAAGAATGTCATCAAGATATACCACAACGAACTTGTCGAGGTATTCATGGAAGACAGAATTCATGAGTCGAGAGAAGGTCGCCGGTGCATTGGTGAGACCAAAGGACATGACGGTGTATTCATAGAGACCGTAGCGAGTGGTGTAAGCTGTCTTTGGAATATCTTCCTTTCTGATCTTTATTTGATGGTAACCCATTCTCAAGTCCAGCTTTGAGAATATTGAGGCTCCAGCAAGTTGATCAAAGAGATCATCGATACGAGGAATTGGATACTTGTTTTTGATGGTTTTCTCGTTAAGAGGACGATGTCAACAACGAGTCTCTTTGTTTGATCCTTCTTCGCAACGAACAGAGTTGGGCAACCCCAAGCCGAGGAACTAGGTTGAATGTAACCTTTCTCCATGTACATATCGATTTGCTCCTTTAACAATTTCAGTTCAGGAGGAGCTATCTTGTATGGATGCTTAGAGATTGGAGCAGTACCTGGTTCAAGTTCGATGACGAACTCAACTGCTCTGTGCGGAGGCATTCCTGGCAACTCTTCTGGAAAGACGTCAGGGAATTCGCAAACCACCGGAATAGTTTCAATAGATGGTAGAGGATTTGCATTGAGACTGTAGAGTTGAACAACTGGATTTTCAGCATGGAAGTAGACTATCTGGCCAGAAGGGTGTGTGATTTTGACAGACTTAGCAGGACAATCAATGACTGCTTTGTTGGCTACCAGCCAATCCATCCCAAGAATGACATCAATATCCGAAGAGTGGAGAGCTATCAAAGATGCCTGGAATGGAAGGTTTCCAATTGTGATCTCGATGTTCTCGCTAACTTTATTGCTTTGCCAGCTAGATCCCGGTGATTTCACTAGGAGAGGGATAGACAACTGTTCGAAGTTGATATTATTGTTGTTTGCAAAGTTTTGAGAGATGAAGGAGTGTGAAGCACCAGAATCGAACAAGACTTTAGCACGAAACGAGTTCACAAGAAGTGTGCCCATTACCACCTCTGGAGATTCTTCTGCTCCCTGGGCCTTGACATGGTTCACCCTCACAGTTCTCAAGACGGACGTGTTCTTGTTGCGGGGCCTAGGCGAAGAAGTGTGTACCATCACATGATTGACATTATAGATAGGTAGTGATGGTAGCTTGTTCTGCGGGCACTTGTAGGAGTAGTGTCCTGGTAGACTGCACTTGAAGCATGTACTAGCAGAACGAGGAGCTGTTGGACTTGGCTGAGATGGAGCACCTCCTAAAGATACCACTGGGGTGGGAGGGCGGGTAAGAAATCCTGCCGGGCTTGGCAAGCAGATGGGCGGTGTTGGAGTGGTATATGGAACCCAAACTCTTCGTTTTTGTGGAGGCATGATAGCTTTTGAGAGATTAGCCTGTTCACGAGAGTGCTTACGAGATTCCTCAACCAACTTGCGCCCATGCTCTTCATTTAGAGCGATGTTGATGAGGTCCTCAAAATTCTTGGCCTTGACGTTGGTGAGAGCATACTTGAGTTCCGGGTTGAGACCCCTGCGGAACTTTGCCATCTTTCTCGCTTCCGTGGAGATTTCATCTCCGGCGTAGCGAGCCAGACGATTGAACTCTCTTTGGTATTCGAGAACGTCCAAATTGCCTTGTGTGAAAGAATAGAATTCCTCACGCATTCTCTCCATGAGCCCATCGGGAATATGATGGCGCACGAAGGCTTGCTTGAAATTCTCCCATGTGATTGCCACCCTAGGACCTCTCATTTCTTGGAAGTTCTCCCACCAAGACATGGATTGCCCACGGAGAAGGTAGGTCACGTAAGGAACACGGTCCTCGTCAGCCACATGAGCTACCATAAGAGTACGGTTCATTTCACGAAGCCAGTCATCAGCATCCAATGGTTCGGAGGAGGTATCAAACGTGCGCGGATTGAGCTCAAGGAACTCCCGAATAGACACACCGGCGTTGCCATACTCCCAAGGTCTTGGTTCTGCTGCATCTGCCTTATAACTTGTGTCATCTGAGACAGCACTTTCCCCATCTCAGGTGGCAGTGTGGGTTCTTTGTCACCACTTTCCATCCTGAAGAGGATACCAAGATTAACACACTAACCGGATAACAAAATCCAATATAAGTGATTAAAATGATTACTTCAGACGGTAAGTCGACAGCATAGAACAAGGATGAAGGTTAACAACGGATCAACAGATAAGTTGTTACAACGGAAGAGAAGATTTATGAAGGACGATATCGAAGCAACAACTGGGAAACAGGAGACCACAAACACCTGAGGTACTACGGAGAAACCCATTCGGGCTTCTAAAGGATCAATATCTACTGCTTAAGGAATAGAGGATCTGCTTCCGGGGCTTATTTGCCACCGTTCTCAATCGTGAGTAGGCAACACGAAAATCGTATCACAACCACCTCCATTCCTATGGTCTAGTAGATATAACCATCCTAGAGAAACCAGGATACGTGAAATCCTAACTTGAAAGTTTAGGTGAGAAGAGAAAAACAACGTTGCACTTCCTTACCAGAAAAGGGAGGGTGGGTGGGGAAAGAAATAAAAGAACAGAATTCCTACTCTCGCGTTTCATTTTTCCTATATAGCTACAAAATAGTTTCTAGACTCAACTGCGACCAGTAAAAAGGGATCCTACAGGCAGACAGGCTCTGATACCATTTGTCGCACCCGGACTTCTAAAGGATACTCGCAGTTCCGTTGAACAGTAGTAGATTGGATTACGGGGCTTACCTGCACCCGCGTCCTCTTACGAGTAGGCCAACACACGTATGTGTGACAACCAACCCCTATTTGTTCATCGTCTACGTAAACCATCCCATAGAAATCAGGATACTACCATTGACGTACTTCATACCATACACACATGGTACGTCAACGGCGTTTAACAAAATGATAGCACAACAGATCTCTAAGACACAAAAATGGAAATAAGTTGCAAATAGCTCTCATTAGAGCAGAGATAGCAAATACAATCATCCAGAGGACACATGTCCCAACAATTCATCATTACATCACAGCGGAAGCATTCAAAAGGTCTGAGTACAGACAAATCCAAATAGGACTAAGAGGCCGGGAATAAAAGGAAAACGGAGCCCATCCACGAAGTCTCGGATCCTGCCCGGGTCCGCTATCTACTCGTCAACAGCCTCGTCGTACTCCACGTAGTAGCCACCATGGGGATCCTCGGAATCGTAGTCTGCGGAAACCACAGCCCCAAAGGGGTCAGTACAGACAAGTACTGGCAAGCAAGACTCACAATTCACCAAAATGTACCCGTCGACACCAAGCACAGATGCTTTGGGTTCAACGGAAGAAATAGGTGATATAAAAGATGCGGCAGCTGTCTGCTCTAACCAACTACAGAGTTACTACCACTTCCGGCTAAACAGAAAGTAGATAAGATAGCGTATCGTAACCAACTAACAACTAACTCCAAACAAACCCATCCTGGATCTCGCACCTTATCCAAAGAAGCAATCTGAGGATAACTCACACAGTTGGATTAATGATGGTTCAGGTTATTGTGTCAATAAACCTATTACTAGTCAAGTTATCATTAGTTAGGTGTAAGTTGTTCTGAGTACTTGTTAGCCAGTACTTTCACCAAGTCGTCACATAACCGCGGACAACACGGCTTCTCGAGAAGATTCATCCCTGCAGGGTGTGCTCCAGTACCCGTACACACTCAAGCCACCAACTAAAACTCAGGTTGGCTTGACACGACTCGAACCATCTCTACAGCCTGTCCTAGGAGCCACGGAGCTATAAGGTCCCAGCCACGCAGCCGAATACTCAGCGCAAGTGTGCAAAACTCCCGCAGGACGCAACACCCCGGCAATACAGGCCTCGCCCTATATGTGTGCGTCATCATTATCAACAGTAACCATGGGAGCGACCCATTCATGCGTATGAGCCAAATGGAACACCCGAACTAAGTGTGGCTCTTCGGACAAGCTGCGGATCAGGTCAAAGTCGAGGGGGGTTCCATACCACCACCCGGATGCGGTGAGCACGCTCATCATGGATCAGTAGACAAGACCCTTTTCCTAATTAGGGTCGACACTAGCAGGCCTCAAAACCACGCCGGGCCTCCTGCCGGTGCCTTATCATCAAATTATTATTACCCATAACATTAACAGGTTGTTGTTTAAACATCGAGCCCCAGAACATAAGTGACATGGTAAAAGAAAGTAACTGACAACAGGCTCGAGCAAAAACAACCCTAAGCATGCTAGTAATACACGGGCACAAGCAACGGGGTTATAGGAGTGGAGGTGAGGCAATATCAGGTTTAAAGGAGGACATATGGTAGGATCGGAACACAAGCATCGATACATAGGGCTAGCAGAATAGACAACGGAAAGTATCGGTATCCAATGTTGAAAGGAACACGATGGTTCATGTGAGTGAATACTTGCCTGCCAACTCAGTAGCCTGGTACTGAGCTAAAACCTCTGAAGTAGTATCGTAAACCTCGTCTGTCTCAACGTCGTCGTCTATTCGAGAAGAAGCAAACAAACAACGCAGAGAGACAAACAATCAATAACATGGCATAATGCACAAACATGGAATGATGCATGACAATTTAATTGGTGCATCTAAATAAACTAGTTGACATGGTAACATGTTTAAATGGACCCATATGCAATTTGGATTGCATATGGAAAGCCCATGAATTAAGGTTGAATTAATTGGTCTACAACCAACCAACATGTGAAAGTGGATTAGCATGATGCATGGATGATGAAAACAAAAAGGAAACAACAATGGATTTAATTTGATATGTTGTTTACCAAGTTTGGAATTTTATTTATTAATTTATGAAATTTTGGTTTCTTAAAGGTGTTACACAAGCATTTGTTGTTTTCAGCAATTTTAATTGTTCAAAATAGATGACAAAGCTCATATTTGAAAAGAACACAAGATTTTAGTTGGAATACATGTCTCATTTGTTGGCAAAGGAATTAGAACGAATTAATTATGAATTAAACAAGTGTAAACAAGATTTAAATGAATTTAATTCAAGTATTAATATTAATTGAATTTTATTTGTTCAAAACATTAAATAAAATTCATATTTGAAAAGATTATGTTTTTCTGGTTTGAAAACATATTTTATATGTTCAAAAAGAATTTAAATTGACCAAGTATGAATTTAGCAATATTAAATGATTAAACAAGGTTTAAATTATTTAACCAATTTTAATTATTCAAAACATGAAACAAAGTTTATATTTGGGAAGAGGGTTTAATTTAGCATGGAAAACATATTTCATATGTGACATTTGGATTAATATTGAATTAGTTATGGAATTAAGCAAATGTGAAAAGAATTGTTTGAATTTGAAATTTGAAAACATTTGAAATGCTCAAAACATAAAACAAATAATTTAAATAGGTAGAGAATTTAATTTGGTATGGAAAACATATTTAAAATGTTGAATTTGGAGTTGTAATAATTTAGTTCTGCATTTTTGAAGTGTAGGTATTAATCTGCCATTTTACTTAGTAGCCAGGGACTTAAAAAAACATTACAGGGACCTAGAAAATATCTACAAGGACTTGTGTGCGAAATAGAGTGTTGTGCTCGATCTGAAAAAAAATAAAAAAAAGGTTTGTTGCTAACGCGCGGGGGAGGGAGTCAAACCCGCGACCCCCTGTGCGCGCGCAGCGAGTGCATAGCCACTGCGGTGGCTGAGCGGATGTTGACAGGTAAGGTGCACGTTTGGTTATGAGGTGTGTTTCCGTCAGTTATATTAGCCTGACGAAACTGAACCTTACAGCGACAGGAACGATCGATCGAGGGGATGGTCGCCGGCGGCAACTGCTCGCGGTGGCCGTGGTGATCTGATGTTGCTGCTGCGTGTGGGCTGCCGTGTGCGTGCGCGGTAATCGGTGCGAGCTCGTGACAGAGAGGGAAGGGAGAGGGAGGAGCTCACTGTGAGGGAGGCATGGTCGGGAGGAGATGGCCGGCGGCGAAAAGAGGATGGCGGTGGCGATTCTGGTGCTCCCGGCCACCGAGGAGGGGTCGGAGAGGAAGAGGGAGTCGCGGGCTCTCCGTTCCCGGCCCTAGCCTGCGTGGGAGGAGGCCAGGTCGACGGCGGCGAGCGGGAGATGGCGACGGTGGGCTGGTTTTTTTCCGGTGGTGATACAGAGAGGAGAGGGCGGAGGGAGAGAAAAAGAGAAAGGAGCTGCGGCGGCGAGAGGAAGAGAGGAGGAGAGTTAGGGCACCGAGGGGGCTCGGCCTCGAGCTAAAAGGAGGAGGGTGGAGCTCGGATGGCCGTTCCTCCTCTGTACCTGTCAACGTGGACACGCGTATCTCCCTGCCGTACAGAGGTAGAAGAGAAAGAGGGGGGGTACCAGGCCTTGGGGAGTTGGTGGGCTGGCCCAATTGGGCTGGCTTCCCTTTCCCCCTCTCCTTTGCTTTATTTTTTTCTTTTGTTTCTCTTTTTTTTTGCAGATTTGACAAAGGTGAGAAAACATAGCTTTAGAGTTGCTAAAATTTTAGGGCAAATTTTGTATAGCTTAGTTTTTATAACAGCACCAAAGTGCAAGCTTTTGCTTTTCAAAATTCTGAAATTGTGTTGTTGTTTGGAATTTAGTTGAAATTGAATGAAATTTGAAATTAATTGAATAATTAAAGAGAACACTTTGATGGTTTGAACTTTCTACTTTAATGGAAACAAAATATTGGATTGTTTGTAATTTTATTTGAACCATTGTAACATAACAAGTATGAAACAAGAATTTGAAAATTGGTTTGAAATTTCAATTGGAAAACAAGTGAAAACAGATGAAAACAAATGAGAACAATTGCAAAACAAATGCAATGATGATGTCATGATGCAAAACATAACTTAACAAGAAATAAAACATTCTAGGGGTTGTTTTCATACTTGGGATGTTACATCTACTTCCGGGGCTTGCCAATTTCTTGGTAGGTCCTTAGTGAGTTGGTCTTCCAAGAAGCAAAATTGCATATCTCTCTCCACCGTCGAAGCCGAGTATGTAGCCGCCGAAAGTGCTTGCACTCAATTCTTATGGATGCGGCAAACTCTCAAGGAGTATGGAGTTCATTTGGATAAGGTGCCTCTTTTGTGTGACAATGAAAGTGCCATCAAGATTGCATACAATCCTGTGCAACATACAAGAACGAAGCACATTGAGATTCGCCACCATTTCATCCGAGACCATGTGGCAAGAGGGGATATTGCACTATCTTATGTGCCCACCAAGGAAAATCTTGCGGATATTTTCACGAAGCCACTTGATGATGCAAGATTCTTGTTCTTGAGGAATGAACTAAATTTGATTTATTCTAGGAGTTTGACTTGAAGATCTTGCACACACCCCTATAGATGAAACGTGTTCGGGTTTAGGTGTAGGCATGGACATAGGGGAAGTGTTATCCTAACACATTGGGTTCTCCCTCCCCCAATTATGCCCAAAGCAAAAATTCATTGTTATCTCTCTTTTTCTAATGTTGAATCGTGAGCTTCAATGTTGAGTAATGGCAATGCCCCCAAGATATATCTTCGCGGTTGCATACCATGAACTCTTACATGGTGGCCTAGGCCACCAACCTCTTCTTTGAAGAGTTGGTTCTTGTCGAATCCCTAACTCAACAAATCCCTTCGGTGAACCTATCGGGTTTCGATTAGGAGAACCATGAGCGCTGGTGGAATCGTCGGCTAGACAGGGGGCGAGATTTACCCAGGTTCGGGGCCCTCGTAGAGGTAAAACCCTTACTCCTGCCTCTTGTTGATCTGTATTGATGATTAGATCGGTTACAAAGGTGGTGCTCGAATCGACAGTAGGTCTCAAGTTCAAGGCTTTAGGTCGTGCGGTATTGCTTGGTCCTCTCCTGGGGGTTCTCCTGGCCTTATATAGATGGCCAGGTCTCGAATCCAACCTGGAGAGGACTCGAACTCTAACTAGGTCGGTTACATAATTCCTAGCTTAACCCGCAAGTTAGTGCGGGTGGGCTTCACGTGGGCCTTATGGAGTATTCTAAGGGCGCCTCCTCTTGGGCTTTAGCCTTGGGCCCGAGATGGGGTTTCCTTATCCGCAGGGTCCATAATCCATATCTTCGTCAGTAGCCCCCGAGCGTTTGCTTGAGTGGGAATTTTCCAGTCGAGTAGACGGTCAAACTTTTCTTGGTCTTTATGGATGACCAGCTTGGTAGTTTTATGTTTAAAGGGTGTGTTCCCTGTGCAGTGAGTCTTCATGCTTGAGTGTCAAGCGAAATAAGTGCCTGTTTATGCGGCTTTTATCGCAGAAGGATGTGGCACAGTAGTTTGGCTCTCCCGAGAGATCAGGGCCAACTAATTACGACTAGGGCAAAAACATTCCTGGCCTACACAGATTCGAGACCTCCGACTCGAACCCGATAAGGTGATTGTTGCGACTGGGCCGTTGTGGACTTATCGAGTCGAACTTAACCTACGGGGGTACCCGGCGCGTCCGCTAGGATTTTTCTTTGTGTTGCTGACACGGAATTATACCGGAGGACGCAGCTTTCGAGTGCGATTCCAGGCCCAAAAGAAAGATCTTTTTGGGTCTTACCTTCATATTCGAAGAATATGGCATCCGGATGTGCCTAGTCGGCTGAACGATCCAGGTTTTTATGATGTAAAATTATCATGTGTAACAGGGAGGTAAGTTTTTTCCACCCGAGTGTTTGTTTTTTAGCTCCATACGAAAGAAATTTCGTGCTGAAGAAAGTTATATCCATATGAAAGAGTTTTCATGTTTGGGATGTTGTTCCCATACGAAGGAGTTTTCGTGTATAGGGTATTTCTCTCTTGTTTAAATAGGTCTTGTTCCATGTTTTGCTCATGGAAGAATTGCTTTTATTCGAAGGAATTTTGGTTCGTACGAAGTTGTTTTCGCGTTTGAACTTCCATTCGAAAATTGCTTGGGTTTGATGATGCATGCCATGATGTCATGGCGCACTTTTCTCCTCCCGATGGGACGCGACGGAGCGGTAGCAGACGGGCTGGCCCACCTAGCCAGCTTTTTGACCGGGAAACGAGACGCCGCTTCCGGTTTTTACACGAACTGCGCAGTAAATGCGCACGATCTTCTGTTAAGATTCTGGCACGGAACAGCGTTCACCGTCCTTTCGTTTCACCTTCACACGTGGTGGTCGTGATAAGTGCCACGTAGCGCATCGTACGGCTGAGATTGACTCGCTCCGCGTATAAGTACGGGTCTTAGCGCTGCGGTAAAATTTTCCCAGCCTTCGCCTTCGTCCATCTTCTTCCTCGCGCTCATCTCCTTCCTCCTGGCGCTCGAGCTCGTACTGCTAGCCATGGCTGGGGGAAAGAAACGTGGCGATGCCACTTCTGCAACCGGAGAAGCTTCCGCGCAACTTGCGCCCCGCGCCGGCGACTGGCGCTCTCCCAACACCACCGCAAAGAGCGTCAAGGAGATGCAGCGGGAGGGGCTGCTGCTGGCGGAATCTGAGAAGCGGGTGCGCCTCGGGAAGAAAGAAGAGGTACCAAACCCGCATTCGAACGAGCGCGTGGTTTTTGCGGACCACGTGTCTCGGGGTCTTTCCTTCCCTCTCCATCCTTTCCTCCTCGGGTTACTGTATGTCTACGGCATACAGCTTCACGATCTTCCTCCGAACGCGGTGCAGCACATATCGTGCTTCATTGTGTTCTGCGAATGCTTCCTTGGCATTCGCCCGCATTGGGCGCTCTGGAAGGCCCTCTTCAAGGTTCGGATCTTCCGTGAGAAATCGCGGGTAGAATCCGAGCCTGGCGAGCCGCTTCGGACGCGTGGCTTCGGGATCCAGGCGCGACTGGAGAGCAGCTATTTTAGCATGCACTTCGTCGACTCCGCCCAAGGCTGGCGGAAAAAGTGGTTCTACGTCATCGAAAACAGCTCGGGTGGAGTCGTAGAGTTCCACTCGCTCCCCGTTTTGAAGAAGCGAAAGTCCTGGGCGCACAAGATGTCAGCCGAGGAAACGCAGACCGTTGCACCCTTACTCGCAAGAGTAGCCGCTCTTCGGGATCAGACTGCGGGAGTTGTGCTCAACGGGCTGCATCTGGCGAGTATTTTTCTGAAACGCAGGATCCAACCCTTGCAGCAAAGGCCTTCCACCATGTGGGAGTATCAAGGCTCAGAAGATCCCAGCCGAGTAAGCCGCGAGGAACTTTCGAACGTCGAGTTCGAGAAGAAAATTGCAGCTATTACTCGCTTGAAGGTGGGGGAGAAGTTCCCCGACTGCACAGTCGAACCCTTTGATGCTTCGAAGCCTCCTCCAGCGGCGGTTAGTTTTTCCTTCTTGTCTTCTATAATTTCCTTTTTTGCTCTGAGCCTTAGTCGGTAAAGTTTTCTCTTGTCTTCTGTTTGTCTTCTTTGTAGAGCCTAGCTATGGCAATCTGCTACCCGCCTGTTGCGGGAGAGGGTGTCTCGGAGTTATTGGCGAGTCACCAGGACGGTGCAGCTGATACCAGCGTCGCCGATGCTTCCTCGAGCTCCGAGGACGATTCTTCGGATGGCACGGAGGGTTCGGATGGCGGCCTTCGTCTCCGCAAACGTCGTCGGGTAGACGATGTTAACGAGGCTACATCCAAGGATAATTCCTTGGAGGAATCACCCGGGCGGGCCCCTATCTTCGCAACTCCTCTTCGTTCACTCACCCCTCCGCCTTCATTCCCAGTGATTGCAACCGCTTGGAACGCGGACTTGCTGGATGAAGATGAAGATGACGAGTAGGTTCTTTTCCTTGTTCTTGGTCGAACAGTCTTCTGTGCTTCAATGCTGATGCTTTCTGTTTCTTTTTTTTGCTGCAGCCTGCAGGCTATCAGTCCTCGCAGGTACGCTTCTTCCATTCCTCCCGAAAAGAGGAATAAGGCTGGGGCTGCGTGTGAAACTCCCACTGCAGGCACTGTGCAAAACTCTCCCAGCGCAGCCCCCAATGCTGCGACTGCGGAACGTGAGGCCCCCAGCTTTGCCGCCAGGACTTCAGCTTCAAAGGAAGCGACGGATAGCTCCGCAGACCCCCTTTCTCGCCCCACGGGCCAGGTAAACTTTTTGTCTTTTGTCTTTGAATCTTTATCGGGTGCACGACAGTGCTCCCGATGGGAGTAGCCCCCGAGGCTGTGGTTGATCGCATGCGATCGGCTACAGGCTCAAAGTCTGGTATCTTTCTTGTTCGTCATCTTTTCTATCGGGTGCACGGCAGTGCTCCCGATGGGAGTAGCCCCCGAGGCTGTAGTCGATTGAGTTCAATCGGGTACAGGCTCCAATTTATCTCTTTCAAATCTTCTATCTCTGTGCTTTTGCAGTCGCTCGTTGATTCCCTTGCGGCGATTGGTCGCCGTGTTGTTCTCGCTGAATCAGATTGCAAATCGCTTCGAGCAGACTGTAGCCGACTCCGTTGTGAGAATGAGCTTCTTAGGGGTAAGTTTTACCATCTCCTCGTCTTTTATCCTTTCACCAATTCTTGATTTCTGACAAATGTTTCTCTGTAGCTCGACTCGAATTTTCAGAGTCCGAGAAGGTCAAACTCTCTGAGCAGGTAACCGCTCGGGAGGCTGACCTGAAGGCCATCCGACAGGAGCTGGAAACTTCCCGCATGCGGTCCGAAGATCTTGAAAGACAACTTGCGTATGCGCGGAAGGCCTTGAAGGACCGAGAGGATGCTGGCAATAAGTCCGATGCTGACCTTGTCACGTTCCTCCGTCCCCTCGCTGAACGTCTTGCGGGTAAATGTTTTGGGCTTCTCGCGATTTCATCCTTTATCCTGCTGAATTTGCTAAGTCTCAACATTTGCTTCTCTTTGTAGGTCTTCTGGATGTTCCTCTAGAGATCCCTGGGCTCCAGCGGGTAGATGTGCTAACCGACACTCTTGCTCAAGTCAAGAGGCACGCCGAAGGGGTTTGCTCCTTGGTTAGCGATGCTACTCAAGTGTTGACGCAATTGCACGGTCGCTTCCTCGCCAAAGCTGCACCTCCATCCGGGCTAGACGATCTGCTGAAGGTTTTTTCGGAGAGCAATCTCCTGGATGCCTACGCGGTTGCCCAGTCGGAGTCTGGCGCAAAGACGGCGATCCAGTTTGCGCTGGCGCATGGAGTCGATGGTTTGGAGGAAGCCTACTCGCAACTTCCAGTCGACCCCTCCACGGGCAAAAAGGTACGGCTCTCTCGTTTTGGCGAGCAGGCCACCATCCTTGCTCAGAAGTTGTCTGAGCTATTTGCTCGACACAAAGGAGGGGCGACTGCTGCTAGCGGGAACACCACTTTAGCTTCGTAGCTTTGTTCTTCTTTTGCTTCCTGATTGTAATGAACCTTGGGATGTATTCTCGTATTTTCATCGTCTTTAATCGAAATGTTTTGTCTGGAAATTACTTCTTGTAGTTTGTGTGTTTCCTCCCGATGGGAGTAGCCCCCGAGCATTTCGTCAAACATGCGACTAGAGATGCTTCGAATAGGGCGTCTTACTTCCTTCCTTGTATTCTTCCAGGCTACTGGGTTAGTCGCAGAGTCTTCAGGTGGACATTCTACTCCAATAAATCCCCTTGTTGCCGCTGTTGGCACCTATGCTGGTCTTCGTGATAAGGTCCGGGAGGGTGAGCGCCAGCTTAAAGTTCTGCGTGGTGTAGCCGATGTGGCGAAGTCCAAGCAGAAACTGGCGGCTGGGCGCGAACAGTTTTTGATGGATGAATTATCTTTGGTTGCGAGGGATTTGCTGTGTAAGTAATACAGCCCCCGTGTCTTCTTATGTCTTGTTTCCTTAACTGATTAAGCATGTTTGCTCTTCAGTTGTTAGGCCGGATGACAGGGAAGAAAAACAGTGGGTGGAAAACCACATTCTTCAGGAGGCTGGAAGCTGAAAGCCTCATGCGAGTAATTTTTGGTCTGATCGCAGTCGAGGATTTGTGATGGCCACCTTGAAGTTCCGTATCCTCCAGGCGAGAATTCTCGTGAGTTCTTTTCACGAGGTATTGATCGCGATGAATGCTGCTTTCTACCCACTCGAAAGGGGTCCCGAAGACTGGAGCTATCTTCTCAGGTTGTTCGGACGTGAAGGAAAGGTTCGCGCGTGTGTGCGCAATCAAATGACATACGGCGCGGTTGTAGCTCTATCCTTTGTCCGGATATGGCATCCTGAAATAGACTTTAACTCCTTAGCCAGGCTCCCAGATGACTCAATTGATGATATCGCACCGTACTATGATGCTGTTCGTCCCGCCGCGGAGAAAATCATCCGATTGACTTCTGAGGAGGTAGATAGAGTTTTAGCGACTGAGAATGCTCAGCGCTTTGATTGATTGTCGGATGCGCATATCCTGTAATCTTGTATAGTTTGTAAAAACTGTTGTAAGGTGTGTAACCTTGTATATGTAATCTTTTCTGTGATGCTTAGTTGTAGGTGTAGCCCCCGTGTGTTTATGGGGTGTGTACCTGTAACTTTTCAGCGTGTAAAAATAGGAAGTTGAGTAAATATGATGGAGAAACCATGTTTTTATTGCAATGACTGAGAAGCCATGTATTCGAGCTACAAGAGTGGCTAGTATAGCCTTATTTGTTGTGAGAACAAGTAAACCTAGGGATAAAATTTGCGGAGGTGTGCAATATTCCAAGGATTGGAATAGATTCCTCCAGTCGATGGATTCTTCAGCCTGTAGGCTCCGCCTGGAATGACTTCGTGTATGATGAAGGGTCCTTCCCAGGGTGGTTCGAGCTTGTGTCGTTCCTTCTGCTTTAGTCGCAGCACTAGATCTCCAACCGCGAATGCTCTGTGGCGTATGCGGCGACTATGATAGTTTCGCAGGGATTGCTGATATACTGCGGATCTTGCGAGTGCGATGTCCCGCATCTCGTCGAGTGCATCCATATCTTCCGCGAGTGCCCTGTTAGAAGTTTCTTCGCTGTAGGCCACAACCCGTGGGGTGCTGAACCGAACGTCCTCGGGGAGGACTGCTTCTGCTCCATATACCATAAAAAATGGCGTGTATTTTGTAGATCGGTTAGTTGTGCGGAGGCTCCATAGTACGGAGGGTAGTTCGTCTGCCCAATGTCCCGCGGCGGGGTGTAGACGATCGAGTAGGCGTTTGTTGATGCCAGCCGAAACTAAGCCGTTGGATCTCTCGACTTGTCCGTTCGTTTGCGGGTGGGCAACTGAAGCAAACTTGAAGTTGATGCCTTTTTCCTCGCAGAACTATTGCGTTTCCTTTGCTGTGAAATTTGTACCATTGTCTGTAATGATGTCATGTGGCACACCAAATCTGCACACAATGGAGTCGAGGAACTTGACGGCGCATTGGGCACTAGCCGAAGTTACTGGCGTAGCCTCGATCCATTTGGTGAATTTGTCGACTGCGACCAGCAAGTGTGTATATCCTCCAGGGGTGGATTTGCGTAGTGGTCCAACCATATCTAGCCCCCATTGTGCGAAGGGCCAGGCAATGGGTATCATGTGCAATTCCGTAGCAGGTGCATGTGGTCTTGGTGCGAATCGCTGACAGGCATCGCATCGTTCGACCAGGTTCTTTGCGTCGGTAGCTGCTGTCAGCCAGTAGAATCCTGCTCGGAAGGCCTTTCCCATTATTGTTTTCCAGCTAGCATGATGTCCGCAGTCTCCTTGGTGGATGTCATGGAGCAATTCTTTGCCATCTTCGGGGGCTATGCAGCGCTGAAGTATTCCCGAGATGTTTTGCTTGTATAATTCCCCATTGACTACCCGGAAGGATTTGCTGCGTCTGATTATTTGTCGAGCCTCGCGTGGGTCAGCCGGGAGCTGTCTGTTGGTCAGGTAGTCGAGATATTTCTGCATCCAGACTGGCTCGACCAGAAAAACCTGTCGTGATATGTTATGAATGAGCTCGATGAGGGCGATTTGCGGGCTGACCTCTATTTCTGGCACTGCTGGTGCTTCTGCAGCTTTCTTGATCTTGACCGATCGCTTGATAATCCGCTCGAAATATATTCCTGGTGGTATGGGTGTATTTGTGGAACCAATGTTTGCCAGTCGATCTGCTTCTTCATTGCTGGATCTTGCGATGTGCTTTAGCTCGCACCCTTTTAAATTTCCTTCGAGTAGATTGTACATGTCGCGATACGCGATCATGTTTTCGGCGATTGCGTCACACTCTTTCATTGTTTGTTGCACAATGAGATTGGAGTCGCCGTAGATCATTAATCGAGTAGCTCCATAGGCGATTGCCATCTTCATCCCGTGCAACAGTGCTTCGTATTCTGCGTCGTTGTTTGATGCTGGATCATCTGGTGGAAAATCCAGTCGTAGGACGTATTGCAGCTTGTCTCCTCGAGGGGATATGAGAATAATTCCAGCTCCTGCTCCTTCGTTTCTTTTGGACCCGTCAAAATACATTATCCAATTGCTCGTGTACTCGGGTGGTCCTGGCGTTTGTAGTTCCGTCCATTCGCTTAGAAATTCAACAAGTACCTGGGACTTGATTGCGCTGCGTCCTGCATAGGTGATGTCCCAAGCGCCCAACTCGATGTTCCACTTTGCTATTCTTCCGGATGCCATAGGGTTGTTCATGATCGTCCCGAGTGACGCATCATTAACCACTGTAATGGCGTGTTCCTGGAAATAATGTTTGAGCTTGCGGGCTGTAAGAACGACTCCATACGCGAGCTTCTGGTAATGAGGGTATCGTTGCTTGCATGGTGAGAGCACTTCGCTGATGTAATAGATTGGACGTTGAACTCCATACGTTTTGCCTTCCTCGGGTCGTTCGATTACGATTGATGTGCTGATGACCTGGTTTGTGGCGGCTAGGTACAAGAAAAGTGGCTCCCCTTCTCGCGGTGTTGCGAGGACGCTTCTACTTTGCAATGACCGTTTCAAATCTGCGAAAGCTTGCTGAGCTTCTGATGTCCACTCGAATTTGTCTGTCTTCTTCAACAACTTGTAGAAGGGTAGTGCTTGTTCTCCCAATCGTGCGATGAACCTGCTTAGGGCGGCTAATCGCCCTGCAAGCTGTTGGACTCCACGCAGATTGGTTGGATCCTTCATTGTCAAGATGGCTTGTATTTTCTCCGGGTTGGCTTCAATGCCTCTGGCGGATACCAGGTACCCGAGAAGTTTTCCTGCCGGGACGCCAAAAACACATTTGGTCGGATTGAGTTTGATCCTGTACGCGTTGAGGGCGTCGAATGTTTCTCTAATATCCTCGAGGAGTGTGTCCTCGACTCGAGTCTTGATGACAATGTCGTCAACATACACTTGCACGTTCTTGCCAATGAGGTTGGCGAGGCATCTTTGCATGCAGCGCTGATATGTTGCGCCTGTATTCTTCAGCCCGAAAGGCATTGTCGTGTAGCAGTAGACACCGTGAGGTGTGATGAATGTTGTCTTTTCTTCGTCTTCCCTTTTCATTCGGATCTGATTGTATCCCGAATAGGCGTCCAGGAAGGAGAGGCGTTGGCAGCCTGCCGTGGAGTCCACAATCTGGTCGATTCGTGGGTGAGGAAAATTGTCCTTGGGGCAATGCTTGTTTAACGACGTGTAGTCGATGCACACCCGAAGGATATCCGTGTTCTTTTTGGGGACTAACACCGGGTTTGCTAACCAGGTGGATAACTTGATCTCCCTGATGAACTTCGCAGCTAGCAATCTGTTTAATTCTTCTCCAAGCGCCTTCTGCTTGGGTTCTGAAAATCGTCGAGTTGTCTGTTTGATGGGTTTAGCATCAGGAAAAACTTCGAGTGAGTGCTCGGAAAACTCCCTGGGTATTCCTGGCATATCTGAGGGCTGCCAGGCGAAAATCTCCCAGTACTCACGGAGGAGTTTGACGAGCGCGCTTTCCTATGCTTGCGAGAGGGTTGTTGAGACCATCGCTGTCTTCGCGGAATCTGTCGGGTGCACTTGATGTTTGCGGGTGTCGCTGTTGGCGCTAAACTCTAGTTCATGAGCGTTTTTCTTCGTGAGGGGCATCACGGAGTGGTCCGTGGTCTTTGCCAACTCTTGAAGTTCTTCTTGCATCCCGAAAGACTTTGCGATCTCATTGAATTCAATGTCGCACTTGTTGGATTTCTGGAAGTCTCCGTCGATGGTGATTACACCGTATTCGCCAGGTAACTTGAGTTTCAAGTATGCGTAGTGTGGTACGGCCATGAATCTGGCGAACGCTGTTCGACCAAGAACGGCGTGGTACTGTGAGGGCCAATCGACGACTTCGAAGTCCAGAAATTCCCTTATGTAGTTGCTCTGAGTGCCTAGCACGACTTCTAGATTGATTGTTCCGAGTGGACGGACTGCCTTGCCTGGAACTATCCCGTGGAAGGATGTTTCTGATTCCGGGAGGCCGTCCAAGTTCTTGTTCATCCGACGGAGTGTATCCGCGTAGATGATGTTGAGGCCACTGCCCCCATCCATGAATACGCGTGCTAAGTCGTAGTTGCCAATTTGTGCTTGGATGACGAGGGCGGCGTGTCCTGGTCGATAGACTCGTGGTGGGTGATCTTTCATCGATAACGTGATTGGCTGGTCGGCCATCTTCAAGTACTCGGTCTTCGTTGGCGGTGTCTGCACTGCAATGCACAATTGCCTTGTGTTAGTCTTTTGAGCTCTGCGAGAGGGGCATACCTTCTGGATCATCGCGAGTTGTCCTGCCGAGTTTGGGCAACCATTGGCTCCGGCGTTCTGCGGTGGTGCAGGTACTGCGGCTAGCGCCATGTTTGGATTTGCGGGTGGAGGTGGTGGTGGCGGCGGCTGGAATCCTTGGTGCCCTCCTCCTGGAAGCGGCGGGTAATTTTGAGTGGAGGCGGATCTTTTCCTCGCGAGTGCATCCGAGATGTCAAGGAACTTTCGGCAATCCTTAAGCAGGTGTGTTGCCTTAGTTTTGCCCGTGCGCTTATCTGTGAATAGATGTAGCGAGCAGTATGCATCGAGGTCTTCCTCGGGGGATTTTTCTTCAGCCTTTGGTCTCCACTCGCGATTTCCACGGCGACCGGAATCGCGGTTTCGCGTGAATTCCGCGGCGACCAACTCCTCTCTATCCTCATGGTCGTAATATTTCCTTCTCTTTCTTCGACCATGACGGTCGTCATCGTGTGCGGGTGATGATGCTCTTTCATTACGCACCGCATCTTCTCCGTTGGCCCATTTTTAGGCTATGATCATTAGCTCCCCAATAGTCTTAGGTGCAGCTCTGCCTAGCTCCTCTCGAAAATCAGTTCTTCTGGCGCCTTTTGCGAAGGCTTCGATCGCTACTTCTTCTGAGATAGTTCCCGCGGTATTCCTGAGCGTGGTCCATCGCTGGATGTACTCGCGTGTGGACTCGCCACTCTTCTGCTTGCATGCTCGTAGTTCTTCGATGGTGGCTGGCCTTTTGTAAGTCGACTGGAAGTTTTTGCAAAAATCGCGGTGCAAATCGTCCCACGATGCGTAGCAAGATTTTGGTCTTCTTTCTAGCCAACTGCGGGCCGCGCCGGTAAGATGCAAATTGAGGTATTGCATAGCCGTGTTCTTGTTCCCACGTTGGCATTTTACTGCCGTGAGGTAGTCGCTTAGCCACTGAGAGGGCTCGAGTGAGCCGTCGTACTTCGTCACCTCCGTGCTGAGCTTGAACCTTTTGGGTAGAGGTGCTTCGCGGATGCTGCGAGCGAAACAGAGTGCTCCACAGGTTTCGTCATCCGAGGAGCCGGACGAAGAGCGCTCGCGATGTCGCCCACCGTGGGGCGTGCGTCCAAAGGTGTTTACATCACGGGAGAAGCTCGGAAGAACATGAAGAACTTTGTCATCGGCGAGATCTACTCCAATGACGAAGGAGAAAAGATAGTGGACAATTCCGGATATATACCTGGTAGGGGGGCTACTGTCGGATATATACCACCCAGATGACACCTTTCTTCATGGTCTACGGCGCAGAAGCAATATTACCAAGCGACATCATTCATGATTCACCAAGAGTGACAGCCTATGTCGAAGTGGAGAACGAGAAGAACCGGCAAGACGCTGTGGATATGTTAGAAGAGCAAAGAGAGCAAGCCTTGGAAAGGTCAGCCATATACCAGCAGGATTTGCGAAGATATCATAGTCGGCGGGTGAAAAGCCGGGTCTTCCAGGAGGGAGACTTGGTCCTGCGCTTGGTTCAGACAAACGAGGGAAAGCACAAACTATCGCCACCGTGGGAAGGACCTTTCATCGTAAGTCGGAGTCTACATAATGGGTCATATTACTTGATAGATGCAAGAGAAGAATCGGCTACAGTCAACGATACTGCCCACACTACTGCACCTATGCAAGAAAGAGATAGACCATGGAACGTGGCTCAGCTACGTCCGTACTATACTTAGCAGAAAACGATGTAACAGGCAGCAGGTTTCAGACGCACTCTTTTCCTATCCGGGGCACCCTTGGGGACTGGATGGGTTTTTAATGAGGCGGCTTGCTGGCCTAATTTTCTCATATCAAATAAAAAGGGGATTATCAAGAAAAGAGGCAATTGTTATTTATACGGCGTGCATATTCAGGTCTTGAGGGCTGGTTGCTCCTACAAGCACAGCTGCAAACTCAAAAGAGACCCGGCCTTGATGCCAATGAGTTATAGGGGTCGGCTACTCGAAAAAACGAGTGCGGCTACAATCTTATAACCGGACAAAGAAGTCCAAATTTCTCGGCTATTCTTACTTAAGCTCGATGTGACTCGCAACAAAGTGGCATGATTTGTTCGCCTACGATTACCGTCAGTCATGAGACCCAAACGGGACTTGCTTGACCCCGTTTTCGTATTGATGTAACAACATGGTATCCACGCGAAAGCCGGCTTATAGTACAAGATAGTCGAAAGGGTCATCTAAACCACAAGTTATGCAGAGTATAAGGCCGACAGCCGGAAACTCAACGATTATCAAGCATAACTTCAAACCTCATAAAAAGCTGTCCTGAAGTCTTGGGCATTCAGCGACAGGCGATTCGTTTCCTTGAAAGAAAACAATCATGTGTCCTAGACGCGGAAACCCGGACTGGGGACTTATGAGCTCTAAGGAAGAAACAGCATCATCCAGCCGATAAAATTACAACGAGCCACGCATCCGGGTCTCAGGAGCTTAGGGATTCAGGTGTAAAACCGTTCCCTAGACGCCAACGACACCCGGAGGATGGGTCTTGCTAAGGAAAGTATAAAAAAAAGTATAAGGTATCGAGAATAAAGCAAGTGGATATCAAGAACAAGCAAATGCAAAGACACATTCATCAAAAGCCCAAAGGGGCGCAAAGTGCATCGGGAGTTTAAATAAAAGTATTACAAAAACCATAAAGTATCAAAAGAGCACAGGCGCTCTGCTTAAACGAATAGTAAAGCTGTTTTAACGATGCTTTGCCGGCTGACGTATGTGGAATGATAGGTATTACTTCAAGCTGCAGGGTCCATCTTGGCCTTGCCCTTGTCGCCACCGGTAGTTGCGGCGCCACTCGGGTCAGCAGCAGTCCCGGGTTGTGCAGCAGAAGTTGCAGGAGCAGAGTCGGCCTCGGTCTTCTTGGCGGCTTCTTCCTTCATCTTGATCGCCTCCTCCCTCCAACGGGCAAGCATATCGAACGGCTGGGGGCGGTTCGCCTTGACAACCTTGTCATTAGCATCATAAGCCGGGAGAATCACATCAATTTCTAGGGCATCAGCGATAACACTAGCCGGATGACGGACTTCTTTCTGAATAGCCTTGAAGTCCTTTGGCAAAAACTTGGACCCATCCAAGTTGAACTCTGGGAATCCGCTCATAAGTTTGGCCAGCTCTAGCTTGGGAGCGTAGGCCTTAGCCAGCGCGAGTCCCCGGGTTACCCCAAATCGGCAGGAGGACCGTTTCCAGTGCCAAATCCACTCGGGGATTGTAGAGCAGCATTCCAGTAATCTCTTCATGTTATCTGGCCTGACACCCGGCAGTCGCAACTCGTCAAGTATCCAACTGACTCCGCTGCAAAGTTGGCGAAGAGTATTCTTGATGGTTTTAAGCTTGGCAGCATCATCTTCTTCGGGGGCAGCATCACGTGGGCCTGCTAAAAAAGGCAAAAGGAGCAAAGATAGTAGGCAAGCAAGTGCAGTTGTTCAAATCAAAGCAATCCGAGTCATAAAAAGGTGAAATTTAAAAATCTTACCAGTCGCAGTACGGTGAACATCAGCAATTTGAGCAGAAAGAGTTGCAAGTTTGTCCTTAGCCCTGTGAGCTCTCTTCCTGTACTTTTTCGTCATCTTTTGGCACCTGCGAGCCTCAGTCTCAGCAGCTTCACGAAGGGCCGTTTCTTTTTCAATACGCTTGGTGGACTTGGCCAGCTTCTTCTCCAACTGTGAAACATAGTCCTGTAAAGAAGCATGAAGAGGGATCAGCCAGAAACATTATACAAAGTTCCAAGCAAGTTACCTAGTAATTTACTCGGAACTTGGGGACTATGTATGGAAACAATTGATGATTAGTCGGGATTACCTCGTGCTTGGTTATTAAGGCATCTAGTATGTTTTCTTCGTCACCCTTCAAGGTATGGAGGGCATCTAGCATTTGAGCAAAGGTCATGTCTTCAGGGCGAAGTTGAGAAGGGCCGGAGGATTGGCCCTCTTGTGGAGGAGTTGTTCCGGGTTTGGGGGTCGAAGCCCGGATTGTTTGAACATCCGGGTTAGGAGAGCCCGACTTGGTCTCCAAAATGATGTCTTCGTCCACTTCTTCAGAGGGCTGGGGTGATGCAGTCTTTGGTGGAATTGGGTCCTTAAAAGGATCTTCTCCATTTCCGTCCTCGGCCTCGTCCTCAACCTCAACGTCCATGTCATCACTCGGCTTCTCTTCTCCCTGCTCTTCTGATTCAGGGATATCCGGGTCGCTCAGCGTAACTGTGGCGCTGAAGAGAAGAAGGGAGACATTGATCAATGGAATATACGGAAAAAAGAAAGGTAACCAGTACGAGAAAATGTAAGTAAAGGTAGTTTACCCGGTGTTCACGGCATAATCCGGGGGAAGCTCGCCGCTGGAGGCGGATGACGTTGGTAAGAGCACTGGCTGCGGTACGCGAAATTGCCCGGCAAGTGGATGATTAGGAGACGGATGACGTTGAGGAGATTGGGAAGGTTGAGCTGGAGGGGTACTGGCTCGATGAGTGGGTGAAGTGGAGATACCCGGGTTAAGGGGATCATCCCCCGGAGAATTCCGGGTCACCCTACGTTTAGTCGGGAGAGGGTCCTTCAAGAAGGGTGAATGTGATAATCGCTCGTTAAGTTCATGCATAGCAGCAAAGGAGTAAGGCGCACGAGACATGAAAGAGAAGGGAACCTTTTCAACTACCCCTCTAGCCTTCCTTTTGTTTCCAACTGGGAGTTCCTGGTCAGACTCGGTGGCTTCCGGGTCATTTTCTTCTTCCTCCTCTTCATCCCCCGACCCTGAAAGCCGAGTAAGTATCAGATAAGAGAAATAACACAGATGAAGGGCAGGTGTAAAGGGTATGGGAGAGTACCCTCATCATCATCAACAGACTCGGTTTCCTCTTCGGGGTCTTGAGAAGGAGGAGGGTTTTCGACTTTCCAGAAGGGATCGTCAGCCTGTGAACAAATAAACACAAGTGGTGGTTAGAGACTATAACGGACGAAAGTACTGAAATAAGAAAAAGGAGTCAGGTCTTACCGCTGGGGCGGGATTTTCCCGAGTAAACGGGGGTAACCCGGCAGTGTTCTTTATAACATCTAGTCTCTCCATCAGGAAGCCCTTGATGGTCTTGTTGGTGTTACCGGCAGGGAAGTTCTTGGCGGAGTAGCGGAGGGAATCTGTGACGTGACCCGAATATTCGTGTAACAGCTTCGAGCGAATTGAGTTGGGCTGAACCCGGAAGTCTACCCAAGTCTTTATTAGATTGAGCCCAAGAAGGCCGTGGGCTGAGAGAGCTGCTAGTTTGGCCAGAAGGGGCTGAATCGCTTCCCTATCAAGGTCAGATGCAAAAGCACTGAAAGACTCGGAGGGCTCGAGAAGGCTCTCCGAATAACCCGGTAGTTTCCTCTCACCATCCGGAGAAGTGTCGTGGCAATAAAAGAAGGATAATTGCCAGTTTTTGGCGTTGGAGTTCAGGTTAAGAGGTGGCATCAATGAGTGTTTGCGGCGCTGGATGGATACCCCGCCGCAGGTAAGAAGCGTTCCGTCACCGCTCTCATGGCATGGTTCGCATTGGAATAATTCGGTAAAAAGAGCAAGGTTTGGTGGAGTGCATAAGTACGACTCGGACAAAACTATGAAGTGGGTGATGTTCAGCATAGAGTTAGGCCCTATGTCGAACACCCGGAGGCCGTAGTGGCTCAAGACTTCCCGGAAAAAAGGGTGACCCGGAGGACGGAATCCCCGGGTCACATGCTCGGTAAAACAAATTACCTCGTTCCCGATGGGAGCGGGACGGGTCTCATCGCCAGGAGCCCTCCAGTGTATTTCCTTTTGAGAAGGAAGGATTCCTAACTCGGCCATCCCATCTAGCTTGGCCTTTGTCGTTGAAGACCGACCCCAGTTGGCAGAAGTGGTTCGAGAGGCCTTTGCAGAAGCCAGGTGTCTTCCTTGTCTTTTAGGAGCCATGGAGTTGACCTGCAAGGGACAGGAAATGTATGGAGTAAGATTCGGAACATCAAATCATTCGAGTCTGGAGACGTCAAGGCGTTGAGGGCTAAAATGAAACCCGGATAATGCACTACGATGTTAAATGCGGAAGATTTTCCGGATGTCAGATGAGGTTGAGTAAATTGTTAATTACTTACGCGTTGAGGTGAATTGGGTGAACATGGATGGTTGCCCATACCTTTATTGTGGAGGGATTAGCTGGAAAAAGAGGATTTTCCGGGTGTTAATGCGACAGGCGGAAAGAACAAGGTAGAATGGATCTAGATCGAAAAGCTTGCAAGCAATCTTATGCAAAGTTGGATGGCCAATAAAGGCGCGGGGATGAGCTGCGACTACGCATCAGGTGATTAAAGGAACTAAGGTCTATCGAAGCGGTTCAATTTGATGATATCAGAAAATTAGTTTACGGGTTGACCCAGATCCAATCTTGGTCAGATTGAAAAGGCTGCGAGTTTCGATTGAATGGTTGAGAAAGGCTTACCAAAGGAGTTGAGGTCCGAAGTGAGGGTGGTGCGTGGCGCGGCTTGAGTGTCACGTCACGGCCCTCGATGAGGAAGCGCGGGTGTGACAGCGATGCTTAATGGCGGTGCTGGATAGCTCGAGGACGAGTGCGGCCGGTGGTGGCCTTATCTTTCTTGGAGCGTGCGAGCCCGGTGGCAGAAATTGCGAGGGAGCGTGGAGAAAAGGGATGATGAAACGAGATGAATGGCTTAGGGTTACCATCGGCTGATATTTATAAGGGAGGTGGTGAGCTCACCTACGGCCCGAAAGCCGGAAATTACGGAACAGTAATTATCCGCGAGGATCTGGCGGCATATGCATTCGGAATTAGGCAAAATATCCCGTTGACGGGGGGAGTGCAGCTTGCCCCGAGATATCAGGGATCTTTATCGAGTAGGGCCCTGACATTTTAGGGTTTAAATTTGGAAAGGCCAGTTAAGCATTCAAGGAAGGATCGAGCTATCACATGACAGACATGGAGCTGTGCCTGGTCATCTGTTAAAGCAACTTAACCCGGTTCCCATAGGCTTGGGCGTTTCACATCTTTTTCAGGGAATAGCGAGCGCTCCGAGGATGAATCCGTGAAGCCCGCGCTATCCTGGGGACTACTGATGAGGGGATAGTAACCCGGTAGACTAACTCCCGGGTGTGATCCGGCCCAAGCGACGGCTGGGCCCAATCTGGCTGGAGACAAAGAAACTTCTGGAAGGCCCAGGGTTTGTGAGGTTCGTAACCCGGATTATGGGGCACGATAAGGAAAGCTAGAGTTCGCATGTAGAGTTCGAGTAGGACTCAAGGAGCGCTTTGTAGGGCAAGCCAAGGGTGGTATGAGTACTATATAAACCAACCCCTAGGCTTCGCCTAACAGAGATTCAAGTCATAGTTGTAATACCTGTTATCGAGTATCCAGCATTATTGATATCGAGATCCGGCGAGTTATTTTCCGGTTCTTAGATCGCTTTCGCCATGTCTTCCTTCGAGCTAAACCCTCTCCCGAATACCTGTGTCGACTTGCCCCAAGATCAGTTACCCCAGGTAACATCTGCCGTGATTATCCCACGACAGTTGGCGCCCACCGTGGGGCCTGCGTCCAAAGGTGTTTACATCACGGGAGAAGCTCGGAAGAACATGAAGAACTTTGTCATCGGCGAGATCTACTCCAATGACGAAGGAGAAAAGATAGTGGACAATTCCGGATGGGAGTTGGAGCCGGATCACTTCGAATCCGGATCCATGGTGTCAATCGGCCAAATCAGTATCTTCATCGGCATGGTACGTACGCTCAATTTGAAAGGACAATATCATGTGCATGTTACAGGGATTTCCAGCAGGGACAAAAGGGCGTTGAAGCAAACAGTGAATCCAGCCTTCCCGAGCCCTCCGGGATACTTGAGATGGGCAGAGCAAGAGGTAACGTGGAGCAGGAGAGATCATCCAGAAGGAATAGAGCGCCCCGGGACCTTCGCGTTAGTAGTTTCGCCACAGGTCAATGGTTACGAATTGAAAAAGGTGTTGATGGACGGAGGAAGCAGCATCAATATCCTATATTGGGAAACTTTCTTGCGCATGAACCTCAAGGAGTCCCAGCTACAAAAAAGTTCGACGGTGTTCCACGGGATCGTGCCGGGTCATTCGGCACGCCCCGAAGGAAAAATTGCATTGGAAATAGCCTTTGGAGAATCGGTAGATAACTATCGGGTGGAGTGGCTCACGTTTGAAGTAGTCAGGCTGCACAGCCCCTACCACGCTCTGTTCGGAAGGCCGGCTTACGCTAAGTTCATGGCTAGGCCGTGCTACGTATATCTGCAACTAAAGATTCCGGGCCCCAAGCAGACCATCACTATCCACGGAAGCCGGGATATAGCAGCCGAATGCGATGAGGGAGATTCAGTAATGGCCGAGCAAGCCTGCAGGAAGGAGGAACTTCAGTATTACCGGTCTCAGGTGGATCCGGATGATGGTACAGCGTTGAGAAGACCAGATGCCGAAGACGAAAGAGTAAAGTTTAAGGCGGCTCAAGACACCAAGAGAGTAGATTTTGTGGAAGGAGACCCCACCAAACAGTTCACTATAGGGTCCAATTTAGAGGATGCGCAAGAAAAGGCTCTAGTAGAGTTCATCCGTTCAAATGCGGATGTATTTGCCTGGACACCCAGCGACATGCCGGGTATCCCCACCGAGTTGGCGGAGCACAGTTTGCATGTGGATCCCAAGGCCAGGCCTGTGAAGCAAGGTATGAGAAAAATGAATGAAGAAAGGAGAAGAGCTATAGGGGAGGAAATAGCGCGACTGTTAACCGCAGGCTTTATCATGGAAGTATTCCACCCTAACTGGTTAGCAAATCCGGTTCTTGTGATGAAAAAGACAAATGAATGGAGGATGTGCATCGATTTCACGAGCCTCAACAAGCATTGCCCAAAGGATCCGTTCGCGCTGCCAAGGATAGACCAAATCATAGACGCGGTAGCCGGAAGCGACTTGCTATGCTTCTTAGACGCATATTCGGGATACCACCAGATTAAACTCAAGAGGGAAGATTGAGAGAAAACGTCGTTCATAACCCCATTTGGGGCCTTCTGCTACAAAACCATGACGTTTGGATTGAAAAACGCGGGTGCAACTTACCAGCGGTGTATCCAGAAGTGCTTCGAGGATCAAATTGGGCGCAACGTGCACGCATATGTAGATGACGTGGTTATTAAGACCCGGAAGGCAGAGACATTCATTGATGATTTAAAGGAGACGTTTAAAAACTTGAGAAGGTATCAGATGAAGCTCAACCCAACGAAGTGTGTATTTGGAGTTCCGGCCGGGAAGTTACTCGGCTTTATAGTCTCCGAAAGAGGAATCGAGGCAAACCCGGACAAGATCAAGGCCATCCAGAGTTTGAAGAAACCAGAAAATTTGAAGCATGTTCAAAAGCTCACGGGCTGCGTAGCAGCCTTGAGCCGGTTCATATCCAGGCTTGGAGAAAAGGCAATACCCTTGTACCGGCTTTTGCGGAAATCAGATAAGTTCGTATGGGATCAGGAGGCAGATGAGGCGTTCGAAGCGCTAAAAAAGCAATTATCTGAAGCACCAGTACTAGCGGCGCCAGGTCCTAAAGAACCTATGCTATTATACGTGGCAGCCGGTCCCAAGGCCGTCAGCGCAGTAGTTGTCGCAGAACGTAAGGAGGATGGGAAGGGTTACCCGGTCCAAAGGCCGGTTTATTATGTCAGCGAGGTGCTATCGGAAGCAAAGCAGCGTTACCCACATTGGCAAAATTTGGTGTTTGGGGTCTTTATGGCCAGCCGGAAGTTGAAGCCATATTTCCAAGAACATCCCATAACAGTGGTTAGTTCAATACCAATGTCGGATATCATCAGAAACTCGGATGCAACGGGAAGAATAGCCAAATGGGCGATAGAGATGGGGGATTATCATATCAGCTACGAGCCTAGATCGGCAATCAAGTCACAGGCTTTGGTTGATTTTGTTAACGACTGGACGCACACTGGAATGCCTACCATAGTTCCAAATTCCGAGTCATGGACCATGCACTTCGATGGATCAAAGCAGTACGAGGGGTCAGGAGCTGGAGTGGTGCTGACGTCGCCAAAGGGGGACAAACTAAGTTATGTGCTACAGATTCACTTTGATTGTTCAAATAACGTGGCCGAGTATGAGGCTCTACTGCATGGCTTGAAGGTAGCCAAGGAGATGAACATTAGAAGGATACGATGCTTTGGGGACTCAGATCTTGTGGTGCAGCAGGTATCAGGAACCTGGGATAGGAAGGATGCCACTATGGCAGCATATCGCAGAGAGGTTGATAAGGTTGCCGGGTGTTTTTCCGGGTATGAAGTAGAGCACATAGACAGAAGAAAAAATGAGGCAGCGGACGCACTCGCCAGACTCGGCTCGCGTAGGGAGCCGGTTCCACCTAATGTTTTCCTGGACGAGCTATGGCGACCATCAGTAAAATCCGAGTCTGAGGAAGAACTCGCGAATCGAGACCCGGATGTGGAGTTTGTAGCCACAATACGTGCTGTGCCCGAGTGGACAGAGCCATATCTGGCCTACTTATCACGAGGCGAACTGCCAGAACAAGAAGTATTAGCAAGGCAAATCCTGAGGCGGGCAAAAGGATATACTATTATCAATGGGGAGTTGTACAAGAGAAGCGCAGCAGGAGTCTTTTTGCGCTGTGTGACACCAGAAGAAGGCCGACAGATCCTTAAGGAGATCCATGAAGGCGATTGTGGGCATCATGCGTCCACAAGATCCCTTGTGGCCAAGGCCTATCGGCATGGGTTCTTCTGGCTCACGGCTCTAGCAGATGCGGAGCGGATAGTGGCAAGGTGCGACGGATGTCAAAGGTACGCTCGCCAAACTCATGTGCCGGCTATGGAGTTACGGACCATCCCATTAACTTGGCCGTTCGCTGTTTGGGGTATGGACATGGTTGGTCCCTTCCACATGTCACCTTGCAAGAAAACACATCTTTTAGTGGCTATCGATAAATTTACCAAATGGGTGGAGGTTATGCCGGTCACCAATTGTGAAGCAGCCACAGCAGTCAAGTTCCTGAAAAGAATTATATACCGGTTTGGATATCCCCACAGTATAATCACCGATAATGGAACCAACATGTCCCTTGGAGAGATGGAAAAATTTTGTGGCAGCAACGGAATCAGGCTTGATGTAGCATCAGTGGCACATCCGCAAGCCAACGGGCAAGTGGAGAGGGCGAACCAAGAGCTACTTCGAGGATTGAAACCACGACTGAGGGTTCCTTGTATCAGGGCCGCCGGGGCATGGGTTGAAGAACTTCCTTCCGTGGTCTGGGGTATCAATACTACGCCTAACCGATCCACCCAGATGACACCTTTCTTCATGGTCTACGGCGCAGAAGCAATATTACCAAGCGACATCATTCATGATTCACCAAGAGTGACAGCCTATGTCGAAGTGGAGAACGAGAAGAACCGGCAAGACGCTGTGGATATGTTAGAAGAGCAAAGAGAGCAAGCCTTGGAAAGGTCAGCCATATACCAGCAGGATTTGCGAAGATATCATAGTCGGCGGGTGAAAAGCCGGGTCTTCCAGGAGGGAGACTTGGTCCTGCGCTTGGTTCAGACAAACGAGGGAAAGCACAAACTATCGCCACCGTGGGAAGGACCTTTCATCGTAAGTCGGAGTCTACATAATGGGTCATATTACTTGATAGATGCAAGAGAAGAATCGGCTACAGTCAACGATACTGCCCACACTACTGCACCTATGCAAGAAAGAGATAGACCATGGAACGTGGCTCAGCTACGTCCGTACTATACTTAGCAGAAAACGATGTAACAGGCAGCAGGTTTCAGACGCACTCTTTTCCTATCCGGGGCACCCTTGGGGACTGGATGGGTTTTTAATGAGGCGGCTTGCTGGCCTAATTTTCTCATATCAAATAAAAAGGGGATTATCAAGAAAAGAGGCAATTGTTATTTATACGGCGTGCATATTCAGGTCTTGAGGGCTGGTTGCTCCTACAAGCACAGCTGCAAACTCAAAAGAGACCCGGCCTTGATGCCAATGAGTTATAGGGGTCGGCTACTCGAAAAAACGAGTGCGGCTACAATCTTATAACCGGACAAAGAAGTCCAAATTTCTCGGCTATTCTTACTTAAGCTCGATGTGACTCGCAACAAAGTGGCATGATTTGTTCGCCTACGATTACCGTCAGTCATGAGACCCAAACGGGACTTGCTTGACCCCGTTTTCGTATTGATGTAACAACATGGTATCCACGCGAAAGCCGGCTTATAGTACAAGATAGTCGAAAGGGTCATCTAAACCACAAGTTATGCAGAGTATAAGGCCGACAGCCGGAAACTCAACGATTATCAAGCATAACTTCAAACCTCATAAAAGCTGTCCTGAAGTCTTGGGCATTCAGCGACAGGCGATTCGTTTCCTTGAAAGAAAACAATCATGTGTCCTAGACGCGGAAACCCGGACTGGGGACTTATGAGCTCTAAGGAAGAAACAGCATCATCCAGCCGATAAAATTACAACGAGACACGCATCCGGGTCTCAGGAGCTTAGGGATTCAGGTGTAAAACCGTTCCCTAGACGCCAACGACACCCGGAGGATGGGTCTTGCTAAGGAAAGTATAAAAAAAAGTACAAGGTATCGAGAATAAAGCAAGTGGATATCAAGAACAAGCAAATGCAAAGACACATTCATCAAAAGCCCAAAGGGGCGCAAAGTGCATCGGGAGTTTAAATAAAAGTATTACGAAAACCATAAAGTATCAAAAGAGCACAGGCGCTCTGCTTAAACGAATAGTAAAGCTGTTTTAACGATGCTTTGCCGGCTGACGTATGTGGAAGGATAGGTATTACTTCAAGCTGCAGGGTCCATCTTGGCCTTGCCCTTGTCGCCACCGGTAGTTGCGGCGCCACTCGGGTCAGCAGCAGTCCCGGGTTGTGCAGCAGAAGTTGCAGGAGCAGAGTCGGCCTCGGTCTTCTTGGCGGCTTCTTCCTTCATCTTGATCGCCTCCTCCCTCCAACGGGCAAGCATATCGAACGGCTGGGGGCGGTTCACCTTGACAACCTTGTCATTAGCATCATAAGCCGGGAGAATCACATCAATTTCTAGGGCATCAGCGATAACACTAGCCGGATGACGGACTTCTTTCTGAATACCCTTGAAGTCCTTTGGCAAAAACTTGGACCCATCCAAGTTGAACTCTGGGAATCCGCTCATAAGTTTGGCCAGCTCTAGCTTGGGAGCGTAGGCCTTAGCCAGCGCGAGTCCCCGGGTTACCCCAAATCGGCAGGAGGACCGTTTCCAGTGCCAAATCCACTCGGGGATTGTAGAGCAGCATTCCAGTAATCTCTTCATGTTATCTGGCCTGACACCCGGCAGTCGCAACTCGTCAAGTATCCAACTGACTCCGCTGCAAAGTTGGCGAAGAGTATTCTTGATGGTTTTAAGCTTGGCAGCATCATCTTCTTCGGGGGCAGTATCACGTGGGCCTGCTAAAAAAGGCAAAAGGAGCAAAGATAGTAGGCAAGCAAGTGCAGTTGTTCAAATCAAAGCAATCCGAGTCATAAAAAGGTGAAATTTAAAAATCTTACCAGTCGCAGTACGGTGAACATCAGCAATTTGAGCAGAAAGAGTTGTAAGTTTGTCCTTAGCCCTGTGAGCTCTCTTCCTGTACTTTTTCGTCATCTTTTGGCACCTGCGAGCCTCAGTCTCAGCAGCTTCACGAAGGGCCGTTTCTTTTTCAATACGCTTGGTGGACTTGGCCAGCTTCTTCTCCAACTGTGAAACATAGTCCTGTAAAGAAGCATGAAGAGGGATCAGCCAGAAACATTATACAAAGTTCCAAGCAAGTTACCTAGTAATTTACTCGGAACTTGGGGACTATGTATGGAAACAATTGATGATTAGTCGGGATTACCTCGTGCTTGGTTATTAAGGCATCTAGTATGTTTTCTTCGTCACCCTTCAAGGTATGGAGGGCATCTAGCATTTGAGCAAAGGTCATGTCTTCAGGGCGAAGTTGAGAAGGGCCGGAGGATTGGCCCTCTTGTGGAGGAGTTGTTCCGGGTTTGGGGGTCGAAGCCCGGATTGTTTGAACATCCGGGTTAGGAGAGCCCGACTTGGTCCCCAAAATGATGTCTTCGTCCACTTCTTCAGAGGGCTGGGGTGATGCAGTCTTTGGTGGAATTGGGTCCTTAAAAGGATCTTCTCCATTTCCGTCCTCGGCCTCGTCCTCAACCTCAACGTCCATGTCATCACTCGGCTTCTCTTCTCCCTGCTCTTCTGATTCAGGGATATCCGGGTCGCTCAGCGTAACTGTGGCGCTGAAGAGAAGAAGGGAGACATTGATCAATGGAATATACGGAAAAAAGAAAGGTAACCAGTACGAGAAAATGTAAGTAAAGGTAGTTTACCCGGTGTTCACGGCATAATCCGGGGGAAGCTCGCCGCTGGAGGCGGATGACGTTGGTAAGAGCACTGGCTGCGGTACGCGAAATTGCCCGGCAAGTGGATGATTAGGAGACGGATGACGTTGAGGAGATTGGGAAGGTTGAGCTGGAGGGGTACTGGCTCGATGAGTGGGTGAAGTGGAGATACCCGGGTTAAGGGGATCATCCCCCGGAGAATTCCGGGTCACCCTACGTTTAGTCGGGAGAGGGTCCTTCAAGAAGGGTGAATGTGATAATCGCTCGTTAAGTTCATGCATAACAGCAAAGGAGTAAGGCGCACGAGACATGGAAGAGAAGGGAACCTTTTCAACTACCCCTCTAGCCTTCCTTTTGTTTCCAACTGGGAGTTCCTGGTCAGACTCGGTGGCTTCCGGGTCATTTTCTTCTTCCTCCTCTTCATCCCCCGACCCTGAAAGCCGAGTAAGTATCAGATAAGAGAAATAACACAGATGAAGGGCAGGTGTAAAGGGTATGGGAGAGTACCCTCATCATCATCAACAGACTCGGTTTCCTCTTCGGGGTCTTGAGAAGGAGGAGGGTTTTCGACTTTCCAGAAGGGATCGTCAGCCTGTGAACAAATAAACACAAGTGGTGGTTAGAGACTATAACGGACGAAAGTACTGAAATAAGAAAAAGGAGTCAGGTCTTACCGCTGGGGCGGGATTTTCCCGAGTAAACGGGGGTAACCCGGCAGTGTTCTTTATAACATCTAGTCTCTCCATCAGGAAGCCCTTGATGGTCTTGTTGGTGTTACCGGCAGGGAAGTTCTTGGTGGAGTAGCGGAGGGAATCTGTGACGTGACCCGAATATTCGTGTAACAGCTTCGAGCGAATTGAGTTGGGCTGAACCCGGAAGTCTACCCAAGTCTTTATTAGATTGAGCCCAAGAAGGCCGTGAGCTGAGAGAGCTGCTAGTTTGGCCAGAAGGGGCTGAATCGCTTCCCTATCAAGGTCAGATGCAAAAGCACTGAAAGACTCGGAGGGCTCGAGAAGCCTCTCCGAATAACCCGGTAGTTTCCTCTCACCATCCGGAGAAGTGTCGTGGCAATAAAAGAAGGATAATTGCCAGTTTTTGGCGTTGGAGTTGAGGTCCGAAGTGAGGGTGGTGCGTGGCGCGGCTTGAGTGTCACGTCACGGCCCTCGATGAGGAAGCGCGGGTGTGACAGCGATGCTTAATGGCGGTGCTGGATAGCTCGAGGACGAGTGCGGCCGGTGGTGGCCTTATCTTTCTTGGAGCGTGCGAGCCCGGTGGCAAAAATTGCGAGGGAGCGTGGAGAAAAGGGATGATGAAACGAGATGAATGGCTTAGGGTTACCATCGGCTGATATTTATAAGGGAGGTGGTGAGCTCACCTACGGCCCGAAAGCCGGAAATTACGGAACAGTAATTATCCGCGAGGATCTGGCGGCATATGCATTCGGAATTAGGCAAAATATCCCGTTGACGGGGGAGTGCAGCTTGCCCCGAGATATCAGGGATCTTTATCGAGTAGGGCCCTGACATTTTAGGGTTTAAATTTGGAAAGGCCAGTTAAGCATTCAAGGAAGGATCGAGCTATCACATGACAGACATGGAGCTGTGCCTGGTCATCTGTTAAAGCAACTTAACCCGGTTCCCATAGGCTTGGGCGTTTCACATCTTTTTCAGGGAATAGCGAGCGCTCCGAGGATGAATCCGTGAAGCCCGCGCTATCCTGGGGACTACTGATGAGGGGATAGTAACCCGGTAGACTAACTCCCGGGTGTGATCCGGCCCAAGCGACGGCTGGGCCCAATCTGGCTGGAGACAAAGAAACTTCTGGAAGGCCCAGGGTTTGTGAGGTTCGTAACCCGGATTGTGGGGCACGATAAGGAAAGCTAGAGTTCGCATGTAGAGTTCGAGTAGGACTCAAGGAGCGCTTTGTAGGGCAAGCCAAGGGGGGTATGAGTACTATATAAACCAACCCCTAGGCTTCGCCTAACAGAGATTCAAGTCATAGTTGTAATACCTGTTATCGAGTATCCAGCATTATTGATATTGAGATCCGGCGAGTTATTCTCCGGTTCTTAGATCGCTTTCGCCATGTCTTCCTTTGAGCTAAACCCTCTCCCGAATACCTGTGTCGACTTGCCCCAAGATCAGTTACCCCCGGTAACATCTGCCGTGATTATCCCACGACACTCGCCTTATCCACCCTTTCTTGAGCGAGATCTGATCGCGCGTCGTATTCTGGCCGATCGCGGTCGTCGTCTTTTCTTGGTTCCTTGCTTCGTTTGCTCGAGCGGCCACTATGGTGCCGCGAGCTTTTGTCTCTCGGGCTATCTTCACTGCTGCTTCGACTGTCACCGCGGCGTCTAGCTTCTTTTCCTCGACCGCGGCGCGGTGACTTATCCTTCCTTGGTGAAGAGCTTCTGTGCCTGCGGGGCGTTTCTTTATCTTTCTCTTTCTCCCGTCGCTCCTTCTCCTGCTGCTCCTCGGCCTTTTTGCGATCGTGAGAGGCGAGCCTTGCGGCCGCCAATCTGAGTCCTTTTCGTATTTGTTTGTATTGCTCTGCCCGAGGGTCGCTTTCCGTCGGTTGGTTCATCTGCATGTAGGTTGCCGCGGCTAGGACCACAGCAGCGGGGGTTTGCGGGTACACGTTGCCATCGTCGTCGACTCGCATGAGAGAAGGAGTAATTGATCTGTTTGTTTCGGGTATGGATTCATCGTTCCTGGATGTGGATGCGTGTCTCTTCCTCGCGGGTCGGGTTCCGACCGAGGGTGTTACGGACAGCCCAGCTCGCCTTTGGCTTGATTCGTCCGCCGCTCTTCTTCGGCGGGCCAGATCTACCCGAGCGTCTTTTATAATCGTGGCTGCTCTCACTAGGTGATAGTGGTAGGCAACCATGACTTCGTGTGAGGATCCGGCTGCGGGTGGCTTGCTTATTCGCATAGCTTCCTTTGCTCGTTTCCAGGATTCCCGTGAGACGCCGATTATGTTGCGCTCTGTCGCGCTGTGTTCTGTTTCCGAGCCTTGTTCCGATCCTGCCATGCAGACTTGAGCTAGTCGAGGCTCGTGCGTCCTAGTCGTGGGTCGAAAGTTTCCTTGAATTCTTGATGGTCCTCTGTCGAGAGGGTATGATAGTCGTTGGCGTTGAAGCGGATGGACTCGCCACTTTTCTCCAGATGACGGCGTGAGTCGACAGCTCCAGATTCAATTTCCGATTCATCCGAGAAGTGGAGGATCCCGTCCCTGTTCGTCACGAATTTGAGGCTCCCGAACGTCAGGGTGACGCTCTTCTCCAGATCTTCGAATACCGGGCGCGATTCCGGCGAGTGAGGTGTGACCGCGACAGATCCGATCCATATAGGATTGCTCGGAGCCGTAGTCGATGGTTTCCAACGGGAGTTGGTTGTCGATGAAGCCGAAGATGCCGGTGACCCAGCGCCCGCCGTTCCCACAGACGGCGCCAATTGTCGAATCCCTAACTCAACAAATCCCTTCGGTGAACCTATCGGGTTTCGATTAGGAGAACCATGAGCGCTGGTGGAATCGTCGGCTAGACAGGGGGCGAGATTTACCCAGGTTCGGGGCCCTCGTAGAGGTAAAACCCTTACTCCTGCCTCTTGTCGATCTGTATTGATGATTAGATCGGTTACAAAGGTGGTGCTCGAATCGAGAGCAGGTCTCGAGTTCAAGGCTTTAGGTCATGCGGTATTGCTTGGTCCTCTCCTGGGGGTTCTCCTGGCCTTATATAGATGGCCAGGTCTCGAATCCAACCCGGAGAGGACTCGAGCTCTAACTAGGTCGGTTACATATTTCCTAGCTTAACCCGCAAGTTAGTGCGGGTGGGCTTCACGTGGGCCTTCTGGAGTATTCTAAGGGTGCCTCCTCTTGGGCTTTAGCCTTGGGCCCGAGATGGGGTGTCCTTATCCGCAGGGTCCATAATCCATATCTTCGTCAGTTCTTATTTGAGGGTTTTGCATTTTTCGGATGATATACTCAAATTTGATTTCCAAATGGTTTCTCGACTTTCTTGAGTACAAAATTCCCTCCCCTATGTTGTTTTTACCTTTCCTTGCCAAAACCTACCTTTTTAGACAAGTTTTACTGTTTCCTGCATTTCATGTCCTTTTTTTGGGGGGGGGGGTTCTGGCATAGGTGCGGAGACTCCGGTCTGCCACACCGCACTCTCCGGCCTGTCCGGAGACTCCGGTGTTAAGACCGGAGACTCCAGGTGCGGGTTTCGCAGTATAAAAACTCGGGGCTGAGGGAAGTTAGGGTTTCATTCCCCACTTCCCCCACGCCCCAAATACCTTGTTGCGCCGCCGCCGTCGCTAGGAGATCCTCCCCGACCGTTTCCCACCGCCGGAAACCGCCTCCCCCGCCTTCCCTTGCCTCTCCCATCTGAGGCAGGCTGAATGACAGGCCAGGGTGACAAGGGTACACCATCTCCTCTCCCCATTTGTTTGTTATTCATCTAGATCCAAGGTCTAGGTATTTTTTTTGGAGAGATAATACCTGTTGTTGGTAGCATCGCCCTAGCTTGTTCAACCATGTTAGAAACTGATAGAATCTTCCTAGGAACTAGTTGTGTTAGATTCATATCTGCAGTTGACGCCCAGTCCGGAGACTCCGGTGTGCCAGGCCGGAGACTCCGGTGTCTGTCCAGAGATTCCGGTCTGCCAGAACGGAGACTCCGGTGTGAATCTCCCAGAACTGATTCTAAATGTTTCTGTTTTGCTTCTGCATATTTTTTGGACATGTGTGCTCATTTGGTTTCTCTGCTGTTGTGTTTCTGGTTTTTTTTGTGTGTGTTTTCAGGGAAAAGGGTGAAGTCAACAACCTCCAACCCCAACAAGCGTGCCTATCGTACTCACTCCCGCAAATATTATGTCACTGATGAAGCCACAGGTAGATTTGGTCAGAAGAACACTTTTGAGACCGAGAGACGTCAGAAAGAGAGGCATGAGGCAAGGCAGAGGAGTGAACTGGCGAAGAAGGCCAAGTATGACAGGATTACCTCGGTGGTTTCCCTGAGCAAGAAGGAGTACAGGATTATGAGGGCTCGACCTTTCTTCACCATGGCCCGCACAGCTGAGACTTCTCATTACTGGAGGAGGGGGTCTGAGTTGATCATGCGTGAGATCTACTCCCAGTTCAGGCAGCCTGTATGTCCCCAGAAAGTTCTAGACTTAGAGGCTCTCGGCAGTTCTCAGTATTTTGAGGAGGCTATCTGGATCACGAAGAAACTGGGTCTTGAGCATCTTGTTGGCATTCGGCAGAACTACAATGCCTATATCATTTAGCAGTTCTTTGCCACTGTCACTTTTGGTGAAGATGATGATGTTACCTTGAAGTGGATGTCTGGATCTGTTGAGTGTGAGTCCTCGATGAAACGCGTTGCTGAGATTCTTGATTACCCTTGGGGAGAAGGGAGTGGCCACTGCATGCGCATTAACGGAGTGGCTTATGACAAGAAGCGTATGGCTCCAATGTATGAGAAGCTATCTAGCACCGGCACCGCTAAGGATCTCAGGAGGGTTGACAACATCTGTCTTCGCCTCTTTCGCTGCAACATTGCTCCCAAGGCCGGGAATGTGGATGCTATTCGTGGTGGCCTTCTGAACCTCCTCTACCAGGCCTTCCAGTGTCACCTTGCTGGTCCTGATGGAGAGGGTTTCGAGATTGATGTTATGCATTTCATCAAGGAGGAGATATACTCATCTATGATCGAGATCAAGAAAGTGCCCGTGTATGCTCCTTATGTGATGAAGCTCATCCTTGATCAGTTTCCTGGCTTGGCTACCGAGACTGAGCACCCAGTGGGTTCTCTCCAGATTCTGTCCTCTCACCTTCCTGATGGTGACACACCCATGGGGGACGCTGAGGCGCCTCCTCGCTCTAGGAGGAAGAATGTTGATCCTCCCACTCGCCTCTCTAGCAGGGAGGAGACTCAGGATGAGATGAAGAAGCTTTCTTGGTTCCAGCGCAACATTTTGTGCATGACTGTTGCAGTGCACAAGGAGAACCATGTGGCCTATAAGGAGAGGCGTGAGCTGAAGAAGATGATCTCCAAGATGCATGACCATGCTGAACTTGGAGCTACTCCTCCTATGGGTACCCCTCCCACTACTCCACCCACTCCTCCCACCGCTTCTGTGACTATGTCATATGAGGAGTGGAACACTGATCAGTTTCCATGGGGTGACTTTGAGGATGTCACCTCGGCTCCTTCCTCTTCGACCCACCGTGCAAGGGCCCCTGAGATTGAGGAAGAAGAACATGTTGAGGATCAGCCTGAGGATCATGAGGAGGACCTTGGTTTCTTCAACTCTAGTTCTGATGCTGAGGATGATGAGGGAGATGAAGGTGATGATGATGATGAGGCAACGGACCCGATGGATGATGACGATGATGACTATGAGGACGATGACTGAGCCCTTGGGTTGTGTAGTGCTCTTTGCCCTTTTTGGTGTCTCGATGCCAAAGGGGGAGAAGTAGCTTTGTTTCTCCGGGCTTTGCATGGGTTGCTTTGCTTTGCTTTCATTTGCTTCGGAACATAAGTCTTCGAACTTGATTTGCCTTTTATGGCTTGTGTTCCCGTTATCTTAGTTGCTTTGCTTCTTTAGTAAACAATGGATGTTATGTGTGTGTGAGACCACGTGGTGAAGCTATCCTTTCATATTATTATCTATTATTGCTTTTATCTATTGTCTCTATGCATGTATGTATTATTGTTCACTAGTGGTTGTTCAAGTGGGATTTGTTTGTAAAATATAGGGGGAGCTCACATTGTGAGTGCTCTATCTTTTTCAAACATAGCCTAGCTGTGATTTTATTGCAAATATGTGTGTTGTCATCAAACACCAAAAAGGGAGAGATTGAAAGTGCAAACACACTTAAATCATCTTGTTTTGGTGTTTATTAACAACACATGTATCCTTAAGTGTGTTGATGTATTTCAGGGCTAAACAACATATTTGATACGATGGTGTGGTGTTGCAAAAAGGGGAAATACACCAGGAATTCTGACTGCTGGAGTTTTCTCCAGGCCGGAGTCTCCGGACTTTCAGACCGGAGTCTCCGGTGTGGAGATTTTACCCAGTGCCAAGTCTCTGGATTTTCTGGTGTCGCCCACTTCATCCATACCGGAGACTTACCGGAGATTGTCCGGAGTCTCCGGTGTGGGAGCTGCCTCTGAAGAAACGGCTAAGGACTTTCTGGTGTCGCCTGCGGTACTCACACCGGAGTCTTACTGGAGACTGTCCGGAGTCTCCGGTGTGACTGGGTTTTCCTGGTTCCGCTCGACCCCAGACACCTCCAGGTCCAACCGCAACGCCAAGACCGGAGTCTCCGATCCTCTAGACCGGAGTCTCCGCACTGAAGATTCCTGGAGTTTTTCCAAGTGTTGCTTACTTGGTGTCGCCTGCTGCATCCAGTCCAGAGGGACACCGGAGACTTACCGGAGTCTCCGGCCTAGTGGTTCTGCAGACCGGAGTCTCTGGCCTTTACATCGGAGTCTCCGGTGTGAAGTTGGCAGAAATGCTCTAACGGCTCTTAGACTTTATGAGAGGTATAAATACCCCCTCCCCTTCACCTACCTTGAGTCAGCTCGTCCAGAATTAAAGTCACCATTGTTGGAGCTCCCCCACCTTTCTAGATCTCCCAATCCATCCACCCAAAAGCCTTGATCTTTGGAGGATTGAAGGAGAAGGCCCCGATCTACGTTTTCACCAACCGGATTTCATTTCCCCTCTCATTTGCTTGAGGGATCTTTGTCTAGGGTTTCCTCTTGTGGAGAACCTAGGCTTCTTGCTAATCTTGGTGATTTCTGAGTGTTGGGAGCCCCCAATTTAGTTGTTGGTGTGTGCCCCAAACTTGTTTGTAAAGGACTCGATCCCCGCCTCAAAGGGGTTCAGTAGTGGAAGGTGAACTAGGCCTTTGTGGCGGACTTCATCGGAGAATAGGGTGAGGCCTTTGTGGCGTTGAGTAGGCCTTCGTGGCAAGCTCACACCCCTCCAACGAGACGTACTCCCTTAACAAGGAGGAACTCGGGAATACATCGTGTCTCCGTGTCCCCCCAACGGTTACCTCATTCCCTTATCCTTTACTCACTTGTACTCGTTGCATTAATTGTTGTACTTGTTGCATTAAGTGTTGTACTAGTTGCATTTATTGATATCCTTGTCATATAGGTAAATTCACCTTAGTTGCACTATCTAGAGAATTTACCTTTGTGTCAAGCCTAAATCGAAAGAAAAATTAAAATTGGTCGTAGCACCTATTCACCCCCCTCTAGGTGCCTATACTTTACTTTCAGATACTCTACCTCTTTCTTTCGCTCATGTTGGGACATCATTAAGGACGATATTATGATGGTTGTCAATGTATTCTCTAAGCTCACGGTCAATAACTTCAAGGTCATCAACACGGCCACTATAGCCTACCTGCCCAAGAAACATGGGGCTGACTGCGTTTCAGATTTCCGGCCTATTAGCTTGACTCACATTATTATCAAGATAATTGCCAAGGCTATGGCTACTAGATTACGCCCCAAGATGAAATACATCATCTCCAGCAGCCAGAGTGCCTTCATCAAATCACGCAGCATGCACGGCAAATTTATGTATGTCCGAAACGTTGCTCGACGGCTGCACCACAACCGCACTCCAGCTCTCCTCAACAAGCTCGGCACCGCCAAAGCTTTCGACTCGGTCCGATGGCACTACATTCTTGATATCATGCAGAGGCGGGGCTTCCCACCATGTTGGCGGGCTTGGGCCGCGCTTATATTCACATCGGCTACCTCGAGGGTGATTCTTAATGGAGTCCCAGGCAAGGAGATCACCCATGGTCATGGGCTGAGGCAGGGGGGTCCCTCTCCCCCTGATGTTTGACATTGCCATTGACCCTGTGTCACGGATCTTGGAGATTGCAACTAAGTCCGGGCTTCTTCATCCGTTTCCGGGAAGTTTCATCAAATCCCGCATCTCTCTCTATGCGGATGACAATGTGATTTTTCTACGACCTCTTGCCGAGGACATCTCTAACCTAGTTGATCTGCTCCTAAAATTCAGTGAGGTCACGCGGTTGGTGACCAACATGGAGAAGAGTTTGATTGTGTCAATCCGCTGCCAGACCCTCAACTTGGCCACCATCACGCAGAACTTCCGGGCGGTAATAACGCAATTTCCGATCAAGTACCTCGGGCTCCCCCTTTCCCTAGGACGGCTGTAACATCCCAGTGTTTGGGGGGGTGGGTTTATAAGGATCAAAATATAATATGTGCATTTTCAAAGCATGCATCTAAAAATAAGAGAAATTTTGGTGCGAAAGTTTAAATGAAGCAAAGTGACCAATGTTTTTCTTGATATGATGAAATAGGTTTAGATCATCTCCTCGAGAGTACATTTGGAGTGATCTTTATAAGAAGTATCCTACAGACATAACCATTTGATAAGACAAACTAAAATTGGTGATGACCAACACTAACTCTCAAGAAGCCTAACCTCAAGTCTATAAGTGACTTGGGAGAATTCAACTAGGCGCATAGAGTCCAAAGAGGGGTGAGAATCCAAACTACGTACTTGATGATCTTGCTTCCACGAGATAGTAATGCATGATGGAATAATCTCATCAACAAATATTTTATGTTCTCTAGAACATGAACTACTTAAGTTATCAATGAATTTACATAACATCTTTATAAATTATCTCATAACTATTAAGTAAACCTTTACAAGTAAATAATCAAGGTTCAATAGAACGCAATTGATACAAACATGCATTAACTCAAACCACACAAGTGGGAAATTACTTAATTATTGTTAATAACATATTTATGGAATATGTACATGTCTCATCCACATATGAGCATATGAGAACCTAAAACCCTAAGTGGTATATATTTTATCAACTTATTATCTTAAGTCATCATTCCATAAGCACTCCACACTTTTATTCAAACCCAACATTCAACAACTAAAGTATCTCTGGATACCACTAATGAATAACAACAAGTTATAACCTCTATCCGAGGAATTGAAATGAAAGCTAAGTAAAACCAATAATATATGAAATAAGTACATATCTTATGGGAAATACAATAATAAGTATATGGAAGAAGAATAAAAGCCTAACTAACTCTTAATCAAGACCTTTCTACTTTGTCTAGACTATCTTATTTCTTTGTTTTCTCGAAGTCATTCTACAAGAGAAGCAACCCACAACTTCGAAAAGAAGACCTGCAGAAGGACACTTTAGAGTGTTCTAGAAGTTCTATTCCAATCTATCATAAGAGTATTTGGAACTCTTATATCTTAATCTGGTCTTATTAATTCCTCCCGAAATAGTGTGATATTCCAATGTTCGTGTGATATAGAAATAGTTTAGTAACAAGCCTTGCATCCTTGTTAACAAATCACTTTTGTATACTCCAACAATTGAGTGTCACCCACAAACAAACAGAATATCATATAACCTAATACATCTCAGCCATTTGTATATGAATAGTAATTTGGAGGCAAGACTAGCTACCTTGTTAACAAATACTTCTTATATGCATGCTTAAGGTTGATTGATGTCATAAACTACATCTATATTCCTTCTACAATCAACCAAGAAAAAGAATAACACTTAGGAAAACAAGAAACCACATTATAACCTAGGTAACATATTCAAGTTTCTAAAATAGGAAGCTACATTGATATTTATGGTGTTTCCCCAAGGTTATAATTCCATGGAGAAAGTAAAGCCCACATAATCACCATCCATAACCATAATGGTATGATTTAACCCTCCCATTTTTGTGAGTGGTCTAGTCTCATAAGAGAGCAGTTCACCTAGTGAATGAAGCCATTTAGCTTGCTTCTGAGTTTTTCTCAAGAAGAGATAATCTTGGACATCTAGATAAAAGAGTTGCTTGGAATACCTAGTGAGGAGTTGTTTTAATAAATTTCCTCCACATACTAAAGCATCAATTCCTATCAAATAGGAGCGCATCACCTTTTTCAACATCAGGATGAGTTAGGGAATCAAGAAAGATTATGTTCTCATCATTTTACATAATCTATCTGTCATAAGACATGATCACATGCCGGACATTTATATGTTATGCATCCACAGACATCTGATCATGCTTTCACATGATCTAGTAGCCAGGCACTACAAACCAAAGCCACTATGATAATAAACCATGCTTGGCATCTATTTAAATCATGAAAATATGAATGGTCCTTGTCAGCAATACACTGAGAGAAATCAGGGAGTTATTTTTGGACAACAACTTGGTGATGCCCAGGAGATTATACAGCCCTCAAGCCACAAACCTGAATATCCATACCTATTCATAGTCCTAGAGTCAAGAGAGAAAACATCCTTAGCATTCCAAAACTGCAAGTAGTAAGCAATTAAATAAAAGGGCAATATGTTTCCATATTGCTAAAATTACCATACCACAAAAATTGAGGTGTTAATTTATACAATTCAAAGTGTGAAATAAATCCCAAAACAAGTAAATTCATTCCAAATGAAAAATGAAAGTTAATTTGAAAGGAACATAACAAAAATCACTTAAATGACCACCCAAGCTTAAAATTCAAATCTTGTTCAATTTCACCAAAGTAAAACATGGTGAGGTTGAGAATTTAATAAGGATCACAAATCTTACTTTTAGCAATTTTTGTTTGCAAAAAGGCCCTAAAAACATTGTTTTATCCTCTGTTTTCAATAGCAGAGGGACCTTATTGTAAATATTGAAACATTCATGGGAGGTATCGAAAATCGCCGTTTCTTTTCTCTTTCTTCTTCCTCTGTCGGAAGGCAAAGGAGATCGTTGTCGTGGCAAGTCGATGCCACCTCTTGCTCGCCGTCTTTGCGCGTGGATAAAAAGCAGGGGAGACGTCTGCATCGCGTTCACTCTCTCTCTCTATCTCGCCTTGCTCCCTCGTCCACTCTCTCCTCTATGTTCCCCTGCGGGCAGAAAACCCTTGCTCCGGCGATCTCCCATCGCCGCCGTTTTGTTCCCCCTTCTGCTACGCTGACCGACTCTGCCATTTCGTCGTCATCTACTCTCCCTCCTCAAGAAAGAAGGGTCGGTAGGAAAGCCTCCAGCGGCCGAACCGGAACCTTCTTATCCGTGGTCGGAAGAGGGCCGCCGCCGTCAATTCATCGCCGTTGAGCCATGTCGTGTCTCCTCAACCACATCATCGTGCTCCGGGTGAGTCATAGATCATCGTGGTGCTTTTCCTTTTGTTTTTCACCCACGAATTCGCCGTGGTCATCGTACACCATCGTCGGCCGCCGCGCAAATGGACGCTGACATGTCTCCGGTGACCATTTGCGCGACCGACTCTGCCATTTCGTCGTCATCTACTCTCCCTCCTCAAGAAAGAAGGGTCGGTAGGAAGGCCTCCAGCGGCCGAACCGGAACCTTCTTATCCGTGGTCGGCAGAGGGCCGCCGCCGTCAATTCATCGCCGTTGAGCCACGTCGTGTCTCCTCAACCACATCATCGTGCTCCGGGTGAGTCATAGATCATCGTGGTGCTTTTACTTTTGTTTTTCATCCACGAATTCGTCGTGGTCATCGTACACCGTCGTCGGCCGCCGCGCAAATGGACGCTGACATGTCTCCGGTGACCATTTGGTGCCATTTCGTCGTCATCTACTCTCCCTCCTCAAGAAAGAAGGGTCGATAGGAAGGCCTCCAGCGGCTGAACCGGAACCTTCTTATCCGTGGTCGGCAGAGGGCCGCCGCCGTCAATTCATCGCCGTTGAGCCACGTCGTGTCTCCTCAACCACATCATCGTGCTCCGGGTGAGTCATAGATCATCGTGGTGCTTTTCCTTTTGTTTTTCATCCACGAATTCGCCGTGGTCATCGTACACCGTCGTCGGCCGCCGCGCAAATGGACGCTGACATGTCTCTGGTGACCATTTGGTCACACCACCACCACCCCTTCACTCACCGTGATTCCCTCGAGCGAATGGAACCAAACAATCCACCTAATTCGCGGTAGATCAACAGATTGAATTCCAACAGAAGCAATCCCCTCTGTTGCTGACGCAACCCTGACGTCAGCATGACGTCAGGAGGATTTTTCTTTTATTTCAATTTTGATTTTTGATTTAAAATAAGAACTGACAAGTGGGTCCCACATGTCAATTTAAAAATGGCAGAAAATTCAATGAACTTAGAAATTCAATATCTTTTAAAATAATTATCACAAAAATGTAAGTAAAATATGTAAATGTTTAGAAAAATAAAATCTAAATGTTTATCAACTTTTCAAAAATGTTTGATAAAGTTTAAATTTAAACATTTTTGAATTTAAATTAATTCATTTAAAATTAAGAAATATAGTGAAATTTTCAATAATTCAGAAAAATATAAGTTATATACCATAATGCTTAGAAAGACCAATACAGCTTATTTATGATATTTTAAAATTCAATTGAATAAGTTTTCATGTGTGCAATATTTTACCTAGCCATTTAATTTATTTAAAATTTGGAAAATTAATAACTTGTTCAAATCTCTTTTCGAAAGCTTCAAATGATAACCAAATAAAAGATAAAAACATTTTCAATTCACATATGTTATAAATCAAATGTTTTCTTCAACTTATGAATCTCGAATGTTTTAACACCTACTAAACTTATCATCACAAGTCATTAGCAAATTGTGTGATGATATAGTTAGTTATATTAGTTACTCATTTTCAATTAAACTGTGGGGACCCCAGACTAGTTGTCTGAGACCTCCAGTATGCATACATTCACGATCTCATGATCAGTTAGTCGTGAACAACATACTCGAGTTGGCAATGCAGATTACAACATCCACTACACGAATACACATCTTACACACAACTGGTCACATGACTTAGTGGAAAACAACTGCCACGCAGGGCAGGAAACACACCGAACATCAGAAGTCTTCAAAAACAAACTCGTGGTAAAATCCAAGTCATGCCTTGACTACCTACAGGCTACTGACTCGGAGACATTCCTAGTTCGCATAGTCATCAGCGTCGCCATCTTCGTCGGGTTCTTCGGTGTGCTGCTCAAAGTATGGCTAAGACAATAGTCAGGGACGAAACCAATATGAGTACATTGGATTGTACTCGCAAGTCACCCCAAATGAAAACTTAACAATGCAAGTATGTAATATAAGTGGTAGGAAGACTATACTTAGAGCTTATCTAGCCATGATGAATTGAAGATCCATCATGGTTGCTCAAGTTTTAGTTTTTCTTTGTTGAAGAAGATACTTCAAAAGATATTTAGTTTCTCTTGTAGATACCGCATATCCACAATGTTTTGACAAAGCATGTTAAACAAAAGAAGATTTTTCTTTGCAAAACTTCTTGAAAGATCACACATTTAAGACCATCATTCTTCGGTATCTCAAAGGTATGATCATTCCCTTTCCAAGTACCTCCCAGGTACAACTCCAAAACAATTTTTATGTTTTTGAAAACATTGACACAATGCTAGCTACATGGCCTTTCAACTGTCCATATCCGAGGATGCGGCTATTCTGAATAGTTTTACTTTGCAGAGGTGTACACAATACACAAGATCCAGTCTATCCGTCGTGATCAACCACGGACTGTCCGCGACAGTATGCGAACATCAGATAACTGGTCCTAACTATCCACTATGCAAGTGCTAGTAAATGACTACCTCTTCAACTGGGTTTTTTCTCCCCGACACCGAGTGAGTCAGCCGTATCGATCCAGTTTCCCCTAACACACCGCCATGACAGGAGACCCAATTGCTGCAACCGGTGGTGGACTTAATCCCACACTCTGAATGTCCCGTTTCTCACTCATGGCGACAATTCGGTTCAGGGGACTCTAACCCCTATAGAACATTGAGGTAGACACGGACTAACATCAACAAACTTTTAGTTAGACCACATTCTCATATTGAGGTAATGTGGCAGCACGTATTGGTTGTCCGACGAAGACTAGGTTATGTGTCATTTTTGGAAAACAAGTTGAAAACATTTCCTCCTTCACATACCTCCCTCGGACAAGGTCCCACCTTTCCTTGGGTTTTTTCTGAAGCTTTTGTTTTCCAAAAACATCAAGTTAAAATGTCCACTAAGGGACTTAGGTGAATTAAGTGATGATACTAAAATGTATAAAGGTCTTGGTAACACCAAGATTATCTAGTGGCTATAGCATATTAGATACATAAAATAGATAGTGGTATAGTCCACTTAAGGAAATAGTTTTTGAATCAAACTTCTGGAAAACTTCAGAAGTAAAACATGCATGCTAGATAATGATAAGTAATCAACAATCAAGCATTTAGAGTGGTTTTTCTTGGCACTGGTCTTGGTCTTGCTCTTAAAATAAACAAGAGTTGTAATAAAAACCTCTCCGGGAATAATACCGTCTTCGTTATCTAACGTCGTAAAATAAAAAGGAAAACACCCAATCAGAACCAGACAAAGGCAAGAAATTTCTAACAAGTAAATATACAGCAAGAAATTCATCAAACAAATACACTAAAAAACAATAGAACTAGGGTACACACCAACAAGCAAAACATGCACAGACAATACACATGAACAACACTAGAACAGATGATATGGATCCTCAACCAAATTGCCATGAGTTTAGTGGGTGTGCCACTCTCATATCATGTCAAAATAAGGATAAATGACTCTCTGGTCATCCATGAGGATGGAGAAAACAACAAGAAAATAACTCAGGAACACATACACATGCATCAGGAAATTATCAAGAGCAATACTACAAGCTTATAGTAACACATGCTTTTCTAAACATGGAGAAATAATAAAACCAGTGGCTAAGCAACTTAATAACAGATACATGTCTATACTAAACATGTCATGGCATCACTAATTAAAAGAAAATAATCATGGAGCAAAACAACAACTAAAACTAGACATGGAAAATGAATATTTAGACATGTAGACATGCATAACCATAAGAGATCATCAAACAAGGTTTATTCTCACATGATAGATCTATAAGATAGCATCTATATAACAGAGAAAACAACACCTAGACATTCTAGTAATATCAAAATAACAACCTAAGAAATGTATCAATAGTTAAGCATACAAATAACAACTATGGCAGAAAACACCTAAAACTAACATTGCATGTAAAAAATGTTCTAGAGATCTTTCAATCATGGAAGCAAGTATGATAGGCCAAAAATATTAGTATCTATGCTATGAAAATCAATACTAAATCAATCACTCAAAATACCAAGATAACAAGTATAAAACAAACACTAATCCCTAAATAATAGGAAACCACTATTATGAGAAGAAAAATCTAACAAACATGGTTTTCACATCAACATTTCTAACATGCTAGTGACACACACAAAGAACATCACAATGATGGATTACCACCCTAAACGTGCTAGGAAACACATTTATAACAATAACATTATAACACAATAATTAATAAAGACAGACCAATAAAAGGTAGAAAAGGGCTAAACACTAAATAATTCACCAAGACTATGATGTAACTCCTAAAATCATGGAAAAGTAGGATTAGGTGCTCATATTCACTCACAAACCAACACAATTGGATTCACATCAAAACTCATCACCAATTTAATTAAACAATTCACAGAAGTGCTCTCTGGTCCTAACACAAACATGCATGTCATTTTCAAACAAAAGCTCAAATCAGTACAAGATTAATTTCTACATATATGTAACAACAAGAGCTACACAGAACGATTTATTTTTGCAAGATCTAGACGATTAAAACTCAAGTTATTAATTAAATGGTGAAAATGAGTACCTCTGCCATTTATTTTAGTTCTCCAAAAATATAGCACAAAATGCAGATATGCAAGTTGGAGGTGGTTAAGAAAATGTAGATCCACTACTGGTATGCTTAGTTTGGCAAGATTTGCATTTTAGCTATTTTAAAAAGGATTAAACCAGAGGAGCAGAAAGGGTTCTGCGGGGAAAGAATAAACCTGCAAAGAGAAATGTTAAAGGGCCAGCTTTGGAGGGCGATGGGTCGAGCAGCGGCAGGCCGGCCCGTGGGAGAGCGCGCGTGTTGAACTGGTAAGCTACCGTCCGATCGGCGATCGGCGGCAAAGATTTAAAAAGCCCGGGTTCAAATGGATCCATCGGATGTGGATCCGACGGCTGCGAGGAGTCCACGTCTTCTCTCACCGGCGGTGACCAAAGAGTGTCGGCGGAATAGAAGGAACGGCGGCCCGAGGCGGAAACTAGTTGGAGTATCACCGCAGGGTGTTCCCGTGGTTTCCTGGAAACATGGCTTGCACCCGGAGGATCACAGAGACGAGGCGGAGTCGGTGCAACTACTGGATCGAGTAGGAGATGCCTCCCTGAAGGAACTCGAGAGGTCTCGCGGTGGACGACCTCGGTCGAGGATGGCGGCGACCTTGCAAACGATAAAACTCCAGATTGAGAGGGGCACAAATTGATTAGGATGGGGAGGAGCCTAGGAAAAGAAACGAGGAGGGCGGAGCATTCCTGAGATGCAGAGGCGACAAGGAGTTCGTCTGCAGCGGTCGGTGGTCTATTCCGGTGAATAGCAAAGCTAGGGAGAGGGGTTCTAGTGTAGGGGCTCGATTGAGGAAGAAAGGAGGCAAGGAAACATCATTTGGAGCATGGAGGTGGCTTGGATTCACATGGCGCCGAATCTCGGCGAGGTGTGTCCATGGCATACATGGCGAGAATGGGCCAGAGGGGTGATGCATGCTCGAGTGGGTCTAGGTTTGCAATAGTGTTTCCGTGGTGCTCACAAAGATCAAGAAACGCGAGGGGGAGGGCTCTAGGTGGGGAGGAATGAGCAGTGTCATCCCGCACCCGTAGGTGTTCGACAGAGATGAGGAAGAGCTAGGAGGGTGAAAGAAACCAAGGGAGAGCATGGGCGAGCTCCTAGAGAGCTTGTGGAGCTGGATGACGAGGCGTCGAGGATCGACATGCGACCCAGGTGTCGGAACGCGTGGGACATTTTGAGCTCGTCCTGAGCGCCATGGCCAGCTCACTGGCAAGAAGAAGAGGACAAGCTTAGAGGGAGGGGCTTCGCCAGGGAGTCACGGGGTGCGAGAGAAAACTTCTGGCGCAAGGTTTTCTTCTGGAGTGGACTATGGTGAAGGATTGGAAAAGAGGTGGGTGATCACTCTTTGTCCAGGGCAGTGCTAGCTTACGGGTGGCCTGCAGAAAGGTTAATATCCCGACATGTTAATTCTATTTATGGCAACTTCAGTTTAGGTAATTTTCTAATTCTTCAATCCTTTAGAAAATTTATGAGTGAAAACAATTAACATCTGTCAGAAATAAAGGAAACAGAAGACAAACAGAAGCTAGGAAAGGAAAGCGGCACAAGAACAAGAGAGAGAAAATTTTGCATATAAGTGGGCCCCTGGCCTGCATGTGCAATTAGCAGAGAGTTTAGGAAGGAGCTGCGGGCTGTGTGGAAATTGATCGTCCCACCGATCACCCGTAAAGGAGCTGCCCTGCTTTGTCCAATGGTTGGTGGCTCAGATAAAGAGAGAACAGAGCAGGTAAACCATGTCTAGGAGGTTAAGGGGATGTTTTCTACCCCTTAGAACAGGATAGAGGTAGACGGAGTGAAGATATTGGCCAGGACATGGATGAACTTAACAATGTCCAGAATAACCATAGAAGCTTTTTGATTGTTTTCATCAATAATTTGAATATAACTCATGTGAAATCTCATATCTAGTGGATAGGGGGTGAAAAACGGAGTCTAGGTATGGTGGCCTCAAGAGTTTTTGAAACTAATTTGTTTCACAAAAATTTGGAAATTCAAAAAGTTCTGAAACTATTTTTAAATGTTTTCTCCAATTTTTTTAACACAACTTGCAAAACGTTTTGTATCAAATATTCCCACATGACCATAGGCATGTTGGGCAATTTTTCCAAGAATTTAGGAAATACTTTTATTCACAAAATATTTAAAAGTCCATTTCTAGCCTTTTGTAAAATGAAATATAATAAATAGTAAAAAGCTTTTAAAACAAATATTTTTGAGTTGGGCGGAGAGATTATATAATATAGATCTAAAAAGTGATTTTTAATAAATAACTCCTTGGAAAATATTGGAGGCTTCAAGTGAAAAATGGTGAAAATAGGGGTTTATTTAATAGGCCAAAAACCTTGAGAGAAGAATAATCAAGTGGCAATTGAAAAATAAATGGACCACATGGATGTGATATATAATTCATGAAGATGGCAAGGGTAGGTTGATGGAGCTAAAAAATGATGAGGGGTGATTTTTAGGAAGATAGCCAAAATGCATCAAGATAACAGGGATATGATCAATATTTTGGGATGCCTTCTAAAGGACTTTGAAAGAAGAGACCGAAGTGTTTAAATATCCAAATTAACAACTTGGATGTAAATTGTAGATATGTATAATTAGATTCATGATGGTGCATTGATGAATAGAACAAGATTTGACATAGAGGCATGTCTCCAAAGTTGGAAGTTTTTAAAGAAAACAAAAGATGAGATAGACATAGAATGGAATATGTCATTGATGCATGGTCTTGTTATTACTAGGTTTTATTAATTTAAAAAAACTCACATTCATCAACAAACATATATAAACACTTCAAGGCAAACACAAGTTAAGATCACACAATAAGCAGACAATAACAAGACTTAACAAGTTCACTCAAGCAAGTGAGTTCTTCAATTCCATTTCCAGGATGTTTTCTCATGTGGTAGTTAGAGGTAGTGATCAAGACACACAATGAAAATAGGATTTTAGAAAGTAATTCAACTCATAAATTTTTATTTCCAAAATAATATAATAGAGGAAAAACATAGGGGTAATATAGTCCCCACTTGTAGTTTTTGCAAGAAGGAAGTGAGATGGGCTTTTTCAAATACTTGCAAAAATATCTTGTTTGAAAACAGGTAGGAGATTATTACCTCCAAAATACTCTTCATATAGTTTTGGAAAATAGCGTTTTGTTTTCTCAAAAACTTGGCCTTTGGGTTGTTGCCAAAATCAAATCATTTTCAAAAGTGTTTGGCCAAAATAAGTTCATAGATGAAGGTGATAAGTTTTCTTGCCATGACCTGATCAAAAGGGTTAGTTTTTAGAAAGGTTGTGACCATTGGGTTTATTGTTAGGTGTTATCAAATACAATACAAATACAAATACAAATACAAACACAAGCACAAACAACAAGCAAATAGAAAAGAACACAAGCATTAGTCAAACATTTCATAAAGTTTTTGTTGGCCCTGATTTTTGGGTTATTGAAAACAAGTTTTTCCTGTCTTCCAAAAATTGGGCTGTTACATAAACTCTCTATCATTAGCTCTACATTTTTTTAACATAAAATAAAAGGTGTTTGTTATGTTTTCCATGTAGTATTGTCTTATTTCCTAACCAAGTAATAAATATCTCTACTTAAACATGATAACAATTTATCCGATTAATAAAAGTGGAACACATGTAAGTCTAAAGGAAGCAACACCATCATCACCACAAGCAATGAAATAACTCTAAGTCACCTAAAACAAATGTGATCTTAGTATCGTATCGAGCGTAGCTTACACTTGTAAGTTGGGGTGTTTTTCAGGGTATTTTGCGACGCATCTCATTACTATGCATGTATCATCTTGCCAGTGCTTTCTGTAGTCCTTACCGGGACTACTTTTCTATCTTTCAGGTCTCGGGATTTTCTACCCGACCCTCGAACCCTGAAGACATGGATTATTATCATTATTTCTATCTTAGGCAAGTTCATCACTTGCTCATATCCTTTGCAGTATTCCCTAAAGAACTATTTGCAAAAACCCTATCGTGTTACCACCTATTCTCAAAAGAATGCATGATCTTATTTTTATAATAATATGACTAATTGAATGACTACCCGAGTTGTAGTGTTCTTTTTGGTGGGCGGATGGGACAATGGTAAGATGAATAGGTCAAAGGAAGGTTCCATTTTCATGGGAAAGTATTACCTAGAACTTAACAAAAAAATGTCGTCAGAGCTCGGTGCGCCGTAATTACCGCATTAACCATGGGTCTTGTATGGGGTGAGTAAGCCAGATGTGATATTTTCCTGTTCACATGTCAATGTACTGGCATAGGCGTACGCTGTAGGTCTTGCGGTACTACATGCACATGGGTGGGAGCCCTTACGTCCCACGGACTCTGGGGTCTATGAGTGTCTGCCCGGGGCGCCTAGATCTCTATCGCGAGGGGGTAAAATCAGGGGTTCAACCTGTGTGGCAGAAATGGGTAGGCATGTGTTGTGCGAAGAAGCATGGTTTGGTTTGGATCAACAACCGGGCCTCACACTTGAGTGGGAGTGGACATGAATGTACATATGGTTGTGAAACATGATCTTGATCGCCTATGGGTAAAGTAACACACCTCTTCCGAGTGTAAAAGGATGTGACATGTTACCCCTGTTCCGGGAAGGAGATGCGAATGCTACAGGAAAGGCAACTCCATGAAGTTTTAGCCCATGTGATGATTTGGTGGGCATAGTTTTCAATATTAAAAGAAACCTCTTGAAGAAAGATTTACAAAAACCTTGCATTAGCTTATGACTCTTTTGAGTCTAAAGTTGTAGTTAGTGCATCAAACTACCCACTGTATATCATGAACTTGTTGAGTAACGCTCGTTACTCATTCGTTCCCATTTGACCCTTGCTTAGAGTTTAAGCCTTAAGGGAGACCTTCATCGAGAAGCCATCGTTAGCTACTGAAGCTAGGAGGAGTCATATATTACTTAGCCGGTGAAGCATCGTCATCAACAACGCTGGTGAAGGAGAATCTATCTAGGTGTAGGTGGAGTCCATTCATGGACTTAGATTCTCACAAGCCATAAATTAGGGCTGACATCATCCGTAGTGGATTAGGTTTTGAGCTAGAGTTCTTCTCCAGCTTGGAGCTTTGAATTGCTTCTTCTGATGTTTCATTTGCATGAGATCTTCTTTGATTCATCAAAGATATTTTCTCAAGATTTTGTAATGAAAAATGTTGAAAGTACACAAAGGTCAACTAGAGGGGGGCTGAATAGGTGACCTACAAATTTTAAACCTTTTTCAATTTTAGATGGGCTTTAGGAAGGAAATAACTTGGTTATCTAAATGTGCAACTAGGTAGACACCCTAAGTGACACATAGCAAGTATGCAACGGAAGTAAATGCAAGGCACAAGATAACCACAAATGAAAACACGGAGACAAGGATATGTTTCCCGTAGTTCCTTCTTAAAAGAAGTACGTCTACGTTGGAGAGGTGGGGAGCCACCTAGGCGCTCCTCAATAGCACGGATGTGCACACCTTGTTCTCCTTGTGCTTCTCCAGTGAGGGAGATTCTCGTTTCCACTCTGATGTCGACTTGAAGGCGTTGACCAAACCTTTACAAGTGGTTGAGGCTACTTCACAAGTGAGATGGAGGCTCTCAACAATCCGAAGCTTCTTGCTACAAGGTGGAAGCTACAAGCACTAGGGTTTCTCTAGGATGACAAAGCAACCAAGAGATTACAAGATCCCAAGAGGTATGGTGTGGGAATACAATTTTTTTCTTGGTAGAAAGGTAGATCTAGGCCTCCTCCATGAGATCCTTGAAGGGCATCGAGTTTGGTTGGAGGAGGAGTGAGATCGGGGCGTTTTGAGCTCTTGAACAATGGAGGAGAGAGAGGAATGGACGAACTAACTGTCTAGAGGAAGAAGACAACGATTTATAACCTCCTCCAATTTCTGACCGTTGGAGAACTCCAAGGACGGAAAATTCCGGGGTTAGCACCGGAAAATTCCGGGGTACTTAGGCCGGATATTTGAAATATCCCGGGGGCGGATTTTTGAATAATCCGGGGCCGGAATATTCCGGCCAATATTTTGCCCCCATCTCTGCGCACGGGCAGCAGCACCACGCTGGATTTCTGCTAAGGACCGAGGCCGTATATTTGAAATATCCGGGGGGCGGAATTTTGAATAATCTGGGGCCGGAATTTTCCGGCCAATATTCCGCCCTCATCTCTGTGTGCGGGCAGCTGCAAAATCTCCAAAACTGCTAAGGACCCGAGGGCCGGAAATTTGCCCCGGAATATTCCAAGGAAATATCCGCCCCACCTTCTGTGCGCGGGCATATGGAGATGGCACTTAGCCATTTTGCTGGAGACAGAGAGTCCGGAATATTCCGGTGCTGGGGCCGGAAATTCCGGCCCTTATACCCCGAAATTTCCGGGGGGCAGCCCCTAAATAATCCGGTTGCAGTTATATCATCTTCCAGAAAAATCCTGTGTGAAAATCCCTCAAGAATGTCATCGTGAATTATATGTAGGGTGATCTGTAGACACTTAAACCAACAGGTTAGAGATTATACTCGCGTTGTTATTATCTCCAAAACCATTAGAGGAGACATGAGCTTTCAATCTCCCTCTTTTTGGTGAGTGATGAAAACACGGGTATTTGCAATTTGCATAGAGATAATCCAAGGCAATAAATAGGAACTAACACATCACAGATAGACATAATGAGACATGCCTCCTGATAATATAAGTTCACGAACGAAAATCCACGAATGAGAAAAACGAAATTGTTCGAAAAGCACGATAGAACTAAAAGCAGCCCACCCAAGCAAATCCCCGTGATCGCTAGATCTTCTCCCCCTTGGCATCAGGATACCAAAAAGAGAGAAGGAAGCACTACGTCCCATGGAGCAAACTCTAGGCCTGAGTATCTTCTTACTCCTCCTCGCTAGTTGTAGAAATGTCCTCATCATCAGCGACACCCAGATCCCAGTCGACGTCGCGGTTGTTCCAGTTCTTGTAGGGGATCCTCTCAGGAAGAGCAGCAGGGATGTTGGGAACATTGAGTGCAGTCATGATGGCGCGCTGATTCTCATGAATGTTGCGGCGCTCAACGTAGGCATTGTAGTTCTCCTTGTGGATGCATACGTTCATGCACATCACCTTCTCGATGGCACGAAGGATCCAGGAGCGCTTCTTGGTGCCTGGAGGAGGTGGACGCATGTGAGGATCACGGTGTGCCTGACCAGTGGCACCAACATCATGAGCAGCCTGCTGAGTGTGGGCGGCCTTCTTGTATAGTTTGACGTCCTTGTGCTCATCACAATCCAACTCGAGATCCTCACGGAGTTCAGCAGGGTAGCGGGACTTGATGAGCTTCATTATGTAAGGAGCATATGGGGGCACCTTGCGGTTGAAGAGAGCAAAGTGGATCTCGTTGAAGATGAAATCCATCACATCAATCTTGTGAAGCTCAGCGTCAGTCATGTTGCACTCAGTGAAGGTGATGTAGGCGTGGTACATGAGGTTCACCAAGCCACCCCGGATCTCATCATTATTGCCACCACTCGGGGCAATAGTCTCTCTGAACATGCGCAGCAGGATGTCATAAGTAGGAAAGAGACCCTTTGTAGAGCCCACAACACCACGAGGACCATACAGCTCAGCAAACCTGTTCTTCTCATACTCCATCCCGTGAATGTGCATGCGAGTACCCTGAGGGACGTTGAGACCGGCAAAGGGGTATCCAAGATCAGCTGAAAAGTCATGGAACGTGGTGGTGAGCAGGTGAGGGCCAGACATCCAGGACATCCCAATCTCCTCAGACTCATCTATGACAAGGGTGGAGTAGAACTGCTGAATATAGGTGGTGTTGAAGGAGCATTGGGTCTCCATGAGGGGACGCAGACCCAGAAGTTCAGCCAGCAGCACAGAGTTGTTGAAGTATGCGGGATTCACAGCCATGTGCGCAAAGTTAATATACTTCATGGGGCAATCTGGCTTGCTCGTCAGAGTGTACACTTGCTTGAAAAGAGTTTCCTGCTCAACGTGGCAGAAGTAGGAGTCAATAGTTGGGTCTTGAGGACCCTCAGTGTACCAGGCCTTAGCACGCCATGCCTTGAACTCAGAGATGGACATGGTAGCCAAGTTAAGAGCAGCCTTGCCCTGCTTCTTGTCGGCCCTGCGAGCTATACTAGAAGCATCACGGTCACCCGCATACTCCTGCTCTGCATCCCTCTCACGACGGCGAGTCTCCGCCTCATCCACAAAAGTACCCTCATCATCTTCCCTCAAGTGGCGCCACCTCTTGCGAGAGCTAGTCACTTTAGGAAGCCTAGAGTTTGAACCATATGCGAGAAAAGCAAGAGAAAGCGCAAAGAAAACAAACAGAAAACGATCAAAAACGGGGGCTCACAACTTTTGGAAGTCGAATAACAGATCTCTATTGGAGATTCAGGGCAGGCCGGATATTCCAGTCTGGGGCGGAAATTCCGGTGGGGCAGAAATTCCGGCCTCAGATGAAATTTCTGGGGGGCGTAAATTCCGGTCTGGGGCGGAAATTTCTGGCCCTCGAAATTTTCGCAATAGATCTGAGAATAAGGCCTGCCATGAATCTAAAACTTTGAAGAAGTGCAATAGGCGGAACACTAGGGGATACAAGGTGCTAGTGAATGAACGTTCCACCCCAAAACACAAGGAAGATGAAAGTAAACGAGATCAAACCATCCGGTAACCCTAGATTGCGGAGAAAACTAAGCACATACCGGGATCCATGGGTGAGGAACGGAAGTGCGGTCTCTTGATCCGCAAAGAGCAACCATAGGACAAAGAAGGGAGGCGAGAGGGCCTCCCGGACGGCTCGGAGACGGCGGCTGCGGTTGGGGCGGAGTGGAGGCGAGGGGAGGGGAAAGACTCAGGAACTGCCCCTCCTGTCGCCTTATTATAGTCCCCAGCCGCACAAACCGGGATATTCCGGTATTAAGACCGGATATTTCCGGGGGGCGAAGATTTGAGGCCGGAAATTCCGCCCCAAATATCCGGTGTGCCTTCTGCGAGCGGGCACGATGGATGTTAGGGTTGAATTTTCTGGACAATGTCGAGCCCCGGAAATTTCCGGGGCATAAGGCACGGAATATTCCGGCCCCCGGATATTTGCACCGGAAATTTCCGCCCAAATTTCCAGGGTGCCTTCTGTGAGCAGGCACCTCGGAAATGGGTGAAAATTTCTGAGGCAGATATCATGGGACCGGAAATTTCCGGGCCTAACGCCGGAATTTCCGGGGTTCCCGTGCACATCGAGTTTTGGTGGAAAATGATAAAAGAAGTGGGCCTCCAAAAGCAACAAAACAAGTGAGAACAATGGCGATGAACACCCAAACACAAACAAATGCCAAACAAAAACACAAAGAAAAATGTTGGTGGCCGGAGCCACCGTGTTTGAGTGTATACCAAGGAGCCGCGAAGATGTATCTAGGGCCCAAAAGTATGACTCACGTTTAAGCACAATATGTCACTTAATGACTAGATATGCATGACTTTTTGATTGTTTTGCGCATGATAGGCGGAGTGTTGGTTCATTAATTGAAATACGCTCCCCCTATGTCCATGCCTACATCTAAGCATAGATAGCACATGTAGTGAAGGTAACTATGCAAGGGTTCAAGAGAAGTTGGACGCATCGATAACATTTAGTTCATTCCTCAAACCACGAAATCTTGGTTCATCAAGGGCCTTCGTGAAGATGTCCGCGAGTTGATCCTTGGTCGGCACATAGGAAAGATCAATATCACCCTTCTCAACATGATCCCGAATGAAGTGATGCCGAATCTCAATGTGCTTCGTCTTGGAGTGAAGAACGGGATTGTAGGCGATCTTTATGGCACTCTCATTGTCGCATAAGAGGGGGACCTTGTCGAAGTCGATACCATAATCTCGCAATGTTTGCCGCATCCATAGCAATTGAGCACAACAACTTGCCGCGGAGATGTATTCGGCCTCGATGGTAGAGAGGGTGATGCAATTTTGCTTCTTGGAAGACCAACATACCAATGAGCGACCAAGAAATTGACAACCACCGGATGTAGATTTCCTATCCGTCTTCTCGCCCGCATAATCCCCATCTGAATACCTAGTGATCTGAAAGGTTGAACCCTTGGGATACCAAAGACCGAAGTTTGGGGTATGAATTAAATATCGAAAGATGCGCTTAACAACTTCAAAATGACTTTGTCTCGGAGAGTCCTGAAACCTTGCACATTTACCTATGCTATACATGATATCGGGTCTAGATGCACAAAGGTAGAGCAAAGAGCCAATCATGGAGCGGTATACCTTTTGATCTACCTCTTTACCATTCGGGTCGGGTTTCAAGTAAATAGTCGTGGACATGGGAGTCTTCATAGGCTTGGCATCATGCATGTTGAAACGCTTGAGCATATCTTGAGTATACTTGGCTTGCTTGATGAATGTCCCTTCGGGGTGTTGCTTGATCTCAAAGCCAAGGAAATACTCCAACTCGCCCATCATAGACATCTCGAATTTATCTGTCATAATCTTGAAAAACTCATCATTGAATGCAACATTAGTGGAACCAAAAATGATATCATCCACATAGAGTTGGCATATGAACAAGTCACCCCAACCTTTTTGGTTAAAAGGGTGGGATCGATTAAGACAACATTGAACCCACGATACACTAAAAACTCTTTAAGGTGCTCGTACCACGCACGTGGAGCTTGTTTAAGACCATAGAGCGCCTTATTGAGTTTGTAGACATAATCGGGGTGGTTGGGATCCTCAAAACCCGTAGGTTGCTTGACATATTTCAACTCATGGATTGTACCATTTAAAAATGCACTTTGAACATCCATTTGTTGTAGCTTAAAGTTATGATGATAAGCATATGCAAGCAAGATACGAATTGATTCAAGACGAGCTACGGGAGCGAAAGTTTCACCGAAATCGACGCCTTCGACTTGAGAAAAACCTTGAGCTACCAATATTGCCTTGTTGCGAATGACGATGCCATCCTTGTCTTGCTTTTTCTTGAAGATCCACTTGGTGTCGATGACGTTCTTGCAATCTTTGGGTCTTGGCACCAACTTCCAGACCTTATTGCGCTCGAAGTTGTTGAGTTCATCGTGCATAGCTTCAAGCCAATCTTGATCTTCAAGAGCTTCATAGACCTTCTTGGGCTCAATGTGAGAGACGAAGGCATGAGCCTTGCTAAAATACGCCAATTGCTCCTTGTGACGACCCTTCCACGAACTTGTCCAAGTATCATGTCCTCCGTGTGACCGGCACAAGTAAGATTATCTAGCCTTCTCTTTGCCCTACGAGCTAGCATCTCCTCCAAAGTTTCCTTGGATATGGCTTGATCATCACCTTCATCATCGGAGCCTTGTCCCCCTATCCCTTGATCTTGTTCACCAAGGGGAGGTGGATCACTTATATGTCGAGTTCTATCATCAACATGAGCGTCTTGTCCTTGTCCTTCATTGTGAGCTTGGCCTTGAGTGTTAGCTTGGCCTTGATTGATGGGATGATCTTGATCATTAGCTTGCCTTGATTTGAAGCATGAGGGCTTGGTGCATATTGTTGGGAAGCTTGAGTATCAATGGGTGTAGTCAATGGCTCCACTTGAGTGGAGCATAGTCCTTCTCCCTCCGTCATCCGGTAACCCTCAATGGGGATTATTTCACCAATCTCCATTCTTCTTATGACGATGGGAGGAATTGCATCTCCTACAACACCATGATCTATACGGCCCCCTTGGGACCCATTATCCTCATCAAACACCACGTCTATAGCTTCTTCAACTTGTCCGGTGGACTTGTTGTAGACTCTATAGGCGTGAGCGTTTGTGGCATAACCAACAAAGATGCCCTCATAAGATTTAGTATCGAATTTCAACAAGCGTTTACCTCTCTTACGAATGAAGCACTTGCATCCAAAGACCTTGAAATATGAAACATCCGGCATCTTGCCCATGAGAATCTCATAAGGGGTCTTGTTCAAGATCTTGCGGAGATACAATCGGTTGCTAGCGTGACAAGCGGTGGAGACGGCCTCGGCCCAAAAGTTATAAGGAGAAGAGAACTCCGCAATCATGGTCCGTGCCGCATCCATTAGTGTCCGATTCTTTCTCTCGCCACACCATTTTGTTGAGGGGTGTAGGGAGTGGAATATTGCTGAGCAATTCCTTCCTCGCTAAGAAATCCCTCCACGGTGTAGTTCTTGAACTTGGAGCCATTGTCACTTCGGATAGCCATGATGCTTGTATTATGTTGGCGCTCCACCAAGGTGATGAACTCGATGACCCGCTTTTGAGTCTCACTCTTCCTCTTGAATAAGTACACCCAACAATATCTCGAGTAGTCATCCACAATCACCAAGCAATACTTTTTGCGTCCAAGGCTATCATATGATAGGGGACCAAATAGGTCCAAGTGAATGAGCTCTTGGATTCTTGAGGTGGTGATGTTGGTCTTGGTGGGGTGAGCTTCTCCATATTGCTTTCCAATAACGTAAGAGCTACACACACGATCTTTGGCAAACTTAGCATCCGTTAGTCCTAGAACATGATTGCCACTTTGAAGGTCATGCAACGTCCTCATATTGGTGTGGACTAACCGGTGATGCCATAGCCAACCCCCATCAACTTTATCCATTAGGCATGTCGCGGCACACATGTCTCCTTTAGAGAAGTCCACTACATACATGCCGTTCTCGACATGCCCAACAAATGCTACTTTAAGAGTCGTCTCCCAAGTGATAATCACATTCTCTTTATTAAAGAACGAGGTAAAAACCACTTTTAGCAAGTTGAAGAACCGAGATGAGATTATAGCCAAGGGACTCGACAAGGAGAACATTCTCAATTTACAAGTCATTTGAGATGGCCACCTTGCCTCGTCCCAATACCTTTAGTTCGGTTATCACCAATAGTAACGCAATTGAGATGAGGTAATGGAGGATGAATATCACTCATTGCGTCATTGCTTCCGGTCATATGTTGGGATGCACCACTATCCACCGTCCATTTGCTCGAACCGGAAGCACTTCCCTACAATAGATTAGTGTCTTGATTTAGGTACCCATCATTGAATGGGTCCTCTTTTGTTAGCAAAAAGGGTCTTTGTAACCCAAATACTCCAATGATAATCATCACCATAAGAAGTACCAACATATTTAGCATACACATGACCATCTCTAGATTTCATAAGAACATAAGATGGGTTGTATTTTCCGGTAAAGTCATTATGAGTGGTGCTCCCCCTAGAGGTGTCACCACCCACAATGGTGTTGGTATCCTTTTCTTTGGTCACCTCTCCCTCCTTCACAAATATTACTTCTTGTGAGGAAGAGGTGACTTTCTTCTTGTTATTCTTCTTGTACTTCTTCTTTGACTTGGCTACATAGCCAAGTCCCTCCTTTCCATTCTTGACTTGTTGAGGAGCCACCTCATTGAGATTCTTCTCACTTCCTACAAGATTAGTCGCACTACAAGAGTTGCTAGGGAATGTATTCATGCAAGTAGATGAGGATGACATAACTTGCTTGTTTGATTGTTGATCTAGGAGATTGTCACGATACTTGGTTAGCTTGTCATGAATTTCTTTAAGAGACATGAACTCCTTTTTTAGTTTTTCATGACTAGTAACTAGTTCCTCGTGAGAAATTCCTAGCTTCAACTCTTCATGTTCAAGTGTTTTAATGATAGCAAGAGATTGTTCATTATCCTTCCTAAGCTTAGAGACACTCATGGCAAAGTTTCTTCAAGACTATATAATTTCACCTCAAGAGAGGCACGAATGGAACGTTCATTCTCAAGAGCCTTTTCAAGCTCTTTGTCATTGCAAGTGTGACCTCCATGGCTTTCTAAGGTCATGATAATTTCCTTATTTTCATCTACAAGAGAGTTAGCCTCATCAAGTTGCCGCAAGAGGGCATTCACTTTCTCCTTAGTCTCACCTTTGAGGCTATCTAGCCAAATGCCTAACTCTTTTGCCTCACCATCCTCCTCACAAACATTTTCAACACAATCCAATAAAGAAGGGGGGTTAGTGGTAATGGTCTTGGAGTTAGGAGAGCATACCGAGGTTGCTTTTGCCATAAGACATGTAGGTCGGGTAGCCACAATTTCATTGGGGGATTCAAATAGAGAGATTGATGGAGATGACGCGGTAGCTATGGCGACATGAGCAACTCCTACCACTTCATCTTCTCCTTCATCCCCGGAGATGTAGGTTTCAAGAACCGCCCCTTCTTGGACATAAAGAGCCCTTGGCACTCTTCTAACAAAGTTCTTGTTTTGTGGAGCCTTGGACTTGTTTTTGCGAACAAGCTTGCCTTCATTTTCTTCTCTTGCCTCAAAAGGGCACTCCTTCACAGAATGGTTTGCACTACCACAGTTGTAGAATGTCCTTCGTTGCTCCCCCTTCTTCTTGTAGTTCTTGTTTCATGGAGGTCTTGGAGAGCCGTCCTTATGAGATTCCCATCTCTTCCAATATCCATGCATAGAGAGAGCGATGCACTTGTGAGCTTCGGTGTAGGTGTCCTCATAGTCTTCCTCATCATCATCCTCTTCTTCACTTTCATCAACTCGAGCCATTGCCTTTGACTTCAAAGCGAGGTTGGGTGACTTTCCCATTCCTCTAGAGCGAGCTAGAGCATCATCAGCACTCTTGTGTGATAGAGAGATGGCGATGAACTCACTAAGCACGCCAATGGAATTGAGAGTATTGTAGTCCGCTCTTGTTCGGATGCTAGTGGAGAGATTCTTCTCAAAGTGTGTAATGGCTTTGACAAATTTCCTCTTTATCCACTCATCAGAGATCTCTTCCTTTCCAAAGTCTCTCAATTGATTGGCGAGAGTTACAACTCTTCTATATAGCTCTCCGGGAGTCTCATCCTATTGCATAACGAAGTTCTCGGAGTTTTAAATGGCCACATCATACTTGGAAGATTGGATGCTAGCATTTCCTTGAAACAAGGTGTCAAGCTTGTCCCAAGCTTCCTTGGCGGTCTTGCAACCACGAATGTGAGTGAGATGCTCCCTTGGGAGAGACTTCTGGATGATAACAAGTGCAGTCTTGTTGAGTTGAGATTCCGCATCCTCCCTTGGAGTCAAGTTGCTTGGGTCATGAGGATGAAACCCATGAATCACACTCCTCCACAATGCGGTGCACGATCCAGAAATATGAGACTCCATTTCAAACTTCCAAGAAGAGAATTCATTAATGTTAAGCATGGGAGGAAGTCCAACATTAAGAATGTGTGGCATGGAAACAATTGGGTGGATGGGGTCATAATTTTGAGGAGGTGAAACTTTTGAGTTGGACCCCGCACCATTAGCCGTTTGAGACTTGGAGCCACCGAAAATCTCCTTTTCCTTGGCTTTAGCCTTAGCTTTGGCAATGTTCTCTTCGATTTCGGAATCATCCGGAATCGTTTCCTCTTCCGAACTATCCGCATCAGAGACATGGGGAGAATCCATGCGCCCCTTAGGCTTACCCATCATGATCTCCATCATCTTCTTTATGGAGGAAACCTCCAAGCCTACAGTAGAGCTAACCTTGGACAATTGGGTTTGAATGGTACAAACCGTTGTCTCTAGGCTAGCTATAGTGTCGGCCATTTTGGAGAGCTCCTCCTTAGAAGATTCGGGATCATCTCCGTTGACCATGATACTCTTAGGCGGTTAAGCCCGATAAAAGAGCCGAGGCTCTGATACCAATTGAAAGTACACAAAGGTCAACTAGAGGGGGGGTGAATAGGTGACCTACAAATTTTAAACCTTTTTCAATTTTAGATGGGCTTTAGGAAGGAAATAACTTGGTTATCTAAATGTGCAACTAGGTAGACACCCTAAGTGACAAATAGCAAGTATGCAACGGAAGTAAATGCAAGGCACAAGATAACCACAAGTGAAAACACGAAGACAAGGATGTGTTTCCCACAGTTCCTTCTTAAAAGAAGTGCGTCTACGTTGGAGAGGTGGGGAGCCACCTAGGAGCTCCTCAATAGCACGGATTTGCACACCTTGTTCTCCTTGAGCATCTCCGGTGAGGGAGATTCTCGTTTCCACTATGAGGTCGACTTGAAGGCGTTGACCAAACCTTTACAAGTGGTTGAGGCTACTCCACAAATGAGATGGAGGCTCTCAACAATCTGAAGCTTATTGATACAAGGTGGAAGCTACAAGCACTAGGGTTTCTCTAGGATGACAAAGCAACCAAGAGATTAGAAGATCCCAAGAGGTATGGTGTGGGAATACAATTTTTGGCTTGGTAGAAAGGTAGATCTAGGCCTCCTCCATGAGATCCTTGGAGGGCATCAAGTTTGGTTGGAGGAGGAGGAAGATCGGGGCGTTTTGAGATCTTGAACAATGGAGGAGAGAGATGAATGGACGAACTAACTGTCTAGAGGAAGAAGACAGCTATTTATAGCCTCCTCCAATTTCGGACCGTTGCAGAACTCCAGGGCCGGAATATTCCGGGGTTAGCACCAGAAAATTCCGGGGTACTTAGGCCGGATATTTGAAATATCCGAGGGCGGATTTTTGAATAATCCAGGGCCGGAATATTCCGCCCCCATCTCTGCGCGCGGGCAGCAGCACCACGCTGGATTTCTGCTAAGGACTGAGGCCAGATATTTGAAATATCCGGGGGGCGGAATTTTGAATAATCCGGGGCCGGAAATTTCCGGCCAATATTCCGCCCCCATCTCTGTGCGCGGGCAGCTGCGAAATCTCCAAAACTGCTAAGGGCCTGAGGGCCGGAAATTTGCCCCGGAATATTCCGGGGAAATATCCGCCCCACCTTCTGTGTGCGGGCAGATGGAGATGGCACTTAGCCATTTTGCTGGAGCCAGAGAGGCCGGAATATTCCGGTGTTGGGGCCAGAAATTCCGGCCCTTATACCCCGGAATTTTCGGGGGCAGCCCCTGAATAATCCGGCTGCAGTTATATCATCTTCCAGAAAAATCCTGTGTGAAAATCCCTCAAGAATGTCATCGTGAATTATATGCAGGGGGATCTGTAGACACTTAAACCAACAGGTTAGAGATTATACCCGCGTTGTTATCGTCACCAAAACCATCAGAGGAGACATGAGCTTTCAAATGTTTGTATCCTATAGCTTTGCTTGGACATGCTATGTTTCTGTTGTACCACTCCGAGGGATGTAATATTCACGGATAAGTCCTTCTGTGAGTATTATGTCAAAGACTTGTGCACTACACATGTAGTGGTGTGCTGAATAATCCGGGGCCGGAATATTCCGGCCAATATTCCGCCCCCATCTCTGCGCGCGGGCTGCAGCACCACGCTGGATTTATGCTAAGGACTAAGGCCGGATATTTGAAATATCCGGGGGGTGAAATTTTGAATAATCCGGGGCCGGAAATTTCCGGCCAATATTCCGCCCCCATCTTTGTGCGCGGGCAGCTGCGAAATCTCCAAAACTGCTAAAGACCTGAGGGCTGGAAATTTGCCCCGGAATATTTCGAGGAAATATCCGCCCCACCTTCTGTACGCGGGAATATGGAGATGGCACTTAGCCATTTTGCTGGAGCCAGAGAGGCCGGGATATTCCGGTGTTGGGGCCAGAAATTCCGGCCCTTATACCCCGGAATTTCCGGGGGTAGCCACTGAATAATCCGCTGCAGTTATATCATCTTCCAGAAAAATCCTGTGTGAAAATCCCTCAAGAATGTCATCGTGAATTATATACAGGGTGATCTGTAGACACTTAAACCAACAGGTTAGAGATTATACCCGCGTTGTTATCATCACCAAAACCATCAGAGGAGACATGAACTTTCAAATGTTTGTATCCTATAGTTTTGCTTGGACCTGCTATATTTCTGTTGTACCACTCCGAGGGATGTAATATTCACGGATAAGTCCTTCTGTGAGTATTATGTCAACGACTTGTGCACTACACATGTAGTGGTGTGCTGGGTCACCGCAGCGGCTCAGGAGAGCAGACCTCCAGCCATATGTCAACAAAGCCGCTAAGACTCTGAATCCCTAGAAGGCCAAGTTCCTCAACCGCGCTGGCTACAATGCCCTCGTTAAATCGGTCCTCGCTTCCATGCCAATTTTTCTCCTCACCGCAATCAAGGCGGACAAAGGCACACTCAAAGCTTTCGACAAATTAAGAAGAGCCATGTTGTGTCGGGCAGCGACACTGTGAGCGGCGGGAAGTGCAAAGTGAATTGGGCGACGGTTTGCGTGCGCTCTATGGCTTAGATGGCTCTGGTACGAATGGGTAGCCCCATAAAAGCCGTGGGTTGGCCTTGAAGCCCCGAATGACAACACGGACATAGAGCTCTTCAACGCAGCCACTAAAGTCACCATCGGCAATGGTCAAAAGGCTTCATGCTGGTCTTCCTCTTGGATTAATGGGGCCTCCCTGAAATCTATTGCCCCGCTACTCTTCAAGGCCACAAAGAAGAAGAAGAACAATGTTGTGAATGTTCTCGCAAATCTGGACTGGATCACGAACATCTCTGTGGAAAACTTCACGGCAGAACATATTACGCAATTTGTCACGCTTGGGGGGCTGACCCAGGACATCACTCTCGACCCGGCCATGGAGGACACTATCGAGGGGACGCTGTCGCCAAATGGTTGCTATTCAGCTGGCTCGTCCTATAAGGCTCATTTCCTAGGGTCCACTACCTGCTCTTTCGAGAGAGTCGTTTGGAAGGTCTGGGCACCTCCAAAGTGTCGTTTCTTCGTCTCGCTTGTTGTTCAAAATAGACTATGGACATCTAACCGCTTTACCATCAGAGGCTAGCCTCACAACCCGCTTTGCCAGTTCTGCAAGAACCAGATCGAGACTATCGAGTGTTCTTGGTTAGGTTCATGGAAAGGGGTGCCATAAGCCTGCTGATAGAGCCATGAGTGGAAATGTGCAAGAGACGAATATGAGGACAAGATTTACCAAGGTTCAGTACGTCGCAACTAAGGCGGAGTTCCTACTCCTCAATCTCACTAAATCAGGGTTGAAGCCTGAAGTATACAAAATACAATGTGAGTATGGTTTCGCTAACTCCGCGGGGATGACTTCCCGGCCCGTCCAGCTTTATATAGATAGCCAGACTAGGGCTTACAGGAAGGAAACATAGAAGACTACGGAAAGAATTCCTATTCTTGGAAAGAAAGTAAGGCATCCGGCTTCTTCTCCAACCCAGACCACGTATTGGGTCGTGATCCGGGTTCTTGTAGAATCCGGCTTCTTGTGCGTCAGCTTACTGGACCGTCCAATGAACTTTGTTCCATTACCTGCGGGCTACACTGGTAATCCAGCCTTTAGCCGATGTCGGATATACCCTCATTTGACATATATCTAACACAGACTACAAGGCACATCCTCTTTGAATGCCGCTACTCCATGCTCATCTGGACCGTTGCGGCCTCTTGGCTTTCCTGCCCTTCTCTAGGGAAGGGCATGGGATCAGGCCGACCTATTGTGCTCCAATAGTGGCACTCCACTGCCAACTCAATTTCCGCTTGTCCCAAAGGGCTCAAGACGGCCATCATTACTTGGGAAATCTGGAAAGAAAGAAATGCTCGGGTCTTCAACAATGTGGCGACTTTGCCTATGCTGCTCCTCCAGAAGATTAAGGATGAGAGCAAGAACTGGATCTTGGCGGGCGCAAAGCATTTAGCAGAGATTGTGCTTTAAAACCTTTGTGAGGGATCTTTTCGTTTTTTCTTATGTTTGGCCTAGGCCACACCTTGTTTGCTTCTACTATATCGATATAAAAGGCAATGCTTTTATCTCGCTTCAAAAAAAAACGAACAGAAGGAGCGCGGATAAGGCCTCGATGCCATCAAGCTAGCCGAAGGCCAGCAAAAGGAGGAAGGGGGGAGGATGATGACAGGGCTAAGGTCAAGGAGTGGTGGCTAGATTACGGCCCGTGTCACCCAAGAGCGACGCAGGAGGCAGTTTTTTTTTCCACTTCTGTGATCATGCCCTCCTTTTTTATAGCTTTAATTTTGAAGCTTCCAAACATGACCAATGGCCTCATGCACAATACACTTTTTTTCTTTAAGAAAGATTTTCTCTAACTGAGAAAATATTTCCGCTGATCTTTCAGTCTAAAGTTGAATACAAGTTTATTCTGATGGAACCATTGGGAAAATCATTTCTGGCAGTTTATGTGCTATTTCTGAGGGTAAAACACCAACAACAAAAAAGGTGGAAACCTGGTAGTGCACAAATAGTTATGCAATGCAAGGGTTTTGGAAACTATTGCCAAACTAGAGTATCCACACCCGGAATCCTAGATTCCTAGTCTTGGTAAGCATCAATTAGTTAATTATATCAAGATATGTCATGAAAAGGACACCAAGACTCAAATCATGCTTCAGATTTTCGTGTCCTAGGTTTCTAAGAGAAGTAGCTTCCTTTATGCTTCTACACTTCTATGCAACCTGATGAAATGCTATGGTAACAACCGTTTGTCCATTCTACGCAGTAACCCTTCTTACAAAATTTGCAGGGGAGAAGAGTGCTACATTATTCTCTCTGGATGTCTACTCACGACGATCATTTTTTCTTTGATCAGCACTGTGCGAATTCAAACGGGGCAACAAGACTTCCATTCCTTCAAACTAACTGGACAGTGTACACTAACACGGTAACACCCCACTTCCCCCCTCCCAGAGTCACACTATGGAGTAAGCACTGTTGGACTCCTTTTCCGGCTCTGCTGCCCGTCTTGGTTTCTGGTCCTCTGGGACTTTCCGGGGCGATGCCAAGGGTGACGATGATGAGCTGTGTGTTGGAGATGATACCGATCTACGCCCCGGGCTCAGCGGCATGTGCAGTCTGCGCAGTTCCCTCATTGAGCTATTGGGGCTCAGGAGCAGAGGTGGCTGTGGCGCCGGAGCTTCTGCTGCCTGAGGATGGTGTTGCTGCTGTCCTTGTTGCGGCTGCTGCCCTTGTTGCTGCTGCTGATCAGTAGCTACTTTTCTTAGAAGATTCTGCATAGTAGGTAGTAGTTTGGCTGAAACAGAAATAATCCCAGGAACCTGCAGCATAACATCAGTTTCAGTTCCGTGTCCTTGAAAATAAAGGGGATCAACTTGTCAAGAGATTATCTCAGAATGAACAGGTACAGCTAATGAATAGGTTTTTTCTTTCCCCCTAAAAAAAGGTTACTCAAATGTTAGGAACAACTTATTTTAAGAACATATAAACCCATGGCACCTAATCCCGTAGTGCCCAAATTTATTTATTTTGTAAAATAGCTCAAGATTAGACAATGCAGTTTTTTTTTTTTGGCCCCTGAACTCGCGCTTGCACCGCAATATGTTGCTTTCTGATGTAACATAAGCAGTTATCAGGAGATGTATAGTAGGTACAAAATTAGTACACACATTATGTATATTTTTTCGAACGCATCTTAGTTAAGATGGTTATCATGATAATCAATGAGAAAAAATACTATAGTTTACTTAGGAGCAAATATTCAAATTTTACCATGCCATGTTGGAATTCTCTGCCGATATCTAGCTGCACTGCCAAAGCTTTCGCAAATAAATAACCCACAAATAGCAAGAACAGGTATAAGGGGTTCCTGCACAGCAGAAAAAGAATGGCGGCGCCATGTTAATACTTAGTAGTTTTCAGTTTGTGTAAGGGGCGACTGCACGCACTGCAGGTGTTGAGCTACATACCTCAGTAGCGCCATGATCTCATTAAAACCAAGAATAGCGATAGCAACCATCGCCCAAGGAGGAGGCATTCCGCCATTAGCGCGCCTGTGAGCTTGCTGGAGCGAATAAAAAGAGTCCCAAGTCAAATATAATTGAACAGGAATCTATTTCACCCATTAGAAAAAAGAAAACACCATCAGAAAACAGAAATCCAATTCACCCACTAGAAAAAGGACTTGTCTGACTGTAACTCTAGAGGCATTCTTAAGCTCTTTACTTCTTAATGCAAAGGTATCACACATTTCATGGTTCCTCAAAAGAGGCATTCGAAAGATATAAACATCGTGCTAGCACAAAATCTCTGAATAGTAGTACATACACTATCAAAGGCCAAAGAGATGCATGAAATGCAAACCTGTGACGATACTGCTTGTGTAATGGTGAACTCAGTTTCTGATTTGAACTGCTTCCATAGTGACTTGCACTGAGCTGGAGTAATAAGTGTATGCTTGGGATGAACCTGTTTCAATTGTGCCACAAAGTGATATAAGCATTCTCATTTCTTGCTGCACGGAGAACAAATAAACACAAAGCTACCTCTTCCCAAGTAGTTGAAGCAAGTGGGTCACCAGAAGAAGAACTCTTTGATTCAATAGGACTATCCAGAAGTGTCGAGATGAGAATGTTTTCAATCCTATCAGGTTTGTCATCCCATCGAATGACAGCTAACACAGACAGAAGTTTGAGAGCCTGCAACATCAGGGTAAGAGAACTTAACAACGAAACAAAGTGATACAATATAGTTTGTCATGTTAGAAGGGAGTGAGTCCTATACAGAAGATCGAGCATCCTTTGCTATTGCACGGACATCTTCCTTCCCTGTCCACACCCTTGGCATGGAATCCTTGTCATGACTAAACACTGTAGTGAACCTGGCAATAACAGGAAAAATTATCATAAGGTTGTAAAATGGATTGGTACAAGAAAGAAATGAGTAAATTTGTTAACCTCTCCTTCATATGCATCAAAACTTTGCTAGCTTCTTCTTTAGCTTTATTTTCCACGATACTTCGGGCATAATCCATTAATTTTGACACCATTCCTTCTGATATCTCGAGTTCCATTTCAAAGCCATAAAGAGTTCTTAGAAACTCGGGCAGGATGGCATCCGTCTCGCGTTTATAAAGATTTCTTATTGATGCCCAAGTTGTTTGGCTGGCGGCATCAAAAAGGGACTCCACAGGTTCAACAAGTGATTTTCTTAGTTTCTCCTGCAAATACATGGAACTTAAATTGTTACGGTATGGTAACCAAATGTTTTCTAACAAGTACCAGAAATATTCAGATGCAAAGCAAGCATGGAAAAGCTAAAAAAAAGGCTTTTCTTCTAGGTTGCTTTACTTACCTTCATATGGCTTGTTAGTTCTGATAGCTTGCGTTCACGAATTGAAAATGCATGCTCGTCAATATCACGCCGAACTTTCTCTAGCATTCTAGAATAGTCCCAGTCCGCCTGCTGGATTACAGCATCTAATAAAAGGGCTTGTCAGATTTCAGTTTCACTTTAAAGGGTAGGTACACCAAAGAAACAGTCAAAGAATGACTCATAAATTGCAGGTGTTACAGGCACACTTAAGTATACATATAGGGATATAATTAATGCAACATTAGCCATAAAGGTACACCGGCACTAGACAAACTAAATGTACTTAGACTTCCGACATAGAATATTTAACTTGTAATTTGCAGGGCATCATGCCACTTCAATACAAGTATTTGATGTGTATTACATCTTCCATGTCATAGCAATCCTGGAAAGGATAAATCATTATTGGGAAATAGTATAATTTTACCTGCGCACCCTTGATCAAATTCGTTGAGAGAGGATTCAGTAGATTCCCGAACAGATGCTGCAAAACCTTTTCCACTCTCCAGAGATAGATTAAGATCGTTTTTAAATTTTTCAAGAGCTTTAGCACGGAGATAGCTCAACACTTTCTGGAATGCAGGTTGGACAAGCTGCAAGAATGTGGGACTTTAGTGAATGACGGGGCAAGACGTAGTATGGAAGGACACATGCCCAGTAAGACTGCGAGTATTTCACATGGGAAAGAATCTTGGGAAATGTACTTTCACGAAAGATGAATTTTCAGGAGTTGCACATAAAAAAAAACAGTTCTAAACTACTCCCTCCGTTCCACAATGTAAGACTTTTTAGCAAACTAAACTAGTTTGCTAGAAAGGCTTACATTATGGAACGGAGGTAGTATTATTTTGTGATGCTGAAAGAATACTGATGTACAAGAGCACCTTACATTCAGTACTCTAGATTCCAGCAGTTGCCGTTTGGCTTTCCTAACAGCTTCATCAAAATAGACAGCTTCTTTGTCATACCTACAAAAATAAATATTATATCCGTTTTACTCATAAGCAGATGTTTCCTGGCATCCCTAAGCAATATGGGATTAACTAGGACTAAGACAACCAGCAAACTAGCAACTTCTAGCTTCAACGTCAGCACTTTGGTTGGATCGAGGAAAGAAAGATACCAAGATTTGTATGTGCAACTTTAAAAAAGAAACTAATATTAGTTCATGTATATAAATTTACTAGTAGATGAATAGAACATAGAATGCATATATGTGACCAAATTTAATCATTTATATTCGTGTACTAATTTCTTGTGGGGTTTCGTGGAATAGGAATCATGTTGAAAAATCACCAGAACGAACAACTTAAATCACACAAGGGCTTACTCCTGCATGTGAACGTCCACAATGTAGCCAAGTTTTTTCCCAAAACCTTGTACTGAACCTGACTGTACAGCATTCTCCAAATCCAACCATTCCTAAAGAAAACGCAAACATATTAGTGAACCAGAAACATTTATGAACATTAAATTAACTTAAAGTGACAATTTCTTACTGTATCCGAGGTTAGGCAGCCAAACTTTTCATTTGCAATTTCATCACACCGAACTGTAGCAACCATTACCTTGCATGAGGAAGCAAATAGAAATAAATTAACAAAAAACATGCTGAGTTGGTTTCTTCAACTAAATTTATTGGTGGTTACTTCACCTTAGATTAGAATACATCTAAGTGTATACACGCAGCAAACTGTTTTAACTAATCATATTTGACATGTTTTGTCTCAAACTCTCAATTGTTATTTTTCTGTTGGATTTAAGATATGTAGATAAATAAATATTTTAAGGAACAGCGAAAAACAATAGAAAACATTGCGCCCACAGGATTAACATTGAGTAGGTCCAGGGACAAGGAACTTTCATGCCATCTCTTTTCCACAAAATTCGCCAGAGGATGAGTTTTTTACACAAATGAAAAAAAAAATGGTTTAAAGGATTGGCGTGGCATTAATCTTTCCATGCACAAGGTGATTTTTTATGTATGTTGTGCATCATTTTATTTGGATTTCAATGCACACAGCAGCATTATGGACCTTAAATCATGTATGATTCATGTAATACCGATCCAGTGTACATCAACTGTCTTAGTGCATAGAAGAAACATAAGTGTACCTTGTGAGCAGGAAGATCGAGATCCTTGTTCTCTCGAATAATTTTCCAAATCTGTTGTGAACTAAACAAAAAACCGGAAGCAGGAACTACTCCTCTCCTATCGCCCGCAAGACCTCCTGGTGCGATTGAATTTGCAAATCTCTGCCTAAGTTGTTGAACCTGGTCGAAGTAAAAGTAAGGAGCTTGAAAAGCAATGTCTTTAGGTCCCATTTTTTATTTGGAAAATTATGTTGAACTTTTAAGTAAGAAAAATTTTGCAGGACAAGTTTCAAGTGGTTTTCAAAATACCTGCTCTCTGAATTGCTCTTCTTTTTCTTCAAAACTGGGCAATGCAGTGACTTCCACCTTTGTATTAAAAACAAAGCATTAAAATATTTACATAAATAAATATTGTGTAACAAAATTGAAAAGGCTCACATTAAAAAATTCACTGAGAGGAGTATCCTTGTGTGCATCTGGCTTAGGAACCGAGTTCCATATCTGATAAAATACGAGATAAATTAGAACTAGAAGAAGGAAGCAAACTAGTAAACAAATATGAATGGTTAAAAACCAGAAAAAAGAATGATGGAAGGTTGAAAAGAGAAGGGGATACAAGCACCTTTTGAATATCCTCCCTTAGAACTGGTTCTAGATGTTCAAGCGGAGTCTACATGAAAACAATGATGTGTCTGAGATTGGCTAAAGTAAATGGATCAAAGATTATATTGTAGTAGCTTCATAAACAGTGTAGTAAATATTTTTACAAGATGAAGAGACGGGAGAGGCAAACCCTGGTTTTATCACGTATAACAAATAATAGTGTTGTCTTCCGGGGACTGAACAAACGCATCATGACCTACATACCGAGTTGTCCAAATGTTACAAGTACATCAGGACTATATATTCATTTGTAAGTAAGGGTATAGCTGATAGAACAGAGAGGATACACCTTGGTACCTGAAATACTGTCTTTAAAAGCGGCTTATTAGCAGCTTGTTCCCGACCGATATCATGGCACCACCTATATTATAATACAAAGACAGTTTTTTGTGTGCAATACTAAAACCTTAACCTATAAGCCCTAGTTTCATAATATCAAGAGATTTGCTCAGCGTCATACAGTTTGATCAGAAGATGACTCACATGTTAATCAGAACTATATCCGAAATTGCAAGAGCAAATAACGCACTTTGCTTCTCGAATGCAGTATCATCCTAAAATGACGCAGAACACACATATCATCAGAAAATAAAGTATGCCCGCCAACCTTGCAGCAATATGTCTACTAAGGCTCATCCATACGATCTTGAAACATAAGTACTAATCAAGCATCTTATATCGATTTTTTTCATTGGAAATCATCCACGTTTATATTCGTTACTTGAAAGATAGGAAAGCCAGATGAGTTGAGAATGCAAATCGCTGTTGTAAACTAAATTATGCAAACTGTTCAGAGAAAATGCCATACCACAGGAGAAAAACGGTCCTAGTACTGAGAAACTTCTCCCATGCACATAACTGAGCCTGACGCCCTGACTGTATGTAATTTAGGTAACATCTCACAAAAGAAGAAAGGAAGCAGTCTTCTCTTAACATCGAGTGTCATTTCCTAAACATGTCCTGCTCCATATCTATATTTCAAGTTCTTCTGTCCAGGACACTAAACATCCACAGAAAGAAAAGTAAACTTTATGTAGTTTTATATATTACTATTCTTTAAGTCTAACTGACAGTGTATGGTGATTTTTATGCGAAACCGTATCATAGAAATAACTGTAGAAGCTCTCAAATGTTGCACTTTCCTACTAGAATGATTTTGCCAAAGCTATGAAACCTAGCACTAGTCAACTCCCAAAATCTTAACAAAGCTTAAATCTGGAAGCAGGCAGGGCGGTTGCATTAAGAGATATGCCTCTGCTCCCAAGGCCTGAAGGCCAGCTGACACATAGGTTCCCCCTGCTCAAGTGCTCAACCCTCCTAAGGTGCAGTAGTCGAACTTTTCTGTTTTAGGTTTTACTTTCGCTTCTTTGTTCAGTTTCTTTGCCTTGTATACCTTGTTGCTCTGCTATTTTGGAGGTATTCTTATAATACAATATGACACGCATTTAGATGTGTGTTCCGGAAGAAAAAACTAGGTTTTGTTAAATAAAATAATAAGAAACGCTCAATGTGTAAGTAAGCATACCTCTCCTCTTTCTCTTCCATCGGTACCTTCCAGATCCAACACAACTGTACAAGGTTCGATACCAACACAGTGTGCTATCCATATACCTTTGGTAGTTTGGCTCCTAACGACAGAAACATGCTATCAACATTTTTACCCAAAAAATAAATCAAAATCTAAGAGTGTATACTACATTTGAAACTTGCAGTTTCATGATGAGATAAAGGGGCAATGTAAGAAAGAGAACTATTTTCTCATTTATTTATTCAATAAGAATAAAGAATAAAAATCTAAGAGTGTATACTGCATTTGAAAACCTGCAGTTTCATGACAAGATAAGGGGGCAATGTAAGAAAGAGAACTATTTTCTCATTTATTTATTAAATAATAATAAACAAAATAAACAACAAAAATGCAAATATATGTAATCGTGTCTGGCAAACAAAAAAAATTATACCTCCCCCTGAATGCATCCATCTCCCTAAAATTAGTTCTGAAGAGTTGGTTCAACAAGGTACTCTTTCCTGCTCAAAACAAAAAGTATGATGGAAATAAATCCCAAGTAAATTCTAAGATATGTACTGCAATTTGTGGAAAAGGACAGAAAAAAATCCACAATACAGCAGCTTATATGTTTAAGATCAGAGTTAGGTGGTCAGCCAAATGATGAGGATAACATTTTGACAGTTCAATATCAGAGAAGACAAATAGATAACCTCCAGCAAAGAGTACATAGAATGCATATATCATTATTCATTCCTCACGATACTCATCTTTTTAATATGAAAATAGATGCTATACGAACACGATGCTTTACATTTACTTGAGATCTATCACTGGTGCCAACAAGTTCAGGGCTTCCGAAAAAGGAAATGATGAAACCCCTACTTGAAAATACACTCATGTCACACAGTTGACGCTGCAATCTACCCGAATTATGAAACCAATGCTGCACAGGGGCCAGGGCTCAGTACAAAAGGGAAAACCATGGTGGCTTACAAATATCAATAATGCTACACCTACGGACACATACTTACGGAATTGGCTTACGGATGCTACGTGCTTAACCGTGATTGCTGCGGAAAACCTGACTACTCCGAATTTTACTCGCGCGATTGGCCAGGGCGTCTCCACCTCAGTCCGTAAGGCTCACTTTGTAAAATTTGTCCGTAGATGTACTACTGAAGTAAACAATCGATCGTCCCCCAATCAGCCTTATGCTGTCAGTTTGAGTTCAGAATGTTATTATTACTGTTACTAATAAAATCAACTGAACCGCGTCATTTTACAGGCGGTGCGTCAATAATCCATCTGAAAACGACCAACCGCAGCGCACGCACGAAGCCACGAACTCCAGCATACGTCTCTATCTAACAACCGCATCAACCTAGCGGTTAACCTGATCGATCGACCAATGCCCAATACCAATATACAGAGCACGCAACAGATCGGCCGCAATGCAGTTACCGGAGCATTTGATCAAGCAGGTGGCATTCCAGCGCCGCGCGCGCACGCCATTCCCATCGATCGGGCGTGCGCGCCGCGCCTGGTACGTAACGCACGCACGTACCGCTGCTCTGGGGCCCCATGATGGAGACGACGGCGTAGGAGAGGCCACACTCGGCGACGCCCGCGGCCGCCATGAACCGCTCCGCCGAGTCGGCCGCGAACCCGCCCTCGCCGTCGATCAGCTGCGCCGCCTCCCCCGCCGCCGCCGCGCCCTCCTCCGCCGCCATCTCCGCTCGATCCGACGCACGCCGGCAGGCTTCGTGGGGAGGGGTGGACGGTGGCGATCGGTGGGTGACGCAGTCGGTCGGTTCGTCCGCCCCTAGCGCCGCGGCTCGCTCTCTCTCCGGCCTCTCTCAGGCTTTCGCGGAGCGCCAGTCGAGTGGCCTCCGCCGAGTCTTTTGCATTTATACCACGCCCACGGAATTGTTTCCTTTTCGCTCCCTGAGAGCTTATGGTATTTACCTTTGGACAGCACTGGGCGTCCGGGGGATAGAAATTTTTCATCCCCGGGTTCACGTGTCCCTTTTTTTTTTTTTTTTTGCCTAAAATCCCGCTTTTGCTCCTGTAGCAAAAAAAAGTCCCGCTTTTGCTCCCGTAGCAAAAAAAAACGTTTCACCCCAAAAAGAACAGACCTCGCCGGAGACTCGCCGGAGTTACTGTAGCAAATTTTTTTGCTACAGAAGCAAAAAGTCGATTTCGCCGGAGCCGTCGCCGGAGACTTTTGCTCGCCGGAGAGCAAAAAATTTATTCTAAAAAAGCAAAAAAATAACCTTATTGTAGCAAAAAATTATGCTATTAGAGCAAAAAATGGGACCTCGCCGGAGTTACGGTAGCAAAAAATTTGTACAAAAAAAGCAAACGAAAAAACCTATTGTAGCAAAAATTTGTACAATTTTTTTTAGCAAAACCTGCTAAAAAATTGGCATCTCCTCCGCCGCCGGTAGCACTGCGTCACCTCCGGCCGCTCGGAACATCCCATCCCGCCTCTGGTAGCACCGCAGGGAGCATCACCTCCGGCGGCGCGGCGCGGAGCTCAGTCTCCGGCGGCGCCGTCCATGGCAGGCGCGCAGGGGAGCGGGACGGCGCAGCCACGGCGAGCTGCGGCGGGTGGCGCAGAGCACCGTCTCCGGCGGCGCCGCGGCGAGCTGCGGTGGGGCGGCGCGGCCGTGGGGATGCGCGCGCGGACCTCCATCTCTGGCGGCGCCGCGGCAAGCTGCGGCGGGAGGCGCGGCCGTGGGGATGTGCGCGCGGAGCTCCGTCTCCGGCGGCGCCATCCATGCGGGCGCGCAGGGGAGCGGTCCCCCGCGGCGGCGAAGAGAAGGGGGACGCGGCGGAGGAGGACACAAGGCGGCGCACGGAACTCGCCGGAGAAAATGGAGTGCCCATGGCGGGATGGAGCTCGCCGGCGGATGAATCGGCCATGGCCCGGTGCGGACTGTTTGCGTTGGGATCGGGAGGAGATAAGCCTTGTGGTGGGGCCCTCGGGAACCGCTGCCTCCGCAGTATCGTACACCCACACATGGAAGGCCAGCGAGGCGGGGGATCGAAACGCGTGATCCCCCGCCTGATCACCAGCGTTTCCCTTTACCTTTTGCATGTTGCGCCTCGTTGCATGGGTTGCAGCTTTGCATACTCACTCAAGTACGCCTTTGTTATTACCTTGAGGACCCTCTTCAATTCAAACAATTTTTATAGAACTTTTGGACTGTTGGAATCAATATGAATTTGTTCTATACAAGTTGTTTGATTTGTACTTTGTAAGCTTAAACCCAATTCTAGCACATTACACTTCATGGAAAATTCAGGGCTACGGCCAAGTAGCTATCCTGATGGAGTTCGAGATTCATTGGGAGTGTGAAGATGCAGATTTTGCTGGCCAACGAGGTGATCCCCCGCTTGCATTCTGCTATGGATTCTAGGCAGCTCTCAGCTGAGGAGTGTGGACTCAGGAGGCTTTTAAAAAATAAGCTACTGGATTGGCTTCGCTGGAGCAATCAATCGCGTGCCAGAGGTCGCGGCAGCTTTGGCTGCAAGAGGGGGACGCATGCACATGCTTCTTCCATATGCATGTGAGTCATCGTCGCCGGAAGAACTTCGTGGATCACCTTCTGATGGAAGGTGCTAGAGTTACAGAGCATGCGGGCAAGGCTGAGGTGGTGGACGATTTCTATGGTGAGTTGTTGGGCTCGGACGTGGACCAACCCTTCTCTCTGGATCTTGACGTCCTGGGCCTTCCGTCGGATGACCTGCAACACTTAGAGGTCGGATTCTCAGTGGAGGAGGTTTAGGATGCTATCAAGGAGATGTCGTAGGATAAATGCTCTGAGCCGGATGGCTTCACCAACATATTCTTCATCTCGTGCTGGTCTGTGGTGAAAGATGGCGTCATGGCTGCCTTCGACTCGCTTGCGAGTCTCGATTTGTGTGGGTTTGGTGCGGTCAACCGGGCTCTTGTCTCGCTGCTGCCCAAGCGAAAGGGTGTGGAGGAGATTAAATATTTCAGACCTATCAGTTTCATTCATAGTTTCACGAAATTGGTTGCAAAAGTGTTGGCGAGGATATTGGTGAAAGTGCATTTTGATCTCTCATAGGTTTTGGAGTTGATAACAACACTATTAAGTATCTAACGTGCGTTTAAGTTATTTCAGGAAATATCTTTTCGACGCAAAAGGGAAGAGTGCTGAAAGACATTGCCACCAAAATTGACTCAGTCCCGCGGTAGTACTGGTGACTTCAGCGGTAGTACCGCTCTACCCAGCAAGCGGTAGTACTGCGCCAAGTACCGCCGGAAGTACCGCCAAAGTGTTTTTGGCTACTGCATCCAGCGGTACTTCAGCAGTACTGGTATAGTAGTACCGTTGTGACTTAGTCGATGAGCAGCAACGCCTCTCGTGGCAGTAGTACCGCTACCGCCAACCGTAGTACGCTCCTTCTAGGGCGCGGTAGTACCGCTGACAGTACCGGTCAAAGTACCGCCAGAGAGATTTTGCTCGTAGTAACCATCACAGTACTAGAGCGGTAGTGCCCTAGTACTACCGCCAGCCACTTTGATTTATTTCGAATAGGTGGCCAGCGGTAGTACCGGTGGGCACTAGCGGTAGTACCGCTGCTGGAAGTACCACGGTACTTCCGCGGTAGTACTGCCTGCATCCTGTAACTGGGACGCTGCAGTACCGCGCTGGTTACCATGTGGCGGTAGTACCGCTGGCACCAGCAGTAGTACCGCCAGGCACAAAAAGGGTCAAACGGCTAGATTTGGGGAGGGGGCTATAAATACCCCATCCCCTTCTTCTCCAAAGGGTTGCTCGAACCAGCATTGAAGACAAGCATTTATTGAGGCTCCAAAAGCTAGATCTCTCCCAATCCCTCCACCCAAACACGTTGATACTTGGAGGATTGAAGGAGAAGACCCCGATCTACATCTTCACCGAGCCGATCTTCATTTCCCCCTCATTCTGTAGAGGGATCTAGTCTAGGGTTGCCTTGTGGAAAACCTAGACTCCATTGCTACACTTGTTGGTGATTGTTGGGAGCCCCCAATTTGGTTGTGGGTGTGTGCCCCAAGATTGTTTGTAAAGGATTCGATTCCCGCCTCAAAGGGGATCAATATTGGAAGGTGGACTAGTCCTTTGTGGCGGGGTTCATCGAAGAATAGGGTGAGGCCTTTGTGGCATTGAGTAGGCCTTCGTGGCGAGCTCACACCCCTCCAACGAGACGTACTCCCTTAATAAGGAGGAACTCGGGAATACATCGTGTCTCCGTGTGCTTCATATCGGTTACCTCGTTTTCTTCCTCCTTTACTGGTGCTTGTATTGTGTTTGTGCTTGTTCTTGTCATATAGGTAAATTCACCATAGTTGCATTATCTAGAGAATTTACCTTTGTGTCAAGCCTAATCTTGAAGGAAAATTAAAATTGGTCGTAGCACCTATCCACCCCCCCCTCTAGGTGCCCATACATTACTTTCAATTGGTATCAGAGCCTCGGCTCTTTTATCGGGCTTACCCGGCTAAGAGTTAAGTATGGTTGATGAGACGGAGACAGCCGGTTCCGCGGTGCATGTCTCTATGGATGATCTCAATGAGTTGAAAAATTCATTGACCTCATCCATGGAGAACAAAATCGATGAATTGCGACAACTCATGTTGCAATTCATGAAACCCAAGGAATCGGAGGTCTCTACTTCACCTCCTCCGGACAAAGTCCCGGAGGGCGCCGAGAAAGGGGATAATGGTGATCCATCTAAAGATGCTTCCGCTAAGAACTCCACCGATAAGGGTACGGAAGGAGATGGAGAATATCACTCCGTCAAAGGACATTATTCTCCCGATCCTTCCTTCCCACATCCTCATATAATCCCTAGGGGAGATCCACCTAAAATTGATGCACATTCTTTTCGTGAATGGCAATATTACATGGAAAATCACTTGAACTCTTCTTGTATAGAACTTTGGAGGGTCACTCGTGATGGATACAAGCCTCATGACCCCAAGAACTTGACAAGAAGAGAAGTCGTAGATTGTCAACTCAACTACACCGCCTTGTCTATTCTTCAACAAGCCGTGGGTCCTAACCACATGCCTCGTCTTCAACAATATTCCACTGCCAAGGAAACATGGGAACATCTTGTCGTCATTTTTGTGGGAAATGAAAGCATGCAAAGGAATAGGTATGATGCCTTGAGCAATGAGGCCAAAGGGTTCTATATGCATGATGGGGAGAGCCATGAAGACATGTACCGAAGGCTCAAGACTCTTGCCACCGCATTCCACAATGTTGGTGCCAAGTACATTGATGATGCTTGGATCAAGAGGAAGTACATGATTGTTCTCATGACATTTGAGCCCGCGGACTTGAAGACCATTCAAGGAAGACATGACTTTGCTTCGTTGACCTCAACTCAAGTTATGCAAGAGGTGTGCTCCTATCAAGTACAAACCAAGAATTCTCTTAACAACCGTGCTAGGGCCATAGGAATGCACAAAGGGGCATCGGTTGATTTGAAGGCCAAGGTTGTGTCAAGGGAGCTTGAGTATGAAGAAGAATGCCATGAGGACTTGGCTACATTGGAGGATCAAGAATATGATCGCGTGCTCAAAGATAGCATTGCTCTTACCGTGCAAAAGTTTTGGAAGAATCCCCCCAAGGCCAAGGCATATGTTGAGGGGAAGACCAAGTCTCGCTATGGCAATGATGGGACTCAAAGAGTGAGGTCTTACTTCAATAGTCAAGATAAGCACCATTTCATTGCGGAGTGTCCCTAGGAAAATAGAGAAATCCATGGTGGCAAGCTCATTCGCAAGGACAAGTACAAGGTTGCTTACAAGAAACCTCACTTCAAGAAGAAACCTTTCAACAAGAAGTCCCCCACCAAGTTTGTGCTAGTAACTCAAGAGGAGTATGATTCCGGAAGTGATGAAGAAGAAGAAACCACAAGTGAAGTGGTCGCTCTTGTTATTGCTTCAACTCCATCATCTTCATCTCTTTTTGAATCCCCCAATGAGAATCATACTCACCCAAATGCCAAGTGCTTTATGGCTAAGGCCTCGGAGGTATCACCTTTTCCCAACTCTAAGACCCCAAGTGAACTAGAAAATCATGCTAGTCTTAGAGTGGAAGATGAAATTCTCTCTTTGGAACGATTTATGTCTAACATGCAAGGGGAGACCAAGAATTACTTTGATAATCTCATGAGCCAATTGGGAGAGGCCCATGAAGCTCTTGAGAAGAAAGGTGAGATTGAAAAAAGTGATGCGGATGAGATAGAATCTCTCTCCATGACTCTTGAGGAAGAGCATGATGGTAGAGCTTCTCTTGAGGAGGAACTTGAATCTATTGAAGAGTAACACAATGAACTTGTTTCTAATATCACTAAGGAACATGACCTTGCAATTGCTAAATATAAAAAGGCTAAAAAGGATAAGGGGTAGTTTGGTGTTGGTCATGGTAAACTAACCAAGGAGTTTGAAAAGCTAACCAAGCTCACAAGGCCTTGGGGAGTCAACACTCTTCCCTCAGAGAGTAGCATGAACAACTTCAAACTCAACTTAATCAACTTAACAACCCTAGCACCTCTACTTCTTCTTGTGGTCATGCAAATATTATTGAGGAAAATGCTAGGTTGAAGGATGAGCTAACAAGGCTCAAGGACAAGAGCCCTCAAGTTGAGAAGGTTGTGGCCTCTAACCCACAAGTGGTTTCCCCTAGCTCAGATGTGGTTGTTGCTAGACCACAAATGAGTGCTCCAAGGAAACAAGTGGGCAAGCAAGGTCTTGGCTATGTTGCCAATAAGAAGAACAAGAATAAGGCCAACAATGGTGCTTCGGGTGGTATTGTCATTAGGGACAACACTACTCGTAGCACTCCCGCACAAGGTAACAATGTTGCTTCAAGTGGTGGTGTCATGAGGGACAACACTACTCGTAGCATCTCCGCGGGGACTAACAATCCACACCATTTTTTATATGTTGATTATTATGGTGTTGTGCAAGCTAAATATGTTGGTCCTATTGAGGGTTACATTGACTATACCATTTGGGTTCCAAAAACCCTTGTTGCTAACTTGAAGGGACCCTCCTCGGGTCTTAACTCTAGTCAATGATCTCTTGCAGGACTATGCTTCTGGTGGGTCTAAATGGATAATCGATAGTGGATGCACTAGTAATATGACCGGAAGCAAAGAACTTGTGATGGCGTTGCTCCCAAATGATATTAATGCAACCGTCACTTATGGAGACACGTCCTCGTCTAAGGTATCGGGGTTTGGCAAGGTTGTGATTGCTCCTGATATTACTATCGTGGGCGTCATGCTTGTTGAATCCCTTGGTTTCAGTTTACTTTCGGTTCGTTCTCTTGGGAAGATGGTTTTCTCCATCTTCTTTGATGAAAACATTGTGGTCCTTTTGAGGAGCAAGACTCTTGACGTCGCATACGTGGGACACGTTCAAAATGAGTTGTTCGTGGTGGACTTTTCGAAATCTACCAACTCTCAATCAATGTGTCTTTTCGGAAAGGCGGACATGGGGTGGTTGTGGCATTGCCGCTTATCCCATGTCAACATGAGAACTTTGCAAAGTCTTCACAAAGGTGACCTTATCCTCGGACTAAAAGAAAATGTTTCCTTTTCCAAAGATCGTGTTTGTATGTCGTGTGTTGAAGGAAAGATGCATGATGCCGCCCACAAGGCCAAGACTATTATCTCATCAAAGAGTATCTTTGAGCTTCTCCATGTTGATCTCTTTGGTGTCGTGCCCGAGGCAACAAATATTGCTTGGTGATTGTCAATGACTATTCAAGATACACTTGAGTCTATTTCTTCAAGTGCAAGAGTGAGACCCAACAAACTATCATCGACTTCACCAACCAAGTGCAACGTCAACATAGTGTCCAAATCATGGCCATTAGGAGTGATAATGGCTCCGAGTTCAAGAACTACTCTTTGAATGAATTCCTTAGTGATGAGGGTATTCGTCAACAATATTCTGCCACCTACACCCCTCAACAAAATGGTGTAGCCGAGCGGAAGAATAGAACTCTATTGGATATGGCAAGGACAATGTTGGCGGATTATTCTTCTCCCCAATATCTATGGGCGGAGGCTATTTCTACCGCATGTCACTCCTCCAACCGCCTCTACATCCGCAAGGGCTTGGACAAGACTCCATATGAGATCCTCACCGGCAACAAATCAACCATCTCCTACTTCCGTGTATTCGGTTGTAAGTGCTTCTATTTGATCAAGGGTGTTAGGTTGTCTAATTTTCAATCCAAAACTATTGAGGGTATATTTGTTGGTTATGGTGCCGAATCCCACACTTATAGAGTCTTTTACAAGCCTCATGGATTGTCATAGAATCTTGTAGTGTGGTTTTCGAGGAAAATGATGGCTCCCAAGTGGCGCAATTTAATGTTTCTAATGTAGATGTTGAAATGCCTCAAGAAGCCATAGGAAGGATGGGTGTGGGATTTTTCCGCCCCATTGAGGGACACCTTATGGCGACTCGAGAAGGACTATGCTCTACTAAAGTGGAGCCCTCCTCTACAATAGAAGAACAAGCCAAGGAGCCAAGTGATGCACCTAACCAAGAACATGTTGAAGACCCTCCTCTCATTGACCAAGTTACTACGCAAGATGCAACCACTCCTATCATTCATGCTAGTCAAGGTCAAGGCCAAGATCAACCATCCTCATCCTCATCTCCTCAAGTTGAAGCTAACGTTGAAGAAGTTGTTGATGATGGTGATGATGATGATCAAGGCCAAGTTGGTCAATACGGGGACCCAAATGATCAAGATGATCAAGTGATTCCTCCTCACAATAATGACGAGATCGAATCCCGTCGTGCTAGAAGGATAAGAAGATCTTTGAGAAAAATTGATGCTCAAGACAACAAAGTGTTGGAAGATGTTCAAGCTCAAAGATCCACAAGAAGGCAATTGGCACATTTTAGTGAGCATCAAGCTCACATATCTATGGTGGAAACAAAGAAAGTGTTTGAAGCTCTTGAGGACTCCGATTGGGTTCAAGCTATGCATGATGAGCTCAATAACTTTGAGGTCAATAAAGTTGGAATCTAGTTGAGAATCCCTAAGATTGCCACAATGTTATTGGCACTAAGTGGATATTCAAGAACAACCAAGATTAGCATGGAATTGTCATAAGCAACAAGGCAAGATTGGTGCCTCAAGGCTACACTAAAGTGGAAGGCATTGACTTTGATGAGACCTATTCTCCCGTGGCTTGCCTTGAGTCCATCCGTATCCTCCTTGCATGTGCATCTTCGCATAATTTCAAGTTGCAACAAATGGATGTCAAAAGTGCTTTCTTGAATGGTCCACTAAAAGAGGAGGTATATGTTAAGCAACCTCCGGGGTTCGAGAACCTCAACTTTTCTAACCATGTCTACAAACTTGATAAGGCGCTCTATGGACTTAAAAAAGCACCACGTGTGTGGTATGAGCACCTTAGAGAGTTGTTGGAAGACCGTGGTTTTGAAGTTGGGAAGATCGACCCCACCCTTTTCACAAAGAGGGTAAAGGGAGAGTTTTTCATATGCCAACTCTATGTGGACGATATTATCTTTGGCTCAACTAACCAAGCTTTTAATAATGAGTTCTCAAAGCTTATGACTGACAGGTTTGAGATGTCCATGATGGGAGAGCTTAAATTCTTCCTTGGCTTTGAGATCAAGCAATTGGCTCGTGGGGCCTTCATTTCTCAAGCCAAGTACACCCAAGACATGCTCAAGAGGTTTAACTTCCAAGGTGAAAAGATGAAGCCATCTCCTATGCAAGTCAAATGTCACCTCAAGCGCAATCCGGATGGTAAAGATGTCGACCAAAAGTTGTATCGTTCTATGATTGGTTCTTTGCTTTACCTTTGTGCATCTAGGCCCGATATCATTTTGAGTGTAGGTGTGTGTGCAAGGTATCAAGCGGCTCCTAAGGAAAGCCACTTAGTGGCGGTCCATAGGAACTTTCGGTATTTGGTTGATACCTCTAAGTTTGGTTTGTGGTACCCAAAGGGGGCACAATTTTATCTCAAGGGCTACACGGACTCGGATTGGGACGGTGATCAATATGATAGGAAGTCTACTTCCGGGGCTTTCCAATTTCTTGGTAGGTCCTTGGTGAGTTGGTCTTCCAAGAAGCAAAATTTTATATCTCTCTCCACCGCCGAAGCCGAGTATGTGGCGATCGCTAGTGCTTGCACCCAATTGCTATGGATGAGAAAAACCCTCAAAGAGTATGATGATCACTTGGAGAAAGTGTCTCTCATGTGTGACAATGAAAGTGCCATCAAGATCGCCTAGAACCACGTGCAACACACAAGGACGAAGCATATTGAGATTCGTCATTATTTCATCTGGGATCATGTGGCAAGAGGTGATATTGAGCTAGCATATGTCCCCACCAAGGATAATCTCGCGGACATCTTCACGAAGCCTCTCGATGATGAAAGATTCATGTTCTTTATGAATGAGCTAAATATCATTGATTCTAGGAGTTTGACTTGAAGATCTTGCACACACCCCTATAGTTGTGACGTGTTTGGGTTTAGGTGTAGGCATCGACATAGGGGGAGTGTTATCCTAAGGGTTCTCCCTCCCCCTATTATGCCCAAAGCAAAAATTCATTGTTATCTCTCTCTTTCTAATGCTGAATTGTGAGCTTCAATGTCGAGTGTTGGCCATGCACCCAATATATATCTTCGTGGTGTCATACCATAATCTCTTACATGGAGGCTTAGGCCACCGACCTCTTCTCTTCAAGAGTTGGTTGTTGTTGGTTATTATTTGGATTTTATTTTACTTCTTTTTTAGTCCTTGTTGTCGTTTGGGAAACACACTCTCTCTTTTCCTTATTCGAGTTTTGTTTTCCTTGTGAAATCTTGAGTGTGTAGTACCATCTCTTTGAGCTCTTAATCCAAGCCTCATGTTTTCTCCCTTAGACAAATTCTGCTCCGAAAAATTTAATCTCTTTGATCTCTTGGCGGAAGGAAGAAACTGGCTAGCGGTACTACGGCTAGTTGCAGCGGTACTACCGCTGTAACTGACAGTAGCACCCAGCGCACGGTACTACCGGGCGTCGTGCACGGTACTACCGCTACAGGAGTTTGTGCTCTGCACAAACCCCAGGAGCGGTACTACCGCCACGGTACCGGCAACACCAGGTGGGCGATACTACCACTGAGCATAGCGGTACTACCGCAGCGGTAAAAATCCATGGCGTTAAATACGGATCTGGGAGAGGGAGTTACCCTTTTTACCTCCTCTATCCCTCATTCTTCCCTCACACCGGATCTAGCCGCCGCCACTTCATCCATCCGCCGGGGAGGGTTCTGTCCGGCAATAGAGTGCTCCTCTCACGCCGGAGGAAGCCCGGGGATCACCTCCAACCTCTTCTCCACGAGGATAAGCTCCGGTAACCCATCCAATCTCTCTCCCTCGAGTTGATCTTGCGAGATGAAATTGCTTAGGGTTCTAGAGATCTCCTAGTCTAGAAGTGGTTAGATGTGTTTCCTAGTTGAGTAGATTCCCTAAGAATTATTGGTTCGTGTGTTCTCATTTGGAATCGATGGTTCCTTTGGGTGACATGGCAGATCTGCCAGCAGCGGTACTACCGCTATGGCTGGGACTGCTGGAAACAGCGGTACTACCATGGCCCCTAGCGGTACTACTGCTTCCTGGAATTTTTGCACTTCTAATTTTCTTTGTGAATCTCCTCGTAAGATCATTTTGATTGAAGTTACCTTACCTCATTGCTATCCCCCATGCTATCTTAGGTGCATGTGCTAGTGGTTCTAAGGGTGGAGGTCGCAAGCGTGCGGCTAAGAGGACTCGGAAGAACCCCGAGGAAGATGAGACTCCAGAGGTGATGCCGTAGGGCAATTTGACTAGGAGGCAGAGGTCTGTAATGATGAAATCTCGGGCTGCCAGGGACAAGCCAGTTGTGCACATGCCTGATGATCAGTTTCGTAGAGAGAGGAGAACCAACCCATACACCAAGCCAAGGGATCCAAGGGCTAATGAGTGCTTCTGGACTCGCTTCCAGGAGCGTATCTTTTATGAGGAGTACCCGTAGAATAGGAACAAAGTGGTCACTCAATTATCCATCAATGTTCCTTTCATGAGATCCAAGATGGATTACTTTGGTGAGGCTCTGGAGGTCTGTGAGGATTTTGGTCTTCTGGATTTCATTGAGATCAACGAAGACTATGATGAGCATCTCGTGGGCCAATTCTATGTCATGCTCTATTTCCATAATAATGAGAGGAGGATCACCTGGATGACCAAGTATCAGAAGTTTTCTTCCTCTTGGGTTGAGTTTGCTACTTTGTTGGGTCCGCAAGACTTTGGTGAGGTGCCTGATGTTGCTTTCTCCTCTACCTTCTTTCGGGTTACCTACCCGGAGAGGACTATGGCTCCTACTGAGATGTATGATCTGTATATTCCGGGTCATTCTATGGTTGGACTTTCCAAGAATCTTCTGCCAGTTTATGATATCATCCACCGGATCTTCAGGAACACTCTTGCTCCTCGAGTTGGGAACTTTGATCAGATCCACGGCTCTCTCATTGACTTGATGGTCCATACTCATAGGCACCATGGTGATGGTCTCAGGCTCGACATCATGGATATCATATGGAATGAAATGTATAATTCTGTGATGAGGAGGAGAGTTCTAGTCTTTGCTGCTCTAGTGTTCAAGCTTATTGCTGCTACTTGGCGCGGTGCTAGGCTCCCTAATGCTCTCTTGGATAATGACCAAAAGCTCACTACTCACCGTGTCAAGGAGCTTCGGGTCAAGAAGCATGCCTCTCCTCTACTTGGTCCTGAGGACCTTGGTCCAGACACTGATGGTTCTAGTGATTCTGACTTTGAGATGGAGGGTAGAGCTTAGAAGAGTGGCTTTCGCAAGTGGATGACTGAGACTCTGAAGAAGGGTTCTGTCGTCAGATTGACATGGAGAACAAGGCTTATCTTGCTCATGTGCGTAGCAAGAAGGAACGTGAGCTATCTCGTGATAGATTTGCCCATCTTGGGGTGCGTTTTTGTCCCAGTTCTGAGGATAGGATCACCTCCTCCAAGGAGTGGAAGTCAAAGCATGGTGGAACTTGGGTGGATCCGGGCCTTCTTGATGATGCTACCACTTCTCATGAGCCTTGGACTCGTGGTGATACTGGAGATGAGATGGAAGATGTCAACTCGGAGGACGAGGGTGTCTTGGAAGCCCAGCAAGTGCCTCTAGCCCCAACGAGTGACCTCCAGGGACGTTAGCATCGCCTCTTCCCTTTTTGGTGTCTTTATGCTAAAGGGGGAAAGAGTTCTATTTAGGGTCGTTTTATCGTTTGCTTGGGGTTGTTGTCAAACTTTGGTGTTGATGTTCTTGTGGTGTGTCTCGTACTTGTGCTATTTGTGTTGAATCGTTTATGTTGTTGGTTTATGGATTTTATCGTTTTATCTATTGTGGCAAGTATTCCTATTGTTATATCTTTTATCCATCTAGGTCTCTAAAAGATATGGGGGCACACATTCTAAAGAGAACAAAAGTTTTCCTCAATAGCAAACACTCTTGACGTATCACTTGCTTCTCTCAAGAAGTGCTCCACCTAAATTTTTAGACCTCTCTTAGTGGTGTTGTCATCAATCTCCAAAAAGGGGGAGATTGAAAGTGCATTTTGAATTTTGATCTCTCATAGGTTTTGGAGTTGATAACAACACTATTAAGTATCTAACCGTGCGTTTAAGTTATTTCAGAAAATATCTTTTTGACGCAACAGGGAAGAGTGTTGAAAGACATTGGCACCAAAATTGACTCAGTCCAGTGGTAGTACCGGTGACTTCAGCGATAGTACCGCTCTGCCCAGCAAGCGGTAGTACCGCGCCAAGTACCACCAAAGTGTTTTTGGCTACTGCATCCAGCGGTACTGGTAGAGTAGTACCGTTGTAACTTAGTCGATGAGGAGCAACGCCTCTTGTGGCGGTAGTACCACTACCGCCAGGGTAGTACTGCTCCTTCCAGGGCGCGGTAGAACCGCTGACAGTACCGGTCAAAGTACCGCCAGAGAGATTTTGCTCGCAGTAACCATCACGGTACTAGAGCGGTAGTGCCCTAGTACTACCGCCATCCACTTCGATTTATTTCGAATAGGTGGACAAAAGTAGTACCGGTGGGAACTAGTGGTAGTACCGCTGCTGGAAGTACTGTGGTACTTCCGCAGGAGTACTGCCTGCATCGTCTAACTTGGACGCTACAGTACCGCGCTGGTTACCAGGTCGCGGTAGTACCGCTGGCACCAGCGGTAGTACCGCCAGACACGAAAAGGGTCAAACGGCTAGATTTGGGGAGGGGGCTATAAATACCCCATCCCCTTCTTCTCCAAAGGGTTGCTCGAACCAACATTGAAGACAAGCATTTATTGAGCCTCCAAAAACTAGATTTCTCCCAATCCATCCACCCAAACTCGTGGAGGATTGAAGGAGAAGACCTCGATCTACATCTTCACCAAGCCGGTCTTCATTTCCCCCTCATTCTCTAGAGGGATCTAGTCTAGGGTTTACTTGTGGAAAACCTAGACTCCGTTGCTACACTTGTTGGTGATTGGTGATTGTTGGGATCCCCCAATTAGGTTGTGGGTGTTTGCCCCAAACTTGTTGTAAAGGATTCGATTCCCTCCTCAAAGGGGATCAATAGTGGAAGGTGGACTAGGCCTTTGTGGAGGGGCTCATCGGAGAATAGGGTGAGGCGTTTGTGGCGTTGAGTAGGCCTTCGTGGCAAGCTCACACCCCTCCAACGAGACGTACTCACTTAACAAGGAGGAACTCGGGAATACACCGTGTCTCCGTATGCTTCATATCGGTTACCTCCTTCCCTTCCTCCTTTACTCGTGCTTGTATTGTGTTTGTGTTTGTTCTTGTCATATAGATAAATTCACCATAGCTGCATTATCTAGAGAATTTACCTTTGTGTCAAGCCTAATCTTGAAGAAAAATTAAAATTGGTCGTAGCACCTATTCACCCCCCCTCTAGGTGCCCATACATTACTTTCAATTGGCCCCGTCCCTCCCGGGCTAGTGGGTGGACATCAGAGTGCCTTCGTGTGAAGAGGTGTATTCACGACAATTTCATGACAGTGCAGGGTACGGCCCGTAATTGCACAGCTCCTTGACACCGACAATTCTGCTAAAGCTTGACATCACCAAAGCGTTCGACACGATGGACTGGGCTTTCCTTGTTGAAGTTCTGAGGAAATTCGGCTTTGCCGATCGCATGAATCTGCGCTCTGTTATCTTCGGCATCCACGCGCATCCTTATGAACGGGATGTCAGGTTGCCGCATTTTTAACAGACATGGACTAAGGAGACCCGCTCTCGCCGTAGCTATTTATCCTAGTTATGGAAGTGTTTCATCACCTGGTGGAGTTCGCCGCTAGGCGGGGGTTCCTGTCCCCCTGGCGAGCAACAGATTGCGGAACAAGACTTCGATCTACGCCGATGACGTGGTCTCCTTCCTGAAACCCACAACACTGGATCTGTGAACTTTCGCTTCTCTCATTGAAGACTTTTGGACCGTGTTGGGTCTCCGAACAAATTTGGACAGGTGCTCGGCACATATGATTAGATGTGATACCGCAGTGGAGGACTTCGTCGCCCAGGAGCTTGGAGGCCCGATACACACCTATTCGTTCCGATACTTGGGTTTTCTGTTGTCGCTACGGAAGCGACAGCGGCCCAGTTGGAGTACTTAGTGCACAATGTGGCTGGTCGGCTACATGGGAGGAGTGCCAACTTGATGAATAGAGGGGGTAGGCTGGAGCTTGCTAAAATGACGCTCGCAACTATCTCAGTCTTTGCGATGATGTACCTGGATGTTCCTGTGAAGACTATCAAAGCGATGGAGAAGATTCTCAGGTGGTTTTTGTGGAAAGGAATGAAGGAAGCCCTAGGTGGGCACTGCCTTGTGGCGTGGAACACGGTATGCATGCCCAAAATCCTGGGTGGGCTTGGCATCCCAAATCTTAGACTGATGAACATGGCTCTAAGGACCAGATGGCTATGGTTAGAGATGGTTGACACGGGGAAGCCTTGGAGGGAATTCAACCTTCAGATTCCCTTAGAGGTTAGGCAACTCTTCGAGGCTGTCACGACGTCAGTTCTAGGGCACGGGAGAGACACGTTCTTTTGGACGGACAGATGGCTCCCAGAGGGGAGGATAAAAGACCTAGCCTCACACCTTTTCGCCAAGGTGCCTAAGGAGGCGAAGAGATCCCTGCGGGTTCGTGAGGGTGTCTTAGGTGGATGGCTTCGAGGCGTTTCCTCGGAGCTTGGAGCGGCGGCGCTCGGAGAGCTCCTTGAGATGTCTAGGCCCATTACTGCAATCAACCTTGTGGAAGGGTCAGATGACTCCTTTAGGTGCAACTAGGAGCGAGATCACTCCTTCTCAGCACGCTCTGTGTACCTGGCGTTGTTTGCTGGCGCCACTGATTTTGGTGGCGCGAAGCAGATCTAGAGGTCTCGTGCTCCCGCGCGTTGCAACTTTTTTATTTGGTTGGCTTTGCGGAACCGCAGCTGGACGGAGGACCGCCTTGAGAAGCATGGTCTTCCAAGACCGTTAGCTTTCCCCTTCTGCGATCAACATGAAGAAGACATTTACTATCTCCTTTTGGGATGCATGTTGGTGAGAGAGGTGTGGACAGATTTCCTACGGCATTGGGGTCTGATGGAGGGATAATAACCCGGTAGGCCAACTCCAAGGTGTAATCCGGCCCAAAGGACGCTGTGCAAGATCCGGCTAAGGATAAAAGAACTTCTAGAAGGCCCAAGATTGTAGGCCTCATAACCCGGATTGTGGGTTACGGTAAGGAAAGTTAGGGTTTTATGCGCCGTGTCCGGGTAGGATTCAGGGTGCGCTTTGGAGGGCAAGCCAGGGGGTTCGGGTGCTTTATAAACCGGCCCCTAAGTTAGGTTAAGAGATATACATAAGAGTTCTAGCAATATCGCTTGATATCGAGCATCTAGTGTAACCCGAGAATTGAGTTAGTATATCTAGATCGGAGACTCGGCGACTTGATTGCCGGCTACCAGATCGAATACCATCATGTTTTCCTCTGAGCTAAACCCTCTCCCAAACGCCTGTGTCGTCTTGCCCCAAGATCAGTTACCCCCGGTAACGTCTGCCGTGATTATCCCACGACAGGGTCGGAATGACCGGATTCCCAACCACGGAGACCTCCTGGTGGAGTGGCTACCTGCCAAATCAGTGGGGTAGGGTTTGGCCCGTGAGGGATGGACCACTTTGGGGCTCATCCTATGGAGCATCTGGAAGCACCAGAATGATATCGTCTTCGAGGGAGGGCGGCCTGAATCGGCGACCGTGATTCACAACATAGTGGTGGAGGCCGAGCGGTGGAGGGCGTCTAACCGATATGTCTTTTTTTATGACGTATCCTTGAAAACTTTATGGAAAATTTGCATCCACCGGGAAATATCTTGTGATGCAATCAAACAAATCTAAATTCCATAGTACTCGAATGTGCATGAAGAAGAGAAGGCTTTATAATCTTCTTGGCTTCAAAACTGATCATGATGGCGCAGATCGGTTTGATTACCTGGAATAGGAGTAGGGTGAATACTTTATGGACTCAATAGTTTGACCCATTGGGGGTCACAAAGTAGGGAGATCGGTGAACATGTATGGTCTAGTGGCCTATGACTATAAGGCTGCTTTATTTGGTGTACTAAGGGACAAATATTGCATTCATGTTATTGGATGATTATTGGAGGTAACTTTAACCTCATCCATTTTGAGAGTGAAAAGTCGAATAGGAATCCCCACCATCACTAAATGCACGAATTCAACACAACGATCGATTTTCTACAGCTCCAAGAACCGATAGGTTAGGAGGCAGATATACTTGGACGAACAAGCAACTCTCTTCAGCAATGGAGGTTGAAAGTGCATTTATTTTTCCCTAAGGTTTTGTGTGTCAGTTAACAATACTAATGATATTTTTTTATCAAGGTGTTATGTGTGCAGGTGGTTATTGTCTCACCAACATCGAACACCAAAAAGAAGGTGAAGATAGATCGGCTAATTTTGGCACCGTGTCCAACTGAATTTTTTAGGGTCAACCGAAAATTCCGGTTGAGGAGTTTTCCCTTCGATTTGGGTACTGGAGTCAACCGGATTATTTGACCGGAATTTTCAGAGTCAACCGGAATTTCTGCTTGGAGCTGATTTTTCGCATTGGAGTCTACCGGATTATTTGACCAGATTATTTGAAGCCAATCGAAATATCCGGTTTTGGTCAACGTCTGCCCGTTTTCAGATCTGGAGGAGAAGCAAACCGGAATATCTGGTTCAAGTCTGAACCGGAAATTCTGGTCCAGGATTCCTGCTCAAACGACCACATTTTCGGAGGGGGTATAAATACCCCTTCCTCTTCTCCAAGTGAGCCAGTTCGTCCAAGCCATTAATGTGTATTTATTGAGCTCACCAAATCTTAGATCTCTCCCAATCCCTCCACCCAAACTCGTGGATCTTTGGAGAATTGAAGGAGAAGACCCCGATCTACGTCTTCACCAACCGATTTGCATTTCCCCTCTCATTTGCTTGAGGGATTCGTGCCTAGGGGTTCCTTGTGGAAAACCTAGCCTCCATTTCTACTCTCTTGGTGATTGTTGGTGTTTCTTGGGAGACCCCAATTTGGTTGGGGGTGTGTTCCTCAAGCTTGTTGTAAAGGACTCAATTCCCGCCTCAAAGGGGGCCAATAGTGGAAGGTGAACTAGGCCTTTGTGGCGTTGTTCATCGGAGAATAAGGTGAGGCCTTTGTGGCATTGAGTAAGCCATCATGGATAAACTCACACCCCTCCAACGATACGTACTCCCTTAACAAGGAGGAACTCGGGAATACGTCGTGGCTCCGCGTGCTTCCTTTATTGGTTACCTCATTCCCTCTCTTTACTTTGTGCTTGTATTGTAGTTATTGTTGTTCTCGTCATATAGGTAAATTCACCTTAGTTGCATTATCTAGAGAATTTACCTTTGTGTCAAGCCTTAATTGGAACCTATTCACCCCCCTCTAGGTGCCCATACTATCCGTTCAATTGGTATCAAAGCCTCGTCTCTTATTTTGGGCTTAATCGCCTAAGAGTTTTAGTATGGCCGATGATACTGTAGTCACCGATTCTGCGGCACAATTCACTACGGATGATCTCAAGGAATTGCAAAATTCCTTGACCTCATCCATGGATGTCAAAATTGACGAGTTGCGAACTATCTTGTATTCTTGTTGCAATTCATGAAAGCCAAGGAACCAGAGACTTCCAGTTCATTTCCTATGGACGAAATTCCGGGGGGTGCTAAAGATGGGGGTAATGGTGTAAAACCTAAAAGTGACCCCCCCTAGGAACACAATTTCTATGGGTACAGAAGAGAAGGGAGATTACCACTCTATCGAAGGACACTACTCTCCCTATCCTCCCGTCCCACATCCTCATATAATCCCTAGAGGTGATCCTCCTAAAATTGATGCACATACATTTGATCAATGACCATATTATATGACTACTCACTTGAACTCTTCTTGTATTGAACTTTGAAGGGTCACTCGATATGGATACAAGCCTCATGACTCCAAGAACTTGACAATAAGAGAAGTCGTAGATTGTCAAGTCAACTACACCTCCTTGTCCATGATTCAACAAGCCGTGGGTCCAAACCACATGCATCATATTCGACAATATATCACCTCCAAAGAAACTTGGGATGCTATTGTTGTAATTTTTGTGGGGAATGAAAGGATAGAATATGTATGATACCTTTAGCAACGAGGCCGAAGGATCCTATATGCATGATGGTGAGAACCATGAATACATGTACCGGAGGCTCAAGACTCTTGCCACCGCTTTCAATGGTGTACGTGCCACTCATATTGATGATGCTTGGATCAAGAGGAAGTACGTGAGTGCTCTCATGCCTTTTGAGCCCACGGACTTGAAGAGTCTTCAAGGAATACATGACTATGCATCTTTGACCTCAACCCAAGTGATGCAAGAGATGTGCTCTTTCCAAGTGCAAAAATAGAATAATGCTCTTGACAATCGTGCTCGTGCTATGGGTATGCACAAAGGAGCCTCCGTTGCTTTGAAGGCCAAGGTTGTGTCAAGGGAGTTCGATCATCATGAAGTTTGCATTCAGGACTTGGCCCCTTTGAAGGATCAAGAATATGATTCCGTGCTTAACGATGTCATTTCTCTTCCCGTGCAAAAGTTTTGGAAGAATCCTCCCAAGGCCAAGGCACATGTTGAATACAAGACCAAATAAAGCTATGGCAAGGAAAGGACTCAAAAAGTTAGAGCTTGCTTCAGTTGTCAAGAAAAGCATCATTTCATTATGAAGTGCCCTTATGAAAATAGAGAACATCATGGAGGGGAACTTATTCACAAGGAAAAGTCAAAGGTTGCTTACAAGAAACCTCATTTCAAGAAGAAACCTTTCAACAAGAAGGCTCCTACAAAGTTTGTGCTAGTGACTCAAGAAGAGTATGATTCCTGTGATGATGAAGTAGAAGAATCCACAAGTGAAGTTCCCTCTCTTGCTATTGCATCAACATAATAATCTTCGTCTCTCTTTGAATCCCCCAATTAGAATATTCCCCAATCTTCCGCCAAGTGCTTCATGGCTAAGGCCTCGGAGGTATCATCTTCTATCATCTCTAAGACTCCAAATGAAATGAATGGCATTGCTAGTCTTAGTGTAGAAGATGAAATTGCCTCTTTGGAACGTTTTATGTCTAACTTGCAAGGTGAGACCAAGAGGTACTTTGACCTCCTGATGAGCCAATTGGGAGAGGCCCATGAGGCTTTTTACAATAAAGGTGATATTGAAAGGAGGAATGCCGATGAAAAGGAATCCCTCTCTATGACTCTTGAGGAAGAGCATGAGGGTCGAGTCTCTCTTGAGGAGGAACTTGAATCTATTGAAGAGTCACATAATGAATTAATTTCTAGCATTACTAAAGTATATGACCTTGATATTACTAAATATATAAAGGCTAAAAATGATAAGGTTGAGTTTGGGGTTGGTCATGATAAACTAACCGAGGAGTTTGAGAAGCTCACCAAGGCTCGCAAGGCCTTAGAGAGTGAACACTCTACCCTCAAAGAGTCACATGAACAACTTCAAAATCAACTCAATCAATTCAATGTGCCTATTACCTCTACTTCTTCATGTGATCATTCAAATATTTTTAGGAGAATGCTAGGTTGAAGGAAGAACTAGCAAGAATCAAGGGAAAGGGCCCTAGTGTTGAGAAGATTGTGGCTTCTAAGCCACAAATGGTTGCTTCTAGATCACAAGTTGGTAAGCAAGGTCTTGGCTATGTTGCCAAGAATAAGAACAAGAACAATAATAAGGCCAAGCCCACACAAGCTAAGAAGAATGTTGTTGCGAGTGGTATTGTCATTAGGGACGACACTACTTGTAGAAACCACACGGGAACTAACAATCCACACCATTTCTTATATGTTGATTATAATGGTGTTGTGAAAGCTAAATATCTTGGTCTTATTAAGGGTTTCATTGACTATACTATCTAGGTTCCAAAGACCCTTGTTTCTAACATGAGAGGACCCTCCTCTGGTCCTAACTATAGTCAATGATTTCTTGTAGGACTATGCTTACGGTGGGTCTAAATGGATAATAGATAGTGGATGCACTAATAATATGACTGGAAGCAAAGAACTTGTGACGGAGTTGCGCCCAAATTCAAATGATGCAACCGTCACTTATGAAAATAAGTCCAAGTCTAAGGTAATGGGATACGGCAAGGTCATGATTGCTCTGGATATCACTATTATTGATGTCATGCTTGTCGAATCTCTTCGTTTAAATTTACTTTCAGTTCGTTCTTTAGGGGAGATGGGTTTCTCTGTCTTCTTTGAACCTGACATTGTGGTTCTTTTGTTTAGCAAGACTCTAGACGTCACATATGTGGGGCATGTCGAAAATTTGTTGTATGTGGTGGACTTTTCGAAGTCCACCAACTCTCAAGCGATGTATCTTTTCGGAAAGGCGGATGTGGGATGGTTGTGGCTTCACCTCCTATCCCATGTCAACATGAGACCTTTGCAAAGTCTTCACAAAGGTGGTCTTATCCTTGGACTAAAATAAAATGTTTCCTTTTCCAAAGATCGTGTTTATAGGGATTGTGTTGAAGGAAAGATGCATGATGCATCCCATAAGTGCAAGACAATTATTTCATCAAAGAGGATCTTGGAGCTTCTCCATGTTGATCTCTTTGGTGTCGTGCCCGAGGCAAATCTTGGAGGCAAGAAATATTGTTTGGTGATTGTCGATGACTATTCAAGATATACTTGGGTTTATTTCTTCAAGTCAAAAAGCGAGACCCAACAAACCATCATGGGCTTCTCCAACAAAGAGAAACGTTAACACAATGTTCCAATCATGGCTATTTGGAGTGACAATGGAACTGAGTTCAAGAACTACACCTAGATGAATTTCTTAGTGAAGAGGGTATTCATCATCAATATTCCGCTGCATATACCCCTCAACAAAATGGTGTAGCCGAAAGAAAGAATCGAACTCTATTGGATATGTCTAGGATCATGTTGGAGAAGTATTCTTCTCCCCAATATCTATGGGCCGAAGCCATATCTACGGCATTCCACTCTTCCAACCGGCTCTACATTCGCAAGGGCTTAGTGAAGACTCCATAGGAAATTCTCACCGGCAACAAACCCAACATCTCCTACTACCATTTCTTTGATTGTAAGCGTTTCTATTTGATAAAGGGTGTTCGGTTGTCTAAATTCCAATCTAAAACTATTGATGGTATATTTGTTGGTTACGGTGTCGAATCCCACACTTATAGAGTCTTTGACAAGACCTCACGGATTTTCATAGAATCTTGTACTGTGGTTTTCGAGGAAAATGATGGATTCCACATGGCGCAATTTCATGTTTCTAATGTAGATGTTGAAATGCCTCAAGAAGCTATAGGAAGGATGGGTGTGGGATTTTTCCGCCCCATCGAGGGACACCTTATGGCGGATCAAGAAGAACTTTGCTCTACTCAAGTAGAGCCCTCGTCTACAATATAACAAACTCAAGACCCTCCTCTTGTTGACCAAGTTGCTATGCAAGAACCGACCATTCCTATCGTTGAAGCTAGTCAAGGTCAAGGACAAGATTAATATCCTTCGTCTTCTTATCTTCAAGTTGACGCAGATGTTCAAGATGATGGTCAAGGCCAACAAACCGGTCAAGACGGGGACCCAAATGATCAAGATGATCAAGTGATCCCTCCTCGCAATAATAAGGAGATCTAAGCCCGTCATGCAAGAAAGATTAGAAGATCCTTGAAGCATATTGATTCATCCGATGACAAGGTGTTGAATGATGTTCAAAAAAGAAAATCCACAAGAAAGCAATTGGCACACTTTTGTGAGAGCCAAAGAAGGTGTTTGAAACTCTTGAGGACTCGGATTGGTTGGAATCTATGCACGATGTTCTCAATAACTTTGAGCGCAATAAAGTTTGGAAGCTAGTTGAGAAGCCAAAGAATTGCCACAATGTTATTGGCATTAAGTGGATATTCAAGAAAAGCAAGATGAGCATGGTATTTTCATAAGTAACAAAGAAATATTGGTGGCTCAATGCTACACTCAAGTGGAAGGCATTGACTTTGATGAAACATATGCTCCCGAGGCTCGCCTTGAGTCCATCTGTATCCTTCTTACATATGCATCTTCGCATAATTTGAAAGCAGCAAATGGATGTCAAAATTTCTTTTCTAAATGCTCCATTAAAAGAGGAGGTATATGTTAAGCAACCTCCGGAGTTCGAGAACCCCAACTTCCCTAACCCTGTCTACAAGCTCGGTAATGAACTCTATGGACTTAAACAAGCACCACGTGCATGGTATGAGCACCTTAGAGAGTTGTTGGAAGACCGTGGGTTTGAAGTTGGGAAGATCAACCCCACCCTTTTCACAAAGAGGGTAAAAGGAGAGATTTTCATATTCCAAATCTACGTGGATTATATTAACTTTGGCTCAACTAACCAAGCTTTTAATAATGAGTTCTCGAAGCTTATGACTGACAGGTTTGAGATGTCTATGATGGGAGAGTTGAGATTCTTTCTTGGCTTTGAAATCGAGCAATTGGATTGTGCGACTTTCATCTCTCATGCCAAGTACACCCAAGATATGCTCAAGAGGTTTAACTTCCAAGGTGCAAAAGAGAATCCATCTCCTATGCAAGTCAAATGCCACCTCAAGCGCAATCCGGACGGTAAAGATGTGGACCAAAAGGTTTATCGTTCTATGATTGGTTCTTTTCTTTATCTTTGTGCATCTAGGCCCGGTATTTTGTTGAGTGTAGGTGTGTGTGCAAGGTATCAAGCGGATCCTAAGGGAAGTCACTTAGTGGCGGTCCATAAGATCTTTCGGTATTTGGTTCATACCTCAAGATTTTGTTTGTGGTACCCAAAGGGGGCACAATTTTTCCTAAAGGGGTACACGGACTCGGATTGGGCCGGTGATCAATATGATAGGAAGTCTAATTTCAGGGCATGCCAATTTCTTGATAGGTCTTTGGTGAGTTGGTCTTCCAATAAGCAAAATTGCATATCTCTCTCCACCGCCGAAGCCGAGTATGTGGAGGCCGCTAGTGCTTGCACCCAATTGCTATGGATGAGGCAAACCCTCAAAGAGTATGATGTTCATTTGGATAAGGTGACATTGTTGTCTGACAACGAGAGTACCATCAAGATCGCCTACAACCCCGTGCAACACACAAGGATGAATCATGTTGATATTCGTCATCATTTCATTCGGGATCATGTGTCAAGAGGTGATATTGAGCTAGCATATGTCCCAACCAAGGATAATCTCGCGGATATCTTCACAAAGCCTCTCTATGATTCAAGATTCATGTTACTGAGGGATGAGCTAAATATCATAGATTCAAGGAGTTTGACTTGAGGATCTTGCACATGCCTCTATAGTTGACTCTGTGTTTGGATTTAGGTGTAGGCATGGATATAGGGGGAGTGTTATCCTAGAACCTTGGGTTCTCCCTCCCCCATTATGCCCAAAGAAAAAAAAACATTGCTATCTCTCTATTTCTAATGTTGAATTGTGAGCTCCAATGTTGAGAATTGGCAATGCACCCAAGATATATCTTCACGGTGTCACACCATGATATCTTACATAGTGGCTTAGGCCACCAACCTCCTCTTTGTGAAGACTTGGATCTTAGTTGGGATTTATTTGGATTTCATTGCATTTCTCTCGTTTTACTAGCTAAGTGTTTTATAGGAAAATCTCTCTCACTTGGCCTTTCACATTTGGTTCTTGCAGGTGAGTCGGAGAAGTACTATTATTAGTTTGGTTTTTTATCCTAGGACTTTCTATATAAAAGACTAAATTATATCTCGCACACAAGCAATTTGGAAACTAGGAAGTTGGGTACTAGTGTTGATCGTAATTTTCGGTTCAATTCTGAACCGGAATTTCCGGTTAGACTCAGAATATCCGGTCCAAACTTGGACCGGAATATCCGGTCCGGTGAATCTGGTTTGAGAGCACGAGGAGGTCGGGGTGAGGGCAGTTGAAAGTACAAGGATGCCGCCTAGAGGGGGTGAATAGGCGCTTTAAAATAATTACAGTTTAGGCTTGAATAAATGCGGAATAAAACTAGCGTTTAATTTATCAAGCACAAACAAGCTAGGTTTACCTATGTGCACCAAGATATACAACTATGTGATAGCAAGATAGATGACTTCAAGCACGATGGCTATCACAAAGGTAAATGCATAAGTAACAAGCTAGAGTATAGAAATAACTGAAGCACAAGGAGACACCGATGTGACTACCTAAGGTCCTTCCCAAGGGAAGTACGTCTTCGTTGGAGAGGTGGGTAGCCACCTAGGCGCTCCTCAATAGCACGGATGTGCACAACTTACTCTCCTTGAGCTTATCCGGTGAGGGAGATGCTCGTTTCCACTATGAGGTCGACTTGAAGGTGTTGACCAAACCTTACACGAGGTTGAGGCTATCTCCACAAGTCAATTGGAGGCTCTCAAAGAAGCTTCTTGCAACAAAGTGGAAGCCCCAAGCACTAACCATCTAGGGTGCTCAATACATTGATGCTGGCAGAGTTAAATCCTTTCTCTGCGTTGTTGGGAACCCCAAGAGGAAGGTGTGATGAGCACAGCGGTAGGATTTTTCCCCTTAGTTAAGAACCAGGGTTATCAATCCAGTAGGAGAAAGAGAATCTTCAGAAGGTTGATGCCACTAACGGTAGTGTTGGCGCTTCACCGGTGTCAGCAACAACGTGGAACCTGCACACAACACAACAAAAATACTTTGCCCCAACGGTACAGAGCAGGAAATTGTTGTGGTTTGTTTAATAGTGTGGAAAAATGCACCGGGGTTCGTAGTTTCACTAGTGGTATCTCTCGATAAAATATAGCATGTTGGATGAACAAATTACAGCTGGGCAATGGATAAATAAAGGTTGCACCGTAGTGCACAATATGACATGAAGATTACTATGCTATTTAGTGCGGGCATTACAACAAGATACATAGACCGACATCCATCTGCATCTATGACTAATAATCCACCCTCAGGTTATCAGCCGACCCCCCTCAGGTATTAAGTTGTAACCAACAGATAATTGCATTAAACAAAGTGTGTAATGTAAGCAATGATTATGCACGTGGGCACTCTCACCGCTGTTTTCTCCCTTATGGAAACAACACATCCTCCCCCTTCACGTTTCTGTCACTCGAGCAAGGCAACAAGGAGGCATGAACCCACTATCGAGCATAAATACTCCCTCTTGGAGTCACTAACAATTACTTGGCCAGAATAACCACTAGCAACGGAGAGCATGCAAGATCACAAATAACACATGCAAATGAAGACTATAATCAACTTGGCATAAGGCCAATATTCATCAGATCCCAGCAAACACAGCACAGAGAATTACATATGATCAATCTCGATCATAATAGGTAGCTCACGAGATCTAAACATGGAGGCATATGAGGAGAATACAACCATCTAGCTACAGATACGAACCTGTAGTCCAAGGATGAACTACTCACGCATCACTCCGGAGGCAGGCATGGTGATGAAGAGGCCTCCGGTGATGATCTCCTCTCCGGCAAGGTGCCGGAAACAACTCCAGAACCCCCTGATCTGGGGTTGACGGTGACGGCGACTGCGGAACTTTTTCGGGGATTTTGATCAGGTGCCTAGGGTTTTCCATCCGGGGGGCTTAAATAGGCAAAAGGGCGAAGGCGGTGGCGCTCCAGGGGGCCCACACCTCTAGCTGGCGCGGCCTAGGGGCCGCGCCACCCTATGGTGTAGCCCCGTGCTACCCCTCTCCGGCTCCTCTTCGGTCTTCTTGATGCTTCCGGGGAAAATAGGACTTCCGGGCTTTGAATTTTCCAATTCCGAGAATATTTCCATAACAACTTTTCTGAAACTAAAAAACAGCAGAAAACAGGGAACTGGCTCTGTGGCATCTCGTTAATAGGTTAGTCCAAAAAACGTATAAAAATGCTATAAATAAGGGAGAAAACATGTAGCAATTGGCAAAATATGATCATGGAGCATCAGAAATTAGGGATACGTTTATGAAGTATCAAGCATCCCCAAGCTTAGTTCCTACTCGTCCTCGAGTAGGTAAACGATAAAACAGTAATTTCTGAGGTGACATGCTACTAACACAAACTTGATCAATCTAATGTAAAAGCATATGCACGCTCAGATCATAAGACTTAAACACATGCATGATAAATAAAACTTTAATAATAAAGCATAGCAATTACTTTGCATCACGAAAATTAACTCAAATAAAGGATCATGAATAAGAATGCAAAAGGTAAACATTTCTTTCAGGTATAGAGAAAGCATGGCAAAGTGATATTTTGATAGTCCTTAAGAGTGGGGCAAAACATAAATACGAGGACACCTTCAAAGTTCAAGAGGAAGACTAGAACAAATAATTTAAGAACAAATAATATCACATCATGAAGTAATTATTGATGCTTATGGGACAAATGCACATAGAACTCAAAATGGCAAAATGCTCTCTCAACTGTGCATAAAGTTAGAAAATGGAGACTCAACATAAAAGTAAAAGAAAGGCCCTTCGCAGAGGGAAGCAGGGATCACTCATGTGATAGAGCTTTTATTTTATTAAACAGAGGTCTAAAAAGTTTGACATTTGTGGAGGAATGTCTATATTTTGGGAGATGTATGCTAATGTCAACGAATGGTAAACAGAAAATACAGTACATCACAAGTCAACTGGATTCACAAGAGCGGCTCCCATGGTGAGGGACGCAACTGGTGTATAAGATCATCCCTCTTTCTCTTTTGTTTACACAATTATGCTTTAACTGATAAATCATGGGCAAAAATAGTGAAGATAATTTGTATGCATTAATTTGGGGCTGGGCACCCCGCTGCCAGCTCTTCTATCATTTGGATAAGCGGATGAAGCCACTAGTCCAGGGTGTGAAATCCAATCAACAAGTGAGATAAAGATTCTCTATTTACGTCCTCATGAACAACTCTATCAAGATCATACCTTTGCCTTGTGCATTCCAATTGATCTAGATGATGATGAACTTGATCACCTCAAATAGGACCATCTTTCTTGATTCGCTTTGCTTGGTGAAGACTTGTATTTTGCTCCCCGACAAGACAATATGGGAGAGCCTCTTTTAGCCACATATTCACTTGACCATTATCTTGATGGCGATCACCACTTGACACACCCTCCGTGAGAATGGGATCATATGAACCCTCGGATCCGGTAGTATCGGCCCAAGAGGCAGTACCACCGGTCCATAGGGTTGGACGGCTCTATCCTTTGAATCCCGCACGGTCAAGCACATGTATCTCCATTCTTTCTTCATGATGGCATGCACACATGTACCTTCATTCTTTCTTCATGATGGCATGCAATATTGAATCCAACACATAGAGTTAAAGTGAGTCCTATGGACAAACCTACATGAATATCTCAATGCAAACATTGGTCCATAAGGATTGTCATTAATTACCAAAACCACACATGGGGCACCATGCTCTTTCCATCTCCCCCATTTTGGTAATTGATGACAATCCCTTATACGAGGGTTTATATAAAGAATTAAGCAAACATGCAAAGCATTGCACATGGATGCATGAGCATGAAAGGAAAATTCTTAAGAACAAAACCAAAGCATAAAACCAAACTCCCTTAAACCCTCTAAACTTCTCCCCCATTGGCATCCATTGCCGAAATGGGCGGAAAAAAATAGAAGGCTAATATAGTAAGAGCTCCCCCATAATAAGATGCATATTTAATAAAGAATAGATGGAGAGAGATCAAACTATATTGAGGATCCAAAAGATTACAAATAATATGATATCTCTCTAAAACTTCTCCCAAAGAGAGGCAAACAATCAAAACGATTCAAAAAAACGATTGAACACAAGATTTTATGATTTTAGCAAAATAGTGTTCTAGAAAGAAGATGGAGAAGCTCCCCAGTATTCATGCACTATTTATGATTTTTTAATTTAAATACAAAGTGCACAAATATGGAATAATCACTCCCCCAATGTCCTCTAAAACACAAAACAAGTGCAAGAGATCATAAAAAGCAAAAAAGGCATAACACTTGAATAAGATAAATGAATGATTGGGCAACATGAAAAGATGTAGAATGAAGGAAAGACCATAAGATAATGCTCAATAAAAACAAGAGAAAAAAAAACATGCTCAACAAGGTGAGCATGAGAAACAATGAAACCTCAATAACAAATGAGTGCACAAGATGCAAATAAGATAACACGAGCACTCACAAGGAAAATACTTTCCGGACTCGCTAAGGAATAAAAAGGGGAATAAGAAGGGGGAATCCAAAGGAATGGGATACCAAAAAGATATGTAACTCCTATTATGTGTATAAGTTTCTAAGTGTACAACAATCATGAGGACATACATCCACAAAGAAGAATTTACGCACAAAAAAGTTACGAAGGAAAAGAACATGATCCCCAAGAGAAAAACTTAAATGGAAGGAACTTCCGATGATTCGACGAAACTTCCGACAGGCCGGAACTTCCGGAGGAACTTCCAGCCCAACTTCCGCTCCAAAAAACCCAGTAACAGTACCCAACTCGAAATGTCAGAACTTGGCTCGAAACTTGGAGCGGAACTTCCGGAGGCCGGAACTTCCACTGACACGCCGGAACTTCCGGCGCATAGGAACTTCCGGCTAAGCCTCCAACGCAACTTTCGCTCGAGAAACTTCAACATCAGCACCCAAATGGAAAACCCGAAAGTAGGAGCGATAGTTCCGCTACAAGAAGAAATTCCAGGAAAATTTCCTCAAATTGTAACTGAGAGGGATAAAAATGAAATACCAACGCAAACACATCAAATACATCCAAATATCGACAAGGGAAAAAGAGATAGTTGTAATTTTTTGATAGAAGCAACAAGTATCACAACAAAATAAAAAATGGGCAAATAAAATGTTTTCATGCCAAGATGCAACCTACACAAGGTTGAATACAAGACAAGATATGCATGAGGTAGATACTTGTTACCGAGATGGGATCCGTGTTGTTGTGGTAGATAATAATTAATTCGTCATCCTAGCTTGACTCTGATAAGCACATGGTGAAAACACCCTCCTTGAGAATGAGACAAGCATCCAACGCATCTCAAATGTACCTAAAACACATTTAAGTACAAAATGGTCCCAAACTGATTGGATCCAAAGTAGTTAGAAAAACTACAATACATAGGATAAGCTCCACATAAATATGGGCATATTGATATGAAATTGAATTTCATGTACATCTTAGCCGATTTAGGATTCGGTGGAGTTTACCCTATATATCGGATCAAAGAAAGTAAGCATGCCAAAACAAATGCATTAGTAAATATTCGTGCAAATACTCTCAAGAACCAAAAGAGATATGGTTTGGACAAAAACACCAAGAAAACAGAAGAGGGTGCACAAGATTGTGACACGACAAAAGGTTGTGCAAATCATACCAAAGATCCAAATCAACACATGGTTGATAAGATACCACTTTGAAAAGAAATCAAGTGAAAACGAGATACATAAAGAACCTTTTAACACTTGAAAGAAACCAAATAAAAGATAAATCAAGAAATGGTATATTGAACTCCCTAAAAGAGAGACCAAAAGAAAGATTCATTAATGAAAAGAAGTCCAATATCCAAAAAGATCAATTTGAAAATAAAGCAATGAGTAAGATAACCAACTCCTAAAAAGAGCAAGGTTCCGACAACTAAACCAAACCCTAAACACTTTTCATGATGGCACAAGATACCAAGACGAAAAAGGTTTGTCTTCCAAATAGACATGTCATCGGGATTAAATACCAATTAAGAAATATCTAAAGGCAAAAAGAAGAAAAAATAGTGTTCTAAATAATATAGGAAAGCTCTCCCATGATTTGTGCATTACTTAAAATTTTGTATGTTAATACAATATGCACACAAGTGGGATCCTTGCTTTACCTTTACCAATTAGAACACCAAACAAATACGAGTAAACCAAAGGGATTCTCAAAAGGCAAGGAAGACAAAGGGAGTGAGCACAAAAAAATTACTTGGAAAGAAATATGGAAAATAGAAGCAATAGCCCAAGTAAATATGATCAATAAATTCTACCGCGAATGACTATCACTTGTGAAGGACAAGGAGTAAGGAGTTATTTTTCGGTGGCATGTAGCATAGAAATTCATGATCATATTCACAAAACAAAATCATATGAAAAGGATAGGAATTAAAACACCATGCTTAAATAGAGATTCTTAGTGCCTTCAATAGTCGAATGATCATGCAAAGCAATGATTACTATAACATGAAGCAACCGGTTTCCGAGATAGTACATACTAGTGAAAACATGAGGAAAACCGCACCAAGGAACTCTCTCACAAAGAAGATACCAAAAGATGAGAAAATAAAAGCATTTAAGCAAATCGGAACTCGTTTGAGCACACATGCCACATAGGAATAATATAATTGACTATATCAATTCTAGGTGGCAAAACCTCAAATGTTCATATTCTTTAGGTTTGTAATATGCAAAAACCTTATTATTCACCCATAATGTGATAATCCTTAACTTCTTAATAAGAGGCGAATAAATACCAACTAGAGATAATTAATAGACACTAGATAATTTGAATTTCTCATGAGCATAACATACCACATAAAGACTAGATAATATTGAAATGTCCACACTAAATGGTATTGCTCATGTACACACATTTTAGGATTGTGAAGTCCCAAGGCATATCATTCCCGCAAAATAGGATAGTCCATTAATAACTCAAAAGAGCCAAATAATATACAAAAAATTCAATACGGCTCAATTTAAACTCACATATACATGGTGTGCAAACCAACATACCCATACTAGATTAATCAAAATAAGTAAGTAGTAAGCACAACATATACAAAACACAAGCAAGGTACAAAACCAACACATTCAAAGTGGAAAGCAACTTTCAAAGTATATATATAATGTAAATACAAGTTACCGCAAGAAGGAGCATGGAATATGAGATAGAGACATGATAATCCAAATGACTTGTCTTGATGAAAATATAAGTGATGAAGATCCCTTAATTCTTCATGATATAGCCAAGTCTCCAATGCCCTCCAATAACACCTATTGATCAAGTTTGAGCTTGTTGGTCCCCAACTAAGTTGGGTCCTAAGAGGTTAGTCACAATAGGCTTGTCAACCCAAATTGTTCTTTTCTTGACACCACTTTGAGTACCAACATATTTGGCAAACGCATTGCCCACGTTATCTTTTCGAATGGAATACACACTATCAATTATGATAGGGTTGGATAATGTACCATTAGTGCATGAAGAAGCAAGATGGCCCTTTTCACGGCATAAATAGCAACACCGAATCCTTCCATTCTTCTTAGTTGATTTCTCAACTTGAGAAGCACTAGCTTGAGTATTCTTGGGAAGAGGTATTTCTTCAACTTTAAGTTGAGATTGAGGTTGGACTTGTGGCTGCTTCCTTTTTGTCTTCTCACTAAGTTGCTTCTTCTTCAAAGGGGATGTCTTTCACTTGAAGCAAACAATCTTGGACAAATTATTTACTTGTTCATGGCCCTTCTTCTTATCGACCTTGGACTTGTTCTTGTGATATGAAGTGAATCCAAGTCCTCTATTGTCATTGGGGGATTTTTGGACACTCAACATATTGTCAAGTGTGGACTTCCCTTTATGAAACTTCTCCAAGTCTTTCTTCAAGGAGGTGACTTGGGCCCTGAGCTCGTTGATTCCCTCTACATGGTTAGTAACAACACGATAGCTAGAGGGAGTAGATGCATCATTTTTAGATCAACAAGATGTGGAAACATTATAAAAGGATGAATTACTAGGACTAGCACAAGGCAGTATAGAATTTAGAGTAGAGGTTTTTCCTTTGTCCACATGAGGCTCACAAGATGTTACCTTAGTAAAAATAGCCTCATGAGCTAATTTTAGCCTCGCATGGGAGACTAGAAGATCCTCATGAGAGCTTGACAGCTTTTCATGAGTTTCTTCCAATTTCCCATAATTACTAGTTAGCAACTCAAGTTGAGCCTGTAGCTCAACATTGTCCTTTAATATGGATGCTTCACAAGAAATAGAGTTACTAGCACAAGCATCAACATTTTTAGATTTGAGGTCATTAGCAAGAGCAAGAGATAATTAATTTTCCCTTCTAAGCTTAGAAATGCTAATAGCATAGGTTTCTTCTAGACTATATAGTTTCTCTTCTAGAGAAGATCTAAGGGAACGCTCTTTCTCAAAAGCCTTTTCAAGCTCTTTGTCCTTGATAGAATGACCACCATTATGACTTTCCAAATTCATGATGATATCCTCCTTTTCATGTGTAGGAGAGTTAGCCTCATAAATTTGTTCTAGGAGAGCATTCACATTTTTATTGGTCTCACCATCAAGGCTAGCTAACCACAAAGTTATACACTCATCTCTATCATCATGAGATATATTGGGGTTCAAAGTAGAAGATACCTTTGAATCCTTGGCCATGCGGAAAAAAGTGGTAGATGATGATAGATCATTACTTTAGGCATGATGGTGCAGGTCTTGCACTCATTGGTAGACCCCAAGAGGAAGGTGTGATGAGCACAGCAACAAGTTTTCCCTCAGAAAAGAAACCAAGGTTGAATCGACCAGTAGGAGAAAGGAGCAACTTCCAAAGGTTGATGCAGCAGAGGTGGCAGGGCGCACTACCGGTTCAGAAGCAACGTGGAACCTACACAACACAATCACTTCACTTTGCCCCCAACGAAGTAGTGAGGTTGTAAATCTCACTGGTTTTGCTGATAACAAAGAGGTTAAATATATGGTGTGGAAAAAAGTATGAGAACAATGTGAATACAGCAGTAGCAGTGTGAAAGCAGTGGAAGCAGTGTGAAAACAATAATTGCAGTGGTTGTATTATCATTATGAGAAAATGGACCGGGGTGCACAATTCACTAGAGGTGTCTCTCCATAAAAGATAGCTAACAAGTGTGGTAAACAAATTACAGCTGGGCAATTGATAGATAATGAAACATGCATGATATGATAATTACTATGTGATTCATGCGGGCATTACAACAAAACTCATAGACCATTATCCAACTGCATCTATGACTAATAATCCACCCTCAGAATATCATCCGAACAAACTTTGGGTATTAAGTTTCTAGCAACAGATAATCGCGGTAAGAAAAGTGTGTAATGTAAATAATGTAAACATCGTTGTTTTCTCCCTAATGGCAACATCACATCCTCCATCTGTCACGTTTCTGTCACTCGAGCACATATGCAAAGGAGGCATGAACCCACTATCGAGCATAAATACTCCCTCTTGGAGTTACTAGTCTCTACTTGGCCAGAGCATCTACTAACAATGGAGAGCATGCAAGATAATAAATAACATACACATGAAGACAACATGATAGATTGATAATCAAGAGACATAGCATTCAATAATCATCGGACCCAGCAAACACAACATGTAGCATTAAAATAAGATGATCTCGATCATGTAGGGCAGCTCACAAGATCTAAAGATGATTCATAAATAGGAGAGAACAACCATCTAGCTACTGCTATGTACCCGTAGTCCAAGGATGAACTACTCACACATCACTCCGGAGGCGGGCATGGTGGCGTAGAGCCCTCCGGTGATGATTTCCCTTCCCGGCAGGGTGCCGGGGAGAACTCCAGAACCCTGTCGATCTCGGGATGACGATGACGGCGGCCTCGAGTGTTTTTCATGGCAAAGTGGTATATCTTTAGGGTTCACGCATCGGGGGAATAAATAGGCAAAAGGGCGATGGCGGTTGGCGCCCGAGGGGCCCACACCACCCCATGGCGTGACCAGGGTGGCGCGCCGCCCTATGTTGTGGACCCCTTGTGCCCCCCCTTCGGGCCTCTTCGGGACTCCGTAGAACCTTCGGGAATTCTAAGACTTCTGGGCTTCGATTATCCAATTCCGAGAATATTTCCAGAACAACTTTTCTGAAATTAAAAACAGCAGAAAACAGGAATTGGCTCTGTGACATCTTGTCAATAGGTTAGTCCCACGAAATCGATAAAAATGACATAAAGTGTAACAAAAACATGTAGCATATGGCATGAAAACAACATGGAACATTAGAAATTAAGGATACTTTTATGAAATATCAACATCCCCAAGCTTAGTTCCTGCTCGTCCTCGAGTAGGTAAACGATAAAACACATAATTTCTGAGGTGACATGCTACCAACATAAACTTGATCATCTAAATTGTAAAAGCATAAGTATAGCTGAGATCATAGAACTAAAACACAAGCATGATAGATATAATTTTAAGAATGAAACACAACAATCACTTTGCATCATGAAAAGTAACACAATAAAAGATCATGAATAATAATGCACTCGAAAGTTATACGTTTGTTTCAAGCATAGAGAAAACATAGCAAAGTGATATTTCACCTGTCCTTAAGAGTGGGGCAAAATATAAATGCCAGGACACCTTCAAAGTTTAAGAGGAAGACTAGAACAAATAATTTGAGAGCAAATAATAACACATCATGAATCAATCAATAATGTTTCTGAGACAAATGCACATTAAACTTAGAATGGCAACTATGCTCTCTCAACTGTGCATAAAGTTAGAAGATGGAGACTCAACATAAAAGTAAAAGAAAGGCCCTTCGCAGAGGGAAGCAGGGATCACTCATGTGCTAGAGATTTTTATTTTGTTAAACAGAGGTATTGAAAACATTTTTTAGAGAGGTGCATGCTTATGTCAACGAATGGCAAACAGAAAATACAGTACGTCACAAGCCAACTAGACTTCACAAGAGCGGCTCCCATAGAAGGACGCATCTGGGTAGAAGGTCATCCCTCTTTCTCTTTTGTTTACACAATTATGCTTTGACTGATAAATCATGTGCAAAAATTGTGAAGAGAATTTGTTGTATTAGTTTGGGGATGGGCACCCCGCTGTCATCTATTCTATCAATTGGATAAGAGGATGAAGCCACTAGTCCAGGGTGTGAAAGTCCAATCAACAAGTGAGATAAAGATTCTCTATTTACGTCCTCATGAGCTAAAACAGGAGCACAAAACTTGAGTAATTTTGATAGTTTTAAAGGTAACACATGAGCAATTTACTTTGGAGTGGCGGTTAAATACCAGGTGTAGGTAGGTATGGCGGACACATTTGGAAAACTTTGGTTTTTTGGAAGTTGATGCACCAGTAGAGCTCATACTCAGTACATGTGGAGGCTAGCAAAAGAGTGGGAGCGACAAATCAAGAGAGCAATAGTGGCCATAATCATGCATAGCGACAAAAACATCGTTAAGCAAAGCATAAGTGGTACTACAAGTTCAAAAACTAAATGATCATAGAGGCTATAAGTGACTGGTTTGTAGTCATAAACATGGTGTAAGCATGTGCCAAGTCAACCAAATAAAACATTCAAAGGAGAACACCACAAATTTATGCTTCAATATGACAATAACAATTCATGATTCTTTCAATGGCACATTAAACACTCTCAGCTATTTGAGACAAATCATGCTACAAAAATGACCACTAGGCTTTAAAATTTAAATAACATCTAGCATGATATGATAAAGTCTAGCCACAATCTATACAAGCTTCTATTTGCACCGTTATAAGCACGAAAACTGTACTACTGCTTTCCAACTCCAAGCAATTTATACTAAACAAAAACTCTCCAAGAGATACAACAATGAAACAAGATAGTACTAGCACAACTCTACTAAAACTAATAGCTCTGAATAATATATGCAAGAAAAACAGGAGCTAAAAAGGAATTTTGTAACAACTAGAAAAAAAACTAAGAAAACGAGCATAACGAGTATTCAATGAAAAAGCAGAGCATGTCTCTCTCCCGAACAAAGAATTATAGGTTACAACTATATTATTTCAGCAAGGAAAATAAAATAACGTAAAATAAAAGATGCTCCAAGTAAATTTCATATGATGTGACCGAATAAAAATATAGTTTCACTAGAAGTGACCTGATAAATTGTTGATGAAGAAGGGGATGCCTTGGGCATACCCAAGCTTAGACGCTTGAGTCTTCTTAGAAATTTCCGGGATGAACCACGGAGGCATCCCCAAGCTTTGGCCTTGCACTCTTCTTGATCACATTATATCACCCTCTTCTCTTGACCCTTGAAAACTTCCTTCACACCACACTCAAAGTAATTCACATTAGAGGGTTAGTTCAACAATCAAAAATGCATGGGTTCTGCATGGGAAAAAGTGCTATTGATACTTTTAAACATTAGCTACAGCCACTGATGTTTCGTGAAGCAAAGAAATCGACTTGACATAGTAAAAGAGCAAATGCAAGAAAAATGGCAGAATCTGCCAAAACCAGAACAGTGTGTAATGACGAATTTTTTTGGGGCACTTCAATTGCTCAGATCGAAAAAGATAAAGAAAAAAAAAGTTTCGGAATTAGCTGAGAAATAAGCACAAAACGTTTCAGGTTATTTTGATCTTTCTATAATTTATACGATTTTTTACGGTGGACAACAGAAATCTATTTTACTGCGCAGAAATCCAAAACCAACTCCAACTTTCGCTAGAAACTTTACTTGGCACAACTAATACATGAAATTAAAGATACAAAGGAGTTTCTGCAGAATTATACAACACCTTGACTCAAATAAAATAGAGAAAAAAAAAGAAAAAATAAAACCATGGGTTATCTCCCAAGAAGTGCTTTTCTTTGACGCCTTTTAGCTAGGCCCAGAAAAATGGAATCAAGTGTTTTCAAGTGAAGAAGCATCCAAATTATTATGAGGCTTACATTTACCTTTCTTACCGTTATTCTTACCTTTAGGGAACGGATAATCTGATCATGGTTTGGAAGTGAAAGTCATGGTACCTTTCCCCATATCAATAGTTGCTCCTAAGATCTTTAGTAGAGATCTTCCAAGGGTAATTTGGCCTCCTCCTACACATTCAATAACAAGATAATCAGTGGAGAACGTTCTTCCTAGGAGTTTTGTAAACACTCCCTCATATATCCCAATGTGAAATATAGTGGTGTTATTAGTGAGAGGAATTTCTTATCCTCCCTCAGAAAGTCCCCAAAGATTCAAAGATTCATAAATCTCTTTAGGCATAAGACAAAATTCAGACATAATATCACAACGAGCATGAAAAGTTTCACCATCTATAGCAACCTTCACTACAGGAATCATATTTGAGGCTTCAGAGTTTACAGGGACATAATCAAGGTGTTCATGAATCTGATTATGACCTTCTTTTAAACAAGAAACACGTGACTCAAGAGTGTTCAGTCTAGCATAAATGCTTGCAAAGCTTTTATCAGAGCTACTAGGTGAGCTAGAGGTTGCAATTATTTTTTTATAGCATTAAAAGCTTGATCTCCATCACAATGAAGGAAATCTCCTCCTACCATAGTATCCAAAGCATATCTATAGAAAATAACAAGACCAAAGTAAAAAAAAACTATGAAAAAACAGGCTTAGAGTCATTTTAGTTTCAATTTTGCAATAGGAATAAAAAACTCTAGACCAAGCTTCCTTAAAACTCTCATCACTCCCTTGTTTAAAAGTGAAGACCATTTCCTCATGTGACATGGTAAAAGGAACATGAGTACTCGTTTTAGCAAGACTAAAAACAGGATAAGAAAACAACTAAAATAAGATTTTTTTTTTGTTCTTGATAAAGAGAAGCAAACAAGACAAAATAAAATAAACTAAGCAAAAATAAAACAAAGTAAAGAGATTGGAAGTTAGAGACTCCCCTTGGTTATATTATATTCCTCCCCGGCAACGGCGCTAGAAAAATGCTTGATGGTGCATGTCTTGCAATCGTTGGGAGACCCCAAGAGGATGGTGTGATGAGCACAACAACAAGTTTTCCCTCAGAAAAGAAACCAAGGTTGAATCGACTAGTAGGAGAAAGGAGCAACTTCCGAAAGTTGACGCAGCTGAGGTGGCAGGGCGCACTACCGTTCAGAAGCAACGTGGAACCTACACAACACAATCACTTCACTTTACCCCAACGAAGCAGTGATGTTGTCAATCTCACCGGTTTTGTTGATAACAAAGAGTTTAAATGTATGGTGTGGAAAACAGTATGAGAACAATGTGAAAACAACTGTAGCAGTGTGAAAACAGTGGAAGCGGTGTGAAAACAGTAATTGTAGTGGTTGTATTATCAGTATGAGAAAATGGACCGGGGTCCACAGTTCACTAGAGGTGTCTCTCCATTAAAGATAGCTAACAAGTGTGGTGAACAAATTACAACTGGGCAATTGATAGATAATGAAACACGCATGACATGATGATTACTATGTGATTCATGCGGGCATTACAACAAGACTCATAGACTGTTGTCCAACTGCATCTATGACTAATAATCCACCCTCAGAATATCATCCGAACAAATTTTGGGTATTAATTTGCAAGCAACAGATAATAGCAGTAAGCAAAGTGTGTAGTGTAAACAATGTAAACATTGTTGTTTTCTCCCTAATGGCAACAACACATCCTCCATCCGTCACATTTCTATTACTCGAGCACAGATGCAAAGGAGGCACGAACCCAAATATCGAGCATAAATACTCCCTCTTGGAGTTACAAGTATCTACTTGGCCAGAGCATCTACTAACAACGGAGAGCATGCAAGATCATAAATAACATACACATGAAGACAACATGGTAAATTGACAATCAAGATACGTAGCATTCAATAATCATCGGATCCCAGCAAACACAGCATGTAGCATTACAATAAGATGATCTCGATCATGTTGGCCAGCTCACGAGATCTAAACATGAGGCATAAAGAGGAGAGAACAACCATCTAGCTACTGATATGGACCCGTAGTCCAAGGATGAACTACTAACACATCACTCCGGAAGTGGGCATGGTGGTGTAGAGCCCTCCGGTGATGATTTCCCCTCCCGGCAGGGTGCTGGGGAGAACTTCAGAACCCTCTCGATCTCGGGTTGACGATGGTTGCGGCATCGCGTGTTTTTTGTGGAAAAGTGGTATATCTTTAGGATTCACTCATCGGGGGGAATAAATAGGCGAAAGGGCGATGGCGCTGGGCGCCCGAGGGGCCCATACCACCCCATGGTGCGGCCACGGGGCGCACCGCCCTATGGTGTGGCCCCCCTCCGGGCCTCTTCGGGACTCCGTGGAACCTTCGGGAATTCTAAGACTTCTGAGCTTCGAATTTTCCAATTCCGAGAATATTTCCAGAACAACTTTTCTGAAACTAAAAACAGCAGAAAACAAGAACTGGCTCTATGGCATATTGTCAATAGGTTAGTCCCAGGAAATCGATAAAAATGACATAAAGTGTAAGGAAAACATGTAGCATATGGCATGAAAACAACATGGAACATCAGAAATTAAGGATACGTCTATGACGCATCAAGGCACCACTCAAGTTCACATCTTGTTCCATAGAGAGTTTGGTTTCCTTTACATTGTTATCCATACAAATAGTAGAGGAAACACAATCACTTTTGTCATGGGAACAAGATAAAGCAAGCATATCATCATGAGATTTAGTCAAGCAATGTCGACATGATATGCAAAGACTATCCACACAAGCATGTAAAATATTTTTGGTGCTAGTTGTGTTTAAGTCCAAAGATGAGGCATGGCAATACGATAGAGATGAAGGATCATCAATAATAAGCTCACTATCATTATTGCAAAGCTTATCACTACTCACCATCTCATTAGTTTGTGGATTACCACATGTTGGTGAAGTATAAGAAGTCGAGAACCCATCACGAATGGAAGAGGAGGGAGAACAATCACCCTCTTCAATATTAGACACACCATATTTATCTTGAAGCTTTTTCCATAACTCATGAGCATTCCGGATAGGAAAGAGGGGTTTTAACTATGCTCGCAAGAAGGAAAATGCATTAATAGTAAGAGCATCGAGAGATAAGCTTTTCTCTTCATCTAAAGTTGGATTTTGAGGATCCTTTGGAGGAGAAAACCCCATCTCTACAATTTGCTCCATATGTGGGTTCATGACCCAGAAATAAATGAGCATGAAAATTTTCCAAACATCATAGTTTGTGCCATCGAAATAAAATGTGGGATCATGCATTAATTCACTAAGCGATATCATTACTCTCAAGGCGGTGAAGCCTAACAATGAGAGCTCTGGCTCTGATACCAATTGAAAGTACAAGGATGCCACCTAGAGGAGGGGTGAATAGGCGCTTTAAAATAATTGCGGTTTAGGCTTGAATAAATGCGAAATAAAACTAGCGCTTAATTTATTAGGCATAAAACCTGTACAAGCTAGGTTTAACTATGTGCACCAACAACTTATGCTAAGCAAGATATACAACTATGTGATAGCAAGATAGATGAATTCAAGCACGATGGCTATCACAAAGGTAAATGCATAAGTAACGAGTTAGAGTATATAAATAACAGAAGCACAAGGAGGCCTCGATGTGATTACCGAAGTTCCTTTTCAAGGGAAGTACGTCTTCGTTGGAGAGGTGGGGAGCCACCTAGGCGCTCCTCAATAGCACGGATGTGCACACCTTATTCTCCTTGAGCTTATCTAGTGAGAGAGATGATCGTTTCCACTATGAGGTCGAGTTGAAGATGTTGACCAAACCTTACACGAGGTTGAGGCTATCTCCACAAGTCAATTGGAGGCTCTCAACGAAGCTTCTTGCAACAAGGTGGAAGCCCCAAGCACTAACCGTCTAGGGTGCTCAATACACCCAAGAGGAACAATCTCTCTGGTGACCAAGCACCCAAGAGTAACAAGATCACGAACTTCTCTTTCACGAATCCCGTGGGGAATTCAAACCGATGCACCTAATGCAATGCCAATAACTTCTCTCCCAAATCCCACCAGTGCAACTAATGCTACAGAGGGAGAAAGGAGCAAGAACAAGGAAAACAAAAAATGAATCCCGACATCTAGATCCAATAGGTTTCCCTCACAAAGAGGAGGGATTGATTGGTGGAGTTGTAGATCTAGATCTCCTCTCTCTTTTCCTCCAGTGGGAGCAAGAATCATTGGAGGTATTGAGAGAATGCAAGCTTGGAAAAGGTCAACAATGGAGGTGCAAACTTGCTCTAATGGTTGGGGAACCATTGGGGAAGAAGCCCCCTTAAATAGGTTCCCCGAAAATGGAACCTTTATGCCCCAGATTTGCGTAGGGGCAGAACTTCCTCTTTAGAGCACTCGAATCCAGTACCGAAAATGAAGTTTAGGCGGAATTTCCGCCCCTTTGAAAAACTGCAGGAACATCGTTACGAAAACGTGCATAACTTTTGCATACAGACTCCGTTTTTTATGTTCTTGGGCTCGTTGAAATTGCAACAAAGAGCAATACAAGAATATTCATAGAAATATCATAGTCCAACATGGGAGTATAAAACCAAATGATGAAAGGTTTGACCTATCTATTAAGAACAATCATAAAACCTCCAACATGAAATACTCAACAAGTTTCTCATACGAAATCCTTTTTGATGAAATTGGTCTTATCATAAAGAACACAACAAGCACAAGAACTTCAAAAAGATAAATGCCAAATAAGAACCAAGAAAGATGATGCCAAGAATGCAGAGGTTTGAGCTCTCTACGAATGATACGATCAAGCAACTCATCCGAGAGCCCCTATTGATAGAACGGTTATCTATCCTATAACCCGGTCTCCCAACTAACATTATGAGACCGGTAAAATAGAAACTCTATCAAGATCATACCTTTGTCTTGAGGATTCCACTTGAGCTAGATGATGACGATCTTGATCACCTCAAGTAGAACCATCTTTCTTGATTGCGCTTTGCTAGGTGAATACTTGTAGTTTGCTCCCCCATAAGCCAATATGGGAGAGCCTTTTTTAGCCACATCTTCACTTGACCATTATCTTGATGACGTTAACCACTTGACGTCACCCTCCATGAGCATGGGATCATATGAACCCTCGGATCCGGTAGTACTAGCCCAAGAGGCACTACCACCGGCCCATAGGGTTGGACGGCTCTATCCTTCGAATCACGCACGGTCAAGCACATGTATCTTCATTCTTTCTTCATGATGGCATGCACACATCTATCTTCATTCTTTCTTCATGATGGAATGCAACATTGAATCCATCACATGGAGTTCAAGTGATGCCTATGGACAAACCTACATGAATATCTCAATGCAAACATTAGTCCATAAGGATTGTCATTAATTACCAAAACGACACATGGGAGCACCATGCTCTTTCAGCAGTTTCCTTGCCCTTTTCTGAAAGTAAAGTATAGGCACCTAGAGGGGGTGAATAGGTGCTAAGACCAATTTTAATTTTTATTCACAATTAGGCTTGCCAAAAAGGTAAATTCTCTAGATAGTTCTACTAAGGTGAATTTACCTATATGACAAGGATAGCAACTAATGCAATGAGTACAACAATAAATGCAACAAGTACAAGTGAGTAAATATAAGGGAACGAGATAAACGATGGAAGCACTCGGAGACACGATGTATTCTCGAGTTCCTCCTTGTTAAGGGAGTACGTCTCGTTGGAGGGGTGTGAGCTCGCCACGAAGGCCTGCTCAACGCCACAAAGGCCTCACCCTATTCTCCGATGAACCTTACCACAAAGGCCTAGTTCACCTTCCACTATTGATCCCCTTTTAGGCGGGAATCGAATCCTTTACAAACAAGCTTGGGGCACACACCCATAACCAAATCGGGGGATCCCAACAAACACAAATCACCAAGAGTAGCAAGAAGCCTAGGTTCTCCACAAGAGGAAACCCTAGGCAAAGATCCCTCAAGCTAATGAGGGGGAAATGGAAAACCGGTTGGTGAAGATGTAGATCCGGGGCTTCTCCTTCAATCCTCCAAGTTTCAACAAGTTTGGGTGGAGGAGGTGGGAGATATAGCTTGGTGGTTGAGCTCAATCAATGGAGTCTTCAATGCAGGATGAGCTAACCCTTGGGGAAGAAAGGAGACCTCTATTTATAGTCCCCACCTCCAACTAGTCGTTTTCTGCGCTGTTTGCGACCATTCTGGAATCACCCGGAATAATTCCGGAGCAATCCGGATGGTAACAGAGAAATTCACGTTCAAGTAGGAATCCATCCGGATTGGTCCGGAATAATTCCGAATGGTAACAGAAGAATTTGCGGCCAAGTCGGAATTTCTCCGGAATAATTCCGGAGCCCGCAATCACCCGGAATAATTTCGAATGGCAACAGAGACTTTTGCGGCCAAGTCGAAATCACCCGGATTGGTCCGGAATAATTCTGGGCTACACAATTAAGCTCTTCTTCAGGCCAGAAACATCCGTTGACCTTTATCTTCTTCACCATTTCTTCGATAGCATTTATGTGCTGATTTAAGATCATATCCTTTCAACAAAATAGCACACACGGTTAAAACTCCTTAATGTTTTAACAAACACACAAAACATAGAGATATCAAAAATGCACTTTCAATCTCCCCCTTTTTGGTGTTTGATGACAACATAAAGATTCACAGGGATAAACAAGGTGAACATAAAGAAATGGTCTCCAAAAAATAGATGGAGCTCTTCCTCGATATGTGTCGTGAGGCACACACTTCATAGGCTTCGCTCCCCCTATGTTTTAGACACCAAGCCGTCTAAACAAGTTCACAAAACATGCATATAAATAACAATAATAAAAATAGCAAGCATGATAGTAGCATAACCACGGGTAGGGTGAAACAAACAAGTCACAGGGTTCCACACGAATAATAAAAGTTTGCAAACGATGAAAACAAAACTAAAGAAACCGGAGCACAAGCCTATAAGATCGAAAACGAAAGGCAAAAGACTCGTGCTCCCACCCTTGCAAAGCCCGTGAAATCCTAAATAGGGACTCCTTCTCCCCCTTTGGCATCAAGACGCCAAAAAGGGAAAACGAGTCCAACTAGCGTCCCAAGAGATCACTCGAAGTCATCTCCTCCGCGGTACTCATATTCATCTTCCTCTTCCTCCTCTCCATGCTCACGATCTCCAAGGTTGCCAGCATCATCAAAGTCATCCTCAGCAGAGATTCACCCTCATCATCACCATCAGCAGGAGGCACCCCAAAGTAGAAATCATCATCATTAATCTCAGGCATCTCAATGGGAACAAGGTCAGCAGCAGCAAGAGATGGAGGATCCTCAGGCACAGCAATCCCGGCAGCTCTACGATCAGCATTCTGAATACGGCAAGTCTCCTTGGCCAACTCCCTGGCCTCATGGGCAATCGCCCTAGTGTCATTGCACATATTGAACATGGCCTTGAAGAACTTAGCAATGCCACTAGATGGACGCTGAGAGGCACCACTCGTGGAAGCAGAAGGAGTAGCCATAGGTGACTTGGACTTGGCCCTGGTGTACTCAGGAATATCCACACCACGAATGAGAGAAGGCACCATCTTCTTGACCTTGACCACTGGATAGTCATCCATGATATCAACTCCCAGCTTGGCATTAATGAACCTCTGAATCAACATGCCATAAGCAGGCTTCCTCTTCTCCATGATCCCAATACAAATCTCACGGTACAGAAAGTCCATCACATCAATCTTCCTCTGATTTTGAGGCCTGGCGAGGAACATGAGGTTCACCCCTAAAGGCCCTAATAGCAGAGTAGTCACGAGCCTTGATCACAATGGAGGCGCGGAAGATCTTGCACAACAGGTTGTAGTAGGGGTACATGTTGGAGTTTAATGTCCTAGTCTTGCCCTGAGCATCAGGAGGATAGCAGAATTCCAAGATGGAGTTATCATACTCTGGGTTTTCATGTACCTTGAAACCATGATGACCATAGGTGGCAGTCCATCTGTAACCCAGTGCCTCAACAAATTCAACCAAGTTGCCCGACACCTTCTGATCCCCAGACATCCAAGTCATAGTGCGCACGGCATCACCCGTGCAGTGGAGAGTGCAATAGAACTGAGCAATCAAGTCTGGACAATACTCACACTCAAACTCCAAAAGTGGTGCCACACCTAGTTTCACGAAGCAAGCATGAACATGACGAAGATCACCATTATTGTGCCTATGATAGAAGTCCGTGTCAATTTGCGTCTGCTCACAGACAAGAGGATTCTGAGTGGAATAGAAATCATCCCAACACTTTTGCTGAAGGTTTGTCCAGAAGTGAGGATCCTCACAGGTGGACTCAACAAAACGGTAAGGGTTCTTCCTCTTGATGTGCTTCCACTGAGGGATGGAGTAGGACTTCAGATCCCCTTCGGGCAGATTCTCAACCTGACTGTCATCACGATTCCCGCTATGATGACCGGAGGTGCGACCCCTGATGGGACGAGCACCCCTTCCAGCTAAGGCCTTTCTCCTGGTACCCAGACGAGAGCCAGCACCTGTGAATAGAGGACATAGGAATAGCAAAAGATGATTGCATATGCCAAAAGGAAACAAAGGAACTCCAAAAGGTTTGACGTAGTGCAAGTTTTCGAAATTCTGGCAGGATCCGGAATTATTCCGGCCGAGCCCGGAATTATACCAGTTGGGTCGGCTTCGTCCAAAAAAATTCCGGGACCCTTGATCTGACTCGAGAAATCCCCAAAAATTCGAAATCTTGACTTTCTTACTGCACCAAACTTTGAGGAATACCATGGAGATGATCCTAGAGGAAAACTACGTGCTGGAAATCGTGGGAGTGACAAAATATGGGATCGATCTAAGTCTAGATTTGAAAATGGTTGGACTAGATCTAAGATGCCATGGGATCTAGGTATAGCGATTAGCAAGATGAACTAGTTGATAGGAACTCGGATCTAGATCAAACCCTAGGAGAGATTTCATCTAGAACCAAAATCAACCAATAAAAATGAGAAAGAAGAGATGCGAATCACAATATCTTCCATGGGGGATGTACTTGTCCAAGGAGGGATCAAAAAATCCTCTCTACGGGCAACGGGGACGGATGCAGCAAACTATGGTGGCTAGGGCACGGGAGAAAAGGGGAAAGTGGAGAAAGAGGTGTCTCCCGTGCGTGCGGGCCTATTTATAGCGAAAACTGGCAGGTCCAGAATGGCCCGGAATTAATCCGGCTGGGTCGGAATTATTCCGGATGAACCCGGAATTTTTCCGGCTGGGTCGGATTCATCCGGAATAAATCCGGCCAGACCAGTATTTGCTCCAAACAAGACCAGAAATGACAGTTTGGAAAGGCTAGGAACGGTGTGTCTTTGTGTGGAGTAAGGCATATGCATATATGAACATAAGGAGAGGACAAATGGACAAAACACAAAGGTGTTAGAATTTCTAGTCTTACTTCTCGGGGAAGATGCAAATAAGATTCAAGATAGCAACGAGAAGTAGTATTCGGAAAAACAACTCAATGAACCAAAAGCAACCAACTAAGAACCAACTCTTCAAAGAAGAAGAGGTTGGTGGCCTAGGCCACCATGTAAGAGTTCATGGTATGCAACCGCGAAGATATATCTTGGGGGCATTGCCATTACTCAACATTGAAGCTCACAATTCAACATTAGAAAAACAGAAATAACAATTAATTTTTGCTTACGGCATGATGGGGGGAGGGAGAACCCAATGTGTTAGGATAACACTCCCCGTATGTCCATGACTACACCTAAACCCAAACACGTTTCATCTATAGGGGTGTGTTCAAGATTCTCAAGTCAAACTCCTAGAATCAATGATATTTAGTTCATTCCTCAAGAACATGAATCTTGCATCATCAAGTGGCTTCGTGAAAATATCCGCAAGATTATCCTTGGTTGGCACATAAGATAGAGCAATATCCCCTCTTGCCACATGATCTCGGATGAAATGATGGTGAATCTCAATATGCTTCGTTCTCGTATGTTGCACGGGGTTATAGGCGATCTTGATGGCACTTTCATTTTCACACAAAAGAGGCACCTTATCCAAATGAACGTCATATTCCTTGAGAGTTTGCCTCATCCATAGCAATTGAGTGCAAGCAATTGCGGCGGCTACATACTCGGCTTCGGCGGTGGAGAGAGATATGCAATTTTGCTTCTTGGAAGACCAACTCACCAAAGACCTACCAAGAAATTGGCAAACCCCGAAAGTAGACTTCCTATCATCTTGATCACCCCCCCCCAATCGGAATCCGTGTAGCCCTTGAGAGAAAATTGTGCCCCCTTTGGGTACCACAAACCAAACCTTGGGGTATGAACCAAATATCGAAAGATCCTATGGACCGCCATTAAATGACTTTCCTTAGGGGCCGCTTGATACCTTGCACACACACCTACAATCAAAACGATATCGGGCCTAGATGGACAAAGATAAATCAAAGAACCAATCATAGAACGATAGAACTTCTGGTCCACATCTTTACCCTTTGGGTTACGAGATAGATGGCACTTGACTTGCATAGGAGATGGCTTGATCTTTGCATTTTGGAAATTAAACCTCTTGATCATATCTTGGGTATACTTGGCTTGAGAAATGAAAGTCCCTCTAGCCAATTGCTTGATCTCAAAGCCAAGAAAGAATTTAAGCTCTCCCATCATAGACATCTCAAACCTGTCAGTCATAAGCTTTGAGAACTCATTATTGAAAGCTTGGTTAGTTGAGCCAAAGATGATATCGTCCACATAAAGTTGGCATATGAAAAGCTCTCCCTTTACTCTCTCGGTGAAGAGAGTGGGATCGATCTTCCCAACTTCAAAACCACGGTCATCCAACAACTCTCTAAGGTGCTCATACCATGCACGTGGTGCTTGTTTGAGACCATAGAGAGCTTTGTCGAGTTTGTAGACATGGTTAGAAAATCTGAGATTCTCTAATCCCGGAGGTTGCTTAACATATACCTCCTCTTTTAGTGGACCATTCAATAAAGCACTTTTAACATCCATTTGTTGAAATTTGAAGTTATGTGAAGATGCATAAGCAAGAATGATACGGATGGACTCAAGGCGAGCCACGGGAGCATAGGTTTCATCAAAGTCAATGCCTTCAACTTGAGTGTAACCTTGAGCTACCAATCTTGCCTTGTTCCTTATGAAAATGCCATGCTCATCTTGCTTGTTCTAGAAAATCCACTTAGTGCCAGTAACATTGTGGCAATCTTTGGGCTTCTCAACCAATCTCCAAACCTTGTTAGGCTCAAAGTTATTGAGCTCATCATGCATAGCTTCAACCCAATTAGAGTACTCAAGAACTTCAAACACTTTCTTTGGTTCCACCATAGATATGTGATCTTGATGGTCACTAAAATGGGCCAATTGCCTTCTTGTGGATCTTCTAGCTTGAATATCCTCCAAGACCTTGTTGTATTGAGCATAAATTTGCTTCAAAGCTCTTTTTATCCTTCTAGCACGACGGGCTTCAATATCCTCATTATTGCGAGGAGGGATCACTTGATCATCTTGATCATTTGGGTCTCCGTCTTGACCAACTTGGCCTTGATCATCATCATCATCATCATCATCACTAGCTTCAACTTGAAGAGAGGATGAAGAGGATGGTTGATATTGGCCTTGACCTTGACTAGCATGAATGATAGGAGTGGTAACATCTTGAGTAGTGGCTTGGTCAATAAGAGGAGGGTCTTCAACATGTTCTTGGGTAGGTGCAACACTTGGATCATTGGCTTGTTCTTATATTGTAGAGGAGGGCTCCACTTGAGTAGAGCATAGTCCTTCTCGAGTCGCCACAAGGTGTCCCTTCGATGGGGCGGAAAAATCCCACACCTATCCTTCCTATGGCTTCTTGAGGTATTTCAACATCTACATTAGAAACATGAAATTGCGCCACTTGGGAGCCATCATTTTCCTCGAAAACCACACTACAAGATTCTATGAAAATCTGTGAGGCTTTGTCAAAGACTCTATAAGTGTGGGATTCGGCACCGTAACCAACAAATATACCCTCAATATTTTTGGATTGAAATTTAGACAACCTAACACCCTTGATCAAATAAAAGCACTTACAACCGAACACACGGAAGTAGGAGACGTTGGGCTTGTTGCCGGTGAGGATCTCATATGGAGTCTTGTCCAAGCCCTTGCGGATGTAGAGGCGGTTGGAGGAGGGGCATGCGGTGGATATGGCCTCGGCCCATAAATATTGGGGAGAAGAATACTCCGCCAACATGGTCCTTGCCATATCCAAGAGAGTGTGATTATTCCTTTCGGCAACACCATTATGTTGAGGAGTGTAAGTGGCAGAGTATTGATGACGAATGCCTTCTTCACTAAGGAATTCATTCAAGGTGTAGTTCTTGAACTCCGAACCATTATCACTCCTAATAGCCATGATTTGCACATTGTTTTGACGTTGCACTTCGTTGGAGAAGTCGATGATGGTTTGTTGAGTTTCACTCTTGCACTTGAAGAAATAAACCCAAGTATATCTTGAATAATCGTCGACAATCACCAAGCAATAATTCTTGCCACCAAGACTTGCCTCGGGCACGGCACCAAAGAGATCAACATGGAGAAGCTCCAAGATCCTCTTTGATGAAATAATAGTATTGGCCTTGTGCGAGATATCATGCATCTTTCCTTCAACACACGACCTACAAACGCGATCTTTGGAAAAGGAAACATTTTCTTTTAGTCCGACAATAAGGCCACCTTTGTGAGGACTTTGCAAAGTTCTCATGTTGACATGGGATAAGCGGCAATGCCACAACCATCCCACGTCCGCCTTTCCGAAAAGACACATTGATTGAGAGTTGGTAGACTTTGAAAAGTCCACCACGAACAACTCATTTTCAACATGTCCCACTTATGCGACGTCAAGAGTCTTTCTCCTCAAAAGGACCACAATATCTTCATCAAAAAATACGGAGAAACCCATCTTTCCAAGAGAGCGGACGGAAAGTAAATTGAAACCAAGGGATTCGACAAGCATGACGTTCACTATAGTGATATCGGGAGCAATCACAACCTTGCCAATCCCCGATACCTTAGACGAGGACGGGTATCCATAACTGACGGTTGCTTGAATATCATTTGGGCGCAAATCCTTCACAAGTTCTTTGCTTCCGGTCATATGACTAGTGCATCCACTATCAATTATCCATTTAGACCCACCGGAAGCATAGTCCTGCAAGAGATCAATGACTAGAGTTAGGACCCGAGGAGGGTCCCTTCATGTTAGCAACAAGGGTCTTTGGAACCCAAATAGTATAGTCAATGTAACCCTCAATAGGACCAACATATTTAGCTTGCACAACACCATAATAATCAACATATAAGAAATGGTGTGGATTGTTAGTTCCCGCGGAGATGCTACGAGTAGTGTTGTCCCTCATTACACTACTACTAGAAGCAACATTGCTTGCTTGTGCGGGAGTGCTACGAGTAGTGTTGTCCCTAATGACAATACTACCTGAGGCACCATTGTTGGCCTTCTTCTTATTCTTCTTCTTATTGTTATTCTTCTTGGCAACATAGCCAAGTCCTTGCTTGCCCACTTGTGGCCTTGGAGCACTCAATTGTGGTCTAGCAACAACCACATGAGGACTAGGAGCCACCACTTGTGGGGTAGAGGCCACAACCTTCTCAACTTGACGGCCTTTGACCTTGATCCTAGCAAGCTCATCCTTCAACCTAGCATTTTCCTCAATAATATTTGCATGATAACAAGAAGAAGTAGAGGTGCTAGGGTTGTTAAGTTGATTAAGTTGAGTTTGAAATTTTTCATGCAACTCTTTGAGGGAATAATGTTGACTCTCCATTCTTTATGAGCATCGGTTAGTTTTTCAAACTCCTCGGTTAGTTTACCATGACCAACCGCAAACTCAACCTTATCCTTTTTAGCCTTTTTATATTTAGCAATTGCAAGATCATGTTCCTTAGTGATATTAGAAACAAGTTCATTATGAGTTTCTTCAATAGATTCAAGTTCCTCCTCAAGAGAAACTCTCCCATCATGCTCTTCCTCAAGAGTCATAGTGAGGGATGTAATTTCATCCGCATCCCTTGTTTCAACCTCACCTTTCTTCTCAAGAGCTTCTTGGGCCTCTCCAAACTGGCTCGTGAGATGTTCTAAGTACTTCTTGGTCTCCCCTTGCATGTTAGACATAAAACGTTCCAAAGAGAGCATTTCATCTTCTACTCTAAGACTAGCAAGATTTTCTAGGTCACTTGGGGTCTTAGAGTTGGAAGAAGGTGATACCTCCGAGGCCTTAGCCATGAAGCACTTGGAATTTGGGTGAGGATGATTTTCATTGGGGGATTCAAACAGAGATGAAGACGATGGAGTAGAGGCAATAGCTAGAGCGGACACTTCACTAGTGGTTTCTTCTTCTTCATCACTCCCGGAGTCGTATTCCTCTTGAGTCACTAGCACAAACTTGGTGAGAGATTTCTTGTTGAAAGGTTTCTTCTTGAAATGAGGTTTCTTGTACTCAACCTTGGTCTTGTCCTTGCGAACTAGCTTTCCCCCATGGTGTTCTCTATTCTCATAGGGACACTCCGCAATAAAATGGTGCTTATCTTGGCAATTGAAGCAAGATCTCAATTTTTGAGTCCCATCATTGCCATAGCGAGACTTGGTCTTCTCCTCAACAAATTTCTTGCCTTGGGAGGATTCCTCCAAAACTTTTGCACGGTGAGAGCAATGATATCCTTTAGCACGGGATCATACTCTTGATCCTTCAATGGAGCCAACACCTCATTGCCATCTTCTTTATACTCAACTTCTTGTGACACAACCTTGACCTTCAAAGCAACCGATGCCCCTTTGTGCATTCCTAGGGCCCTAGCACGGTTGTCAAGAGCATTCTTGGTTTGCACTTGATAGGAGCACATTTCTTGCATAACTTGAGTTGAGGTCATGGAACGGAAATCATGTCTTCCTTGAATGGTCTTCAAGTCCGCGGGTTCAAATGGCATGAGGGCAATCATGTACTTCCTTTTGATCCAAGCATCATCAATGTACTTGGCACCAACATTAGTGAATGTGGTGGCAAGTGTCTTGAGCCTTAGGTACATGTCTTCATGGTTCTCTCCATCAAGCATATAGAACCCTTCGGCCTCATTGGTCAAGGCATCATATCTATTCTGTTGCATGCTCTCATTGCCCACAAACATGACAACAAGAGCGTCCCATGTTTCCTTGGCGGTGGAATATTGTTGAAGATGCGGCATGTGGTTTAGACCCACGTCTTGTTGAAGAATTGACAAGGCGGTGTAGTTGAGTTGACAATCTACGGCTTCTCTTATTGTGAGGTTCTTGGGGTCATGAGGCTTGTATCCATCATGAGTGACCCTCCAAAGCTCTATACAAGAAGAGTTTAAGTGAGTCTCCATGTAATATTGCCATTCACGAAAAGAATATGCATCATTTTTAGGTGGATCTCCCCTAGGGATTATATGAGGATTGGGACGGGAGGATCAGGAGAATAACTTCCGGGAACAGAGTGAAATTCTCCATTTCCTTCCGTACCCTTCTTAGTGGAGTTTTTGGCGGAAGCATTTTTAGATGGTTCACCATCTACCCCTTTCTTGGCGCCCTTCGGGTGTTCATCCGGAGGATAAGAGTCGGTTACCTCCGTTCCTTTGGCTTTCAAGAGTCCCATCAAGACTTGACGTAACTCATTGATTTTGGTGTCTATGAATGAGGTCAATGAATTTTTCAACTCATTGAGATCATTCATGGACACCATGGCCACGGAAGCTTCGGTATCCAAATCTTCACCCATACTTAGACTCCTAGGCGGTTAAGCCCGATAAAAGATCCGAGGCTCTAACACCAATTGAAAGTAAAGTATAGGCACCTAGAGGGGGGTGAATAGGTTCTACGACCAATTTTAATTTTTCTTCACAATTAGGCTTGACACAAAGGTAAATTATGTAGATAGTTCTACTAAGGTGAATTTACCTATATGACAAGGATAGCAACTAATGCAATGAGTACAACAATAAATGCAACAAGTACAAGTGAGTAAAGATAAGGGAACGAGATAACCGATGGAAGCACTCGAAGACACGATGTATTCCCGAGTTCCTCCTTGTTAAGGGAGTACGTCTCGTTGGAGGGGTGTGAGCTCGCCACGAAGGCCTTCTCAACGCCACAAAGGCCTCACCCTATTCTCCGATGAACCTCACCACAAAGGCCTAGTTCACCTTCCACTATTGATCCCCTTTTAGGCGGGAATCGAATCCTTTACAAACAAGCTTGGGGCACACACCCACAACCAAATTGGGGGCTCCCAACAAACACAAATCACCAAGAGTAGCAAGAAGCCTAGGTTCTCCACAAGAGGAAACCCTAGGCAAAGATCCCTCAAGCTAATGAGGGGGAAATGGAAAACCGGTTGGTGAAGATGTAGATCCGGGGCTTCTCCTTCAATCCTCCAAGTTTCAAAAAGTTTGGGTGGAGGAGGTGGGAGATCTAGCTTGGTGGTTGAGCTCAATCAATGGAGTCTTCAACGCAGGATGAGCTAACACTTGGGGAAGAAAGGAGAACTCTATTTATAGTCCCCACCTCCAACTAGCCGTTTTCTGCCCTGTTTGTGACCATTCCGGAATCACTCGGAATAATTCCGGAGCAATCCGGATGGTAACAGAGAAATTCACGTTCAAGTCAGAATCCATCCAGATTGGTACGGAATGCTCCGGATTGGTCCGGAATAATTCCGAATGGTAACAGAAGAATTTGCGGCCAAGTCGGAATTTCTCCGGAATCATTCCGGAGACCGGAATCACCCGGAAGAATTCTGAATGGCAACAGAGACTTTTGCGGCCAAGTTAGAATCACCCGGATTGGTCCGGAATAATTCCGGGCTGGTCCGGAATAATTCCGGGCTGCACAATAAAGCTCTTCTTCGGGCCAGAAAAACATCCGTTGACCTTTATCTTCTTCACCATTTCTTCGACACCGTTTATGTGCTGATTTAAGATCATATCCTTTCAACAAAATAGCACACACGGTTAAAACTCCTTTATGTTGTTAACAAACACACAAAACACAGAGATATCAAAAATGCACTTTCATTTTCCACCCCAACCTCCTCCTTCTCCACCATAGCCGTTGCCACCTTGCCCTAGCCCTCCCGAAAACTTCCTCCATTGGATCCTCAAGGTTTTGGCTGGATCCGGTGCTCTTCCTCCCCGGGAAAGTTCTCATCCAAGCATTTGTCTCCATGGAAGCGGGTAATGTTCTTGTTTTTGAATCTTGGGTGTTCATCCCCTACCCCCTCATAGATACATGTTTTTCTTGAAATTTCTTTGTGGAATATGTTTCTAGGGTACCAATTTGCATGCTAGAAACAATAGGATAGCACCCCATTTAGTTGATCGAGTTATACCTAGTTGGAAAATCAATTTAGTTATGTTTTCATGAAACCGAAATCTCTAGATCAGATCTGAACCGAAAATTCCGGTTGAGTCCTGTCCCTGAAGGGAATATGCCCGAGAGGCAATAATAAAGTGGTTATTATCTTATTCCTTGTTTATGATAAATGTTTATTTCTCATGATAGAATTATATTAACCGGAAACGTTGATACATGTGTGTTTAATAAACAAACAATGGTTCCTAGTAAAGCCTCTCTTTTAACTAGCTCGTTGATTAATAGATGATCAAGGTTTCCTGATCATGAACATTGGATGTTTTTAATAACGAGGTCATATCATTAGAATAATGATGTGATGAACATAGACCCAATATCAAGATAACAATACGATCAAGTCATATAGTTTATATTGTTATACCTTGCATACGAAGTAACTTACTCCTTAGACCATGAGATCATGTCAATCACTGATACCAGAAGGGTGCTTTGATGTCATCAAACGTCACACCGTAACAGGATGACTATAAAGGTGCCGTTAGGTATTCGGAAAGTATTAGTTGAGGCTCATGGATCAAGAGTGGGATTTGTCCATCCAAAATGACGGAGAGATATACTCTGGGCCCTCTCGGTGATATCACATCGAATCCGCTTGCAAGCACGTGATATGATCACAAGGATGTTATATCACGGGAACGAGAAAAGAGTACTTGTCGGTAACGAGATTGAACAAGGTATGGTTGATACCAATGATCGAATCTCGGACAAGTAAAATATCGCGAGACAAAGGGAATAGTTCACGACGTTGATGGTTCACACGATCACGAGAGTCATCGTTGAATATATAGGAGTCATCACGGATTTCCAGATCCCGTTGTTGATTATTGATCGGAGAAGAGTCTCGATCATGTCTATCTTATTCGCGAACCGTAGGGTGACACACTTAAGGTTCGATGACGCGTTTGAGAGGATACGGAATATCGGAGAAAAGTTTGGACAACACCGAAATTGTTTCGGGGAATATTGAAATAGTCACCGGAATTGTTTCGGGTAATTTTGAAATAGTTCAAGGGGATTCTTATCAAATGGTTGTTAATAGATTTAACAACTAACTCAAGGGGTTATATGTTAATATTTGTTAATGGAATTAACAAATATTAAAATAAAGAAATAAAATTGTTTTATTTATTTATTAAAGAAAACCCTTGGGATTTTGAGTGGGAATTAATGAAAGAATGAGTGGGTTGAGTGGAGACTCCATTCACATGATGAGGGAGAGGTGGAGAAACCCAAAAATTCGTGGCTGCCATCCCCTCCTATATAAGGAGGGGTGGAAGCTCCCTCTCCCACACACACACACTTGTGTCATCTCTTCCTCCCTCCTGCCGCTGCTCCACTACTTGTCTGTGCGCTTGGCGAAGCCCTGAGCAATGTTTTTCTCCACCACACCACGCCGTCGTGTTGCTGGAGTTCCGACAGATCCTCTACTTCCGCGCCCCGCTGGAACGAGGGAACGGAGGTCGTCATCAACCGTACGTGTGACCGATCACGGAGGCACCGCCGGATTGCGGTGCACATCTTCTCGCTATCGGGATCGGTGTGAGTACGGCTAAGCCAACAACGAGATTTGATCTCGTAACGCGTTGTGTCTTCGAGGGTATGTGTTCTCCTTAACCCTCTCTTTGCCTGTTGCACTTCGTCTCCTAGATTAGATCTTGGCCTTTCGGGTGTCTCTCGCGTAGGAAATTTTTTGTTTTCTATGCAACGACCCCATCAGTGGTATCAGAGACGGATCTATGCGTAGATGTTTTGTACGGGTAGAACACATAGGTGTATGTGGGCGTTGATGATCATGTTATTACATCCTTGATTATTTTATGATCTTAGTGGCATAGTGGGATGAAGCGGCCCGGACTAACCTTACATGTCCATGTACATGAGACTTGTTCCACAACTGAGATGCAACTTGTATTGCATAAGTGGCTTGCGGGTGTCTGTTTCTCCTACTATACTTAAGATCTAATCTACGAAGGGTTGTTAAAAATGTATTTATCAATATTGTGGTTGATGTTCGTAGGTATGAACGGTTCTATCCTCGAAAGCCCTAAGCCACGTAAAATATGCAAAAATAAATTAGAAGCGTCTAACTAGTTTTTGCTGGGCATGTGACGTGATATGGTCAATGTTACAAATTTGATTATGAGATGATCTATTTGGTAAATTATTGATATACCGGAAGGTATCCATATGATTGTCTTATTATTGATGGACAATCAAGATTGGGATGCCATGATACTTGGTACCACGCCGGTGGAATGATGGAGATCATACCATCATGCACATGATGGAGATCAAGTGCAAGGAGGACCATATCATATCACGTTATCCTTACATGAGATGTCTGTGATGTTAATCCTTTTTATGCATCTTGTTTTGCTTAGATAGAGACGGTAGCATTATAAGATGATCTCTCTCACTTAATATCAAGATAATAATGTGTTCTTCCTTAAGTATGCACCGTTAAGAAAGTTCGTCGTTTCGAGACACCACGTGATGATTGGGTGTGACAGACTCAACGTTCGCATACAACGGGTGTTTTCAAGCCTAGCATGTACAAACATGGCCTTGAAACACACGCAATACTAAGGTTCTACTTGGCGAGCCTAGCATGTACAGACATGGCCTCGGAACACGTAATCGAAAGGTAAAGCATGAGTCATATGGATGATATGATGAATATGTCGATGTTCGCCTTTGAAGCTACATCATCTCACGTGATGATCGGTTTTGGTGTAGTGAATTTGGTTCATGTAATCACTAAAGACGACTAAGAGGAATGTTGTTTTTGAGTGGGAGTTCATGGTTTAATTTTGAATTAACTTGAACTTATTTATCATGAACAACCAATCAAAGTGAATTTGCACAAATTGTAGTATTCATTGGCATCCACAAACTACCTTACACTTAGATTGTTAATTGAGATATAACTGTTATGATCTGGTAAAAATCATTTAAGATTGGTACCGTATTAGTGAAATTTAAAATTGAGTCCTATTGTAGATTTTTGGTATTTCCTACCTAGCTCCATATGATTAATGATTGATTGATCTAGAGAGCAAATAATTCCTACTTAGAATCCAGAGTCATGGTTGCTTCCATATTACTTTATCTTCAAAAGAATGTTTTTTTGATCAAGGTGATTTAGGAACTGAAAAGATTCGTTTTCAGAAACAATCAAGTGAAAGATATATTGGTATCTAGAAACTTATTTGTGGAAACATGACTGAGTATAATTTAGCGTGACAATGTTTTCTTATATTATCTGAATATATGCAATGATTGAAGATGCTAGGCATTTGAATATTCCAAGAAGTTGGGCGCTAAAAATTATCCTCTAAATTCCTTCCTTCGAGCTATAGTAGCTTAATCATAAAACTGTTATGATGGGATGGATTAGAAGTATGGGTAAAGTCTTTTACCTTACTTGGAGATTGCTAAGAGTGGAATCTAGAAGAATACTATTAATATGGTGATATTAGTAGAACGATCAAACTCAAAGTATGACTCAATGGGTGATAGTATATGACTAACACGCCAAAGAAAATGAACTAGTACGACTAGCATTGTTTGATGTTGAATGATTCTTCTATAAAGGAAAGGGAATATTGAAAATAGAATTACAAAAAGATATATGGCAGAAAAAGAAGATAACTGGAAAAGTCCAGCTCAGGAGTATATGCTTGATATACAAGTTATAGATGTATTACTAGTTAACAAAGTATTTTTGGGTATTTTGATACCACTTTGGTTGGTATGAGTTGTCATACAAAGCAACGCAATGCAAGAAATACAAGGGCCTAAAGGAACTAGTAACAGATGTGGAATCGATTATGACAAGAACATAAATAAAGTGTTATTGTGTTTATTGTCGTATCGAACCAAACATTCAAGATTTATTTTAAGAACTTAATAAGTTTTTATTTTGTTCTAGTCTTTTGTGAGAACAAATGAGATTGTTCAAACGGTGACCATATTCCATAATTGATGGATATGTTAATATAAATAAGTTGGTAAAGTAAACATCTATAAGACTAAATGCTAAACGTTCCAAGACGTAAAAGAGTTTCACTTAAATTGTGACACCACCATTTTAGTTCATATCAGAAAGGAAAACATGAAGGAACTCCATATTGATGGACTTCCGGAGTCATTTTATTTTGAATAAATTTACGCTTGTGAGACCTCTTCCAAAAGATGACTATAATTCCGTTCATAGGCCAAAGTAGAATGGACGACTAATTTAATGGAGATTATACATATTGATGTATATAGTCCATTATGTGTAGTCATGTATGGTGGATTAATTTTTCCTTCATAAAATTATGTGGATGATTTGACTAGATATGTGAGTATATCTATTTAAAGAGAACGGAGTGTGACATTTTGAATTGGTTCAAATGGTTGTTAATATGAAGTAAAAAATCAATGTAACAAGATAATCAAGTATTTATGATTGGATCATAAAGGATAAAGTTTGAGTTACAAGTTTAGCAAAACATCTGAGAAGTTGCAGAATTGTTCTACAACTTATACTTCTCGAATACCCCACATTAGTTTGGAGTATTCAAGAGACAAAATCAAACCTTGTTGGACATGGTAAGATTAATAAAAATGTCATTATAATTTTGTAGTTTATACATTAGTGACAACCGCGTTTTTCCACTGAAAAGAGCACCATCATGATCCGTTGAAATTGACAACATATAAGATATGGTTTGGGTAGTGACCCAAAATTGTCATTTTCTTAAGTTTTGGTATGCATAGCATGTGTAAACTGTTTACAACCAAAATAGGATAAATATATGTTTATAAGGTTATCCCAAATAAAACATTGGGTATTTCTCCTATCACCAAACCAAAAGAGAAATGTTGTTTGTCTGAAAGGGTTGATTTCTCGAGAAAGTAGTTCTTGCGAAATAAGTGAGTGGGAGCACAGTACAAACTCAACGAGATTAGAGAATCTTTGTTATCATGTCAAGAGTAGCGCAACACTGGAAGTTGTTTCGGGGATTGCTATTTTGACAAAGTAGAAGACACTACATCTGTTGTAGATACTTCGGATGATTTTGCGTACTGAACCACAAAAATACTAAAACTTTGTACTTAGACCAACTTGTGGTTTAAGAGTAAAGTGTTGTTTTGACAACAAAACGACATGGACCTTATAAAGGAAGCAAAAGATGGGCCTTGACTTCATAAAATTGACTATGAGTCATTATATCCGCCATAGTATCCTTGTATGAATATCAAGTATGTGACTTGGTAGTCCTTTCGATAGGCTTGATGCCTAACGATAGCAAAAGGGTCTATATAGGGACAAAGACATGGATTTTTACATCCTTTGAAAGTTGTACTTATCGAAAAGTTGTTTTCGACGAAGTTCAAAGAGTTGACTACTACAAGATTTTAATCTTCCGTAGTGATGCTTAGTCTTTGCGGATAGTTCTAGCAAAGTTACATATTATGATATGGATGTTGAATAACAAAACCAACTCTCCTCTCGAGGAAGTTTGATCAAGGATGTGTACTTGACACAGTCTGAGAGTTTTGTAAAATTCAAAAGGTTGCTAGAAAGGCATACACACTTCAATGGTTGAAGTAAGCATAACGAAGTTGAAATCTTTACCTTAATGAAGTTATCAAAAGAGTTTGATTCCATAATGAATGATAAAGATGCTTGTAGAGTTACAAGAAATTAAGTGGGAGCGATGTGACATATTTCCAATACTTTATGTAGATGACATATGGTTGATTGGAAAATATGTATTTTAAATAAACACGGTTAAGATTTTCTTATTGATGAAAGGCTTAGAAGATATTGGGCATCGATATCTATAAGAGATGGATTGAAGCGCCTGATATGATTGAAGCCAAATTACATAGATGAAATATTGAAGTAAGTCAACGTCGAAATGACAAGAAGGAGTTCTTGTCACATGGAAAATAATTGAGCAAGATTCAAGTGTTTTGACACATGATGAGCATCATTGAAATTGAGATTTCTAAGTCATGTTTCCATGATATGTACACAACCAGATGATTCCTATGCTATAAAATGTTATAGCAGGATAATCCATATGATGATTAGACAACAGTGGGAGAGATCCTTGTGTCATTTTAGAAATGCTAAGGATATGTTTTCCTATGTAGTAATGACAAAATATTAGTTGTAATATGTTACACTAATAGTCTTGTCATTTATTCAAGTAATTTTATCTCAATTAAGATATGTGATGAAGGGTAGCACAATAGACTGGAAGAAAGTTCTTGTGACGCCCCGGGATCGGGCACTATGCAGATTTCAGCATTGCCGCCAAAATCCACATAATAACCGATTCCAGGTTGCCACTTGTGATAACATTACAACAGTTCACGAATAATCCACAACAACAACAGAGGAGGTATATACAAGACGACTCAAACGAGTCAAGGATACAACTGATACAATACAAAGATCCAAATAACAGCGGAAGAAACAACATAGCGTCCGACTACGGACAAGATACAAATTGGACTAAGAGTCCTCAAGATAACCGATGGCGTCCAATCCCTGCCCAGGCCAAGCCGGAGGGATTCCCAATCTAACATCGTCAGACTTCAAACATGTTGGCTGCAATGTGGAATATGCAGCCACGAAAAGGATTCGTGGGTCAGTACGATTAAGTACTGGCAAGTGGATAAACCATACTCACAAGATACCAGCGTAACCAATCATCACAGGATACCAATACTTTGGGTTCAACGGAAAGGAAAGGATTATTGCAAAGAAGCGGCAGCGGGCTGCACTAACTAACTACAGAGACTCGCTACAACATCCGGCTAAAAGAAAGGGATAAGATAGCGCGACAAAACCAACTATAACTACTCACCAAACAATACCCATCCAGTGTTACCCCCTACTAAGGAAGCAACCCAAGGAAACTCACACGGTTGATTAAGATGACATTCATTTTCAAGGTGGAGGTAATCTATATTACTAGTCAAGTTATCATCGTTAAGTGTAAGTTGTCTGAGTACTTGTTAGCCAGCACTTTCACCAAGTCATCCATAACCGCGGACAACACGGCTTCTCGAGAAGATTTAACCCTGCAGGGATGCACCAATTTGGCCGTACACGTAAGAATGACCCGCCAGATGGAAATGCACTTCCACCAAGCGAGGCACTCAACACAACCCAACTCTTCTTCGCATCAAGCCCAAAGAACCCCGTGCAATTGAGCGCACGGCTAATCAAGCCCCACGAAGAAAAGGGGACCCTCATAGCACTCTAAGAACGTGTCTCCCTAAATGCCGACTACAAAAGTTCCACCCTGGCGCCAAGGGTTCGCACCTGCATATGCATGCGGCAAATGGAAAATCCGAACTAAATGAGGCGATTTGGACGAGATGCGAATCGAATCAGAATTGCGGGGGGCGCCCATACTCGCTTCCCACATGCGGTTAGCGCGCTCATCATGGATCGGAGGACAAGACCCTTTTCCTAATTAAGGTCGACACTAGCAGGCCTCAAAACCACGCCGGGCCTCCTGCCGGTGCCTTATCATCAAATTATTATTACCCAAAACATTAACATGTTGTTGATTGAATTGAAACCCAACTATCAAACTAAACAGGTGATAAGACGGACAACAAGACTTGAGCGCAAACAACACTAAGCATGCAACTACGACACGAGGGCCAACAAGGTAAACAAACAACAGTTGATAGGAAGTGGAAGGAAGGCTATGTCATGGCTGCAAGGTAAACATATGATAGGATCGAGACACAAGCAACGAATCATAAGGCTAGAATAAAGGCAATGGGAAGAATCGGTAACAAGTGATGAAAGGCAGCCATAGGTAGCAAGTGAGTATACTTGCCTGGAATCTAGCAAGTAGAGGTACATCCGAAGAACTTGTCGTTGCTCACATCATCTCAACATCCTATCCGTGAAGAAGCAACGAACTAGAACAAACACCGGATGCAACAATTACTTCTACGGCAAAAGATCCAGCATGATCAAGATATGGATGCATGACAAGTTTAAGGATGCATCAAAGATAAACTAGTTGACATGGTAAACATATTTAAATGGGCCCATATGCAATTTGGATTGCATATGGAAAAGCCCATGAATTAATGTTGAATTAAATGATCTACAAATAACCATCATATGAAAGTTGATTAGAATGATGCATGGATGATGAAAACAATAAGAAAACAACAATAGCTTCAGTTTGATATGTTGTTTACCAAGTTTGAAATTTTATTTATTAAGTTATGAACTTTGGCATTTTAAATGATTTAAACAAACATTTGTTGTTTTCACCAATTTTAAATGTTCAAAACAGATAACAAAATTTATATTTGGAAAGAACACAAAATTTTAGATGGAATACATGTTTCATTTGTTGAATTTGGATTTTAGATGAGAAAGTTATTAAATTGACAATTTTAAATGCATTAATTAAGAAATAGTTGTTTTCAGCAATTTAATTTATTCAAAATAGAAAACAAAGTTTATATTTGGAAAGATTATTCAATTTTGCATGGAAACCATATTTTACATGTTGGAATTGGATTTGAACTGCCCAAGTTATGAATTTTGCAATTTAAAAGGTTTAATTAAAGCATTGAATTATTGCACCACTTTTAATTAGGAAAAACAGTAAACAAATTGTATTGAAAAGGTTGAAAATATGTAGCAAATGTTTCACTGAACATTTTGAGCTATTAAACATAATTTTTGGATCATTATTGAATTTATTATGCAATTTTTCATAGGCATTTTTATTCTGCCCCTTTTAGTAAACAGAAGGAAACATATTCAAATTTAATTCAATTGTGACCAAATAAAATACCACTGTGTAGAGTTTGTTAAGACAAATTTTTAGAGCCCAAGTTTGCTCAATTTTTGTTGCATTTTCTGTATTTAATTATTTAGTGCAAAATTTATTACAGAAACATGTTGCAACTTGGCGACTAATAGAAAGAGCACAAGATTCTGAATCCATAGAAATTTGAATCATTGAAATTGGATCATTTTTCAATTTGTTATTGATTTTACAATTAAAGCCTCAGTTCTGTTTTTCTGGATTTCGGGAAATAAAAAGAAAAAAGGAGGAAAAAGGGATGGCTTTTGCTTCCAGGGGGACTCGAACCCGCGCCTCGCGGCAGCGTGCAAAGGAACAGCGCCACTGGGCTGTTGTGCTGTTGGTGATAGGGTTCAGATCCATGCGAATATGAGGTGTTGATGTACGGTGGTTTAACTGACGAACTGAACTGCACACGCACGGTGACAAACGAGCAACGGCGGTTTTCTACAGATGGCGACGCTCGACGGCGTACTTCACAGAGCAGGGGAAGGGAGGGGGAAACGGTGGGAATCGGACGGCATGCTTACCGGGAGGGGCTCGGAGTCGTCGTTCGAGGTCGAGGAGGTCTAGATCGACGGGAATTCGCCGGAGGAGGTGGCTGGACGGAGGGGAAGAAGAGGACGCCGTGAGCGCCATGGTTGATCTTGCGCCAATTCCTCGCTTGCGGACGATGTAGAGGATGTAGCAGTACTCCTGGGGGCCTCGTCCCCGCTCGTAGACGACACAGGGAGTCCGGCGCCGTCGTCCATGGCACTGTTGTGCTCCTCCTTGGGTGCACCAGAAATAGAGGATGGAGGAGAGGGGAGTGGCGGCGGGCTGGAGATGGAGAGGAGAGGGTTAGGGTTCGGGCAGGAGAGGGCGGCTTTATGGATGGGAAAGGTGAGGGGGATGGGTCCATGGAGGTGCGGTGGTGGTGCTGCTGTGATGGAAAGGAGTCACACTCCTCGTGCTCGTTCGTACGGACGAGGAAGGAGGGGCTAGTGGGCTGCTCTCCTTGGAGGTGCGTAGGTGGCCTGCTGGCTGGGCTTTGGGCCTGGTTAGTTCGGCTGCCTCCACCAAAACATTTTTTTTGTTTATTCATTTTTCAGGTAATAAGAGAAGTGATTTAGGGATTTAGAAAAGAGATTTTAACCATTTAAAATATTGTAGAAAATAGTTTTATCGATGCCATGTGATATGATGCATGAACCATGATGCACAAAAGAAAAGCAAACAAAACTAATTGGGGAAAAATCCCCGGACGTTACAGTTCCATGCTAGATTTGAAAGAGTTTCAAAATTAAAAATATTGTGATAGATACTACAACAAAGGCTAAAGTATATCGTTGTGTTGACAACTGATAATAAGCGTATTTTGTGTCAAGGAGTCTTTATTGAACTTGGTGAAATTCCAAGAATGCTGACACTATGAAGCTACATTTTCACAATGTTAGTAACATTAGTTTAAGCTGAGGAATTAAGGTTTCACCGGAACTTGGTGAATTTCCAAGAATGCTAACACTATGAAGCTACATTTTCACAATGTTAGTGACATTAGTTTAATCTGAGGAATCAAGGTTTCACCGATTGACCATATATATACAAAGCCATCTCATTAGAGCATGAGTGATACGTGTAGACGCAAAGAACATGCAAATACAATAGGACCTGAACAGTTCAGATCTTTTTGATGATGTTTACCACATGCAAAGCATGGTAATAACACTGGAATGACATATGTGTTAAGTGCTTACAGACTAGATTATTGACTCTAGTGCAAGTGGGATACTGAAGGGAATATGCCCGAGAGGCAATAATAAAGTGGTTATTATCTTATTTCTTGTTTATGATAAATGTTTATTTCTCATGCTAGAATTGTATTAACCGGAAACATTGATACATGTGTGTTTAATAAACAAACAATGGTTCCTAATAAACCCTCTCTTTTAACTAGCTCGTTGATTAATAGATGATCAAGGTTTCCTGATCATGAACATTGGATGTTGTTAATAACGAGGTCATATCATTAGAAGAATGATGTGATGAACATAGACCCAATATCAAGATAACAATACGATCAAGTCATTTAGTTTATATTGTTATATCTTGCATACGAAGTAACTTATTCCTTAGACCATGAGATCATGTCAAACACTGATACCAGAAGGGTGCTTTGATGTCATCGAACGTCACACCGTAACAGGGTGACTATAAAGGTGCCGTTAGGTATTCGGAAAGTATTAGTTGAGGCTCATGGATCAAGAGTGGGATTTGTCCATCCAAAATGACGGAGAGATATACTCTGGGCCCTCTCGGTGATATCACATCGAAACCGCTTGCAAGAACGTGATATGATCACAAGGATGTTATATCACGGGAACGAGACAAGAGTACTTGTCGGTAACGAGATTGAACAAGGTATGGTTGATACAAATGATCGAATCTCGGACAAGTAAAATATTGCGAGACAAAGGGAATAGTTCACGACGTTGATGGTTCACACGATCACGAGAGTCATCGTTGAATATATAGGAGTCATCACGGATTTCCAGATCCCGCTGTTGATTATTGATCGGAGAAGAGTCTCAATCATGTCTATCTTATTCGCAAACCGTAGGGTGACACACTTAAGGTTCGATGACGCGTTTGAGAGGATACGGAATATCGGAGAAAAGTTTGGACATCACCGAAATGTTTCGGGGAATATTGAAATAGTCACCGGAATTGTTTCGGGTAATTTTGAAATAGTTCAAGAGGATTCTTATCAAATGGTTGTTAATAGATTTAACAACTAACTCAAGGGGTTATATGTTAATATTTGTTAATGGAATTAACAAATATTAAAATAAAGAAATAAAATTGTTTTATTTATTTATTAAAGAAAACCCTTGGGATTTTGAGTGGGAATTAATGGAAGAATGAGTGGGTTGAGTGGAGACTCCACTCACATGATGAGGGAGAGGTGGAGACACCCAAAAATTCGTGGCTGCCATCCCCTCCTATATAAGGAGGGGTGGAAGCTCCCTCTCCCACACACACACACACTTGTGTCATCTCTTCCTCCCTCCTGCCGCTGCTCCACTACTTGTTCGTGCGTTTGGCAAAGCCCTAAGCAATGTTTTTATCCACCACACCACGTCATCATGCTGCTGGAGTTCCGAGAGATCCTCTACTTCCGCGCCCCGCTGGAACGAGGGAACGGAGGTCGTCATCAACCGTACGTGTGACCGATCACGGAGGCACCGCCGGATTGCGGTGCACATCTTCTCGCTATCGGGATCGGTGTGAGTACGACTATGCCAACAACGAGATTTGATCTCGTAACGTTTTGTGTCTTCGAGGGTATGTGTTCTCCTTAACCCTCTCTTTGCTCGTTGCACTTCGTCTCCTAGATTAGATCTTGGCCTTTCGGGTGTCTCTCGCGTAGAATTTTTTTTGTTTTCTATGCAACGACCCCATCAGTCCCAGTTTTCCAAATTCCAGAACTTTGTTGATTTCTCCTAGGATTGTTACATGATCGATATGTGGATGCTTTCTTATTATGTTTATGGATGTTTCCTACTTTGGCTTGTGTGCACTCATCTTATGCTATCCATTTATATGCTCGATTCACATGTGGTTCTCGAGTTGACGAGCTGAGTTCTCGCAAACGTCCTTCTTACAAGGAAATAAGTGATGAGGAACTTAGTGACTCTCGGCCTCCTAGGCAAACTTTGGAAAAAATCAAGGTTCCCCAAGAAAATGATCAAAAGAAGAAGTTTGTTTCTAAGATAAAGGACAAGGAAACAAGGAAGAACTACCGATATGATGTCTCAGCTGCTGAATACATTCGCATTCGTCAAGATGACTGGTACACTACTCAAAGGGATGGTGAGATGGAGGATACTTGTTTTTGGTGCATGGAGCAATACCATATTTTGACTGACATCTATCTTGAGTACAAGCATCCCATTCGTCCCATGAATCCTACCAAGTTCCAACCTATCAAGGATAAGGAAGTGTTTGCCCAAGAGGCTAATGTGGTTGAAAGGTTCAACCTTGTGAAGCTCATGGAAACCATGTGTCCTTACAACCATGACCTTGTGGTTCAGTTCATGTCCACTTTGGTCTTTGGGAAGAATATGCATTGTCACTTGAAGTGGATGACCAGGTTTACTTACTGTGAAGCTCAGTTCTTCAAGTTTGCTCAAGTTCATGGTTACAAGTGGTCCTCTTATCTTCCTCTTGGACATTGTATGCATGGGGAGGAAAGACCGCACATGGAGAGGGATATGGTTGAGATGTATGCTCCAGGATATACAATTGGTAAGATGCAAGGTCTCCTTCCTTTCTGCGATCATATGGTTTGTATCTTCTAGCCCTCTATTTCTCCTATTGGTGGGAACATTGATGCTCTCATCACCTCCCTTTGCAACTTGCTGATTCTTGCCAAGCAGTGTGCTGAGGATCCATACCCCACAAAGTCATATGAGGTGGATGTTATGGATTTCATATTCCACGAGCTCCACAATGCCATGCTTGGTGGGCATACCATTCCTTACGGTCCGTATATTATGATGTTGATCAAGGTCACAATGAAGCGGGACTTCCATGACCTACCTATGGAAGATCACCATTTCAAGAAGCTCTACGTCAAGAGGAAGTCTGCTCCTGCTCCTGCTGCTGCCCCTGTGAGTGGTTCCTTTATGGGGACGCTCGTGCCAGTCCCACAACTTCTAGTGCTCCTGCTCCCAAGGCTGACACCTCTATTGTGCGCAATGTCAGGAAATTGTCCTGGTTTCAGCGCAATGTGCTTTGCATGAAGGTTGACATCCATAGGGAGCAGTATCAGTCTTATCGCATGGACCTTCAATGTCCAGCTCTCAGCAGAAGATTCTTCATCATGTCAGTGGTGCTTCTGGAGATCCTCCTGTTGATTTGGTTCCAGACTCGTTCTCTCACTGGTCTTCTAGGTCCACTGCTCCATGGGAACATCTTGAGGAGGATCTTAGGTTCACTGCTGCTTCCTCTAGTGCTCCAGTTGATCTTGATGATGAGGAGGATGGTGATGAAGATCTGGAGAGGGATGCCGAAGGAGAGTCCGAGCAGTCCGTGGGAGAGGCCTTAGAAAACTCTGATGCTTAGCTTGTCATGGGACGTTAGCATCAATACCTCTCTCCTTTTTTTGTGTCTCGATTCCAAAGGGGGAGAAGTAGTATTATTAGGCCTACGGGATTTGCAAGGGTTCGGGCACAAGCATGTTCTTCTACCATTCTTTGAGAGCTTGTGTCCATTTAGATTTCTCTTGAAACTATTTGTTTTATCGTTTGAACGATGTTTATGTTATTGTGAGACTATGTTATCGTTGGATCATCTTGTTGGTTATTTGTATGTTGAGGTTATCTCTTATTGTGCTATGGTATTATCTTCATATTATTTTTACGCACAAGGTATATTATTCATCTCTACCTCAACATATTGGATATATCTAATTTTATCATGTTGTGTTGAGTATTGGACATTACTCTTCCCTTAGTGTTGTACTTTGCATGTCAAGGCAAACAAAAATATGCATACTTGTAGGCGGAGCAATTTCCATATCATTCACAAGCATGATGTTGTGTCTCGTTTTATTGCAAATCTTAGTATTGTCTAACACCAAAAGGGGGGAGATTGAAAGTGCATTTCGTTTTCCCTAAGATTTTGTGTGTTAGTTAACAATACTAATGACATTTTTATCAAGGTGTTATGTGTGCAGGTGGTTATTGTCTCACCTACATCGAACACCGAAAAAGAAGGTGAAGATAGATCAGCCAATTTTGGCACTATGACCATCCGGATTTTTCAACCTGATTTTTCAGGGTCAACCGGAAATTCCGGTTGAGGAGATTTTCCTTCAATTTGGGTACTGGAGTCAACCAGATTATTTGACTAGAAATTTCAGAGCCAACCGGAATTTCGATTGGAGCTTATTTTTCGCACTAGAGTCTACCGGATTATTTGAAGCCAATCGGAATATCCGGTTTTGGTCAACGTGCCCATTTTCAGATCTGGAGGAGAAGCAAACCGGAATATCTGGTTCAAGTCTGAACCGGAAATTCTGGTCCAGGAATCCTGCTCAAACGGCCATATTTTGGGAGGGGGTATAAATACCCCTCCCTCTTCTCCAAGTGAGCCAGTTCGTCCAAGCCATTCATGTGCATTTATTGAACTCGCCAAATTTTAGATATCTCCCAATCCCTCCACCCAAACTCGTTGATCTTTGGAGTATTGAAGGAGAAGACCCCGATCTACGTCTTCATCAACCGGTTTTCATTTTCCCGCTCATTTGCTTGAGGGATTCGTGCCTAGTTGTTCCTTGTGGAAAATCTAGGATCTATTGCTACTCTCTTGGTGATTGTTGGTGTTTCTTCGGAGCCCCCAATTTGGTTGTGGGTGTGTGCCTCAAGCTTGTTGTAAAGGACTTGATTCCTTCCTCAAAGGGGATCAATAGTGGAAGGTGAACTAGGCCTATGTGGTGTTGTTCATTGGAGAATAGGGTGAGTCCTTTGTGTCGAAACTCACATCCCTCCAACGATACGTACTCCCTTAACAAGGAGGAACTCGGGAACACATCGTGTCTCCGCATGTTTCCGTTAACGGTTACCTCGTTCCCTCTCCTATACTTTGTGCTTGTATTATAGTTATTGTTGTTCTTGTCATATAGGTAAATTCACCTTAGTTGCATTATTTAGAGAATTTACCTTTGTGTCAAGCCTTAATTTGAAGAAAAATTAAAAATTGATCATAGCACCTATTCACCCCCCCTCTAGGTTCCCATACTATCCGTTCAAAGGTTTTGGACAGAGTTCTTGTGTCTAACACTTGGGAGTCCTACTTTCCTCTTGCCCTTGTTCATTCGTTGACCATACCTCCGATCACATACCTTTATTGTCGGGCTAAAAAATAGGCATGCTCTTAAGCATATGCCATTTAGAATGGAAGCGACTTGATTCTTGGTCCTCGGGTTTAAGCAAGCGAAAGTTGAGGAGTGGTCAGTTAGAAAAGTGTATTTTGTGTTGGATCATTGGAAAGTGCAGAACAATGAGATGGGAAATTTCACGGTGGACTGCAAACGGTAAGCATATGAGGCTTAAGGATAGATTACTATTGAAGGATTGAAATGATTGAGGAGACTTGTGACTGTCAGCTGATGTAACCATATGCGATGGAGAAAGTTTACTGGCAAAGGAGAGAAGGATAACAATAGTTCTTGCATGGAGATAGTAACATGGCTTATTTCCACGGTCCGGCAAATGATCATAAGAGAATAATAAAAAAATACTTTTTGTTATAAGATGAATATTTGATTATCTCCAATACTGAAGAACTCGATAGCATATTACTTGGTACTAGAAGGATCTTTTTCATTGAGAGCTGATTGCTCAACTCCACATGTATGATGATGCATGGTGACAAAGGTAGAATCAGCAAGGAACGAAATGCAGAGTTAATTCGGCCTTTCTTGATGAAGGAGCTCGAGGAGGTTGTTAAATCAATGAGGAAAACATGGCGTCGGGACTAGATGGATTCCCGGACTAATAATTTAAAGAATTTTGGCCATATCTCAAGAATCTGATTGGAAGTGCTAGAAGATCTGTATATGTGGATTTCGAATTTGGATTGTAGAGTATAGATCATCCTCGTTCCAAAAAACAAAGATGAAAATCAGATAAAAACAATATTGGTGGACAATTTGCTTATTATACATTATCCTTAAAATTATCACCACTCTTGACTCGAAGTAACTTTTGTAGCAGATAGTGTCATTGACCCGATGCAAACCACATTTGTTTCGGGTCATCACATTTTGCATGGATTACCGGTGTTAAATGAAGTGCTCCATGAACTAAAAAATACAAGAGCTCATGGAATAATCCTTAAATTGCACTTTGAAAAGGCAAAGTCATGTATAAAAAAGGATTTGGGCCCAAATGGATTGAGTGAACCACGGAGTTGTTTAGTTTATGAAGGTATGTATGAATCTTGATGGTGAAAACGGTAATTATTTCATAACCTTAAAGGTTCTATGGCCGGAAGATCTACTTTCTCCGCTCTTGTCCAACACAGTGGCAGATGCACTTGTTATAATGATTGACGTTGCTAAGAGGAATGGACACTTTGTGGATGGGATCCTTACACATCTTCTACATGTTAATGACACTATACTCTTCTTGGAGTTGTTGGAAGGCTCTATTTGTATGATGAAGTTTCTACTTTACTGTTATGAAGCAGTGTCCGGGCTAAAGATAAACTATCAAAAAAGTGAGGTGCTTGTTCTTCAGGTAGATGGGGAGGAACATAATCGTGTGGACAACTTTTTTAATTTCAAGGTGGCCAACTTTGTGTTCATCGTGATGATGATGTTAAAACTACTTTGTGTGACCAATGATGTATATATTACATTGCAAAAGAAGGGCTAGAATATTGTTCATGTATGCGATGGATAATTGTTTTATGGTTACATTGTCTAAATATATTTTGTTGATCCAAACTTTCAATTGTATCGCAATATCTTTAGTTAACGACGTGATAACATGTTTGGTCAATTAGAGGGATGATGGTTGGGACCCACTCTTGGAAGATGTCAAAGCATTTTGCATTGAAAATGAAATCTCAATCCCAAGTATGAACAAAATGGTAAGAAAATGGGGTAAACAGTAAAGGGGGCACCATGTAACCACTAGTCATTTTTACCGTGTAAAAACACCTTATATGTTCTTATAGGGTGTATTACGACTAAATTTGACCATCACTAAAATAATATATCTTGGGAGTTACTTCACAACTTCTCTTGTGCTAGGTTCCATGTGAATAAGCTTATAGATATTTATGATGAGAAATTTTCTAATTATGGGCATGAGTATATACAAGATATCCGCGAGCTATTCATTATTCATATAAGAAGAAATTAATACTTCAGGTTTAGTTAAAGAGATTGTTGAATTGTAAGACGCATCATATTTCCTACAATATCATTGAGTAGACATTGCTTTTACCCGTGGCGACAACAACAGTTGAAAGGGTCTTCTCAACTATGAAGATCATCAAGACCGAGTTGTACAATAAGATGTCTGATACCTAACTTAATGACTTGTTGATGTGCCACATCGAGCGATGGATATTTAAAAGTCTTGATATTTGTAAAATTAAGGAAGATTTTCGAGAACAAAGTAGAGCTTTGTGAGTGGCCGGAACTTCTAGACAGAATTAAAGCCTGTTATAGGTATGTTTTAGGTTAATATGTTTTCATTTATGTTGTACTAAGTGATATGTTTAGGATTATATAAACCTTTGATTCTTGCATCAATTTTTGTTATGCTTTATACTTCGTTTGACCTTAAATTTACATTGCAAGATAATTTATTGCAGAAATGTGCTTCTTATTGTCCATGATAGTGCCCAATTCATACACCGGGCCCAATTTGATTTGCAAAAATTTGTGTACATCAATTATGTACAAATTTCAAATGAAGCAGTTCATACACGTAAGAAGATCATCGCTGTGACCCTTTTTTTTTTCTCGCCGTACGAAGTCGAGTAACCCAATGTCCCAATTCAACACCAAAACCATGCTGTCTCGCTTAAACTTCAGAGACTCCGCTCCACGCCGCCAGATCACGTCATCCACCGATGCGCGCCGGCGCCGTGGCAGCCGAGGTCAGCAGCAGCGCCGTGCTCGATGAAGACCCGCACTCGCTGCCGCTCGGCCTGTCCGGCGGCCTCGCGCGCGCCGTGTCGACGGAGCTCCTGCCGGGCGAGGGGACGCGTGCCTGGCCGGCGAGGTCCCGCGGGTCCAGGGACGCCCTGCGCCGCCCGCTCGACGGTGAGGCCGGATCGGGGCGATGCCGCGGCGCGCTCTGCGACCGCGCCTGCTTCGCGCGGGACGACTCCGTGTTGGCCATGTAGCTTGCGCCGACGCCGGCGTGGCACACCTTGCCGCCGCCGCCGCGATGGTGGCGTCCGCTCGCCTCGGACCCTGCCGCTGAGAAGGAGGCCACCGAGTACTGCTCCTCCTCGAACCGGTCGCTGAACGTACGCGCGCTCGTGTTGTCCGACGTCGTCAGCCCGGCCGGCGAGGCCTTCTGCGTGTGGCTGTACAGCTCCCCCTTCCCGGGCGTCGAGCAGTAGCTGCTGCGCCGCGGGCCTCCGCCGCTGTCCATCGCCTCCTGCATTGCCAGTGGCTTCCGGGGGGAGCGGTGGTGCTGCGGCGACCGGCGGCCCGTGGGCGGCCGCGGCGCGCCGCCGTCCTCGAGGAGCCGGAGGCGCAGCCGCTCGGCGCGCGCGCGCCTCTGGGCGGCGACGAGCGCCTGGATACGGCGGAGCGTCGCGTCCGCCTGCCGCCGTACCAGCTGGCCCCTCACCATCGCCTGTAGCTTCACCATTCCCCGCAGCGCGCACAGCGCCCTCCTCGCCTGCACGCGCACGCTTCGATCGCATCAATCGAAGCTACCATTCCATTGGAATGTACGAACGACGCGTCACTTACCAGGTACGATCGGAAGGCTGACTGAATCTTGACTGCGGCAGCCACCTCGGCCTCCTCCGACGGCGCCGTGGCCGCGGCGATCTCGGCCTCGGGCGGCGGCGGTGGCGGCGGCACAGCGACGACGACGCGCTCTTGCTGGTACTCCTGCACCGCCACCGCGTGCACCTCAGCGGCCGAGAAGCAGCGGGACGACGACGACGTGGACGCGAGCTTGCCGAGCCCCTGGTAGCCGGACGCCGTGCTGACCGTGTCCTTGCCGCTCACCGACGACGCCGGGCGCCGGAAGCTCCATCGCCTCTTCTCCTTGGCAGCCGGCAAGGCCGTGGGAGGAAGCGGCCCGCCGTCGTCTCCGCTCCCCTTGTCCTTGCCTTTCTTGCCGGTGAGGAAGCTTCTGAGCCACCTGCCCGCCCTGCCCATCAGCGCACAAGCAAGAACCGCTACAACTCCGCACCTGCGGCTACCACTACTCCATTAACCATCTTCAGAGATGATTAGCAGGATCAATGAGGAAGAAGCAGAAGCTCTCAGACAGAGCTTCAAAAAGTGGAAGAAAAATGATTGCAGTGATCGCAACACGATGGACTTCTCCACCTGCACTCTGCTTCCGCCATGTGGGGGTGTGGAGCCAAGAATAGATCAATGTTGGATTAAATACCAGTAATTCCTGTACCTCAACACAAAAATTAGCTCCAACTAACTTTTCATTGCAAAACTTCAAACAAGAAGGAAAAAAGGGGGTTTGTCCTGGGTAACTAGGTTTCCGGGTAGGCTTAATCGTGGTTTAAGGTGTGGCCGTGTGGGGAAATTAAGGGCCGGCCGGGGTGATCACTCGCTGGTCAGAGCTTGCATGTGGTGAGTAGACTAGTACTATATCAAACTACCAATGTGGGCAGTGGGCACCAGATCTCCATGGTCCATGGATGGTAAATAACATCAATAGCAGCAGTAGTACCAGTACGCCTCAATCCCCATTCATCTTCCAGAGAGAAGGGCACTCCACCACATGGCACACAACCCAGCAGAAAATGGTAACTGCCTTGCTTGTGGCTCATGATCCAAGGTGCAGCTAGCTAACCTACCTAGCTGCCCTGAATCACTCGTCCAGTTGCATCGTTCAGTGACTGCTTCGTGGCTCATGATCCAATGTGCAGCTGCTAGCTAGCTGGCCTGGATCACTGCTATGATGTATCATCACCCAGCAGCTGATTCGGATCACAAGATTGTGCTGATGATTCGCTAGTACTGATGTGTGCCTCTGGAATTGTTGATCTGCATGTAGCAGCAGATCCAGCTTAATTTGGTGGTGGTACTGGCTGCAGGAGCAGGAGGGTTTATGAGGGGGTGGTGAGGATACCGTGGGGTTTAATGCGTGTGCTAGCCTGGACCGTGGAACCCTGTGGCAGGGACAGATGGAGTACGCCACATATGCAGTACCTCATTCAAGTTGGGCAGTTAATATGTCTACGATTCGGTTTGAATGGACGATCTGAAGTTAGTACTCCCTCCGATCCATATTAATAGGTGCTCAAATGGATGTATCTAGCAATAAAACATGTCTAGATACATCCACTTGAGCACCTATTAATATGGATCGGAGGGAGTACTTTAGGAACTTGGGTTTTATCACTACACATCTTTGTTTTCTTTGGAAATGGGAAGGTAAAAACCTCCCTAAAATTTCATCAAAGAATATGCCAACCATACAGGCCGAAACACCGACATTTCACATGAAACATTGTCGGGGGGTTACCCCCGAGTAGGAGTAAGGCCAGTGCTAAAGGCAAGGTCAAGGAGCTATTTTACTAAGTAAGCTGGCTACCCGGTACTTGCTACCCGGTAGGCAGCTATCCGGTCGTACCCACCAATGGTCAGGAGGAAGAATCAAGGAAGTTATATTCCTCTGAGTAGAGGAGTTGGTCCGAGTAGAGGGAGTGGTTTCCTACTCGGGCCAGAAGTCAATGGAGCCGTTCTGACAAAGGATCTCGCATATCCTGCATCCGTACGGCGTGCGGTTCAACTTACGGAGCGCGTGATTATCCGCGCTCCGGCGTGGCTACAGTGCGGTAGGCGCCTGTCTAGTCCTGTCACTGACAGAGGGGACAGGACAGGGCTAGGGGCCTACCCTATCTCACTGACAAGGGTGGACAGGTCCCATCTCCGAACGGGGCGACGACTTACGGTGCACGCGTCAGCGGGAACCCGGAGGCGTGCGTGGTTCTGCAGTGCTCCTGTTCCATCGAGCTGTATCTTTTAGTATTATTCTATCCGGCTGGGCACCAGTATATAAGGTGCCCTGCCTCCTCCTGTGAGAGGCTCGACTCACTTGTTTGGAACCTAGACGAGGCAACACTTAGAGAGAGCTTGAGCGTAGAGTGGCTACTCGGCTGAAGGCCTGAACTGTACTGTGGCTACTCGGTAAACACCATATAAAGAGAGAGGCAGGAGTAGGGGTGTTACCTCCACACGAGGGCCCTGAACCTGGGTAAGATCTTGTTGTTTGCGGTGATTGTGATCTACCACACGCGGCTACTCGCCGTGTGATCCCTCCCCGAGCACCTCCAGCGTCCATCGCCCTCAACTCTAGCCATCCCATGGCATCTGTCGTGATACCACCACGACAGTTGGCGCCCACCGTGGGGCAGACAGAGACGCTGGCTGGAGTCCATGTTCGGACGGGACTCGTTTCTGCTACTGGGGAGCGCGTGGTCTGTTGCCTTGTCCACAGATTCGGCTCCTTCGACTTCGTCACCGACAACGCCGGAGATTTCGGCGGGAGGCCCATTCCGGCAGGCGGCTCGGTGCTCTCCTTCGGCTCGCACCTCGTCTACGTCGCCATCGCCGTCGTCCGCGAGTTTCCAAAGGAGGTGCTGGTCGCGGAGGATCCTCCTGTTGTGCTCGCTGCTCGCGGAAGGCCGATGGGCTGCTCCGCGGACAGCGTGGAGGTGATGATGACCGGCCCGGCCACCGATGCCGGGAAGGGCGCGGCTGCTGCCGCGGGGGTCATCGAGGATCTCGCTGGCCCGAGTGTTGGTCAGAGGGTTCACAAGCCCTACGAGAAGGACTCCAACATCCCTCTCTCCACTACACCAACGATACCGGCATCCGCCGTGCGGATGGGCATGCCGCCTCCCACCGAGCTCGAGCTCCTGACCATGAGGGCGCAGCTCGACCGGCAGCGTGAGGAGCTGCTCGCTGAGCACCTCGAGTTGGAGAAGGTTAGGCTCGAACCTAGCCTAGACCAGAACGAGTACAACAAGGCCCACGGCTTTACTCCTGTTGTTAGGAAGTCTAGCAAAGTAGGCGCTACGCGTCGCAAGTTGGGCGCCGAGATGGCAACAGTTGGTGAGGCTCCTAGCCAGTCTGCCACTGCAAACACCACCACCAGGCCCAGACACAGCACCCCCGCCAAAACACTTAGAGCTGCAGAGGCTGTAGCTGCTGAGTTGCCAAACCTTGCCGGCGACGCGCGCGCTAGGCAGCAGGAGAGGCTCAACGAGTTAGTGCTAGAGGCTGCTAGGCAGAATGAGGAGTTCCGGAAAGCCAATCCGGGTGCCAGTGCTTCTCAGGTCGTGCACTCACATGCGGTCAGATCTACGGATCAGGCCTCATTGCCGCATCTCAGCCGCGAGAGGGACCAGAGTGTGCGCTCTGGGAACAGTAGACAGATGCAGGTGTACGACCCAGCTCTCGCCGCGAAACAGCGCGCTGTGCCGCGAGAGTCCGGTCAAAAACACACTACTGCAGGAGCAGGCTATCAAGCCCACAAAGCTCACAGCAAGGGGAACGACGGAGACAACGCGGGGCCTTCTCGGCGTCCTGCTGCTCAGCCTACTCGGCAGAGGACGCAGCAGCCTGCTGCAGCACAGCCGCGTGCGGCTGCGCCAGCAGCCAACCCTGTGGTGCAACCCGCTGTTGTGCAGGAGAACAGGTATGATGATGGCTACTCGGCGATGGGGCTAGCCGGCTATGCTGACCCAAGGAATGTTGTTGATCGCCTGGGTGAGCGCATGTTGGAGCCCAGTGATGCAAGGTTCAAGTTGGACCGGATCAATCTGTCCGCGCAACTCGAGAACAAGGGGCCGCCTGGCCCAGAGTGCTTTGGCCCTCGTATCATGAACGAGCCGTCTGTGAACCACTTCCAGTTGGCCAGGGGGACCAAGTGTTACAATGGCAGCACCAAGCCAGAAGACTGGTTGAGTGACTATGTCACAGCCGTGCACATTGCAGACGGCAACCGGAGATGGGTTGTGCGGTATGTTCCGCAAATGCTTGAGGGTCCAGCTCGGACTTGGCTCAACAACCTGCCCAAGGACAGTATTAATTGCTGGCTGGACTTCTCGGAGGCTTTCATCAGCAACTTCACCAGCACTTACAAGAGGCCGAATAGGCCGCAGCAGTTGTCCGCGTGCAAGCAGCGGGAAGACGAGACCGATCGCGAGTATCTTACTTGGTGGAGCACCTTGAGGAACACCTGTGAAGGTGTGAATGAGGCTCAGGCCATTACTTGGTTTGCGCAGGGCTGCAGGCATGGCAGCATGTTGTGGCAGAAGTTGCAGGGCGAGATGCCGAGTACTCTCGCAGAGACCATCAAGATCGCGGACATGTATGCACTCGGCGACCCAACTCAGCCTCTGATGGACTCCCTCGAGCCGAGAAGGAACTACAACAACAACAAGCGCAATGATTTCCGCAAGAAGCGCAGAGGTGACCGGATTGATACTCGGTATGATCCCGAGGAGGTGAATGTTGTGATTACGGCTGCTCGGAGTAGCCAAAGGCAAAAAACTGCTGGAGCCCAGTACGGGCAAAACCAGAATCAGGGCCAAGGCATCAAGAAGCCGTACAATGCTCCCCAGCAGGGTAGCGGCAACCCGGATCCTGCTCCGAACTTTGTCTTTAGGAGCATGAGGGATGGGCCATGCAGCTTCCACACTCAGCATCCGGCCAGGCCAGCCAACCACACTACTCGGCAGTGCAGCTGGTGGGAACAGATCAAGAATGAGGGCTTGCCCCCTCCTCCTCCTCTGCCAGCTGCGAATGCCAATGTGCAGCCAGCTCGGGCACCTGCTCATCGGCCTGCAGTCTTCCCGAGAAGAGAGAACGTGAACCAGGTGGCTTTAGGAGCCAACCGCAACTTCAACAACGACCGCTACCCAACAACAACAACAACCGCAATCGCAACTTCTACACCCGCAACAACAACAGGAACAACAACAACAACAACAACAACAACAACAACAACAACAACAACAACAACAACAACAACAACAACAACAACAACAACAACAACAACAACAACAACAACAACAACCAAGGTAACAACAACAACGGCAACAATGGCGGTGGAGACCGCAACCGGTACCAGGAACAGCACGAGAGCTACATGATCTTCACCTCTGAGCCCTCCGACAAGCAGACTCTGCACAGGCGTGCAATGGAGGTCAATGTTGTGATTCCTGTTGTGCCCCACTACCTGCACTGGTGCAACCAAGAGATCACATGGTCCAGAGCTGATCATCCCAAGGTGATGCCCAACCCGGGTAGCTATGCTTTGGTGGTGGATCCTACCTTCTTGGGTGCTCAGAAGAATGTCAGGTTCAGCAAGGTCCTGATCGACAACGGCAACAGCATCAACATTGTGTATAGAGACACACTCGAGAAGCTCGGGATGGCCGAGAACATGCTGCTACCCAGCAGGACCACTTTCCATGGCATTGTGACGGGAGTGTCTTGCTCTCCAATCGGCCGCGTCTGGATAGACGTCCTATTCGGCACCGGGGAGAACTGCCGCACTGAGAGCTTGGCCTTCGAGGTGGTTGATCACCAGAGCCCATACCATGCCCTACTCGGTAGTCCTGCTCTCAGCAAGTTCATGGCTTCAACCCATACTGCGTACTTGAAGATGAAGATCCCTGGTCCCAATGGAGTGATCACCATCTCGGGTGACTACAAGAAGTCCATGGAGTGTGCCTCTGCTGGTTCCCAGCTGGCGGAATCCATGGTCATTGCTGCCGAGAAGAAGAAGATGTACGAGGTGGTGGCCATGGCGCAAGAAGCGCAAGGTGGTGCGTCTGGCATGCCGAGTTCCTAGTACGGGACTGCGTTCCAGGCGTCCCAGGAGACAAAGAAGGTCCAGGTTGATCCTGAGTTCCCAGACCGCGTTGCCATCATTGGCGCCGGGTTGGGAGAGAAATAGGAAAGCGAGCTCATCCACTTCCTCCGTGAGAATCGGGACGTGTTTGCCTGGTCCAATGAAGATCTTCCAGGCGTCCCGAGGGAGTTGGTTGAGCACTCGCTACATGTACGGCATGATGCCAAGCCAGTGAAGCAGGCGATGCGCCACTTCGGTGATGAGAGGAGGAAAGCTATCGGTGATCAGATCACCAAGTTGCTGATAAGCAACTTTATCATGGAGGTTTTGTATCCGGACTGGCTAGCCAACCCGGTTGTGGTTGAGAAGAAGAAGGAGGACCCCAAGGCGGATACCGCATGGCGCATGTGCGTGGACTACACTGACCTGAACAAGGCCTGCCCCAAGGATCCCTTTCTGCTACCCCGCATAGATCAGATGATCGATTCCACTACTGGTTGTGAGATTTTGTCTTTCATAGATGCCTACTCTGGTTTTCATCAGATAGCTCTCAACCCTGGTGATCAAATAAAGACTGCCTTTATTACCCCGTACGGGGCTTATTGCTATCGTGTCATGTGCTTTGGGTTGCGGAATGCTGGGGCTACCTATCAGAGATGCATGCAGAAATGCTTGCATGATCAAATTGGCAAAAATGTGCAGGTGTACGTAGATGACATTGTCATCAAAACGGATAAAACACATACTCTGCTTAGTGACATTGAGGAAAAATTTGCCAACTTGCGCAAGTACAAGATGAAGTTGAATCCGACTAAATGCACCTTTGGCGTCCCGGCTGGCAAGCTACTCGGCTTCTTGGTATCCAGTCGGGGCATTGAGGCCAATCCTTCAAAGATAAAAGCTATAGAGAGCATGTCTTTGCCGAGATCCCTGAAGGATGTGCAAAAATTCACTGGTTGCTTGGCTTCTCTGAGCCGCTTTCTGGGCAGAATGGGCGAGAAGGCCTTGCCTCTGTATCAGTTGATGAAGAAGAGCGACAAGTTCGTCTGGACACCGCAAGCTGATGTGGCATTCAAGGAGCTGAAAGCCATGCTGGGTAGCGCTTCCATCTTGGCTAGTCCGCTACCCAAAGAGTCAATGCTGCTATACATTGCTGCGACCAACCGAGTGGTCAGTGTTGTGATTATGGTGGAGAGAGAAGAGGAAGGCAAGACTGTGCAGCGGCTTGTATATTATCTCAGTGAGGTGTTGTCCAGCTCCAAGCAGAACTACCCACACTACCAGAAGATGACTTACGGCGTGTACCTGGGCGCCAAGAAGCTGAAGCACTATTTCCAAGAGCATCCCATCACTGTGGTGAGTTCTGCTCCCATCTCGGACATCATGGGCAACAAGGAGGCAAGTGGCAGAATAGCCAAGTGGGCGATTGAGCTAGCCGCGTACGCTCCTGCGTATGCGAGAAGAGAAGCCATCAAGTCACAGATCCTGACAGATTTTCTAGTGGATTGGGCTGAGGTGCAGTACGAGCCTCCTACTCCGGTAGCCAACTACTGGAAGATGCATTTTGATGGCTCCAAGGTGAAGGAAGGCTTGGGTGCTGGCGCGGTGCTCACGTCGCCCAAGCGAGATCAACTCAAGTACGTGCTGCAAATTCATTTCAAGGCATCCAACAATGTAGCAGAGTACGAGGCCGTGGTACACGGTTTGAAGGTGGCCAAGGAGGTTGGCGTGCAGCGTATTGTATGCTATGGCGACTCGGATCTGGTTGTGCAACAAGTTTCAGGCACCTGGGATGCTCTGGATGCCAACATGGCTTCATATCGGTTTTTGGTGCAAACCATGACTGGTTTCTTTGAAGGGTGCGAGTTCAAGCATATCCACCGAGCAGAGAATGAGGCAGCTGATGAGCTGTCCAAGTTGGGGTCTTCTCGGCAGTACATCCCGGCTGGGGTTGCCTTGGAGCATTTGAGAAAGCCATCTATCAAGCCATCCCCCAACTCGGAGTCTATATTCGTTCCTTCTCTGCCTGGTGAGGAAGCTGTTCCCATGGAGATTGACTGGGAGGTTGCAAAAGAGAACCCGGGGACTACCCTCGTCCAAACTGTTCCTTGTGTTTACTCGGTTTCGCTTTGTCTATTCGGTTGAACCACTTAGAATTTCAAAAGCATACAAAGTAGTGTGTTTAAACTCACCGGACACTCTGCGACTCTGCTGCTGTCCACAATCCGGCTTCATGGCAAGCGAGAGAACAAGCCAAAGAGTCAATGAACACATGAAAAATTGCAAAAGAACGGAAGCGTGTGGCAACCAAATAGAGTGTTTTTTACTGTTTTTTCTTTTCGGCTAAGTGGTGGGCAGCGTTACTATGAATTTTCTAAGTGGCTAAGTATTTGAAACTCCTACTTTGAACTCTTGTGACTCGACTACCAACAAAGCAACAAGTTGCAGGTAAGAGCTGAGATAAAAAGGAAGAGCGGATAAAAAATGCAACTCGGGGACTTGCATATTAACGCAACCCGGCATTGAGCCAGAGTTGCTAAGAACTTCAACTGAAAATAAAATTGAGTAGCAACGAAGACTTAATAGTTTGATACATGTGCACCCGACATCCCGGGGATCTGATAAAAAGTTAAGATAAGTTTTTCAGGCAGCAGCAATGTCGTCCGTGGCAGTGTTGTCCGTGTCAGTCTTCTTGGCGTCGGCGCTCTCGGCATCCGCTTCAGTGTTGGCGTTGACAGCTGGCTCTGAGGTTGCCGTGGCGACGGAAATGGGATCCGTGGCCGAGGTTGATGCAGCAGCCTGGAAGCTGCTGCTGGTCGCGCCCAACTCGGGGGCCGCTTGCTGGATCACCATCTCGGTGGTGATGGTGGGCTCCTCAGCGTTAGTTTGCGGCTTCTCGACTTCAACATCAACCTTGGCCTTGCCTTTTCCCTTCTCGGCAGCTCCTTTCGCGGCATCCTCTTCGAAGAAGCTCAGGTCGTCCGACTCGGTGTCCTCATCTTCATCGTCCTCGTCCTCAGCTTCAGTATCTGGCTCGGGGAGGCCCTCGATGAAGGTGGCGGTGTCCGCGTAGGAGGCTATCTCATAGGCTACCCTCTTTCGGCGGGCAACACACTCGGGATCCTTGCTCCACTTGGAATCTTCGCGCATCTCGAGGATCCTGTCGAGGTCGAGGTTCTCGTACCAGCTGGTGATAAAGTGAAGTATCTGGTCCGCTCCTGCCCGAGCTGCAGAGCCGCGCCACTTCTTCAGCTCGGCCTTCACGCTATCCAGCTTCCCGGCGATGTCGATTAAGCTGTTGGGCGCGGATTCATCCGGCCAGAACAGGTCATGGATTTTATAGGCAGTGGACACCATGGTGGTGCCCAAGCCCCTGAGTTGGTAAAGCTGGGTCTTGATGTTCAGGAGGTTGTCGTTGACGCTGGACTTGGTGTCGACGGGCATCCCGGATGCGGCTCGGAGTTGCTGTGCTTTTTCAAGAGCAGGAGTGCTGGCGGCGCGGAGACTAGGGAAGATATCTGGAAGAGAAACCAGTAAGAATTGGGAAGAGAGGCAGAGAAAAGAGATGAAACCAAGCAGAAAGAATGAGAGGAAAAGCAAGCCAGGTAGCGGAGAAAATAAATAGCCAGATGCAGAGAAGAGGAGACTTACTTTTGAGGTCCACCAGCAGCGCGTCCAGCTTAATCTTCCAAGCCTCCTCGTCAGCAATATGCCGGTCCTCAACCTGGCGTGCGCTGGCGAGCTGGAGCATGAGTTGCGAGTTGTGGTCCTTCAGCACCGAGATCTCCGTCTCGAGCGTCCTCTCTCTGGCTTTCGCTGTGGTTTTGGTCTCCAAGGCATCCTCAAGAGCTGATTTCAACTTCACTTGCATCTCCTCGAACTCGGTGCGCTCGGTGTCGCGTTCCTTCTTGAGCTCTGCATCTCGGGTGGCCAGCTGCTGCTGCACCTCGGCAGGCATCAAGCAGTTGAGATGCTCCTCCCGGAATTTCTTGTATTCTTCTGCAGAGAGAACAGCAGGGTTAGCAGAGAAACTAAGTAAAGGAAGATGCAATGACAGAGAAGCCGGCAACTGACCTTCCAGATACTTGATTTTGCTCTCAGCAGAGGGAGAGAAGACGTGGTAGTGCTCATGCTGCTCCTGCAGTTCCTTGAATTTGCCTGCAGAGTAAACAGAGTTATAGCAAAAAGCAAACACGGGCGTAAACACAAAACGCACAAACCGAATAGCTAAAAGCTTACCTTCGATCTCAGAGAGTTGGAGAGCGTGGTCCAGTGCCGCCTGCTCCAACGCGGCATCATCTTTGCGCTCGGCTTCAAGAGCCGCGATGCGGTTCTTGGCTATGATGTGGTTCCAAAGCAGCCGGCGGAAGATGTTGGTCCGTTTTAGGAGGCTATTCTGAGGAAAAGAAGAAAAGGAGTTAGAAAGTTTTTGGAACATTTGGCCCGAGAAGACGGCAACTCGGTTGAGTACCCGTCTACTCGGCCCGAATCTCGGGGACTGGGGAATAGCTAAGGGAAAAGAAGAGAAGAAGGAAAGAAAGAATGCAACTCGGAGAAGCAAGAAAAAGCAAGGGAAACAAGAAAAACTTACGGCATATGCTTGCTCCACGTCCTCGGCGGCTTTGCGGAGGTAGAACAGCTTCCCGGCTAGCGTGCAGGTTTCGGAGGCGGCGGTCATTGGAGTAGCGCCGATGTCGGCCTTGTTCCAGTCGATGCGGTAATGGTCGACTCTGCCCAGCGTGCTGCCATTCCACTTCTCGACGTCGAGAGCGTCGCTCTCCCAGACCTTGTCCACGAAGCCTACCCGGTCCACGACCGCGGCTAGCCCCTCTGATTGGATGTCGTCCTCACCGGCTTCGCGCGAGTGGAACTCAATGGGTTTCTTGGCTTTGAGCTTGGCGTCCACTGCCTTGGCCTGGCCTTCCTTCAAGGCGGAAAGCCGCTTCTCGCCTTTGGTTAGGGAGATGCTGTGTTGCTTAGACACAGACAGCAGGTATGATGGCCAGCTGCCTTGTGCCCGAGCAGCACCTTCAGCACTTGACCCTTCGCCTGGGCCAGAGGATCCACCAGCAGCGCCGGTGGTGAGTTGCGTGCTCGTCGGTGCCTTGGGCGGTGGCATCAGATCTCCGAGCTGCACAACCTTGCGCGGTGGATTCTTCCGAATGGTTGCAGTTTCGGGCTTGGCGGTCTTCTTGAGAGCAGCGTCCGCACGAGAAGCGGTCGGAGGCGCTTGGCGTGCAGCGGGAGGAGGCATCAGCTGAGATGCGGTCTTGGTTGTCTTCTGTTTCGGGGGAGGGCTTGGCGCGGTTAATGGAGTAGCCTGCTGGGTAGGCGGCACAAGGGGCCGGCTACCCTGCGCAGCATCTGGCTGCGTCTGGCTCTGGAGCACGGGCTCCACCACAGTCTTCTCAACCCGCTGCTCGGCAGCGGGATCAGGTCTTGCGTCAACTTGTTCTTCTACCCGCGGCCTGGCCGCGGGGTCTTCATGAGCTGCAGCTTGTTCTTCCTGCTGCTCGGTGTTATCAACCGGCCGCTCAAGGGCGGCATGGTCTTGGTTCTCGGGTCCTTGTTCAGCATTCTCCCCAGCTGTGGTAGCTGGGGGAGAGGGAGGCGTCTCATCCTGAGCAGCATCCTGCGTACTCTGGTACGCATAGGTCTGCTGCTCCAAGTCCTGGGCATCTTGGTCACCAGCGCCCGTGTTATCGACGCCCGTGTCTTCTTCTTCTAGTTTCGGGAGGGCGAACGCGCCCTAGCCCGCGGTGCTGGCTCGTCTTCATCCTTGGAGAGCTCGATGAGCTTCTCGAGGTCCATGGCAGGTTTTCTCTTGGTACGAGTGGGGGCCGCGGCCGCGTCAGCATCCAGAGGATCGCTGGATAAGAAGAAAGAAAGAGTTTAGAAAGAGACAGAGAGCAGAACAGCGAGAAGCAGTAAGCGAGTTGGTGTTCGGATGGAACAACTTACCCTTTGCGGGTAGGGGGTGGCCTTCTGTTGGTGGTCAGATTCTTGCCACCCGTCTTCTTCGTCTTCTTGGCAGCAGGCTCTTGGGCACCACTGCCCGCTCTCTTCCGGGTTGTGGGAGCGGCCACAGAGAGAGGCTGGACGTCCATGGGCTGCTCGTCCTCTTGATGCTCGACATCCTCTGCAGAGAAGAGAAAAGGGATTCAGAAACAGAAAAGGAAATCAGCGCGTGCTACTCGAGATCAGAAAGGTGAATTTGGTCACCTTCGTCATCCTCGGACCAATCCCGGATTGACGCATCAACTCGGTGCTTACCAGGCTGAGTGGCATGCGGGATGCAGAGAGTGTCTTGGGTGTCGTAGGCCTTCTCGTCGTCCTCTTCTTGGTCAGCGTGCCAGTTGCCCTCGAAGACCTCCTCGTCCTCTTCTAGCTGACGATCAATGTGCTGTGAAGGCAAGCAAGATAGCACAGTGAGTTGAGTTCTCGGTTATGGGGTCCTACTCGGAGCAACATGCAAACACAGAGCATATTTGGCTAAGTATTTCTACCTGACAAGGCATGCAAACATAAAGCATATAAAGCCAAAGGGGTATTCGGTGATGTCCTACTCAGAACGGCATGCAAACACAAAGCATATTCAGCTAAGGATTTCTATTCGGCATGGCATGCAGACACAAAGCATAAAAAGCCAACAAGTTACTTATGATGTTCTACTTGGTGCAGCATGAAAACACTAAGAATACAAAGCTGAGAAACCATCTACTCGGTATCAAAGTGCAGAAGTAAAGCACAGGGTACTAACCTGTTCGATGCGCTTGGTGCGGCTGTACGGCTTGAAGCCATAAAGCCAATTGTCCTTCAGCGTGGTATGAATGATGGACCTGGCCCAGACAGCCACCTCCGACTTGCTGAGCTCGAAAGTCGTGGTCCTTGTGCAGTCACGGGGTCCCCCCATGTAGCACATCTTGTGCGAGCGGCGTTGAAGTGGGAGTACCCGGCGCGAGATCCAGCAGGCGATTGGATCATCATGGAGCAGCCCCTCCTCGCGCAACTCGGCCAGGCGTCGCTCGACCTGGATGACGTCCTCGATGGTGTTCCTCGGGTGGTAGCCCCAATTCTGCTGAGTTGGCAGGGCGTTCTTGAACTTGGGAAGGCCTATCCGGTCCTGGATCGGCTTCCCGACTTCGGTGGCTACGTTCTTCACGTAGAGGAAGCTGCACTGCCACTTGCGCACAGATTCCAGTCCCTTGGCTCGGGGATGGCTACCAGTGGTGCGCTGCAGCATCATCGCGCATCCCGTCTGGGTCATGGCGCGGGCGCTATCTGTTTTACCCAAATTGGGGATGCTTTGTTTGCGGAAAAAGAAATAGCGTGCCCATGTGTGGATTGTTGGGTACACGCCAAGGAAAGCCTCACACACCACGGCGTGGGTGGAGAGCATGATAAGAGAGTTTGGTGGAAGATGGTGTGGCTGGAGGCCGAAATGATTGAGAAATTTGGCGAAGAAATCAGAGACCGGGAGGCCGAAGCCGCGCTTGAAATGCGCAAGCAAGACCACGTACTCGTCCTTTTCATGCTTGGGTACGATTTCCATACCTGGATGGCGGCAAGTCACGCCGGGAGGCACGCGGCGCGTGTTCACGAGCCATTGACAGTCATCCGCGGTGACCTCGGAGCCTTCCCAGCCGGCGCGGGCGGCGGCGGCGGCGTCTCCATGGGCAGCCATCGCGGCGGAGATGCGCGGTGTAGATTGGGAGGCGAAGGCGCGAGTGGGAGATGTGAATCGGAGTGTGGAGGCTCAGGGATTTCTCCTTGTCTCTCCGACGGCGCGTGGAGCAGCGGCGCGGCAAGAGGTTGCGGTGGCGGTGCGCTCGGTGGCGGCGGAGAGCCGAAGGGGAAAGAGATGGTAATGAGCAGGAAAGAGAAGAAGAAGGCATCGAGGGGGTATTTATCTTCCTCCTCGAGTTGCCGTTACCAGCGGAATAGTCGGGATCAATCGTGCACAGAGATCGTGCGGCGTGGGCTGCGCGCCGGTTAGAAACGCACACAGCGCATATTGCGCGCGTAACGGGCGCAGTTAATCCCACGTCGAGATCGTGGGCGATTTAGTCCGGTTGAAGTGACTTTACGGGCTAGTGGGCCCGAGGGGCAGTTATTGGCGCGTGGCCTGCAGTTTCCCAGGCACCGAGGCGTCGGGGGTACGGGGGTGTGACACGTGCCCCGTAGCGACACGCAGAGGCGGATTCGCACCGTTGGAGCGGGATTGCGTTTCGGGATTTCGCTAAGTCATTTTACTCGGCATCACCTAAGGAGGGTGTTGCTACTCGGAGGAGAAGAGATTCAAGCAAGAGTTAAGGGCTGCACGGAGAGGCTACTCGGCCTTCTGCAGTACGGAGACAAGATTTGTTTTTAAGCTGGCAGGGCCCAATGAACAAGTTCGCAGGACTCTACCAGCTTTGGGGACTAATGTCGGGGGGGTTACCCCCGAGTAGGGGTAAGGCCAGTGCTAAAGGCAAGGTCAAGGAGCTATTTTACTAAGTAAGCTGGCTACCCGGTACTTGCTACCCGGTAGGCAGCTATCCGGTCGTACCCACCGATGGCCAGGAGGAAGAATCAAGGAAGTTATGTTCCTCCGAGTAGAGGTGTTGGTCCGAGTAGAGGGAGTGGTTCCTACTCGGGCCAGAAGTCAATGGAGCCGTTCTGACAAAAGATCCCGCATATCATGCGTCCGTACGGCGTGCGGTTCAACTTACGGAGCGCGTGATTATCCGCGCTCCGGCGTGGCTACAGTGCGGTAGGCGCCTGTCTAGTCCTGTCACTGACAGAGGGGACAGGACAGGGCTAGGGGTCTACCCTATCTCACCGACAAGGGTGGACAGGTCCCATCTCCGAACGGGGCGACGACTTACGGTGCACGCGTCAGCGGGAACCCGGAGGCGTGCGTGGTTCTGCAGTGCTCCTGTTCCATCGAGCTGTACCTTTTAGTATTATTCTATCCGGCTGAGCACCAGTATATAAGGTGCCCTGCCTCCTCCTGTGAGAGGCTCGACTCACTTGTTTGGAACCTAGACGAGGCAACACTTAGAGAGAGCTTGAGCGTAGAGTGGCTACTCGGCTGAAGGCTTGAACTGTACTGTGGCTACTCGGTAAACACCATATAAAGAGAGAGGCAGGAGTAGGGGTGTTACCTCCACACGAGGGCCCTGAACCTGGGTAAGATCTTGTTGTTTGCGGTGATTGTGATCTACCACACGCGGCTACTCGCCGTGTGATCCCTCCCCGAGCACCTCCAACGTCCATCGACCTCAACTCTAGCCATCCCATGACATCTGCCGTGATACCACCACGACAAACATTGGAACTGTATCCAAAATGAACTTGGTACACACATTCTTGGCTGCTACAGAGACTACAGTTCAACAGGACTGAAGACAGAGGTTGGTAGAACAAATCTGAACTCGGCACCCCACATCCTGATTCAAGCAAGTCTTACACATCCAACCCTATACAGCAGCAGCGGCTCTAGAAGAACAACAATGAACACTGCTATCTCCTCGAAAGAAAACAATTCAAGTGTACATGTTCCTTTCATAAAAAAAAGATGCAGAGCATACAAGCCGAAACATCAAAACATTGCACATGAAACATCCCCACATAAAAGTTTTCTTTCATGCGCAAACCACGATTCTCAAGGTTGCAAAACGCCATTGGAACTGTAATCCAAAATAAACAAACTTGGTGCAACAATCTTGTTCCACGAATAAACAGAGGCATATAAATAGATAGATACTTTACAGACTACAGTTGGAACAGGACTGAAAGACAAAAGTTTGTAGGCAGAATAAATCTCAACTCAGCACTCCGAACCGTGATTCAAGTCTTACACGTCCAATCCTATACAGCCCCTCGCTCTAGAAGAACACCAATGAACACTATCTCCCCCAAAACAAAACATTGTTTTTAGTGTAAAATTTTCTTTCTAGTAAAACTGTAGTTAACCAAAAAAATCTGAACCTAACCCATACACCTACATGATGAAATCTATCGCCTTCAGCAGGCTGGGCCCGAACCTGGTCATGTTGAGCACGATGTCCTGCTCCGACATGTACACCTCCCCGACCTTCTCCCACCCGCCGCCGCTCCTGACCGCCTCAGGGTCCCTGATCACGGTATGGTTCCGCCCGTACTTCTCCAGGAGCGTGCTCTCCTCCGGGCTGATGCCGTACCCGACATGCAGCAGGCCCATGTCCCGTGCCGGCGCGCCGTAGGACGTGTTGGCCATGAACTCGACCCCGTAGGGCACAACGTGCACCACCACCGCCCCTGACCGCAGGAACACCATGTTCGTCAGGCCCGCGCCGTGCGCGCCCATGATCGCGTCGCACGAGTCGACCAGCTGGGCAAACTCGTCGAGGCTGCTGGAGTCCGCCTTCTTCTGGTCGACCTTGACCACCTCGAACCCGAACCACTCCAGCCCTTGGACGACGTACGGCGCGTTGACGAACCTCCGGGTTTTGCCCCGGTCGATGAACATCACGCGGGGCTTCTTGTCGGGGTCGTCTCTGTCGGCCCTGTAAGGTATGCCCACCTCGGCTGCGGGCAGACCATAGGCTTGCCGGACAAACAGCCGGAAGTCCATCAGCGTGTAGTTCTGCGGCGACAGGTTTGGGTAGATCCCGAGATCTCCGTGGCTCCTCAGACCGACGATGACATGAGGGTAGCACCTAACCTGGTCGTCTGAATCGAAGTCGATGATGGCGTGTCGCGTGAGGTTGCTCAGGATTGTCGAGTACTTCTTGGTAAACCAGGGCTGGTAGTCGGTGATGAGGAACTGAACGTCCCCGTCGAACTCGCGGGCGGTGAGGAACAGTGGAACGAGGACGTCACTGAAGTCATGCCACACATTTGCTGTGAGCCCACCAAGGGCGAATACAATGGCTGGCATGGCATGCTTGGAGCTGCACCTTGGTGCTGGTTGGGAGGTATTCAGAGACTTGACGGTCACCTTCTTGATCCATGGAAGGTTCTTCCGGGACTGGGCTCGGATACTCCACTCTTCTTCACCGCCAGATGTTTCAGTGTGCGGGACATACATGACAGTGGACGACTGACCAATGGTGCGGGCATCGCCGCACAGCTCACATATGTCGAAGCGTGTGTTGGAGAGGTCACAGACCGTCGTGCTGGCTGGAGGTGTGCACTTGGTGTATGGCGCTGAACCTGTTCGGCAATAATAGGTCAGCATGAAATAATCCCATGGAGTATTCATTTTGATGGTATCTTAAGATATTTAACTATGATAGTGTTATTGCAAAATGTTTCTGCAAATAATAAATCATAAGAAGAAAACACCACATCATGCAGACATCTAGAAACAGAAAACAAGATAAACTGAATAAGCTCTAATGATGTATCCAGAAAGGGTATGCATAGGCGGAGCCGCGGAGAAATCAACCCTGCCACGATCATTGTATTCCTGATGATCTTTCAAAGCACATTGTATACGAAATAGTAAAGTCCTAACTGTCATGTGGTGCTATCAAACAATAGAACCAAATAAAAGCAGAGCAAGCGAATTTTCTCAGACTGGACAGAATTGCCACATAAGCATGTTATCTTTCTCTCCTGAGTCCTGACACTAAATTATAAAAATTGTATATTCTACAGGGGAACCATGCCTTTACAAATAAAAATATGATTTCCTCTAAACAAATAAAGTTAAAATGTTCTACCTACTTAAATGAGATGTGAAGGAAATTATTTTTTCTGTCACAAGTCCAAAACACAGTTCTATAAACAAATAATGTTTGTTGTCCTATGTACATCAATGTTTTAAATGGCGGGATATAGCAAATAGCGGCAACCCTCAAATGAGGCTATAGCGGGCTAAATAGAGGATATAGCGGAAAATTCTACATTGATTCATTTAGCGGCAACATGCTCAAAAAGCTATAGCGAGCTATTTAAAACTATGATGTAGACACCCTTTTAACATTTTGTGCAGTTCACAAGTAACAGGTGTTCGAGCACAAAATAGTTATATGTTTTTCATGGTATATTTTAGAGGTTCCTAGAGTTCATTTCCTAAAATGTTATGAATCTGTTGACAGACAATAATATTTTTATGAGCTAAGCGACTTATGTGTGCTCAACGTATCTCATACCCTCAAGCAGACTTATATAACAACTTACAAAGTCAGGCTTTCTCAATATGGCCACTAGCTAAATTTCTGCCACAAATAACAAGCTAACTGTCTCGAATATACTTTTTGTAATCAAGGAAAATTGTTTTGCCGCATTCAGGCCCTCCTAAATTGAAAATTCTAGACCTTCATATCTTCTAGAACCACAAAATGTTTATATGTTTAATTCTCATAGTAGACTAGTAGAGTACTTCATTTTATTCCCCGCTAAAGGAAATGATTTACGTTAGTGTGCACCACAAGCCATCTGAATGTGGACCACTAGGATGAATAATTAGCTGCTAGCCTCTAGAAAGACAGTCTATAACAAATTAACATTACCACGGTGGTGCACCTAAAGAATATTATTCACTTTAGCTTTAGTCCACCACAAGGATCAACTTTACATCGAAAGCATGTCACTCACTGCTAGTTATAATTACCTCCTTAATCCACTGTGCAGGTGAGCTGGAACACTCGCTATGTGCTGTACTAATCCAGTCTACTAGCAGTGTGTATATTATGTATCTACATTCTACAAGCACTGGCCGAAATCACAAGCAAACAACTCTATTGAGGATGTAGCTCTGCATACCTGCTTCTTTCACTGCGCCCTCTTCATCTTCTAGAACTTGCGGGGCAGATTCCTTACCCGAAGACTCTGAATGGGAGCGTAAGCAGGAAAATAAAAAAGATTAGCTAAAGAACTAACTTATAAACTAGCCCATGAAACAAAGGAACAATGCCGCACCGGTAGTTTCGTCCTCTGGAGGCTGTTTCTGCTCCTCGGTTGCTTCATCGTCAGGAGATTCGTCAGGCTCTGCATCTCCAAAACCGAACCATCAAATTCGACTTCCCAATTCCAAAATTGAAGAGCTTCAGTGTGTAAAGGAAAAAAAATCACATTTCCTCTGTCTACACTATTATGCTTACCAGCCTTTTGGTGGTCATTCCCCTCCTCTTCTTGCCTCGACGAATCCGGTGTTTCCAAACCTGCATACCGGAAGCGGTCAGCAATCACACGAGCAGACGATGAACACTGACACGAGAGCAATCGAAATGAGGTCTAAAAAAACATATCAATTCGATCGTCTTGCCTTGATCCGTGGGGAGTCTCCGGAGGGTGCCGTCGTCCACATGCACCGGAGTGAATCGCGAGGAAGAAGCTGAAAGGAAATCCCGGTAAGAACGGAGCACGCGGGCTGAATGGCAAGAGAAAGAAGAACAAGTCCACGTTTAGACTTGAGAGAACCCAGAGAGAGACTGACCGTCAGGGCCCTGCGCGAACTGGCCGGTGAAGACGACGAGGACGAGGACGGCGGCCACCAGGACGATGGCGAACGGCGCGCCGATCCTGCGGCGCCAGATGCCGCCCTGGCCCGGCTTGCTCCTGGACGTCTTCGGGGACCCCATGGCTGGCTGCCTTCCTCCCTTTCCGGTCTTGCTGCGCAGCCACTCTCACTCGAGCTTGCCTAGGATGTTATTCTTCTGCTACTCGGCGTGCTGCACTGTGCCATGAAGAAGAGGGCACCAGAGCAAGGTGTAGGCGGCACCGGGGCCTCGCACCTCCCCAGTGGATGCTTGTATGGGGAGGAATGATGAAGCTTTGAATCCAAGGAAGCTCGAGTGATTAGGTGGATTGGATCATTACCGCAGGGGAAAAAGGGGATCTGGGTCTGGGGCGCGCGGCAAGCAGCAAGAACTAGTAAGCACTAAGCAGGGGAGACCTGAGAGAGAAAGATAGTTCGTTAGTTTTTCATTTATAAGTTCGATGGTGATGTGGCGGTTATCCATTGTATTGATTTTTTAACGATCGAAATGTTTTAACTTTAGGGATCAAATTTTATTCATTGGTTAAAACTAGGTTTCTAACCAATTAGCATAAGACCTTATCCCCAACAGGAAAACAGAGCCACCGCCTTCACCTCCGTACATCCGTTCCCCCTCCTTCGGCCCGTCTTGCCGGTGTTAGGATGGATGGGGAACTCGATCAATGAGTGAAGTTTTCCATAAAAATAGTACTTACAGTAGGTTAGGGTTTATATAGCCGTCTTTGTTTTGGCATCCGCGTTAGTGGAGCTGGCATCGTTTACGACAAGTGATCTTTGGCCCCTCATTCAACGACGAGATTTTCATCTCGACGTCATGGTGCACTTGAAAGATTAAATTTATCTGGGTATGGTCCTTTAGATCTTACTTCGCCAGATCGATTTAGGATCTCTTCTCTTGATTTTCGCGAGGAGTATTGTCCTCGCAATATTTGTCCTGCTTGATACGTTCTCGACAATGATGATTCACACTCCCGGCTCCTAGCGACGTCGACCAGATTGTTCGGTTGATTTTCTCTGCAATACTGGCGCTAGTACTCTTGTTAATGTTGGTTGACTAATTCAATGGCCGCTAGCGTGCTCGCGTCCTGGGCATTGTGGTTCAAAATTAAAATTATGGGAACCTACGTTGGTATTGTTGGATGTATGCCCAAGAGAGAATAAAATACATTTATTTCATGATTGATGTATTATGTTTTAGCACATGTAGAAACATAAGCACACCATTATAACTAAAAGTGTTCTATTCTCCCTAAAATATTTTAAGGATTGATGACAATTAAATGTGTCTTCTAACGTGTGCTGAAACAGGCTTCAAGACAAGTATTCTCTTCAGGTTCTGAAAGCTCCAAATGCAGCTCCGTAAGTTCCGGAGATCCTTCTGGGTAGCCCCAATTTTTGCACTAGACTCGTAGCGGAATATTGGCGCGGAAGTTTCGCTTCGCCTGAAGATTTGGTCTCTACTCCGTAAGTCCCGCTTCTCCCACCGAATAAGTTTCCAGGCGGCTCATGTTTCTGCATTAGATAGGGATCCAGTTAGGCGGAAGTTGGTCCGAGAGCTCCTGCGGAAGTTCCGCCTGGCTGGAAGTTTCGCTTGCTTTTCCGAAAGTTCCGGGCGTGCGGGTTCAGTACGGAAGACTTTTGCGAAGAAGATGGATTCGTTGGTCTGTGCTGACCGGAAGTTCCAACCGCTTGACCGGAACTTACGGTCATGCGGAAATGTGCTCCAATGGCCAGCTTTTAGGAGAGCTTTAAATAGGAGTTGTCTTGTTCATTGAAGACTAAGCTTACACACTCTCTCTTCTTCATTAATGCCTTGAGCTTCGACCTCCTAGATCTCTCACTTTGTCCACTCGATTGACTTAATTCTTTATGCAGTGCTAGAGGAGACCTAGATCCGTGATTCCACCAAAGGAGTTGCAAATCCACCCATCAAATCCTAGCGGATCTTGAGATCTCTTGGCTACCTTATAACCCTACAGAAAACCCTAACTGAAAGTGCATGGTTCCCCATGTGTGGTTTTGGTAATTAGTGACAATCCTTATGGACTAATGTTTGCATTGAGACATTCTTATAGGTTTGTCCACTGGCACCCCTTGAACTCAATGTGTTGGATTCAAGGTTGGATGCTATCATGATCATTGATTATAATGAATATATCGATATGATCAAGAAGAAGAATTGTCATGCTATTATTGATCATATTACAAGCATGTCTTGAAGAAGTATATTGTCTGAACATTCATGTTTACCATCAAGACGTCATCATCACGAATAAAGAGAAGATACTTGGTTGATCAAGTAGATGTGCAAAGAATGGATTCAATATTTATGAACACACAAAGATAGATGATGTACCAAATGGGATCATGTGAGCTCGTGGTACGGTAAGAATTTATCCATGCATCTTTGTGAACTAACCCATGATACATGTGTGTAGCATCTTTGAAGGGTTAGGTATCTTCCCATGGGCTTGCATCAAAATGGATATTTCATATAGCCCATGGAATATGACGACAAGTGGGGATCGTCATCAAGTGTGTGTTGTGCAAGTTCGATACGAGCATCAAGAATATTTCATATGCTTGAAGCTTGCCACCCATATGGAGATCATGGTAAAGTGAAGATGGAAATGTGAGAAGCTCTATCATATTAGCTTATGGGGGAGCTATTTACAAGTCTTCACTAAGAGAAGCGCAATCAAGGAAGATGGTCCAACTTGAAGTGATTAAGATCGTCATTATCTAGCTCAATTGGATTGCGCAAGGCAAAGGTATAACTTAGATAGGTTTTCTATTTTACCGTCATGTGGTTATGAGACCGGGTTATAGGATAGATAACCGTTCTACCAAGAGGGGATCTTGAATGCGTATCTTGATCGTATCTATCATAGAGAGCTCAAACCTTTGCATACTTTGAATCATCCTTCTTGGTTCTTATTTGAGTTTTCTCCATGTTTGGTTTTAGAGGTTTCCATGTTCTTCATGTCAAGCTCAAGTTCATCAAAAATGGATTTCGTATGAAAAACTTATCGTATTTTTATGTTGGAGATTTCTACAGGTTGTTCTTTATAGATAGGTCAGACCTTTCAGCATTTGTTTTTATCTCAAAATGTTTTAATATGATGTTTATCTTCATATTCATGTAGTTCTCGTCGTTGCGATTTCAACAAGTCCAAGAACATATAAAACGGAGTTTGTATGGAAAAGTTATGATCGTTTTTGTACTAGAGTTTCTGCAAGTAAACTTTGTTGAATAAAAGGTGTGGAAGTTCAAAAAAAAGGTAGAGTGCTTCTGCTCATAAAAAAGGAGGGAGACCTATAGAGTGCTTACTCTAGAAGATGGCGGTATCCTCCAAGATTCGGGTTTCCTTCTACGTCACGTTTGGTAGTTGTAGCTGAGCAAGCCGAGTGAGGAGAACGGCAAGACTCCAGCCAGACTGGCTCTAGAGAGCCAAACCAGTTGGTAGGTTTGTTCACATGCATGACACGTTGTCCACCAACTTTGGGTAAGGTTTGAATCCTACCAAACGCACCCCTAGATATTATGTAACGTCCCAGTGTTTGGGAGGTTATAAGGATCTAAATATAATATGTGCATTTGCAAAGCATGCATCTAAAAATACGGGAAATTTTAGCGCTAAAGTTTAAACGAATCAAAGTGACCAATGTTTCACTTGACATGATGAAATAGGTCTAGTTCATCTAGTCAAGAGTACATTTGGAGTGATCTTTATAACAAGTATCTTAAGAAACCAAATCACTTGATAAGACAAACCACAGTTGGTTATGACCAACATTAACTCTCAACAACCTTAACCATAAGTCTATAAGTGACTTGGGAAAATTCACTGGGTATCTAGAACTCAAAGAGGGGTGAGTACTCAAATAACATAACTGATGACCACACTTCTACAAGATATTAATGTACAAGTGAACCATCTGATAAGTAGAAACATTATGTTCTCTAATCATGAACTGTTTAAATTATCAACCATTCACACACCATCTTTCTAAAATTATCTAATAAATGTTAAGTGAACCTTCACAAGTATATCACAAATGTTCAGTGGAAACAAATGATAGAAACAAGTGTTAACTCAAAACCACACAAGTGGGAAATAACTTAATTATAAATAATAAAATATTTATGGAATATGTACATATCTCATCAACAAGAAAGGAAGCATTTAAAAGATGAAACAAATCTTCTTAAAACTAATGTTAAACCCTGATCATGACATATGATCTTCCTAAAACTCTATTTCTACATTATGAATGATAAAGATAATAAAGAGAAGAATATAAAGTAAATCATGACACTTGAGAAAACAACTATGACTTAAGTCATTAGACCCTAATATCGTTCATATGCTCATTGCCTCATTCATCTTATACAAGTGAGCATATGAGATTTCAACACATTAAGTGAACCATTTGATAAACTTATTATCTTAAGTCCTCATTCCACAAACACTCCACATCTCTATCCAAATTAACATTCAGTAACTAAAGTATATCTCTTGAAACGACTAATGAATAACAACAAGTTATAACCTCTATTAGAGGAATTGAATTGAAAGCTAAGTAAAACCAATCATGTATGAGACAAGTACATATCATATGGGAAACATAACAATAAATGTATGGAAGGATAATAAAAGCATGGACTAACTGTTAATCTAGATCTTGTTATTCTAGCTAGACCATTATATCTTGTTTCCCAATCTTCTCTAAGTCATTCTGCAAGAGAAGCAACCACAAGAAAAGAGGAACCACCACAAGAAGATCTTCAAAAAGATTATTTAGAGTATTCAAGAAGTTATAATCTAATATGCTATAAGAGTATTTCTAAACTCTTACCTCTTGATCTGATCTTATTAATTCCTCTTGAAATAGTATGATACTCCAATGTTAGTGTATATAGAAGTAGTTTGGTAACAAGTCTTGCAACCTTGTTAACAGATCACTTTTGTATACTCAAACAATTGAATGTCATACACAAATAAACAGAAGGTTGAATAACCTAGTACATCTATGTCATTTAGATATGAAAATAATTTGGGGCAAGCCTTACAAAATTGTTCACAGATTCTTCTCATATGTCTCTGGCAAATTGATGTCTTAAAATACACCTATATTTCTTAATAATCGTCTAAGAAAAATCTTTGTTTGGAGTAATTGATTGTCTTCACCACAAGGGTGAGACAGTTGGAGTTGGAATCCAAGAGATGATCCTACTTGCAAATGACAAAGTCGTTATCTGAATACTAGTGGCAAATAGAGACAGGTACATCAAGCAACAAAAGTCAACAAGGAGCAGCATTGCCTCAGTAAGGGAGCATAAAAAATTATCCAGTGAGTCATTAGGTAATATTAGAGAAACTATAACCCTATGCCTTGTCAAGGCTCATCATAGATGAGGAACAAATAATAATCACTTCAATGGAAACAATTATCAAATGAGAAAATAATAACAAGCCTTGCATCCATATGTCTTGTGATATGTTGAGGTAGATGGAAACAAGCCACCTTGTTTTCCAGATCCTTTTCATACACAAGACTAACATATAAGAACAAAGATTCATCTGTACATAACCATGCAAATAATCACATGTTTCCAAGATAAACATGGGATAAAATCCATAGTGGAACTTATGTGGAAAACAAACAAATGAGATTCCAAAGCCACTCATGTTTTCCACATAATGAGGTACTAAAAACAACAAACATGACATACACACACCTAAGTAAAATGTCAACCAAAAATGGCTAAGAGTTACCACTATGAAAATAACAAAGCCTCATAAAAAGAAAACAAGTCCATTTTCCAACTAAAGTATTTGATATGACTTGGTGTGATATCCTAGTTGGTGTTTTATTTCTATAATTGATCATAACACTAATAAGAAGTATTACTAGTTGTTTTTAAAATATTTATATCCATGAATATCGAAAGTAAAACACACCATTCTTTCAATAACATGTTGGTGGTGTTGTTTCATAACATACCTTATACAAAAATAATTTTAACAGCCAGATAATTTATTAGATGAGAGAAAATAACAAAAATCACTTAATTAAGCACCCTAGAATTAAAATCCAAATCTTCTTCCAATCCACCAAAACAAAACATGGTGAAGGTGTAAATTTGATAAGGAATTCAAATATGATTTTTACTAAAATTTTTTTTTACAAAAACAGCCCTGAAAACAAAGTTTTCCTCTCAGTTTTATTAACAGAAGGACCTACATGTAATTTGTGAAACCAGTCAGGGGGTTATGTGGAACATGGCCTTTTGTCTTCCTCCAGGATGATGCTATGCGTGTCACCGCCGCCGATGGCTCCATGCCACCTCCTGCTAGCCGCCTCGCACGAGGATAGCCTCCAAGAGGGAGTTCTGTACCCTCTTCTCTCTCTCCCTCGCAACCCCCTCACGCTCACTGTCTCTCTGCCTCTCAAGAGAACAACGAAACCAAACCCTAACCTTAACCGTACGACCACCGCGCATCGTCGTTGATTCCGGTCACCCCGCGAAGAACGGAGACCACCACGTGAACCGCCGTCCTCCATCACCCCTGCTCGCAAGTGGAATTGGTTAGAGAAGGGCCGAATTGCCGCCGCCATCTTCTTCTTCCCCGTGGCCGGCCAAGATTGACGTTGTCGGTTCGCCACCTCTGAGACGCGTCGGGCCTTCCCGACACCTCCATCGAGCTCCTGGTGCTCGGGCACCCTCCCGTTCTCTTCCTCGCTTCCTTTGACGCCATAGCATCGACGACCGCCGCCGTCCGCCGTGTTTGTGCTCACCGGCAACGTTCCGGTGACAACATGGTCAAACCGGTACCACCGTTGGGTTCGTGAGGTTCCCCTCTACCTCCCTGTATCGGTTAATTGGGTTGAATCGAAGCAAAACATCGAATTTGAATCTAACCGAGAAGATCGTGTCCATTGATGACGTGGTCATGACATCAGCATGACGTCATGAATATATTTTTTATTTTATTTTTGAATTAAAAATAAAACTGACAGGTGGGTCCCACCTGTCAATTTGAATATTGGCAAGAAATAATTAAAACCTGTTAATTCAATAACTATTAAAATAATTATAAAAAAATATGGAAATGTTTAGAAAAATATAATCTAATTTTTATCAACTTTTCAAAAATATTTGATAAAGTTTAAATTAAACATTTTCTTTAATTAAATTAAATCATTTAAAATTGAGAAAAATAATAAATAATTTATAAAATCAGAAAAATACAAGTTATATACCAAAATTCTCCAAATGACTAATGCGACTCATCTATGATGTTTTCATAGTCATTTGACCAAGTTTTCATGTGTGCAAGTTATCTAATTCATTTAAAATTAACAAATTAAGAACTTATTCAAATATTTGTAGAAAGCATTAAATGTATATCAAATTAAAGAGAAAAACATTTCCAATTCAAACATGTCAAACATAAAACATTTTGTTTAACTGATAACATTGTTTCTAAAGGTATAATGGAATTCTATAATATTCCATTATATCCAGAAATAACTGCCAGGACATTATTTTCCTTATTAATAAAACCCTCATATTTTCGCACCTACTAAACCTATCATCGCAAGTACCTAGAAAAGTTATGTGATGATAGATTAGTTGTATTAGTTCATCATTTTCAATTAAACACTTTGTCATTAGCTCTACACTTTTGAAAATAAAATAAAATGTGTCCGTTACCTTGTCAATAGTTGTTTTCCATGTGCAATTGTCTTATTACCTAACCCTGTGATAATACTTCTACATAAACATGATAATACATGATTGTTAAATAAAAGTGAAACACACATAAGTCCAAAATAAGAAATAACAACATCACCACAAGTAATGAAACAACTCACATAAAACCTATGTGATCTTAGTATTGTATCGATTGCTGCTTACACTTGTAAGCTGGGGTATTTCCAGGGTATTATGCGATGCATCTCATTACTATGAATGTATAATCTTGCCAGTGTTTTGGTAGTCCTTACCGGGACTATTTTTTCTATCTTTCATATCTCGGGATTTCTCTACGCGGGCCTCGAACCCGAAGACATGGATTATTATTGTCATTATTTCTATCTCAGGCAAGTTCATCACTTGCTCATATCCTTTGCAGTATTTCATAAGGAACTATTTGCAAAAACCCTATCGTATTACCACATATGCTCAAAAGAATGCATGATCCTATTTTTATAATAATATAACTAATTGATTGAGTACCCGAGTGGTAGTGTTCTGTTTGGTGGGCGGATGGGACCATGGTAAGATGAATAGGTCAAAGGAAGGTTCCATCTGCATGGGAAAGTATTACCTAGAATTTAACAACAAATTTCGTCAGGATTCTTGCGCCGTAAATACCGCGTTGACCATGGGTCTTGTATGGGGCGAGTAAGTCAGTTGTGATCTTCTCTCGTTCGCATGTCAACGGACTGCCAGAGACGTACGATGTAGATCTTGCGGTACTCCATGCACATGGGTGGGAGCCCTTACGTGCCACAGACTCTAGGGTCTATGAGTGTCTGCCAGGGGCGCCTAGGTCTCCATCATAAGGGGTGAAATCAGGGGTTCAACCTGCTGGTGGAAATGGGTGGGCATGCGTTGTGCGGAGAAGCACGGTTTGTCTTGGACCAACAACCGGGCCCCACACCTAAGTGGGAGTGGACAGGATCACGCGCCTGGTTGTGCAACATGGTCTTGGTTGCCCATGGGTAAAGTAACGCGCCTCTACAGAGTGTAAAAGGATGTGGCATGTTACCCCTGTTCCGGGAAGGAGCTGCGAACGCTGCAGGAAAGGCAACTCCATGAAGTTCTAATCCTGTGAAGATCTGGCGGGCATAGTTTTCAGAATTAAAAGCAACCTCTTGAAGAAAGATTTTCAAAAACCTTGCATTAGCTTATGTCTCTTTCGAGTCTAAAGCTATAGTTAGTGCATCAAACTACCCACTATATATCATGAACTTGTTGAGTAACGCTCGTTACTCATTCGTTCTCGTTTGACCCCATGCTTAGAGTTGAAGCCTTACGGAATTCGTCATCGTCAAGCCGTCGCTACCTCATGAAGTTAGGTGGAGTGATATATTACTTAGCCAGTAAAGCTTCATCATCAACAACACTGGTGGAGGAGAAGACATCAAGGTGTAGGTGGAGACCATTCGTGGACTTAGTTGTTACAAGCCATAGATTAGGGCCGACATCAGCCGTAGTAGATTAGGTTCTGAGCTAGAGTTATTCTCCAGCTTGGAACTTCGAATATTTTCTTCTAATGTTTCATTTGCATGAGATCTTCTTTGATTCATCAAAGAGATTCTCAAGATTTTGTAATAAAAGTTTGTAACCTATAGCTTTTCTTGGACCTGTTATGTTTCTGTTGTACTACTCTGAGGGATGTAATATTCACGGATAAGTCCTTCTGTGAGTATTATGTCAACGACTTGCGCACTACACATGCAGTGATGTGCTGGGTCACCACAGATTGTATCAGAGCGAAGCGACCTTAGGTTTAAAACATTTTAGGAGATCTGTAGGTTGGTAAATACTATAGGAAGCCATCTTATCTAAACCACATTTCCTACAACTATGATGATAATCCACTTGAGAATGATACAATCATACTTGTATAGAATGTTCTTACTCGATTTGAGTAAATATATTTATCTATTTTCTTTATACCTGGGTATGAATAGTTAGAAGTATAGCATGTATCAACTTATGGAGAAAAGGTGTTCTCACGTAGTCAGAGACAGTTAAGTCATGATGATGATTACCCCATTCTATGAATGCATAGGATGGAGTAGAACATGGTATATAGTAAGTATAGGAGACATCAAGAAGGGATGTTTGAGAATCCTGAATTGTCATTAAACCATGGTAACTATGGGGTATATACCATATCCTTAGTTATAAAGTCTAGAGGTTAATCATTATAGTATAGTATAGAATTAGGCGAAGGCATAACCATTGATGGAAGATACATTACTACTCCTAAGGCGTGATCAACAACATGAAGGATCAGCAGATGCCATGAGAATCTGATCGTAATCAAGATGAAGTACTTCAATCTACAAGGTACTTACTTCTATATGGAACCAAGTTAGACAACAACTACTATAGGATCATTTTGTCTTGGTGTATTCCATTGCAATAAGGCATGCGATTAGAGTAATTACGAAGGCAAAGAGTGGTTGTGTAGAGTAGGATTATAAGGTATTATATACCTACTTGTAGTGTGTAGAATTTAAGAGCCTTGGTACTTGAGATGTTTTACTCTAAGTACTATTATTTCACAGGCTTTTGATGCATGAGTGATAAACTGCATTTGAGATTTATTGGATCTTATTTGGATCTTTGATTTACTAGATCTGTACATGAAGATTGAACTTGATGTGCAAATGCATGTGCAAACACTAATTTCTTTCTTGATGTTACTGGTCTAGAGGGTATAGGATTATAATGAGAGCGGTCTAAGTTATCAGCAGATTGATACAACCACCAAAGCTTGGGAAGACCAAGAAGTCAATGAAGCCACTGATGGGAATGGACCACATTCACATCTTGTTTGGAGATGGTGAGATACTTCATAAACACATGGCGAGCTGCCACAAGAGATGCCAAGATGGTAACATTAGTAGTTATATCCTAGAAGGAAATATGTAGAAGTTCGATAAGTTAACTTATAGAGTCACCCCGTAGAAGTCAAAACCCAAAGATGTAGAAGAACCATAGCAAGTAACCAGAGGAATAGGTTATAGTCACTTGTAGGAAAAAGTTAAAACTCGAGATAACTCGAAGATATTTTTACTAATTAGAAGAGTCTAAGTCAATGTACACTACGTTATACAAGTTTCTTTGAGCGGTATTTCTCTTGAGACCATTAGATTGAACCAAATAGAGTCCTAAACATAGACAATATCCAGTGTACCGGAAGAATCTTAATTTTTATTCATCACCTGGTGGATGTACCAAATGTTCTTTAAAAAGTTCTGAGATATAGGAAACCATACATATTCATCGGAGAAGGAAACTTGGTGTCCACTACATGGTGGAAATACCACGTGATCTCTGTGAAACCCTTAGGAAGGTATAGTAACAAACAGAGTTGTCATAATAACAGACTTAGTATTAGATTATCATGCAAGACAGTGGAAGGTGAACAATCAACATAAGAGGCTACACATGCCAAGGTCACCACAAGAAAACAGCTGTGAGGATTCAACGGTCTACAGAAGTTCTCTCTACCTATCTTTACGTGAGAGAGGTTGAACTTCGGGGAGAAATTCATCTTAAGGGGGAGATACTGTAACGTCCCAGTGTTTGGGAGGTTATAAGGATCTAAATATAATATGTGCATTTGCAAAGCATGCATCTAAAAATACTTGAAATTTTGGCGCGGAAGTTTAAACGAATCAAAATGACCAATGTTTCACTTGACATGATGAAATAGGTCTAGTTCATCTAGTCAAGAGTACATTTGGAGTGATCTTTATAACAAGTATGTTAAGAAACCAAATCACTTGATAAGACAAACCATAGTTGGTTATGACCAACACTAACTCTCAACAACCTTAACCACAAGTCTATAAGTGACTTGGGAAATTCAATAGGTATATAGAACTCAAAGAGGAGTGAGTACTCAAATCGCATAACTAATGACCACACTTCCACAAGATAGTAATGTACAAGTGAACCATCTCATAAGTAGAAACATTATGTTCTCTAATCATGAACTCTTTAAGTTATCAACCATTCACACACCATCTTTCTAAAATTATCTAATAAATGTTAAGTGAACCTTCACAAGTATATCACAAATGTTCAGTGGAAACAAATGATAGAAACAAGTGTTAACTCAACACCCCACAAGTGGGAAATAGATTAATTATCAATAATAACATATTTATGGAATATGTACATATCTCATCAACAAGAAAGGAAGCATTTAAAAGATGAAAGAAGTCTTCTTAAAAATACTGTTAAACCCTGATCATGACATATGATCTTCCTAAAACCCTATGTCTACATTATGCATGACAAAGATAATAAAGAGAAGAATATAAAGTAAATCATGACACTTGAGAAAACAACTAACAACTATGACTTAAGTCATTAGACCCTAATATCATTCATATGCTCATTGCCTCATTCATTTAATACAAGTGAGCATATGCGATTTCAACACATTAAGTGAACCATTTGATCAACTTATTATCTTAAGTCCTCATTCCACAAACACTCCACATCTCTATCCAAATTAACATTCAGTAACTAAACTCTTGAAACAACTAATGAATAACAACAAGTTATAACCTCTATTAGAGGAACTGAATTGAAAGCTAAGTAAAACCAATCATGTATGAGACAAGTACATATCTTATGGGAAACATAACAATAAATGTATGGAAGGATAATAAAAGCATGAACTAACTCTTAATCTAGATCTTGTTATTCTGGCTAGACCATTATATCTTGTTTCCCAATCTTCTCTAAGTTATCCAGCAAGAGAAGCAACCACAAGAAAAGAGGAATCACCAAAATAAGATCTTCAAGAAGATTATTTAGACTATTCAAGAAGTTCTACTCTAATCTACAATAAGAGTATTTGGAAACTCTTACATCTTGATCTGATCTTATTAATCCCTCTTGAAATAGTATGATACTCCAATGTTAGTGTATATGAAGTAGTTTGGTAACAAGTCTTGCAACCTTGTTAACAGATCACTTTTGTATACTCAAACAATTGAATGCCATACACAAATAAACAGAAGGTTGAATAACCTAGTACATCTATGCCATTTGGATATGAAAAGTAATTTGGGATAAGCCTTGCAAACATGTTCAGAGATTCTTCTCATATGTATCTAGCAAATTTGTGTCTTAAAATACACATATTTTTTTATAATCATCTAAGAAAAAACTTTTTTTGGAGTAATTAATTGTCTTCACCACAAGGGTGAGACAGCTGGAGTAGGAATCCAAGAGATGATCCTACTTGCAAATGACAAAGTCAGTATCTGAAGACTAGTGGCAAATAGAGACAAGTACATCAAGCAACAGAAGTCAACAAGGAGCAATATTGCCTCAGTAAGGGAGCATAAGAAATTATCCAGTGAGTCATTAGCTAATATTAGAGAAACTATAACCCTATGCCTTGTGAATACTCATCATAGATGAGGAACAAATAATAATCACTTCAATGGAAACAATTATCAAATGAGAAAATAACAATAAGCCTTGCATCCATATGTCTCGTAATATGTTGAGGTAGATGGAAACAAGCCACCTTGTTTTCCAGATCGTTTTCATACACTAGACTAACAGATAACAAGAAAGATTCATCTATACATAACCATGCTAATAATCACATGTTTCCAATATAAACATGGGATAAAATCCATAGTGGAACTTATGTGGAAAACAAACAAATAGGATTCCAAAGCCACTCATGTTTCCCACATAATCAGGTACTAAAAACAAAAAATATGACATACACCTACCTAAGTAAAATGTCAACCAAAAATGGCTAAGAGTTACCACTATGAAAATAACAAAGCCTCATAAAAAGAAAACAAGTCCATTTTCCAACTTAAGTATTTGGTATGACTTGGTATGATATCCTAGTTGGTGTTTTATTTCTATAATTAATAATAACACTAATAAGAAGTATTACTAGTTGTTTTTAAAGATCTATATCTATGAATATCCAAAGTAAAACACACCATTATTTCAATAACATTTTGGTGGTGTTGTTTTCATAACATACCTTATAAAAAAATAATTTTTAACAGCCAGATAATTTATTAGATGAGAGAAAATAACAAAAATCACTTAATTAAGCACCCTAGAATTAAAATTCAAATCTTCTTCCAATCCACCAAAACTAAACATGGTGAGGTGTAAAATTTGATAAGGAATTCAAATATGATTTTTACTAATTTTTCTGTTTACAAAAACAGCCCTAAAAACAAAGTTTTCTCTCAGTTTATTAACAGAAGGACCTATAGGTAGTTTGTAAAACCAGTCAGCGGGTTATGGGAAAAATGGCCTTTTGTCTTCCTCCAGGACGGCGTTGTGCGTGTCACCGCCGCCAACGGCTCCATGCCACCTCCTGCTAGCCGCCTTGCACGAGGATAGCCTCCAAGAGGGAGTGTCTTACCCTCTTCTCTCTCTCCCTCGCAACCCCCTCACGCTCACTGTCTCTCTGCCTCTCAAGAGCACAAAGAAACCAAACCCTAATCGTACGGCCACCACGCACCATCGTCGATTCCGGTCACCCCGCGAAGAACGGAGACCACCACGTGAACCGCCATCCTCCGTCACCCATGCTCGCAAGTGGAATTGGTTAGAGAAGGGCCGAATCGCCGCCGCCATCTTCTTCGTCCCCACGGCCGGCCAAGATTGCCGTCGTCGATTCGCCGCCGCTGAGCCGCGCCGGGCCTTCCCGACACCTCCATCGAGCTCTGGGTAAGCTCCTAGTGCTCGGGCTCCCTCCCGTTCTCTTCCTCGCTTCCTTTGACGTCGTAGCATCGACGACCGCCGTGTTTGTGCTCACTGGCAACATTCCGGTGACCATATGGTCAAACCGGTACCACCGTTGGGTTCGTGAGGTTCCCGTCTACCTCCCTGTATTGGTTAATTGGGTTGAATCAAAGCAAAACATTGAATTTGAATCTAACTAAGAAGATCCCCTTCATTGATGACGTGGTCATGACGTCAGCATGACGTCATGAACATGTTTATTTTTTCTTTTTCTTTTATTTTTGAATTAAAAATAAAACTGACAGGTGGGTCCCACCTGTCAATTTGAATATTGGCAAGAAATAATTAAAACATGTTAATTCAATAACTATTAAAATAATTATAAAAAAAATACGGAAATGTTAGAAAAATATAATCTAAATTTTTATCAACTTTTCAAAAATATTTGATAAAGTTTAAAATTAAACATTTTCTATAATTAAATTAAATCATTTAAAATTGAGAAAAATAATAAATAATTCATAAAATCAGAAAAATACAAGTTATATACCAAAATGCTCCAAATGACTAATGCAACTCATCTATGATGTTTTCATAGTCATTTGACCAAGTTTTCATGTGTGCAATATTTTGCCTAGTTATCTAATTCATTTAAAATTAACAAATTAAGAACTTACTCAAATATTTTTAGAAAGCATTAAATGTATATCAAATTAAAGATAAAAGCATTTACAATTAAAACATGTCAAACATAAAACATTTTGTTTAACTGATAAAATTGTTTCTAAAGGTATAATAGAATTCTATACTATTCCATAATAACCATAAATAACTGCCACAACATTATTTTCCTTATTAATAAAACCCTCATGTTTTCACACCTACTAAACCTATCATCACAAGTACCTAGAAAAGTTATGTTATGATAGATTAGTTGTACTAGTTCATCATTTTCAATTAAACTGTTTGTCATTAGCTCTACACTTTTGAAAATAAAATGTGTTCGTTACCTTGTCAATAGTTGTTTTCCATGTGCAATTGTCTTATTACCTAACCGTGTGATAACACTTCTACATAAACATGATAACACATGATTGTTAAATAAAAGTGAAACACACATAAGTCTAAAATAAGAAATAACAACATCACCACATGTAATGAAACAACTCACCTAAAACCTATGTGATCTTAGTATTGTATCGATTGCTGCTTACACTTGTAAGCTGGGGTATTTTCAGGGTATTATGCGATGCATCTCATTAATATGCATGTATCATCTTGCCATTGTTTTGGTAGTCCTAACCGGGACTATTTTGCTATATTTCAGATCTCAGGATTTCTCTATGCGACCCTCGAACCCGAAGACATGGATTATTATTGTCATTATTTATATCTCAGGCAAGTTCATCACTTGCATATCCTTTGCAGTATTTCATAACGAACTATTTGCAAAAACCCTATCGTATTACCACCTATGCTCAAAAGAATGCACGGTCCTATTTTTATAAAAATATGACTAATTAAATGACTACCCGAGTGGTATTGTTCTGTTTGGTGGGCGGATGGGACCATGGTAAGATGAATAGGTCAAAGGAAGGTTCCATCTGCATGGGAAAGTATTACCTAGGATTTAACAACAAATGTCGCCAGGATTCTTGCGCCGTAAATACCGCGTTGACCATGGGTCTTGTATGGGGCGAGTAAGTCAGCTGTGATCTTCTCTCGTTTGCATGTCAACGGGCTCCCAGAGACGTACACTGTAGATCTTGCGGGACTACATGCACATGGGTGGTAGCCTTTACGTGCCACAGACTCTATGGTCTATGAGTGCCTGCCAGGGGCGCCTAGGTCTCCATCATGAGGGGTGGAATCAGGGGTTCAACCTGCTGATGGAAATGGGTGGGCATGCGTTGTGCGGAGAAGCACGGTTTGGCTTGGACCAACAACTAGGTCCCACACCTAAGTGGGAGTGGACAGGATCGCGCGCCTGGTTCTGCAACATGGTCCTTGTCGCCCATGGGTAAAGTAGCACACCTCTTCAGAGTGTAAAAGGATGTGGCATGTTACCCCTGTTCCGGGAAGGAGCTGCGTACGCCACAGGAAAGGAAACTCCATGAAGTTTTAATCCTGTGAAGATCTGGCGGGCATAGTTTTCCGAATTAAAAGCAACCTCTTGAAGAAAGATTTTCAAAAACCTTGCATTTGGTTATGACTCTTTTGAGTCTAAAGCTATAGTCAGTGCATCAAACTACCCACCATATATCATGAACTTGGTGAGTAACGCTCGTTACTCATTCGTTCTCGTTTGACCACATACTTAGAGTTGAAGCCTTATTGAAGTCATCATCGTGAAGCCATCGCTACCTCATGAAGCTAGGTGGAGTGATATATTACTTAGCCAATAAAACTTCGTGATCAACAACACTGGTGTAGGAGAAGATATCAAGGTGTAGGTGGAGACCATTCGTGGACTTAGTTGTTACAAGCCATAGATTAGGGCTGACATCAACCGTAGTAGATTAGGTTCTGAGCTAGAGTTATTCTCCAGCTTGGAACTTCGAATTGCTTCTTCTAATGTTTCATTTGCATGAGTTATTCTTTGATTCATCAAGGAGATTCTCAAGATTTTGTAATGAAAGTTTGTATCCTATAGCTTTGCTTGGACATGTTGTGTTTCTGTTGTACTACTCTGAGGGATGTAATATTCGCGGATAAGTCGTTTTGTGAGTATTATGTCAACGACTTGCGCACTACACATGCAGTGGTGTGATGGGTCACCACATATTAGCCCACGACGGTGGAGTGAGTCCAGCGTCCCCTCGCATTCCACGGAAAAATTGCAATTCGCCCCTGCAAGTCAGCTAACCACTTCAATCGAGTCCACGTTCCTTTGTCCCCTCCCCCCCCCCCCCCCCCCCCCCCCGCTCGCTGCGAAGACGTAGTTGACCCGGAAGACTCAAGGTTAAGCCAACTATGTATATAAATCCGACACGGAGCACCCTATAAGGATAGAAGCAGTATTGATTCCACCGTAGCTATTGAGGAACCTTGTGACGATTTAGCAATCAATACCACAAATAAGGAGTAGGTATTTACCTCCAACATGAGGGGACGAGCCTGGTTACATCGTGCGTACCAATCTCGTCCGCAGAATTCTTGAAACTCAAGTATACACCCCTCTTGTCTGTCACTGTCGTGACAACTCCATGACAGAAAAACTATGTGAACCCCCCATGTGCCGAGTTCTTGCCGCCTCGGACCCGACCCCCTTTCTCTATGTAATGGTCTAATCAACGTTATCATCCAAGCTTCCTTGGATTCAATGCTTCTCCATTCCTTACCATGCACTCGTATATTTATTTGGATTTGCTTTATTGGGACCTTGTTGACTGCTTTTTTTAATGGTCATATACTTGTTGGTCTGAAGATTGTTGATCAAACCAGAGGATAAACAAGCATTGCACGATGATAGGGTCGTTGAGAAACTTATCTACCAGACTTAGAGAGTATATGGTGATCTCTATTTTCCTGGTACTTTGATGTCATGTTAGGAGCTTGTTAGTTTGTTTTGTGGAACTGTAACTGTATGCTTCTAGAACTTTGTTGCATTGTGTTGCAATTTTGGCTTTACCTATAAAGTTGACTGAGCTTTTCCGTTTTAAAAAAGGATGTGGTTATTTCTTAGTCGAATGAGAACTAAGATAGTTATCAATCCGATGAAGTCATCAAATTTCACTTGCAACTCATGACTAGTACGAATCGTGAAGAAAATCTAGCCGTTCAGAGGATTCAACCCTACTTGTATAAAAAAAATCTTACATGCAAGCTAAATTGCAACTCATATGTGTAAGAATCACGATGCAATCCAACGTTGTAGCTGAGATATAGCAAAATTGTTTAATAAAATTAATAGCTACATAAGCAATCAACGTACTAGTACCCAATTGACCTACACTACTAAAATAAAAAATGCACAACCGAGGAGCCGGCCACACGTACCATCAACTATTAAACTTTTCTTTTGCAAGAAATCAACTATTATTACTTGACCGTGCATCACGGAGCAGACTGTTAGATTTTTACTTAGTTGGAGGAGAGAATTAAGAGTTTAACGCCCTCACATTTAATAATTTAAGAACTACTGTGTTAAGTGCTAGTCCCCAGATCAATGCTAGCACCACATAACAAAATGTAAAGTATCATTGCAGAAGTATCAAAATTATTACAAAAGATTCCGAATAGCCAAATATAACTTTATTACAAAGTTCATAGTCCTGAAAGACTAGCAAAACTCAGAGTTCTAAACAGCAGAAATAAAGATAGCAATGAGGCTCCATCTTCAATCATGCGCCACAGACATTACATGTTGGGTGTAGACTCGAGTCCAAGCACTTGATTAAACCTCATCATCGAAATTTCCTGCACGTTTGAATATGCAGCCCCCGAAGGAGATTCGGTACAAACAATATACTGGCAAACGACACTTTGGTGGATATAAAATGGCAAGTCTAAACTACATGCATATCTAGCTTGGTGGAGTTTAGGCTATTTGCGAAAAGCAAGTTTTTTCCTAACAATTTTGGAAAAGAGTTTTCTTTTCAAAGGTTGGCACCATGGGACACACCCATGAGCACCACAACTAATACTTCCTTAGCAAAATTTTACTTCTTCAAAAAGGTGTTGAGATTCTTCTGTCCATCCTTGTCCAGCTGCTCGAATTCGTCCATTACCGGGGACACGGCTATGATCATAGTTTCTAACTCTACAGAGGTTGTGCACTTTCACTCTTTGTCTTCAATTAGCCCAAACATCCTATACACGCAGAGTGCATCATGGAAAGGAGAGAATTGAGACGAGATCTTTCGGAAGCAAGAAGTCAACCCAACCAGCAAGACCCGTTCCACCTGCAATTATGCTACATTTTCATGTCAAGCATGGGCTAAACTCTCACAACTTAGCCGATCAAGACAGAACCCATATGTCAAAGGGCTGCATGGAAAGCTACTAAACTTAGAGGACTTGGTAATCTCTTTGTTTCCTGGGTGGCATTCCTCAAGTGAACTCCTTAGGAGATTAAAGGCCCTAAGGAGACACTCAACTTTCGACAACAACGCAATACCAAACCCACCCAGGTGGTTCATTGAAGTTTATACTTAGAAATTTTCCACAACATTGAGTAAAACAAATTTGTAGCAAGGCTAAGCATCTACCAAGTAGTAAGTCTCCAAAATAACAAGTCTAAAGGATTGCTACACACTACTTGGGATTTTGCATAGCATAATAATAACTTAGTAAAATTCTCGATCATGCATACTACTCAAAAACAGTAGTAATGCATAGTGAAAATATGGGAGATTTGATGGTGTGTCACTTTCCTTGGCAATAGGATGAACAATCACAACAAGAATAACAACAACAAGCGTAGACTTTCTCCTCTTCACAATCTAACACAAGCAAAACAAGCCACACATAAACATACAAAACAAACATAACATAGAAAACAAAATAACAATACAAAAACATGTATGCATGCTATGCAATGCTCAAATCAGCGCACAAAATTCACAATACTAATAATGATGTTCTGATGTTAATAACATGGCTATGACGCATGAAAAACAAATTAATTATCAAATTATAATTATTAGCATTACTAGGGTTTTAATATAGGCTAATATGAAGATTAATAGGGTTTCTATTACAAAGTTGCATAAATAGTTTTTCCAACACTTCTACTGGATAGAGGACATCAAAACAAAACCATAGCAATTGATTTCACTTAAAAAGAATTTATAGATTAAAAGTTATGCCCAAAATAGTGATTAATAGAGATCTACAAATAACATGTGAGTGCATGATACAAAATTGAAATTTCAATAGCCTAGATTAATCTACATAATGTGCTGATTTCCAGAAGTCCAAAATAATCTAAAACAAAGTTACAGAACAAAAGTTATGGATTTTACAAGTTTTGCAATTTTTCTGAACTTTTAAATCGATTTAAAAACGCGCTGACTAGGCGGTCCACGTGACAGATCCCGATTGGAGCGGAGCGGGCGCGGTCGATGACGAGGCGGCTGACGAGGCGGGCAACGTGGCGTGCTCCCAATGGTTGGTACCGGTTCGGGGAACCGTCGGTTTCCGATCAGACGGATGAGAAAGATGGGAAGGAGGTGCTCACCGGAGATGGATGTTTTCCGCTGGTGACGGAGGAGATGGCGGCGCTGGCGAGCTCCGCGGCGGAGTTCCCGTACTCCTCCGGTTGCGCAGAGGACACCGACGAGATGAGGGAGTCGCGGGGGTCCTCCTCGTGGCCTCGGTCTTCCTCCTCCTTGCACGGAACGGCGACGACGAGGGGCTCCCGTGGACGTCTTCAATGTCGACGGCGGCGGCGGATGGATTCGAGGCGCGACTAGGGTTCAGGTTTTTTGAGGGGGGCGTTTTGAGGTGCGGTCGTCGAGGCGGCCTCGATACTTAAGGAGAGGGGTGCCTTGGGGAAGGGGTTTAGGCGGGGGAGCGGTGGTGGCCGGAGTCGGAGTCTCTTTCATGCTGTGCGTAACCAAGTTTGTTTTTTTATGGTGATCCAAATTCATATGAAGATAAAGGAAAGTTCGGCCTCCGCTACGCGGAGCTGAACTTTCCCATCCTGGTTCCCACGTGTTGCGTGGAGTGCACGGCGGGGGGTGCGGGGGGCGGCAGCCCCCCGCGGTACGGTACGAGTTGTTACCGAGTCGGAGTTGGATTCACAGTTACCGACCTAGTTAGGTCATGACCGCCTTTATATAGCTCTTGTGAGCCGCCGCACGGGATAAGCCACACATTGTAAATCCCGGCGCGATTGTACCTCACCCCGAAATAGTGAAGTATTGCTGGCTGGCGCCCGTGGTTTTTTCTCTTCCTTGTTGGAAGGGTTTTCCACGTTAAAATCTCGTGTCCCCGTTGGTTTGATCTTGCTTAATTTCATCGTTGATTTGCTATTGCGTGTAACAAAGTTCTCCGCCACCTTGTGGCTTTTCTTACGTGCCAAGGCGGAGTACCCGCCGCGCCAGGAGGACCCAAAATCTGTCCATCATAATATTGCAGTATCATTATTTGTTGATGAGGACCGAGAGTTCCGTATCACTCTGTTTCCCATGTGTGTCATAGTTGCCATGGAGCTCTGGGAAGCGGTGACGCACGTCGTGTCAAAGTGGACGGCGTTACTGCTCACGTGCAACTATGTGAACTGCAGCAGCAGAGCTGCGAGACAGATCCTTGGGTGCCTGCTAAGAGGAATCGAGCAGACTTACCCTTCTCATCCTACACAAGTACTGCGCGAGGTTAAAGATACACGCGTGTGGTATCATCTCCGGCAGTCATTCGACTACAGCAGATGGAAGTTGAACCTGGTACCGTATGATGAAGAGTTAAATACATCAGAGGTCCCAAAAGTTGTTTAGCATGTGCAAACTCATCCCACTTCTTATAAATTGGGGCCAACGGGTACTTAAAGTTGTTAGAAGGTGCAAATTAGTCAAGTTCGAGTCAATGCCCCCTCTGTTCCATTGACTGCGAAAGTGTAAGTCATGCTCTATTTAAGTGCCATCGGGTAAAGGAAATATGGGACGGTTTGGGCATGTCCCAGAAGCTGAATTTGGCGATTGGGGTGGAGGCTGAAGGTACCCCAATCCTGGAGTCTCTCCTCCTTGATCCTAACCCATCACCATTATTTCCGGAGGTGCGGGTATGTGATCTTGCTGCGGTCGCCATCTGGTATGTGTGGTGGGAAAGGAGGAAAGCAACACATGGTGAATCTGTCAACGACCCTCTTCGTACCTCTCAAGCAATTTTAGCCCTCACTTTGAACTACAAAAATATCAAGAACCCGGGTGCTGGTCCTATCCCTAGGCATGGGTGGGAAAAACCCCCGGAGGAGTTTGTGAAAGTGAACGTGGATGCTTCTTATGACGATACTACAGGTACTGGAGCCACGGGTGTGGTAATTCGTGATAACTTTGGAAATTTTATTGCAGGAGGGAGATGGAGTCTAAACCATGTAGAAAATGCAACAACGGCCGAAGCACATGCTATGCGAGAAGGACTTCGACTAGCAGGCTTCGTGGGATGCAACAGAATCATAGTCGAATCAGATTGCTCTGATATTGTTGAGACGATGCAAAATGAGAGAAATTCTTTAGGGGAAGCCGCCGCCATATATGAGGAGTGTACGTTTCTTAGCCGGGGTTTTGTTCGTACCAAATTTAATCATTGTCCTAGAGAAGCAAATATGGCAGCTCATGAAATAGCTAGGGTTGGGGAAGAGTTAAATCAGGTCTGGACTGGTGACCCACCCATTAGCATCAGAGCAATACTTGTAAACGATGTAACTATCTTCTGATAGCAGCAAGTTTTTTACGCACTCTTTTCCTTACCAGGGTACCTACGGGGACTGGAAGGTTTTTTAATGAGACGGCTTGCTTGCTTTTATATAGTATGGTTTATTTCAAAAAAAAAAAATTAGTCCCAAACGAGTGTGGGGCGGCCATGTGGCGTTGGGTTTTTACAAATGGACCCCTACATATTTTTTATATTATAGCTAATAGAAACTTAGTACTGCTTACCGCGGGTCTCACCTGTCAGTATCTTTACTATTAAGGTTGCTGTGGCGGTGGTGTCACACTTCAACGAAATTACAGAAGGAATGCCACCGCACAACTAAATATCCCACTTCTAGGTAATTACGGAGAATATGCCACCGCCCTAAATTCTCTCCCATCTCTAACCTCACGTGGAAAAAAAAATTCACACAATCACAAAAATCTCCTGATTTATCTCAACAAATCTCTACTCTCTATGTTTATCTTCTTTACTAAGTTGGATAAGTTGGAATTGAACGTACGTCGGAACGTAGTCGCGTGGTGTGTCTTTGTACGCTCTCCTCGCTTCGCCCCCGATCGATTACCTGGGCCTAAAGCCCAACAAACTCCCAGTTTTCCTTGCAAAAAAAAAAAACTCCCAGTTTTCCTCGCTCAATCAGCGTTTCGTCAGCCGCCGCCGCCACCCAAGCAGATCTCTGTCACTGAAGCTCTTGCCCCGTCTCCTCCTTTGGTGCTCCTCGAGGTGTGGGGTAGGTCGGTATGAGAGAGCAAGCGACGGTGAGATGCGCTTATGACGAAGTACGACACGGCGGCGCTGGGGCGAGCCTCCTACCGCCCGGGGTCCTGCCCGACGAGCTCGGAATCTTCTCCGAGATCATGCTCCTCTGCCTTGCCAACGAGTTCAGGGCCGCCGTCGAGGACGACTCCGTCTGGATGCGCATCATATCATTTGCGCCCTCATACCGACCAAGCGCGGCGGCGGAGCCCGAGCCCATCCTATTGAAGGTCGTGGCGGCGCAGGGTGATGGTGGGGAGGACGCGGGATAGGGCGCTCGTGCCAAGGATGTTCGACTGCATCGCAGATCTCGTCACGCATATGGTCCATGTCGAGCTCCGCTCCTGTGATGCAGCAGAGGTCTGTGCCTTAGTCCATGACTGGTTTATGCTTTGCAGAATTAGTAATTCAGGGTAGTGATTTGCATGGAGGATCTTGCAACACACACACAATTCCATGACATTTTCTTGAGTGGTATGACTGGTTTGTTGTTAATGCTTTGTAATATTTGGAATTTCATGACTGTTCGTTGTATGATTAATCAGGATAGTGATTAGCATTACAGATATTGCAATACATGCCAGATTTTGATTGTTAGTAATTATTTCTGAATCACACTCTTCTCCTTTGGCAGGTCAAAGTGACGCTGTTTGCGGCTGGTTGGTTCTATAAGCTGCTAGATGACTTCTCACGCCTCACCCTTCAAGTACTCACTAGATTGGTTACACCAACATCAAAATCACACTTAATATTTGCAGGAATTAATACTTTCTCGGAGCTTGGTTGCACATCGGTGGTTGTGCGTAGATTTCGCGAGATTGGAAAGGATATGGTTCTAGGCAACCTGGAAGATGTATTCAAAGCATAAATTCTCTTTGCACTATGTCATTGGTTTTCTTTGATGACCAGGTACGTTAGTTATGAATTTGGCTAAATTAACTCAAAGGTAACCGCTGCAAGTATGTTTCGCCATAAGCATATGTTAGTATTTAGCTCTACTGATTAAAAATAAACTTTCCGTTAATGGCAAGTGGCAACACAATTTTTCTTTCTGTTAAGTTTTATCTTTCCTATGATTTATCTCCTTGTCAATATACCGAAAGATTGTTTATGCTTTTCATAACTAACATTATTTCCTTTCAACTTTGCTATTGCAGGTGGAATTTTTATTATTGTTTCTGGGTCATGAATCATTTCTTTTCCTATGAAGATTGAAGACTATGGCTTAAAAATGTTTATGTTTCAAGTTTCGAAAAAATATTGTGTATCATCCCATTGTCGGTACTGTTTTGTGTACACTGTTACAACTAATTGATGGTGGGGATCTTCCACTTGATTGTAACTTAGATATATGGATTCGGAATTCTGCAAAAGGTAAATGCTAATAGATTGTGTACATTCTGATTTAGACATGTTATTTTAAATCCTATTGGCTGAAGATACGTTTCACATGCTTTGTGTTTAAGGACCTAACACTCTTCATATCAATGCATCTGAAAATAAATCTTTTCCTAACCGCTTTGACTTGCTCTTCCTGGCAGATGCAACATGCTACTTTCAGAATTCCCTTGCAAATCTACTTTTGCTTTCTGAAGCAAACAAAGCCACATCATACCATAAGTACTTTGGGGAGTTCATTAATCTGGTACAATGGGCACCAATTTTTTTTTTAACATGCAGTCTGCTATGAAGAAAATAGAGATGATGAAATATCGTTGTCTAAGATGTCAACAACATTAACGGATCATATTATATATCCGGCCAACGACTAGGTTAGATTGAAAAAAACTGTACATTATTCCTGCACGTGCCTCAAATCTTCACAACCAACTCAGGGTATTGTGGAAATAATCACTGATGTGTGCTCGTAATACATTGGAGCATGGCAACTCTATAGAAAATATGAGCACATGTGCCCTGTCTCCTTTTCAGTTTCTTTTGTTTTCTTTATTTGGTGATGCATTCCTTGTACCAATAAAAGAATTCGAATGTATAGTGTGTAAATTATATTTTTTCTTTCTCTTATTAGAAGGAAGCTAAATAATGCGACGACTTTGCGATCATTAACCAAGGTTGTGACAATTTACGAGCGTAAGCAGTTCCCTGTTTGAAGTGTGTCATCAAGTTTGGCTACCTTTTCTGCTTCATGGTTTCTTACTTCCTGAATCATTCATATTTTCCCATAGTTTTTATTCTATTCTAATTTCTGCAACAATTTGTTTGACAGATACCTATTTAGCTATGACCAACGATTTTTTTTATTTAGGATCATAGACTGAGAAGTGAGAACAAATAAAATGGTGATTGAGGTGAAGTAATTTTGTATATTTTTCAGATGGAAGTGCATGATCACCGATTCTTTGTTAATTGTGGAGCCATTTATTTGTGTTCTGATTATGAATCGTGCCTTAACGTTTAAATTTGTAAGAGTGTGAGTTTATATATCATATCATGAGTTATGTTATCAATACTATGAATTGATCTTGTTCCATTTCCACATGTTAGCAACAATATATGTGTGCATATGACTACGATATGAGTTTATTAATTTCATTTTTGATGATACATTACAAAATTGTAAAACTATCTAAATTACAGCTTCACTCTCTGAAATCATGCGTATTTATTTTGTAACTTCAACAACCAGGGGTGAAGTGCTATTTTTTAATTACATCATTTTCGCAAGCATTCAGACACGCGGGGGGGGGGGGGGGGGGGTATTCCTGATCGACATCCCTCCCATCTGCAGCTAATATCTAATAGACCCAGATTATGGAATTCTTTTTCAGGTTATGGAAGTGCTAAGCATCAAAGGATATGATGCACATGAGTATCATGCCGCAAGTTATTTTTGATTGCCAGTACTACCATATGAAGGAAAGGTATGGATTTGAAGTTGTGGAAGAGCTATTTGGTTATTATTGGTCATACAATATATTCTTAGTTGTTTCAACTTCTAATATAGATGATATGAATCAACGTTAGATAAAATGCAGGACCAGGTTGCAGATAACTCATAGTAGCATTCTCATAAGATATGTGATTCAATTAGTGTGCAGTGCAGGTTTAACATCTGTTTAGATTTTAGCATTCATATGAAATGTTGATGGGTCCAAAACGATAAACATTAGTTGGAATATACTTGTTTCCATGAAATGTACCTCTAGCATGGTAAACTGACAGTAACTTGAATGGAAAAGCATTCATCGGTTATATTTTTAGTCTAGCTAGCGGATAAGCAGTTCTCTGGCTAGAAACAAATTGTACATGCAGATTTGGATCAATCGTTGCAGGTGTCTCTAGGCTCTGCTGGGACACTATGCGTGGATAAACCCTAGCACGAAAAAACACAGGAGTAGGGGTGTGGACCTCCCATCGGTAAGGAGAGGCCAGGGCATTGAGGACCCGTTGGCGAGGAGAGAAGTGTCATGACGAGGAAGGACGGTCTGATGTTCTCACTGTGAGAGGAAATCATGTAGGTGTAGTAGAGAACTGATTGAAATATATGTTTCGAGTATTTCTTTTGGAAGGTGGAGTTGGTGGTCCAACCATACATTGATTGTATTTTCATAAAATATATTCATTCATTGTTGTGCGAGTATTTTTTGGAGATGTGGAGTCGGTGTTATACAATTTCTTCAAAGCACTTTTGGGTTGGTGACAAATCCGGGATTCCCCATGTGTAAATATCCTACTAATTGGTGACAAAACTGGGATGTGCTCAAGGGAGCACCGTGAAGGATAAAGAAGATACCCGGAGGAAAAATGTAGGATGGTTCCTCTTGAATATTTGGAAATGAGATAGTACGATCAATTGTAGCTTTTCAACATTTACGACATACGAACTCGCAAAAAAAAACATTTATGGCATACAGATTACTCCCTGAGTCGAATATGCTGTTGGTAGATGCAAACTTACCGCTCATGTATCGATTTGAAATGGTAGTCGACTTGCTTCTGACCAATTTCAGTGATTGGTATGTTTAGTAAAAACATATAGTAAAAATCTTGACCAACCATAAAGACTAATAGACTTAACAAAGAGTATATTTTTATACTTCCCATCGGCCATGTTCGTTGTCGCTTATTTAGTAGGACTTTATAATAAATCAGCGATAATTTGTATAGATAGTAGGGAGTACTATGTTTTACTAAATCTCGTGAAGGAAATATTTATATCCTTGGTTAGTTTTGAAAATACCTTTTCTAACGATATCAGTTTTCTAAACGGTAATACTTACATTGTTGGACTAATTTTTTGTCAAAGATGAATATTACAAGTTGTTTGCACATTTTTCATCGAAATGGTGTTAGTAGTTCCACTGACTTAATTGTAATTTGATGAAGCATGTGACTTTCTTTGAACTCGCAAACTTGAAATAGGTTCAATGGTCAATTTCTCAGATGATTTTTTTAGAGCATGACTTACACCCGTGCTGCGAAGTAGGAGAGAAAGATAATACTCCCTCCGTCTCAAAATAATTGTCTTAAAGTTTACCAAAATGAGATGTATCTCATTTTTTGAGGCGGGGGTTAAAAGATGAGCCATTCTTGAAAAATATGACCATCGATATATTTTTATGGCTATATCGCCCGTAGCAACGCACGGGCATTCAACTAGTAGAGGACAAATCGTTCAAAAATTATGCGTACGCTGGGGTTCGAACCGTGGGTCTCAGCGCACACATACGTGAGCCCGCCACTGCACCATACGCAAACTTCTGTCCATTTGTTTGACCCACGTCTATTTATATCTGATTTGCATGTCTTATAAATAAATAGGAACTTAACATAATTGTCATCTGAAATATTCGTTTTTTTTTTCTCAACTGTTCTCTTCGCTCGTTATTTTAAAGCAGAAAGTATAACAAGGAAAACTCATGTACTATAAAGTCCAGTACGTAATATGACAAGATATAAAGTGTGACATCATAACATGTCTACTTGCCATGTTTTAGTAAGTATAAACTAAATGTGTCACGGACATAACAATGTTGTGATAATCATATTTGTAAAGATTAAATTGTGCACGTAAAATTTATATAGTATAAATGATTTTATTGGGTTTTCAAAGATATGAAGAAGTGATAATTAATATTTACGTTGAGATAGATGCTTTAAGGTACACTTGCTTAAGAGTAATTAAGTCCGAAAATATAGAAAGATAAATGGGAATAGCAGATACTAAGTTCATGGTTCGCTAATTTGAATCATCTGGCTTAATTATTATTTGATTTATGTACATATATAGATCTTAGCTAGTAGCAGCATATAAATTTTAAAAACAAAAGCTAGTAGCATACGTATTTAAATGTATTGACACGACTTATGATGTGGTACAGTGGTAACGCCCACACCGTGTGCTGCGTGTAGGCCGTGAGGTTACAGGTTCGAACCCCCAGCTCGCTACATTATTTTGATTCTGCATTTCATCATCTGGCAGGTGGGACCTGCGGTAAGCAGAAGTAAAGTTTCCATTTGCTAAATAAAAATTATGTAGGGGTCTCTTTGCTACAAAACCAACGCCACGTGTCCTTACCAGAATCATTTGGGACTGGTTTGCACCTAATGACAACTTTTAGTACCACCTGACCCCAATTTATAAGAAGTGGGATGAGTTTGCACATGCTGAACAACTATTAGGACTCGTGGTGTATTTAACTCTATGATGAAAGAGCCCGGATAGAACTGCCTGACTCCCGGGTGCGTGTTTAGAATGTGAAGGCTGCAGTCATTCAGGCACTAGCCCGCTCCATGGACCTGGAGGGCCATCATCTGCCAAGAGAGCTCCCGTTGCCGCGTGCTAGGGACAGAAAACAGCGGTATTGGTCGGCATTCCTTCAGCTACCGCCAAGTTGCTCCCATGTTATTCTGGTGTGGCACGTTGCAACAAACCAGGGCCGTCTCCAGGAATTGGGGGCCCCGGTGCGAACTACTACAAAATAGGTCCTTTTTATCTAAACATACAAATATATATATCTGATAGAACAAAACTATACGTTCACCTTATAGTATAACTTCAAAATATAGTATTCATGCAATATTTTAAAATAGGTCAAATATTAATGGTAAAGAAATAAATGTAGCACTAAAGTGTTAGAAATAACCTCATATTCTACCAAAAAGCATTATCTGTATGGTATATCTTTATTCTTGCGCTTTGCCGCCACATTGACGTTTTTGCTTTTCTATAATTAATGTGAATTCCTATTCCAAAACAAAAAATTAGTATAAATGAGTCCAAAAATATTCACTGCGGATAAATTAGAATATAGGGATTTGTGTCATAACTATCACACGTAAAGTTGCAAGTGAAGTTTGAACGATATCAATAGTACTTGACGTGAAAAATTAGTATAAATGAGTACCTCGAACCCTAATTCCGCTCCCAAGGCACAGGTTGGGAATCCAATTTTGGATTGATCCGATGTGGCCAAGGACTTACGTTGCAACCTCCTAGGGACCCTTTGTCTCGTTGTGGCCGGTGCTCCTTGATTTTTCAGTCCCTAATAGGCTAATCGCTCCGCCCTAATCCAGGCCATGCTATTTTCTGTTTCCTCTCGCGGAAGCGCCGGCGCGGAATAGCGATGGGGGCTAGGACTGATCGGGATTACTGGTTAGTGTCATCGATCAGGCTTCAGCAGGTAGCCTCGAGGCCCACTTGAACTCACCAGGCGCAAAATTTGAGCCGCAGCTGCAGCGCAAGGAGTGGCCTGCTCAGCTAAAATATGCACTTTGAAGGTAAACAGTCGGCTAAAATATGAACGATATATACTGGGCCTAAGCATTTGGGGCCTCTGAAAAACGGGGGCCCTGAGCGGGCGTGCACTTGGCTCACCCTCAAAGACGGAGCAGCATGCTCACGAAATGCTGGAACAATGCCAGTCGTTGCAGAGCAGGTACGATAAACTATTGGCGATGTCACCGGGAGCTACAGCTTCGGGCAGCCATGATATAAAGCTGAGTGGAAGCATACTTCAGCAAGGCGCAATACTGGCCAACGAGCTCATCCACGATGAGGGGGAGGAACAGCGGTGGGAGATCCTAGCTGAGGTGTGGGCTGACTTACTTGTACACGTTGCCCCCAGCCCCAGTCCACAAGCTCATGCCAAGCACCTTGAGTTCGGAGGCGAATTCATAATCTTCATCTGGGTACTGTTTTGCCACTGCGGCATCGAGAAGAGTGAACTGTGGTCGGATGATCCAGACGCAGAAGAAACGATACAGGGCCATCTAAATAGTAGAAAATATGCCGTCGGTGCCCGTGCTCAACCGATGGCCGCCCCTGCTCCGCCTGCCGCTCCACGCGACAGCCAGGGCGCCGACGTTGAGATAGTAATGGAGACCGGTCCTACTTCGTCTGCCGCATCCTAATTCTTGGCCAGTTCCATTCATCTTCTCAGTTTCACTTCAAATTTGAGGTGCGGACATCATGTATCTGTATCATGTTGTCGATTTCAATGTGTCAGGTCGTGGCTAAATGGAATATCCTTCCAGATGTGTATTTAGACACTATAGTATTATGTGTTGTCTATGGATTTGAGACTGTACATCCATGACGGCTAATCTTGATGAGAGTTTGAATCCATTCTGAGGTTTTACTATTTCAATTTTCAAGGTTGTTGTCATTGCATTCAGTTGTTGATCCCCAATTGGGCTGTACTGGGTCGGAAGATGGAGGCGATTAGAGAGGCGACGTGGACAGCGGCGCGGGCGAAGTGGGAGGCGGCGCGTTGGAAGGCCTCCTTCTCCCGGCAGCCACCGGCAGCGCCAGCGCGGCTTAGGCGGGGACAGGTGATTCTCCGGTGGGATCGGTCGAGGATTATCCTCCTCGACGAGGATGAGGTTATCCTAGATTGGATCAATATTTCGGATGAGCCTTCCTTTTCCGCGGGCGCGGTGGTCTGTTTGCGGTTGTTTCAGGCGATCATCGGTGACAAAGTACCTGACCCATGTGTAGGGGAGCGGTCCCCGGCGTCTTCGCTGTCACTTCGGTGGGATGCGGAGTTCTCGTCCAAGGAGTCTCCAGGTTCACGGCGATCTGGCGGTGTCCTGCTCCGGTGCGAGGAGAAACGCCCGGTGCTAATGGATAAGGAAGGCATTGTTGTCGATGTCCGTCGGGTCGAGCACGATTTCGTCGCCGGCGTGGGGACGGTGGTTGATTTCCCTCATTTCTCGGCGACGTTGGGGTTCAAGTGGTTCTCGCTACCATGGTCTCCTCAGAAAACACGGCGGCCGCTCGAGCCTAGAGGACTTTTCTCGGAGGATAAGATCATGGACCCGCTCGTCGGTAGTGAGGAGAGGGACACGTCAGGTGGTGGCCCGCCATTGTCGCGGTCAGAGGTTTCAGTCGAAGAGGGAGAGTTGGGAAGGTGCTATGTGCAAAATAACCACATAGATAACTCCCCCGTGCGCGCACCCCCCCCCCCCCTCCGGCTCATTTGGTCAGATCTAGATTCCAACACATCTGGGATAGAGCGAGAGCGGCGGGGGAACCTAGGGTTACGTTCATCTCCCGGGTGATTCCTCCGGCGATCCTCAAGCCATCTAAGCCTAGGCAGTGGAAGGAGACAGTAGAAGATGACCATCGCTCCTTTGCAGCGGTGGCTAGATCTGTTGTTCCAAGTCAAGGCATGGATTTCAACTTCAATCGTGGTGGGCGGAGAGGGGGTGTTGGTCGCTTTCCGACGCGGCCTAACTTCCCTCCTAGAAGGCCCGGCGGCGGCTATTCGGCGGGGGACATTGATCGTCCAAGGATGGTGCATGCGCTGAGGTCTGAATCGCAAGATCTGGAGGTGTACCCTTAGCGTGGGCGTGATGAGCGTCGGGAAGTGCGGGGTGGCTTCGCTGCTAGCAGAACTAGAAGCAGTGAACCCAGTAGGGGAGGCCGCGACTTCCGTGGTGGCAATTTCAACAATCGCTTGGGTGCGATTGGTCCTCGCGAGCGACCCACATGCGTTGTGAGGAGGCAAGGTGAGATGAGCAGAGACAGACTTGCGCACAGATCTGAAATGCGCGATGTTGACTCCGACAGTTCTGCGAACGAGTGGGGTTTCCAAAGTCTTAATCAGGCAAATCCTCGCAGAAATCCCGCTCCGAACCTCTCATCTGTAGTTGCTTCCAATGCTAATTTCAATGAGCAAGTTGGGAACTATGGTCGTGGGGATCTGGAGCATGAGGACTATACTTGGCCATGTCTCGGGCCGGGCCGGGCTTCGGGCCGGGCCTAAAAAAGCCCGCAGCACAAACCCAAGGCCCAGGCCCGGCAGTCGGGCCTAGTTTCCGTGCCCAGGCCCGGCCCGTGGGCGGGAAAAATGTCAGGCCTCGGGCCGGGCTTCTTCGTTAAAACAGCAAAAATCAGTGCCCAGGCCCGGCCCGGACATGCATCGGGCCTAGAAATTGAGGCCCAGGCCCGACCCATGGAAAAGCCCGTCGGGCCTAGGCCCGGGAATTTTGGGCCGGGCTGGTCGGGCCAGGCTGCCCATGCTCAGGTATGCATGAGGTGCCACATACTGTAAGGGATAACACGCGTTCAGTTCAGTTTAGAGAAAGTAGGAATCAAGTTCTTGACATCGACTTGATCTGTAGGTTGTGTTGGGCAAATCATGATGAGAATCTTGTTATCTCTAAACCTAAACCATGGGAGCTAGCAGCCCCCTTCGTTGATGCAGCAGTCTATAATAGTGGCTTCTTTGTGATACCAGATATCAGGAATCCTGCTCCTGTGAAACAAATCTATCAAGAAGTGGTGGAAGTAGTGCAAGGTAATGTATCAGCGAGGCAGATTGCAGAGGAGTTCACGCAGTGGGCTGGCAGTAGGTGTTCGTGGAGATGGTACGCGAAACAAATTACCGCATCTAGGTTTCTGATGAGGTTCCCGAGTTCCAGAGACACTGATGCCTGGATTCACTTTGGGAGAATCAATACGAGGTATGTTCCTTCTGTGATTCTACAAGTGGAGAACTGGAGTCCGGGGTATGGTGCAGTGGCTGAGTTGGACATGGCCTGGTTTCAGGTGAGAGGCATCTCACTCGAGAACAAGAACTGCCCCACTGCCTCCTATGCAGGGAGTTTGGTTGACAGGACCCTTTCAGTTGACAGGCTTAGCTTGAACAACGGTTATTATGTCCGTGTTTTGATAGGAAACATGGATGTATCGCTTGTTCCTCTTGTAGTCCCCAATGTTAACATTGGTGGTGCTTTCTATGATACTGAGTTCACTCGAGAGATTGTTTCTGCAAGAATGGCTAAGGAAAAGACACAAGTTGGTGTGGCACAATCTATCTAGAACATGCCAGAAGGAGGTGGAAGTGGTTTCAATCATACTCCCAAGAAACCGAAGACGGATGCTGATGGAAATGTTGTTGCTAGTGGACAGGGATCACGTGGTGATGACTCCCAAGTGCAGGAGATCAATTGTAGTACCTTTCGATAAGTATTTGAGTGTCGAACCCACGAGGAGCTGAAGGTAAGCTATCTATTCTCTAAAGCCCTATAACCCTCTTATATGGCTGTTTATGCAAAGCAATAAGTTTGACTAAAAGGAACTAACTAATTAAAAGCAAGTGACGTGGAGTGTGGTTTGTCTAGTAACTAGTGAAGCAAGTTTAAAATGCAAGTTTCACAAGTAGCAAGCAGCAAATATCTCAAGTATCTCAAGGGAGCAAGTGTTCTAGCAATAGGTGTTTCGTTCGTGTGGTTGTCACAATTAGTGAAGCACATGTTTTAGTCTTAGTTGTTTCTTCTAGGAAGGAGCCATGAATAGGTATAGTCAAGTAAATGATCTACAACCCCTTATGATGGATCATGTGGCCAAGTAAATGACTGCACAAGATTGATTAAGACATAAAATCCCACCATAGCCTTACGTTCTAAGGTCCCCTATATATATATATCCCCCAATAACTTAACTTTGTGGCTCGGTCTCAGGTTACTGTCACTCCCAAGTCACCACCACTCCATTATGCTACCGGTGATCACCTTACATGCATTCCCCAACATATGCGTGCACTCATATATTGTACATAAAGACAATCATAGAAGATAACAAACTTGTATGCAACCAATCAACGAACTATTTCACCATTGCCAAGAACAATTCACTACTCAAACATAGACAGGGAGACACAAAACATCAAGGTAATATAGTATTGCATCATACATCGTGTTTGCCAAGAGATTACAGTGGAGAGATGGAGCTGATCTTGCTGTAGATGTTGATGATGAACACGCCGGAGGGGGGTGGAGCCCTCCGGGGGTGATCCCGGCGGCGTTTCCCCCCTCCGATCTTCTCCGGCGGCAACCTTCTGTCTCTCTGTTTCGTGGTTTCGTCTCTTGGCGCCGCCTCCTCCTCGAAAAGGCCAGGGGACCCTTTATATAGTCGTTTTTAGGTCACGAGACACTCGGGAGAAGAAAGATCGACGACATCGGAGCCACGGGGGCAAAAGGGGGGCCTCTCACGCGGACAAGGAATCTGGCCGCGTGGAGAGTCCTCTTTGCCACCTGGTTGGCCTTTTGGCCCTCTACTTTGTCAAATGGTCTTCGTCTCGAAAATTCTGAACCGTGCTCTTTGGCCTTGCCCTTTTTGGAGTCCCGAAGCTCCCGGAAAGTCTAAAACACTAAAAAGTACGTTTTCTGGAAAAACAGGGTTAGAACCAAAAGAAGTAGGATTGTTTAGAAAATCCCCCAAATCATTATAAAACATGAATATAAGTTGCTAATATGTAGGAAAAACAAGTAATAACATGCAAAGTTCATGTATGCATTTTACATGCATCAACATCCCCAAGCTTAACCCATGCTCGTCCTCGAGTATGAAGGTGATAAAACTGACATGGACTTTGCATATTGAAACAATCATGGGATATCAAGGAGGATTATTCATGCTACATATAATCAAATGATTAATACTAGAAATGAGTAGCAATATACAATTCATGTTGTAAGAAATACCAAATATGCAAGCAAAGATGCTTCATGAAAGTTCACAAAGTGTATAATGAAATAAAAGCACTATGGACCAAATGCATACACAAAATGAAAAATAAAATCCTATATTGGTCAAAGAATAGCATAATGGAAAATAGAAAATATGGTGGACACTTTGGACAAAATTGAGTAGAGCTAAAACATGATCAAGTCTTATTTATCCTCTAAATTATTCAACTAAAATTACTAATTGAAATGTGGTATCCATGGATCTAGGACTCTCATTGCCCCTTTATCACTAGCATCTTAAATGGTGAATGTTGAAGTAATGTGAATGACAAGGTGGTTGAAAGCCTCATGCCCCGTGAGTGTGAAAAACTACTCCATGATTACTCAACTTAAGATTCCTAATAAGCTTTGTACAATCATAATAAGTATTAATGACATCATAGAGAACCGCAAAGAGGTACCTCTTGCCCCATGACATGGAAACAAGCCCATGTCACAATGACAAGACAAACAAACGGGGTAGACTCATCATCCTTTTTATTTTCATTCACTATTATGCATAGCTTCTTATTTTATTGTAGGATGTGTTGTAGAGTCACTCAAGTTGTAAGTAAATTTCCACCATGATAAAGCATGGCTTGGGTTAGCGGCCCAATGCGTTTCTCTAGTCATATAGATACTTACTCATCCAAACTTACTATTCCTCTATTTCATTTCGGCATGGCAGGAGTCCAAAAACAAAAGTACATGATATCAACCAAATGTAAATTTTTGTGCAATGTTGAAAGCTTTCCGGTGATACACGTTTATAGCTAGCTCCCAACCACACACTTGTCGAACGCAAAACTTGTGGCTCCCATTATTGGGTCATGTTTATTAGATGCATAAAAAGTAAAGTGTGCCTTCAAAAGTTCGTGAGAGTCCTATCCCAAGTTCAACCCATGATAATTAATAAAGTGAATATCTTAATTTAGAACATAAATAACACAATAACATGGTGAACATACTAGGAATAGCAATGAAGCTAATGGGAAGATATGGTGGACTCACTGGAAATACTTGGCTAAGGAGTGTTGGAAACAAGTTTTTACTTGTTGGAATTTTTAAATTTTTGGCTAGCAAGAGGGAGATAGTTGACCAGCTACTATGCATGCATATGTCCATAGAACTACTCATTTCATGACAAACTAACTAAACCAGCAATTAACATCAAGGACATTAATAAGAGATAGCCAAGACAACATTATTGCAAATTTCTACACATAAAAAGCCTATAAATCATGCAAACATATGTAGCTCTTCAAATCAACCATGGCATCCCTATTCCAAGTCATAATACTAGCATCCAATACATTCCAACCCCAAACTCCAGTAGCTCAATCTCATATAAAATGATGGGTGTGGTCTTATCAAAACAAAAATAAAAGCAAAAACTAGACGCTTCAAGTCTCTACGATAAATGCTTTGCTTAGAAAAACAGAAAGTAGACGTGTTCTAACCAAAAGAGTGTAGCTCCAGTGGGGTGTTCATCACATCCCCAAGCTTATGGCTTTCACCATTCTTGGATGTATTGAGGCGCAGCTCCTCTATTCCCTGTGAAAAAACTTCACAAAACATGTTTCTCCCATTCTTTTTCTGTGGGGTGAGATTAGCAAGGACAAACAAATCACATGCTTGCTGTGCAAAATTCCAAATCAGATGCTCCAGTAGATATAAAATAAGGTTCATTATGTTGTATGTTCACTCTCTTGCTTGAAAGAATCATGGAAATTCGATTCCCAAGCCCAAAGAGTGCATAAAACAAAAGAAGGCAGAATCTGTCCAGAAAAGCAACAACAGCAAAACAAACGTTTTTCCCTAAGCTAGACTCGTCAAAAAATTAAGCCAATTTTTGTGCTTACAGAGGACAGAAAGTTGCAGAACATACTAAAAATTAGCTCAATCCGACATACCAATAAAAAACGTAAAACCATACGGTGAGCAGACTCGTGCTGAAACAGAAATTTCATGCACTAGGATAGCAACTTATAAGTCCAAATGGGTTTGACTTGACTCTTTATTGAAAACTCCAGAATTAAAACAAAAAAAGCTAATCTCTTGAGACAACAAGAGGACACTAGGAAAATCCAAACAAAAACAACCGGGTTGCCTCCCGTAAAGCGCTTTCTTTATAGCCATATAGCTAGGCTTTACTTACTTAACATCATGATGGTTGGAGTGAGGTGGCTCGGCATCCCCAAGCTTGGATTCTTGTACTTATTTGATACATGTAGGGTGAGCCCAGGGGTACATCCCCAATCTTGATTGGTTGTCCCTCTTGATCTTTGTTCATCTCACTCAACTCTTCCTCCTGAAAAATTCTTCTTACACAAATCTCAACATAAAACTTGATTAGAGGGGTTAGTGCCTCCATAAATAAAATCCACATAGGTACAGCAAAGACACATCATGAGTTGATTCTAAATATTAACTAATGTTACTACAATTTTGCATTTCTCCTTGATCAAAAGAACCACACAAAACACAAGTAATGAGAGCAATGCAAAATAAAGAAATAATCTGCCAAAAACTGAACAGCCCGTAAAGAGTGAATTTTTAGAGGCACTTAAGTTGCTCAAATCAGAAAACTTAAAACTAATGAAATATGTAGTGATAACTAAATATTGCTATCGTAAATTACCAGGTCAAAATTCCACTTCTGTGATTTTAAACATTTTTTGCAGTGAAGTACAGGAATATGTTTTCTTGACAGCTAATTACTATTGTTTAATCATATCTCTCATATAAGATTATTCTTGCCATTTAAGATGAGAAATAAGACAGAAATGTGATGTTACAGTAGTGAACTAATATTTTTATTGTTTTTAGCTTTGGAAAAAGTTTTAATGATAGAGACTTTCCAATGGTTTCATTGGCATGAACAACACATGTTCAAGGTCGACCCCAACTTCTCCATTACTCATCCTTCTCATTTACTTTCCCAAATTTTTTATAAAATGAAAATCTTAAACTAAATGATACATAACAGTAGGTAAAGGCATTTCACATGTTGTAAAGACATAAATGTGTGCTCAAACCGAATAGGAAATTAAAGCATAAGGAACACACCAAAAAAATATTAAACAATTTATTTTTAAGTCTAACCCATTTCCTATGCATTGGCATTTTGTAATGAAACAAATAAAAGAAGCACATAATAGCAAGCATAGAAAGGTAGATCAAGTGCAACTTCAATACTTTCAGCATAAAGAGGGGAAACTTAATATTGTTGAAATATGTGTAACCATGTTTCCCCCTCTCATAATAATTTTCAGTAGCATCATGAATAGATTCAACAATATGAATATCACATAAAACATTATTATCATGACCCACATTCATAAAAGAATCACTACTCTCCACATAAGTAAAATCCTCATTAGTGATAGTGGGAGTTAAACATTCATAATTTTCATTGCAATCATCATATATAGGAGGCATAGTATCATCAAAGTGAATTTTCTCCTCCAAGCTTGGGGAACTACAAATATCATGCTCATCAAAACCAACTTCCCCAAGCTTAAAACTTTCCATAGAATCAGCAAGTATATCATTTTTATCCTCAATAGTAGGGGGACTAAAAATAGCATATTCATCAAGACAAACTTCCCCAAGCTCAAGGTTTTCCATAGCAATAAAGGTGTTCAAAGAATTAGTACTACCACAAATATGATTGTTGTGCAAATAATTTTTTAATTTATCCTCAAACACTTCATGTCCTAATTCAAGGTAGATATTATACAGTTCTAAAATTGTTTGGTTGTTTTCCATATTATAATTTTTTTTGTGTTTTAGGTTTATATGTTAGTATGCAATGCAAACAAGAATAAAAGCTTAGCACAACGCTCCCCGGCAACGGCGCCAGAAAAGTGCTTGATGACTCCCAAGTGCAGGAGATCAATTGTAGTACCTTTCGATAAGTATTTGAGTGTCGAACCCATGAGGAGCTGAAGGTAAACTATCTATTCTCTAAAGCCCTATAACCCTCTTATATGGCTGTTTATGCAAAGCAATAAGTTTGAATAAAAGGAACTAACTAATTAAAAGCAAGTGACATGGAGTGTGGTTTGTCTAGTAACTAGTGAAGCAAGTTTAAAATGCAAGTTTCTAAGCAAGTTTCACAAGTAGCAAGCAGCAAATATCTCAAGTATCTCAAGGGAGCAAGTGTTCTAGCAATAGGTGTTTCGTTCGTGTGGTTGTCACAATTAGTGAAGCACATGTTTTAGTCTTATTTGTTTCTTCTAGGAAGGAGCCATGAATAGGTATAGTCAAGTAAATGATCTACAACCCCTTATGATGGATCATGTGGCCAAGTAAATGACTGCACAAGATTGATTAAGACATAAAGTCCCACCATAGCTTTACGTTCTAAGGCCCCCTATATATACTAGTTAAATGCCCGTGCGTTGCCACGGGATCCGGATTTATTTTCCCGTCCGCACATGTAGACATAATCATGTAATGCATAATATTTCAATATTTCTTCCCTATGTGCACAATATATTTGTACCTTGCCATGAAACATATACATAGTGGAATTGATGCTAGCTTTGTGATTTAGTATTTATTGGAAACTCAAGGGATGATTAAACGGTAAAACAAATCTACATTCTTTATAAATAAACAAATAAAGAAAAATCTACAACACCAACTGCAGAAAACTCTGATGTCGCAACCACACCACTACTCCATAATTCTTGATTAACTAACATCAATAACTAAATCTGAAAGATCAACAAGGAATAAAATAGTGTATCTACAGCTCCGAAGATTGGACCGATTGGCTTCTTCCTCCATTATGTTTAAATTGTAGTAACTATAATAGGCACGCCTTAGTCAAATACAACCCGACATGGGTTGTTGTTCCATCTCATGTTCCTTGACAGCCTGCTGCTCATCAAGAATCCGCTGTTAGAGGAAGACCATCAGGTGTAAGCAGTTAGAACTTAGAAATGCAAGGATATCAAGGCACAAGAGTCTATTCTTACTTCACATCGGGTCTGGGATACCAAGTAGAGGCCAACGAGAAAGAATGGAAGTCATGGGAATGGATGCAATGGCAATATGGAAAGTGTTGGCTGTTATCTTTTGGTGTGTAACACTTAAAGGTTGAAAAATGTTATATTTCTTTTCTTGCAATGACAAGTACTCGTTGGCTGTTATTTTTTTGGTATGTGAGACTTCATGAGTGATAACTAATGATATACGTAGTTAGTGATGCTAAACCTGATCAGTGTAACACATCAATTTATTTCCTTGCTCTAATAATTAAATATTCTCTAGAAATTTCTCTCTTGAGATGGTCCGGAGACTGAAGAACACGAGAAACAGCTCTGAAAAAGATTCCACACAAAAGGAATAAATAGTGAACATAAGAGTACTTCAAGGAAGCAGGAAACAATAGATTGTTGTTTTGTTTTTAGCAGGAAACAACAAGTTGTTGTTTTGCTTTTAGGAACAAGAGTACACTTCAGACTACACAACACAAGCTTTTAGATGGTCTAGAACAATTGTGAAAATGGCATCAAACAAACAGATTGTTAATGAATGAAAAACACACACAAAAAAGAAAGACATTTTCCTCACCGAAACTATTACAATTGCAGATTCAGCGGGTATCTTGGTAAATCTACAGAATTTTTTTATTGCTGCCAGATAGCATGTTTACATAGTTTGTCGGCTTAAGTTTTGCTCCTAAAATTTATGATATAAAACTTGTTCTAATTCAGTTAATTATTGTCCGAAAATACTACTCAATCTGATAAAAAATCATAAGACAACACCCACTATGTTTTTCACGTACATACCCTTACCTATAATTAAGTGATCTAAACATTGACAATGGACGATCTGGCAGACCTGAATGCCCATTGTATCCTGATCCCTACCCATAGAACTGTATTTTCGTGTAGAGGCCTGTTGCCCCACTGTCTAAACAAACTTAGTGTATTATGGAAGGCAGGAAAAATATTACCTGAAGGCTGATCAGTCAATTAGATTGCAAAAAGATACAAAAAGAAAGTTGGAGGCATGTACTCTTAATACACAAGTAGTAACTAAAGGTTTATAGGTAGATGAAAATTCTACCTAATGTTTGTTGAGTATGGCATGCTCAGACCAAGTTTACAACAAAGAACGACGTAAGTTGCACAAATGTTCAGGAGAGTAGAATGATAAATGCACTATAGATAATGGCAGAAGGATTTTTCCGCTTTGCATAGAAAACAATATCAGTACATTTCTGCACTCTAGGATATAAATCATAAATAGTATATGTATAATTAACCAAGGATATGGAATAAGGAGAATGGATTTTGAACCAGGGTGCGGTGGACGAAATGCCCTTTCAACCTTTGAACAGGCACCACGTCTTCCAAGAAAAATTACAGTTCCACAATTTCCCTATAAGAATAAAAGTGTCACAATATATGATTTGCAAACATGTAAATTAGTCCAAGAGTGACGTCATGAATAAGAGTAAGAAATAATTTGACTTGAGATTACTAATGTGAATAGGGTTCCATTAGCGCACGTAAACTATCCTCCGAGAAACACATTGCTTGATCCTCACACAAACATTGAATCTGAATCACTAACCTTTGAACCTGAATGTAGGTGCTCCTCTTCATTTTATTCTCATCCAAGATCGCAAGAAATTCATAACCTTAAAAATAGTGCCATATCCCGAGATAGATTAACCAAGAGGAGCTAATTTAATAAATTTTGCTACAACAAATTTCCAAAATTATAGTGGAACCCCGGCATTTTCAGAAATGATTAATTGAGTCGTAGGGACCTAATTTATCACCGACAACAAAACTCATCTGCTGCATACTATTTTTTACACAATGAAAATAATCAAGAATTCGTTGATTACCATGCTAATGAAAATAATACAGAGAAGATCGATGCTGAAACTGAGACTACACACATGTAGCATTCAGTAGACGAAACATTCATACAACTAAAGTGGAAGGAAGAGAATATATAGAAATATTCTTTACACATTACACTAAGCAAAATTATGCACACCATGCCGTTTTTTTCACCCGTGAGACAGAAATCTGGGTGATCTCACGCAATACAAAAATGAGATCATTAATAGATGAATGTAAAAAATATGTTCAGTCTCAAATTCTTATGAACCGACCTCAAAGAATTTAATAGAAAGTATGCTATGCGATCTGAATGCATGCATCAGGATAGCTTTTCAGACTGCAGCAATCAGACTGACACAACTATGTGGATTGAACTGATGCACCAGGATAGCTTTTCAAGAACACATTTGTCTAGCTTCTCGTGCTAGTCTTATTTGGTACCAGGTCAAAACAGAAAGGAAATTCAATGATAAGGGCTAGAGTGAAAGGAGCGATGACCTACCAGCCCGACCATGACTTCCTTCCCTGCCATGACTTCTTTTGTCTCGGATGTGGCCGATTCATTCAGGGATTACACCAGGGAGATCTGCGCTTCAGAATTGATATGTGTGAAACCATTAGTTGGTATGACCTACATTTGAATTAGTTAGGATATTATATTTTGTAGTGTTAATGATTTAACAACCCGAAATAGCGAGGAGAGTGGCAAAGAGAGTTCATGCATGTGCTGATAGGAGACAACATTCAGAGGGAGGTCGAAGATCAGTACCGATATAAAGAATGCACAATTGCGTGACTCATTTTATTCAAAATAGTAGACTGATACTATATAGCAGTCTGATCAATCTAGCCATGGTATTCACTGATACAAAATAGTAGACTGACACAACAAGAACCCAACTATCAAAAACACAACAAGGCATCGAACCATTCAGATCTCATTAATTCCTTCTGGATATGTCCTTCCTGCCACAATATTCCAGAGATTTAAGTAGAAGAGATTAATCCCTTCTGGATCCGTCCTTCCTCCCTGAGGTTCCAGGGCTGGAGTGGTGGACTGCTGGTGCGGCAACATGGAGAGGAGGGTCCTGACGTGGGGTCGAGGCGTGGATCTGGACTGACCGGTCGGGCGACGGCCTCTGGGGAGCGGCACGTGAAGGCCGTCCGAGTCAGGGAGCAGGGGCGGCGCAGGTCGTCACGGAAATTCATCAAACACCTACAGGGAATCAAAACAAACTGGCCTAGCGGGCTGTTACAAACTGATAAGGCCGGAACTGTACGAGAAAAGGATTGAGTCACGAATCTCACCATCGTATCAAGTATGTCCCCATCTCCTGATCTCCACATCTCGGTCAGCGGTGGCAGGAGAGGGCGGGCTCGGGGTAGAAGGGCGAGGGAGAGCACCCTCCGAAACGAGCCAGATTGAGGTCCGCCGTCGTCGGAGTTCACGGCGATCTCCTTGTCCACGAATGACTACAACAGTCCAGGGGAGGCGGTTACGACCGAATCTGAAGAGGCGGCGACGGCCGGATCCAGAGGCCGATGTGAGGAGGCGCTGGCCATTGGGCGTCAGACGCGGCGGAGAGGACGGCGGCTGGGAGTGGAGGGTGCGGTACGGGATGGGAAGGAGTAGACACAGGTGCGGGAGAGATGGGGCCAGAACGCGTTCGATGGGCGGACGAGATGCTGACGAAGAGATAGGAGGAGGGAAGAGAAGATAAGATAAGGCTGCATGCATCAAGTTAGCTAACAAATCTAACAAACTTGACAAGATAAGCCTGCATGCAACATTGCAACTGCAAAAAAATATAGTGCGGTGGCATTTGGTGCGTAATTACGTTGAAGTGTGACACCGCCTCACGACCACTGTAACCTTAATAGTAAAGATCCCCCAATAACTTAACTTTGTGGCTCGGTCTCAGGTTACTGTCACTCCCAAGTCACCACCACTCCATTATGCTACCGGTGATCACCTTACATGCATTCCCCAACATATGCATGCACTCATATATTGTACATAAAGACAATCATAGAAGATAACAAACTTGTATGCAACCAATCAACAAACTATTTCACCATTGCCAGGAACAATTCACTACTCAAACATAGACGGGGAGACACAATACATCAAGGGAATATAGTATTGCATCATACATCGTGTTTGCCAAGAGATTACAGTGGAGAGATGGAGCTGATCTTTCTGTAGATGTTGATGATGAACACGCCGGAGGGGGTGGAGCCCTCCGGGGGTGATCCCGGCGGCGTTTCCCCCCTCCGATCTTCTCCGGCGGCAGCCTTCTGTCTCTTTGTTTCGTGGTTTCGTCTCTCGGCGCCGCCTCCTCCTCGAAAAGGCCAGGGGACCCTTTATATAGTCGTTTTTAGGTCACGAGACACTCGGGAGAAGAAAGATCGACGGCATCGGAGCCACGGGGGCAAAAAGGGGGCCTCTCACGCGGCCAAGGAATCTGGCCGCGTGGAGGGTCCTGTTTGCCACCTGGTTGGCCTTTTGGCCCTCTACTTTGGCCCATGGTCTTCGTCTCAAAAATTCTGAACCGTGCTCTTTGGCCTTGCCCTTTTTGGAGTCCCGAAGCTCCCGGAAAGTCTGAAACACTAAAAAGTACGTTTTCTGGAAAAACAGGGTTAGAACCAAAAGAAGGGGGATTGTTTAGAAAATCCCCCAAATCATTATAAAACATGAATATAAGTTTCTAATATGTAGGAAAAACAAGTAATAACATGCAAAGTTCATGTATGCATTTTACATGCATCACGTGGTCAGGTGCAAGGAGGTTTTATGCGAGACGCGGGAACTTCTTATGTTAATTCAGGTGCTGGAGGGAATGTTGCCAAGAAATGTCTGAAGACGAAGAAAAGGTAAAGGGAAGAGAAAATTGTCTTCAGATTCAGTTGATGGCAATGATGATGACACCTCTTCTTTTTGTCGCAATGTTAGCAGACTTGTGTATGGCTCTGCAATGGTTCCCTCTGTGATCCATCATGGAGCGGGCCCCTCTGGTACTGCTGGTAGGGTCGCACCAGCAGTGGATTTTTATGATCAATACTTGGAGTACTTGAAGACTCCCAGAATCACTGCGGGTGTGGTGGAAGATCCTGATGAACCTTTAAAGATGGAGCTAACCTATGAGGAGTTCTTGAATAGACTGCTTGAATCTAACAGTGACAAGAAGGATGAATGTAAGACGAAATTGCAGAAGGTTACTAGAGCAAATTTGAATCCGGTGGTGGAATCCCCTACTGGGACTGATGACTTTGCAAGTTCTGTTGACATGTCAGACGATGAAATTGTTTTTGAGCAAATGGATGGTGACAAACAGGTCAGAATCTCATCAATTGTTATTACTGAATTATCTCCTAGTCCTGAGTTGGATCAGAAGAGATCCAAGAACTGCAAGCCCTATGTGCTTGCACTTCCTACTCCAGAGTAGCTTGTGCCCACTAGAGGCAATGCTAGGATTCATGCTGGTTCCCAAGCCAATACTATGGTGCTTCAGAAGGCTATGGATCATCTAGCTGGTAGAGATAACATTGAAGGTAATAAGAAACAAATCCCCTCACATAATGCCTTTTCTGTTTTGTCTGATGATAATATGGTTGTTAAAGCCCTTGAGATGGGGATTGATGCTTCTAATTTATCTTTAAAGACCATTCATATGCTTAGGGATCTTGAATCTTCTAGGGAGAATTTAGTTAATCAAAAAGACAGGGTTGTTGGTGAGGTTGTTTGTAATTCTGTTAAGACTGTGGTATCTAATGAGAGGAAGATGGAAAATGTTAATGTACCTTTAACTAACAACCATATGCAATCTGATGAGGTGAGAGATGATGAGGATGGTTTTGCTATATTTGTTTATCGAAAATCCAAAAGGCTTGCTAAGAAAAAACTTCCGGTAACTAGTTCTCAATCTCCTGGGGTGTCCCTCTGTGGCACAAGGGTCACATCTAGGGTCCGCAATAATCACCCTTTGAGTGATGTGATTGTTGTCCCTAGGACTATAAGGAAATCATCTAAATTGTTATGATTGGTGTTTTCATGAATAGTAGAGGAGTGCGGAAGAAAGGGTTTGCCTTTTCCCTTAGGGATCTCATAAAAGATAATGATCTTGACTTCATTGGAATACAAGAGACTATGAGGAGGAAAATGGATGTGTCCACTTGGAGGCGATTTGATCCTGATGGTTCTTTCACTTGGCATTGGTCCCCCTCTGTGGGAAGATCTGGTGGAATTCTGTGTGGCATCAAGTCCTCCAGATTTGATGTCATTACAACTGCTAATAATAGGTTCTATGTACATGCAAAAGTCCTTGATAAAAAAACTAAAAATGACCTTGGGTCTGGCTGTAGGGACTGCACATGATGAATTTAAGGATGCCTTTCTTGATGAGTTAGAGGATTTGTGTGGTGGTTTCTCAATACCTACTGTGATTGGTGGAGATTTTAACATCATTAGGTATGCTGCTGAGAAGAACAAGCCAGGAGGTGTAACTAGGTTTTCTCACAGATTCAACTCCATCATTCATTCTCACAATCTTATAGAGGTGAAAATGTCCAGAGGGCAATTTACCTAGACTAATAATCAGGTGGACCCCACATTGGAGAAACTAGATAGGGTTCTTATGAATGATGATTAGGAGTCTTGTTTTCCTTTCACTCTAGTCAAGAGGATCCCCAGGATATTATCAGACTATAATCCTTTGATTATGGACACTGGTGAAATCCCTTTAATTAGGAATAAGGAATTTAGGTTTGAGAAATCCTGGTTATACCATCGAGAGTTTCAGGACATGGTATCTGTTGCATGGAATTCCTATGTAGGGGTGTTTGACTGTGTGGGGAGAATTCAACACAAGATTAAGAAAGTTAAGCAAAGCCTCAAAGGGTGGGGGGATAATGTTAGAGGTCATGCAATTGCTAAGGAAAAAAAATCTTAATGCTGAGTTGGAATATCTGGAACAAATTGAGGAAAATTGTATGTTAAGTGGAGAACAATACATCAGAAAAGGTGAGATTCGAAGAGAGTTACTTGTTATATTGGAGGAAGAGGAAAAGTTTTGGTTTGCCAGATCAGCTGAAAAGTGGTTGTTGCAAGGAGACTCTAATACTGCTTGTTTCCATAAGATTTCTAATGGAAGGAAGAGAAAAAAATACCATGTATACACTCAAGAATTTGGGGGTAGAAGTTCATGGGACTGAGGCTCTTTTGGCCCATGCTACTGATTGCTACAAGAGTTTGATTGGGCATGGTGAGATTAGTGAGATTTCCTTAGATGAAAATGTTTGGGAAGTAGGGGAGAAACTATCTGAAGAATATGTCGTGGCCTTGGAACAGCCCTTCACTGAGGAGGAAGTGAAAAAAGTTGTAGATATGATGGAGTGTAATAAGGCCCCAGGTACTGATGGAATTCCTGTTGAATTTTATCAGGCTTGTTGGACCTTGGTTAAAGGAGAAGTTATGGAACTGTTTCATGCTTGGTTTGATGGGAATCTTCCTCTTTATAGGTTGAACTTTGGTATGCTTATTCTACTACAGAAAACTCCTGATGCTGACATCATTCAGAAGTACATACCTATTTGTTTGTTACAGGTGATATATAAAATTTTAACTAAGGTGGTGACTTGTAGGCTAGAACCTTTTATGCCCGAACTAGTTTCACAATGTCAAAATGCTTTTATTAAAGGGAGGAATATTATGGATAGAGTGTTATCCTTGCATGAGGTTGTGCATGAAGTTAGGAGGAAGAAGCAACAAGGTATGGTACTGAAGTTGTACTTTGAGAAGGCCTATGATAAGGTGCACTGGAAATTCTTGCTTAAAACTGTTTCCCATAAAGGTTTGAACTCGAGACGCATGGAGGAGAATCATTAGTGATATTGTGAGAGATGGGACTTTGTGTGTGAAAATTAATAATGTTAGGGGCAAGTATTTTGCAAGTCATAGGGGTGTGAGGCAGGGGGATCCTTTGTAACCCTTCCTATTTAATCTGGCTGCATAAAATCTTGCCAAAATTATTCAACAGGCACAGCGAGCTGGTCTGATTGTGGGGCTTGCACCTCACCTAATTGAGCATGGTGTTGCAGTCCTTCAGTATGCCGATGACACAATCTTACTGATTCAAGATGATGTGTCTCAGGCAACTCATTTGAAGCTTATTTTATACTTGTTTGAGGCAATGTCTGGGTTGAAGATTAACTTTGATAAGAGTGAAGTATTGATGGTTCTCAAGGATGATGTCAGGAAAATGTAATATGCCAATATGTTTGGATGCCAGATGGGAGATTGGCCCATTAAGTACTTGGGAGTCCCTGTGAGTGGCTCCAGGATACATGTAGTGGAGTTGGATGGGGTGGCTGATAAACTGAGGAAAAAACTGGAAGGCTGGATTGGGAATAACTCCTCTTTGGGTGGGAGAGTGACCTTGATTCAGTCCTCCTTGAGTGGGACTGCTATTTACATCATGTCCATGTACTTGCTTCCCCTGACAAATCTAGAGAAGATGACTAAGATAATTAGGAAGTTTTTCTGGCATGGAACTGAAACCAAGAAGAAGTATTATATGGTTAAGTGGCAGCTGATTTGCAGGCCAAGGACCAAAGGGGGGTTGAGGATTAAGAACCTGAGGATACAAAACATCTGTCTCATGTGTAAGTGGTGGTGGAAATTAGAAAAGGAAGAAGGAGTGTGGAAAATTTTGGTTAATACAACATATCTAGGGTTTTTTTAACTTGAAGATGAGGCAATGTGATTCCCCTGTGTGGAAAGACTTGATGAAAGTCAGGAAATATTACCTGTGGGGGAGAAAGATGTGTGTTGTTGGGGGCTATGACACTTGTTTCTGGGGTGATGCTTGGCTTGGAGACAACCCTCTCTGTGTTGTGTTCCCTCAACTATTTGAGATTTGTACTCAACAGGAAAAAACAGTAAGAGAGATGTGTGATGCTGGGTGGGCTTTCTCCTTCATAAGATGGCTCAATCCAGAGTTACAGAACCAGGTGCATCAGCTGAGGAGTGCTCTCACTGCTGTGGCTCTTGGTGTTGGGAGAGATATTCCTAAGTGGAGATTCACTAAGAGTGGTGTTTTCTCAGTCAAATCACTATACAAAAAAATCTCTTCTTCTGGACCTGATAGGTCATCTAGACATTTATGGAAAGCCAAAAGTTCCTTTGAAAATCAAAATCTGGTTATGGTTGATCTGGCATAATGCCATTGCCACTAAAGATAATATGTTGAGGAGGAAGTGGATTGGGAGTCCTTTGTGTAGGTTCTGTCCTGCCAATGAGACCATCACCCACCTATTCTTCGACTGCCCCACGGTTAGCTTTGTTTGGATCTCTATTAGTATTGCCCTGGGTGTTGGGGAAAGACCATCTGGGTTTACACATTATTTATGGTGGATAGCTAGGTTGTTCCCTTCTCTCACTAACTTGCATGTCGTGGGAGTTTCTACGCCGTGATAGGCAGTGTGGAAGCTGAGGAATAGGGCTTGTTTTGAAGGAAAACTTTTTTCATCTCCTGTCGAGATGGTTTGTTATATGTGTGTTTTCGTCCGTTACTGGGCATGTTTGCAAAAGTAATCAGACAAGAAGATGCTGCTGGAGGGAGCGGACAGGATCCAGAACAAGGCGGTGCGTGCGTTTGAGACTGCATCAATGATTGCATCTGGGAGATCAGGCCAAGCTACGAGTGAAGATGAAGAGAACGAGGAGGTCACCGTCTGAGATTGTCGTGGTTTGGAGGAGTTCTTCCGAGTATTGGTGAACCTGGAGTTTGTGCGATCTGGTTCAAGACATTGTGCTTATGTTGATCGTGCAGAAACTCTCCCTGCGGTTGTTTTGTTGGTTTCAGTTGTTTGGCCGTGGAAAACTTGTAAGCGCGCGCGACGAGTTGCGGTGCGTTTGGTTGTCTTGCTTGCTGGATAGTTCTCATTCGTAAAAACCTGCTAGGTGGCGTTTTACTTTTGGTCTTCCTCCCTTTTATTTTTTGGATGTAAGAACTTTGTTCCGTTACCCCCTGGTAATGGAAACCAGCTCCCCCGCGGGAGGCGCATGTACAAAAAAATTGGGTTGTACTGTTAGACTATCTGTATGATGTTGTATTATGTGGCCGCCGTCTGTGGTTGATTGCTCCACCTATTGGCTCTTGTATCCCTACTAAAATAAACATTAAATAATTAAAGTAGGGTTCTTAATCTAATAGAATATTAGTGTCGTGGGATAATCACGGCAGACGTTACCGGGGGTAAATTGTCTTGGGGCAAATCGACTCGAGTGTTTAGGAGAGGGTTTAGCTCGAAGGAAACCATGGTGATATGCGATCTGGTAGCCGGCAATCAAGTCGCCGAGTCTACGATCTAAATATATTAGCTCGATACTGGTGTTACAATGGATACTCGAAATCTCTCGATCTGGCGATCAGGTTCTTGCTCACGTAAAAAGTCTGTCTAACCTTAACCTAGGGACCGGCTTATATAACATCCGGACCCCCTGGCTTACACTCCAAGGCGCATTCTGAATCCTACCCGGACACTGCTTACAAACCCTAAACTTCCTTTCCGGAACCCACAATCCGGGTTACGAGGCCTTCGTTCCTGGGCCTTCTAGAAGCTTCTTTATCCTAAGCCGGGTCTTGCGCAGCGTCCTTTGGGCCGAGTTACTCCTTGGCGTTAGCCTACCGGGTTATCATCCCTCCATCAGTAGTCCCCAGAATAGCTTGGACTTCACGGGATCCTCCTTGAAGCGCATGCTATTCCCTGCAAAAATAATAAACACACAAACTCATAGAGGCCGGGTTAGGTTGCTTTAATAAACAGCTAGGCCTAACTCCAATGGTGGTCCATATAATAACCCGGCTTTCTCTAAATCCATATTTAACTTTCCGGGTCAATGTTCCAAGGAGAATGCAAAAGACCCGGCTCACTTTGCTCATTAATTGATCCGAATATCACGGAAGAGATTCCCTTCTTATCTTGTCCGGATATTGCTCTCGGGCACTTAACGCCTATCCCCAAAATCTCGGACGGGTATCCCTTATCCCGAAAATTCTGGTTCCCGCCCGTTGGCCTAGGTTTTCCCACCTGTACCTATAAATAGGTACCCTAGGGGGTAACCTAACCCCAACGGTCATTCCTTCCATCTTCTCCCTCCTCACCAGCGCATCCCCGTTCGAGCACCCAGAGCACCACCACGGAGATCCCGCGAGCGTTGCCGGAGCAAAGCCGCCGCCGTCCGCATTCATCTGCAGCTCACCCCGCGCCGCCGCCAAATTCCGCCGCCACGCCTCCAAGCTGCCCGCCGGGAATCGCACAAGGGCACCACGACTGCGCAATCTGCCGCCGTCGCGTCCTTCTCCAATCCACGCCGGTAAGTTTCTTACTCCCACCAATTTAGCTTTTGTTTGCACTACTTGACCTAGATTGGATCTTGGTCCGCCGCGAGCCGTTTCTTGTTCCGCACCGGATTAAGTCGCATAGATCCACGCTAGCTTGTCCAATGGCTTAATAGATGGTCACACATCACTCCCCTATCACTTTTAATCATCAATTTATCCGCAAAATCGTCCACAAATTTTCCAATCTAGATTCATTTCGCTCAAATTTTCCGCGGCTGTCATTGTTACCCGGAAAATCCACTTCCTCCGGTTCTTTTACCTGTAGTAGATACATGGGCAATCAACCTTCTTCCACAAATGCTTGCCAATACGTAAGTCCCAGGGCCGTCTCCAGGAATTGGGGGCCCCGGTGCGAACTACTACAAAATAGGTCCTTTTTATCTAAACATACAAATATATATATCTGATAGAACAAAACCATACGTTCACCTTATAGTATAACTTCAAAATATAGTATTCATGCAATATTTTAAAATAGGTCAAATATTAATGGTAAAGAAATAAATGTAGCACTAAAGTGTTAGAAATAACCTCATATTCTACCAAAAAGCATTATCTGTATGGTATATCTTTATTCTTGCGCTTTGCCGCCACATTGACGTTTTTGCTTTTCTATAATTAATGTGAATTCCTATTCCAAAACAAAAAATTAGTATAAATGAGTCCAAAAATATTCACTGCGGATAAATTAGAATATAGGGATTTGTGTCATAACTATCACACGTAAAGTTGCAAGTGAAGTTTGAAAGATATCAATAGTACTTGACGTGAAAAATTAGTATAAATGAGTACCTCGAACCCTAATTCCGCTCCCAAGGCACAGGTTGGGAATCCAATTTTGGATTGATCCGATGTGGCCAAGGACTTACGTTGCAACCTCCTAGGGACCCTTTGTCTCGTTGTGGCCGGTGCTCCTTGATTTTTCAGTCCCTAATAGGCTAATCGCTCCGCCCTAATCCAGGCCATGCCATTTTCTGTTTCCTCTCGCGGAAGCGCCGGCGCGGAATAGCGATGGGGGCTAGGACTGATCGGGATTACTGGTTAGTGTCATCGATCAGGCTTCAGCAGGTAGCCTCGAGGCCCACTTGAACTCACCAGGCGCAGAATTTGAGCCGCAGCTGCAGCGCAAGGAGTGGCCTGCTCAGCTAAAATATGCACTTTGAAGGTAAACAGTCGGCTAAAATATGAACGATATATACTGGGCCTAAGCATTTGGGAGCCTCTGAAAAACGGGGGCCCTGAGCGGGTGTGCACTTGGCTCACCCTCAAAGACGGAGCAGGTAAGTCCCCCATAGTTTCTGTACTGATACTCGATACCCGGATAGTTAATAATCCTCATACTGTTTATCGATACTCGGAGAATCCATGATTTCCGAGTTTCATGCTTTGTGTCCTTTTGTCTTGTGCCTTTGCAGACTGAACCGATGGCTCCCAAGACCAAAGGGAAGCAGTCGGCTAAGCCCAGGATGACCCAGTCAATATCCGCCAACTGGGCGCGATCCACGGTAACCAAGGCCAAGCTGGAGGAGCTGGCCGAGTTGGGCGTCCTCCCCCCTCAAAAGGAGATCCACTGGAGGGTGCCGGGTGACGAGACCCGGCCTTCCCCTAACCCGGACGAGGTAATTTGCTTTGTCGAGCACGTGATCCGGGGGTTTCGCCCCCCGGGTCACTCTTTCTTTCGTGAAGTCCTCCGCCACTATGGCCTCCGGGTGTTCGACATAGGGCCTAACTCTATGTTGAACATTACCCATTTCATTGTCCTCTGTGAGTCTTATTTGTGCATTCCGCCAAATCTGGCTCTTTTCATTGAACTCTTCCAATGCAAACCGTGCCGCGAAAGCGGTGACGGGGCGCTCTTAGCCTGCGGCGGGGTCTCTATCCAGCGCCGCAAGAACTCTCCCATGCCGACTCTCACTCTCAATTCCCATGTCAAGCATTGGCAACTTTCTTTTTTCTACTGCCGAGATACCTCCCCACCCGGCGAGAGGAAACTGCCGGGTTACTCGGAGGGTCTCTTGGATCTCTCCGACACCTTCAACGCTTTCCCCCCTGAGTCGGACAGGGAAGCAATCCGGCCCCTCCTCTCAAAAATAGCCGTCCTTTCTGCCCAAGGTCTCCTTGGGCTCAACTTGGTCAAGACATGGGTGGACTTCCGGATCCAGCCCAACTCCATCCGCACCAAGCTGATGTGCGACTACTCGGGGCACGTCACGGACGTGCTCCGATATTCCTCTAAAAATTATCCAGCTGGGGATACCAACAAGACCATCAAGAGTTTCTTCACGGAAAAGTTGGAGGTGATCAAGAACATCGCCGGGTTAGCGCCGTTTACCCGGGATAACCCGGCTCCAGCGGTAAAACCCGATACTTATACACTTATCCTCACACTGACTTGATACAATCACTAACTCTCATTCTTATGCTTTTATCTCAGGCCGACAACGTCTTTTGGAATGTTGAGACCTCCCCTTCCTCCGGAGACCCGGAAGAAGAAGAAGAGCCGGCTGATAACGATGGAGGTATTATCCGAGTATTCGATCGGTTTCACTTATACCATTCCTCTTTTCACATATCTCACTTTTTTTCGACTGTACATTCCGGGCTTTCAGGGTTGGAGGACAAAGATGACAAGGACGATGAGGACCCGGAGGCCACCGAGTCCAATAAAAGCGAATCCGAACAAGAAGTAACGGTCGGGAACAAGAGGAAGACCAGAGGGGTGGTATCCAAGGTTCCCTTCTCCTTTATGTCCTCCGAACCCTATTCCTTTGATAACATGCGTAAACTTAACCAACAATTATCCAACTCATCACACTTGAAGGACCCTCTTCCGGCCAAGCGTAGGGTGACCCGGAGTTCCCCGGGTGACGATCCCCTCAACCAGGGCATCTCCACCTCACCAGTCCGCCGTGCCGGTACTCCTCCACCTCACCAGTCCGCCGTGCCGGTACTCCTCCACCTCACCAGTCCGCCGTGCCGGTACTCAACTGCGACCAGTAAAAGGGATCCTACAGGCAGACAGGCTCTGATACCATTTGTCGCACCCGGACTTCTAAAGGATACTCGCCGTTCCGTTGAACAGTAGTAGATTGGATTACGGGGCTTACCGGCACCCGCGTCCTCTTACGAGTAGGCCAACACACGTGTGTGTGACAACCAACCCCTATCTGTTCAGCGTCGACGTAAACTATCCCATAGAAATCAGGACATTACCATTGACGTACTTCATACCATACACACATGGTACGTCAACGGCTTGAAACAGAATGATAGCACAACATATCTCTAAGACACAAAAGATTGAAATAAGTTGCAAATAGCTCTCACTAGAGCAGAGATAGCAAATACAATCATCCAGAGGACACATGTCCCAACATAACATCATTACATCTCAGCGGAAGCATTCAAAGGGTCTGAGTACAGACAAATCCAAATAGTCTTAAGAAGCCGGAAACTGAAATAAAGACGGAGCCCATCCTCGTAGTCTCGGATCCTGCCCGGGTCCGCTACCTACTCGTCAGCAGCCTCGTCAAACTCCACGTAGTAGCCGTCGCCTGGATCCTCGTAAGCGTAGTCTGCGGAAACCACAGCCCCAAAGGGGTCAGTACATAGACGTACTGGCAAGCAAGACTCACAGTTCACCAAAGGGTAACCCGTCAACACCAAGCACAGATGCCTTGGGTTCAACGGAAGGAAGGGGATATGAAAGATGCTGCAACTGGCTGCACTAACCAACTACAGAGATTCTACCACTTCCAGCTAACAGAAAGGAGATAAGATCGAGTATTGTAACCAAGTGAAAGATAACTTCAAACAAACCCATCCTGGATCTCGCCCCTTATCCAAAGAAGCAATCCGAGGATATCTCACACAGTTGGATTAAAGATGAATCAAGTTTTTGTGTCAATAATCCTATTACTAGTCAAGTTGTTAATCATGGGGTGTAAGATTGTGAATCATTAGGTTTAAGTTGTCCTGAGTACTTGTTAGCCAGTACTTTCACCAAGTTAACCATAACCGCGGAAAACACGGCTTCTCGAGAAGATTATCCCTGCAGGGTTGCACCAATTTGGCCGTACACGTATGAATAACCCGCCAGATGGGATGCCTCCCACCAAGCGGGGCACTCAACACAACTCAACTCTTCTTCGCATCAAGCCCAAAGCACCTTGGGCGCACGGCTAATCGAGCCCAGAAGAAAATGGACCCTCATAGCACTCTAAGAACGTGTCCCCCTATATGCCGACTACTAAAGTTCCACCCTGCGCTGGGCTCGCAAAAACATGCATGCGGCAAATGGAAAACACGAACTAAATGAGGCGATTTGGACAAGATGCGAATCGAATCAAATTGAGGGGGGCGCCCATACTCGCTTCCCACATGCGGGTAGTGCGCTCATCATGGATCAGTAGACAAGACCCTTTTCCTATTAGGGTCGACACTAGCAGGCCTCAAAACCACACAGGGCCTCCTGCCGGTGCCTTATCATCAAATTATTATTTAACAATAACATTAGCATGATTGATTGATTAAACATCGAGCCCCCAGAACATAATAGAAATATAGTAACTGAAAGTAACGGGTAGCAGACTCGAGCAAAACAACCTAAGCATGCTAGTAAGACACTGGCTCAATCAATGGGGTTGTAGGAGTGGTGGTGAGGCAATATCAGGGTTAAGGGATTCATGTGATAGGTTCGTAACAGAAACAACTACTACTATGGCTTAGCAGAAATAGACAACGGAAAGTATCGGTAACCAGGGTTGAAAGGAACACAATGGTTCATGTGAGTGATAACTTTCCTGCAAACTCAGCAGCCGTGTACTGAGCTAGATCCTCAGAAGGGGTGATGTAAAGATCGTCTGTCTCAACGTCGTCGTCTATTCGAGAAGAAGCAAACAAACAAGGCAGAAAATATAAACAATCAATATCATGGCATAGTGCACAATCATGGGATGATGCATGTCAATTTAATAGATGCATAAAAATAAACTAAGTGACATGGTAACACAATTTAAATGGACCCCTATGCAATTGGATTGCATATGGAGAAGGTCCATGCATTAGGTGGGAACAAATGATCTATAATTAATTACCATGTGAAAGTTTGCTTAGCATGATGCATGCATGATGATAACAACAAAAATAACAACAATAGATGCAAGTGTGAAAAGGAATCTTAACATGTTTGGAAATCATTTATTAAGTTTGGAAATTTTTGGTTACTTAAAGATGTCACACAAGCATTTGTTGTTTTCATCAACTTAAAATGTTCAAAACAAATAACAAAATTCATATTTGAAAATAATACCAAATTTTAGTTGTCTTACATGTTTCAATTATTGAAATAGGAGTTAGGATGAATTTATTATGACTGAAACAATATTAAACAAGTTTTAAATGAATTTAAAACAAGTTTGAATTTTATTTGAATTTTAGTTGTTCAAAACATAAATTCAAATTCACATTTGAAAAGTTCATACTTTTCTAGTTTGAAAACATATTTTGCATGTTCAAAAATAATTTATTTTGAGCAAGTTATGATTTTAGCAAAATTTAAATGATTTAAACAAGGTTTAAATTATTTAGGCAATTTAATTTATTCAAACCCTGAAACAAAATTTATATTTGAAAAGGTTATTTGAAATAGCATGGAAAACATATTTTATTTGCATTATTTGAATTAATAATGAATTAGTTATGAATTTTTGCAAATTGCAATTGAATTATTTGAATTCAAATTTGAATTGCATTTTGAAAATTCAAAACAGAAAACAAATGGTACCAATGGGTAGAGAATTAAATTTAGACCAGCACACATATTTTATTTTTGTTATTTGGAATTATAAAATAAAAGTTATAAGGTTTTTAAAACCAGGGACCAAACTGTAATTTTTAAGGACTTGGAATAAAACAGAAACTGGAAAAACGTTTTATACCGCGCAGAAACGTACCCAGGGCACTGCCAGGGGGGCCCTGGGCCTGCGCGTGCTTGCGTGGCAAGTGTGCGGCTGACAGGGGGCCCTCCCTGTCAGCGCTGCGGGCAAAAAGTTGGGATTTTTATCCCGGGGAGAGCCAGGGATCGAACACACGATCTCACCCGTGCGCGCACTGTGCTCTGAACCAGTGCGGTGCGTTACGTTTCTTGTCAGTTAACCACGCGCGGACAAGTTATCGTTGCTATGCGAGTTACTGAACTTAACTGACGAAATCATGACTGAATTTCTGACAGAGACAGGTGCTCGCCGGCGGGGACCAACGGGGCCGTGCTGCGCCGTGGTTGTGCTCGTGGATGGATGCAACACGTGCACAGATGCGTTGCGGGGTGGACAGAGAGTGGACAAGGAGAAGGAGGCGAACGGTGGAGGCTCACCGGCGTTTGTCGTCGTCGCCGCGGCTCGGTGCAGTGCGGCTGCCGGAGTTGTCGAGGACGGCGGCGTCGACGTGCGTGGTCCCAGCTCCCAGGAAGATGTCGAGGACGTCGGGGAGGGTACGGAGGCCTGGTTCCAGCGACTAACCAGAGGAGAGGTGGAGTGGAACGCCGGCGATCATCGTGGTTTCAGAGTAGGTGGCCACGGTGAGGATCAACGGTGAGTTTCAGAGGGAGAAATCTCGCCGGGGAAGAGAGAAACGGCGGCGATCGCGAGGGCTAGGTGGGTGGCTAGGGTTAGGGCTGCGGCGCGCGCCCTAGGGGGTCTATATAGGGGGCAGGGCGTCAGATCAGCCGTCGGCGCCGTGCGCTGCCGCCGTGGCGCCAGGAGATTGCCGCCGTACTGAAAAAGACGACGGGGGCGGCATCGAAGGGGTACCGGGCCGCTGCGGGCTGGCTGCGCGCGAGGTAAGGACGAGGTGGGCTGGGCCGGTTAGGTTAGCTGCCGCGCGCTGGCTTTTCTCCTTTTATTTTTTTTGCTCTGCAGTTTTTTTTTGTAGTAAATAGAAATGGAAGAGAAAAGGGATTTTGGGGTTAGCAAAAATCCTAGAAAATTTAGGGTGAGCTCATTAGGTTAATTACAACCAAGTACCAAGTTTGGAATTCAAAAACATTTGAATTTTGGTGCTGATTGGAATTATTTCAAATTTAGAGGTATTTTGTTATTAAATAAAATAATATTGAAAACAAGGTTTTTAATAGGGTGATCCCTATTGATTAAATAGAACAAATGAGTAGCTTGGTTTTGGTAATTTTTATGGTTTGAAATTTGGTGTTGTTTGAATGTTTTGATTTGAATTTGAAAGTAATTTGGGAATTATTTAATTGAAATAAAACCACCATTTTATTAGTTGATTCATTATGGAATAAAAGGAAACAAAATGAGACTTGGATTGCAAATTTTGATTTGAAAAAATAATGTAACATGACAAGTATGAAACACATCATTTTGTTGTTTGAAGTTCAATAAAGAAAACAGAATAAAACAGAAGCAAAACAAATAGTAACAAATGCAAACAAGGGAAATAAACATGATGACATGATGCAATACTTTGATTAAACAGGAAACAAACATTCTAGATGGTAGGTTTTCATACTTGGGATGTTACAAAACGCCCCCCTTGAAGGAATCGCGCCCCGAGATTCCTACTGAGAAAGGAAAAGGTCCGGATACTTCTTGCGAAGATCCTCTTCGGTCTCCCACGTTGCCTCTTTATCGGAATGATGCGACCACTGCACTTTCAAGAACTTGGTGCTCTTGTTGCGAGTCTTACGCTCGGTCTCATCTAGAATACGAACAGGGTGCTCCTCATAAGATAGATCATCTTGCAGTTCAATGGAATCATGATCAACTGCACGATCTGGATCTTTGAAACACTTCTTGATCTGTGACACGTGGAACACATCGTGCACCTTGGATAGTTTTTCTGGAAGTTCAAGACGATAGGCATTTTCCGCACGTCTCGAGAGAATGTTGAAAGGACCAATGTATCTTGGTGCCAGCTTTCCTTTCACACCAAAACGATGAGTGCCTCTGAGAGGAGTTACACGGAGGTATGCCTTGTCACCAGGTGCATAGACCATATCATGGTGCTTGCTGTCATAGTAGCTCTTCTGACGAGACTGAGCAATCTTGAGATTGTCACGAATGATACGAACTTTCTCCTCGGCTTCATTAACAATGTCAGGGCCTAAGAGTGAACGTTCACCAGCTCCACACCAATTGATTGGACTCCTGCATCTGCGGCCATACAATGCCTCAAATGGTGCCATGCCTAGGATTGCCTGGTAGCTGTTGTTGTAGGAGAATTCAGCATATGGAAGGCAATCCTCCCATTTCATGCCAAAGGAGAGACCACATGCTCTGAGCATATCCTCGAGAATCTGATTGACTCTTTCGACTTGCCCCTGAGACTGAGGGTGATAAGCTGTGCTGAACAGTTGTTTGGTGCCCAATGCTTCTTGAAAGCTTTTCCAGAAATGAGAAGTGAAGATACTTCCACGGTCTGAGCTTATTTCCAATGGAACACCATGAAGAGGAACGATCCTTGCTGTGTAGAGTTCTGCTAATTGGCTAGCTGAGATAGTTTCCTTGACAGCAAAGAAGTGAGCTACTTTAGTGAGACGATCAATAACAACGAAGATTGCATCGTTGCCCTTCTTGGACTTTGGAAACCCAGTAACGAAGTCCATTTCAATCATGTCCCACTTCCACTCAGGAATTTTCAGTGGTTGGAGAAGACCGGCTGTTTTCTGATGGACTGCCTTAACACGTTGACAAACGTCGCATTCAGAAACGTATTGAGCAATTTCACGTTTCATGCCAGACCACCAATACAGAGTCTTAAGATCCTGGTACATCTTTGTACTTCCCGGGTGGATGGAGAGAGGAGTTTCATGAGCCTCCTTGAGAATGATATCTTTGAGACTTTGAATCTGAGGAACTGCAATGCGTCCTTCGAAGAACACAGTTCCCTTGTCATCAATTGAGAAGGACTCGAATTTATCATTGCCTTCCTTGATGTGCTCTACAATCTTCTTGATTTCAGCATCACGAAGTTGTTCAGAACGAATCTTGTCCTTGAGAGTTGGACTGGCTGTCAAGCTAGCAAGATATCCTTGAGGTACAAGACCAAGGTTCAGCTTCTGGAATTCTTCATGGAGTGGAGGTTGGCTTTCCATGATCATGAGATTATTGCAATATGACTTGCGACTGAGAGCATCGGCCATAACATTAGCCTTGCCTGGAGTGTAAGAAATGGTGAGATCAAAGTCTTTGATCTTTTCAATCCATCTCCTTTGCCTGAGGTTTAGATCTGGCTGAGTGAAGATGTATTTCAGACTCTTATGATCGGAAAAGATTTCAGTTTTGTTACCCAACAAGTATTGTCTCCATTTCTTGAGGGCAAACACAACTGCTGCAAGTTCAAGATCATGTGTGGGATAGTTTTGCTCATGTGGGTTCAACTGACGTGAAGCATAAGCCACCACTTGACGTTCTTGCATAAGAACTGCACCTAGACCTTGGAGAGATGCATCACAGAATATCTGGAAAGGTTTGGTAGTATCTGGGCCAACCAGAACAGGTGTGGAAGTGAGTTTAGTCTTTAGGAGATTGAAACTTTCATCACATTGTGGAGACCAAACGAACTTCTTGTCCTTCTTTGTCAGATCAGTGAGAGGTTTGGCAATCTTGGAAAAGTTTTGGACGAAACGACGGCAATAACTAGCCAAGCCAAGAAAACTTCTGACTTGCTTTACCGTCTTAGGAAGTTTCCAATCAACAATTGCCTTAACCTTTTCTGGGTCAATGGCTATGCCTTTGGCAGAGATGATATGACCAAGGTAAGCAACTTCTGGAATCCAGAACTCACATTTGGAGAACTTGGCATATAGACGATGCTCGCGAAGTTTCATGAGAGTGAGACGAAGATGTTCTCCATGGTCTTCCTCAGATTTGGAGTAGACTAGAATGTCATCAAGATATACCACAACGAACTTGTCGAGGTATTCATGGAAGACAGAATTCATGAGTCTTGAGAACGTCGCCGGTGCATTGGTGAGACCAAAAGACATGACGGTGTATTCATATAGACCGTACCGAGTGGTGAAGGCTGTTTTTGGAATATCTTCCTTTCTGATCTTTATCTGATGGTAACCCATCCTCAAATCCAACTTTGAGAATATTGAGGCTCCAGCAAGTTGATCAAAAAGATCATCGATACGAGGAATTGGATACTTGTTTTTGATGGTTTTCTCGTTGAGAGGACGATAGTCAACCACGAGTCTTTTTGTTTGATCCTTCTTGGCAACGAACAGAGTTGGGCAACCCCAAGCGGAGGAACTAGGCTGAATGTAACCTTTCTCCATGTACATATTGATTTGCTCCTTTAACAATTTCAGTTCAGGAGGAGCTATCTTGTATGGATGCTTAGAGATTGGAGCAGTACCTGGTTCAAGCTCGATCACGAACTCAACTGCTCTGTCCGGAGGCATCCCTGGCAACTCTTCTGGAAAGACGGCAGGGAATTCACAAACCACCGGAACATTTTCAATTGCAGGAAGAGGTTTTGCATCTAGGTTGAACAGCTGAACAGAACTTGATCCATATGGAGAATAGACTATCTGGCCAGACGGGTGGAACAGAGTTATTGACTTGTTAGCACAGTCAATTTTAGCTTTGTTGGCCTTCAACCAATCCATACCCAGAATGACATCAATGTCAGAATTTCCCAGCAACATTAGTGAAGCAAGGAATATGCGACCTCCAATTAGGATCTGATTGTCCATACTTATCTTGGAAGTCAACATTTGCGGTCCCGGAGACTGAACAGTCATTTGATTGCTTAGCGGAACCAGAACTAGGTTGTATGCTTTTGCAAAGATCTTTGACACAAAAGAATGCGATGCTCCGGTATCAAACAACACTTTAGCTGGAATAGAGTTTACGGGTAATATACCGAGAACGACGTCAGCAGCTTCCTCAGCTTTGTCGGCCTTGATATGATTCACCCTCGCGGTCCTCCCGACAGGCCTGTTGTTGGAGTTGAAGGCTTTAGCCGGGGGAGCACGAACCATTGCCTGGTTGGTGTTGGGGCGAGGAGGTGGAGGTAGCTGCCTCTGAGTGCACTTATCAGCATAGTGCCCAGTCTCCTTGCATTTGTAGCAAGTGACGACACGAGGAGGACCTGGCCTTGGCTGCCCCATTGGAACCCTCTGACTCTGCATCTGAGCTGGGTTGGGTGGGCGGGGAGCAAAGCCTGGAGAAGCTTGGGCATATGGAGCCCGAGTGACAGCAGCATTTGGCACCCAGATGCGGCGCTTCTGCGGAGGGGTGGTCATGTTGGAGGAGGAACCACCCTCACGTGAGTGCTTGCGGGACTCCTCGAACGCCTTGCGCCCATTTTCCTCATTGAGCGCGGTGTTCACGAGCTCCTCGAAGTCCTTGCACTTGATGTTGGTGAGAGCGTACTTCAGTTCCGGGTTAAAACCTCGGCGGAACCTTGCCATCTTCTTAGCTTCAGTGGACACCTCATCACCAGCGTATCGAGCGAGACGATTGAACTCGTTCTGATAGCCAATGACGTCCAGCTTGCCCTGCTTGAGAGAGCAAAATTCCTCACGCATCCTTTCCATGAGACCATCTGGGATGTGGTGCTTCAGGAAGGCATCCTTGAAACATCCCCAGGTGATAGGATAGCCAGCTCTCATGGTCTGGTAGTTCTCCCACCAAGTGGCTGCCTGACCCTTCAGTAGGTAGGTGGCATACTTGACTTTGTCCTCCTCGGCAACGTGAGCAATGTCCATGGCCCTGGCCATCTCCCTGATCCAGTCATCAGCATCCAGAGGCTCCCGTGTTGCCACGAAAGCTCTCGGCCCCAGACTCAGAAACTCCTTGATGCTGACTCGCGGAGCATTCTGGTTGTTGTGCTGGTTAGCCTGGATCTGGGCCATCTGAGCCACGACCTGAGTCATCTGAGTCAACAGCTCCGTGAGCGGAGGTGGTTCAGGCGGGTTGCTCCTTGTTGGCGGCATCCTGAATAGACATGCATTTTAGCACAACAACAGAAAAGGATAGACTTGGTAACCGAAAGATAGATTATTCCGACGCATGAATAGATAACCAACAGGTACATCATCACATGTTCAAATACATCAGAATATCCAACACACCAATACATGGTTCGAAAGACAAAGGATAACTAAACATAGCTAGGAATGGATACATCGGTACTCCCATGCTCATCGCGCAGGACGGCGGTGAGTAGTACGACGAGAGATACGGTGAGGAGGAATCCCACGAAAGTAGGTAGAACTACGATTCACGTAGATCGGGACTGCTCTGAGAGCGACTCTCGGTGTGGTGAAGTAGAAAGCGTCGTCTCCCTGTGCTCCAAAGCGTGGAATCCCAGTGTAACCAGCTCCGAGGTTGAGGAGTGGACCTCTGATCGGCTCGTAACCTCCAGCATCTGGCAGACGACGACCAACTGGCCGATCGAAACGTGCAAAGCGCTCATCTCCAACAAAGTCTGTGGTGTACGTCGCCAGACGAGTCAAAGCAAGGTAGAGCTGCTCCCTGACTGAGGCCAACTCCTGAGAAAGTGTGGTGGCAACAGCGTCACCGTGCCTCACAAACTGAGCGGTGGTGTGCAGCCTGGTGTTATCATGCTCGTAGACATCCATGTTGTCGTAGAGGGTGAAGTGAGCTCCCTCCGAAGTGATGTAAACACGGGGAATGTGGCGATAGATAGAATCGTCAAATCCCCAGTAGTCAGCACGAAGGACGGTGAGACTCACATAAGCTGCCTGCTGCACGGCCATATCCACTGTGGAACCTACTGCCTCGTAGTGGTGGACAACACTCATGCCATCATCTGACAGAATGTAGACGGTAGCCTGGTAGTAGGTCTGGTCAAACTCTCGCTGCTGCTCGTAGACCTGGTACTCTGGTGCCCAACGGAACCCCAGATAAGTGACCATGTCTCTCAGCATCTCCGGATAACCGGCGGTGCTCTCACAACGAGTCATCCGAACCACCTGCGGGTAGAACCTGAGATCCATCTGCAGATGATTGGGGAAGGTTTTGATTAGACGCCGGTAGAGAACTGAAGTGGAAAGCAACAACAAGATTTCAACGGACGAAAGGATGTTGAAAAGAACAGGATATTGAAGCAACATCGGGAAACACGAGACCAAAAACTCCTGAGGTACTACGGAGAACCCAAAACACGTGAAATCCTAACTTGAAAGTTTAGGTGAGAACAGAAAACAACGTTGCACTTCCTTACCAGAAAAGGGTGGGTGGGTGGGGAAAGAAGAAAAATGGCAGAATTCCTACTCTCACGTTTCATTTTTCCTATATAGCTACAAAATAGTTTCTAGACTCAACTGCGACCAGTAAAAGGGATCCTACAGGCAGACAGGCTCTGATACCATTTGTCGCACCCGGACTTCTAAAGGATACTCGCCGTTCCGTTGAACAGTAGTAGATTGGATTACGGGGCTTACCGGCACCCGCGTCCTCTTACGAGTAGGCCAACACACGTGTGTGTGACAACCAACCCCTATCTGTTCAGCGTCGACGTAAACTATCCCATAGAAATCAGGACACTACCATTGACGTACTTCATACCATACACACATGGTACGTCAACGGCTTGAAACAGAATGATAGCACAACATATCTCTAAGACACAAAAGATTGAAATAAGTTGCAAATAGCTCTCACTAGAGCAGAGATAGCAAATACAATCATCCAGAGGACACATGTCCAACCATAACATCATTACATCTCAGCGGAAGCATTCAAAGGGTCTGAGTACAGACAAATCCAAATAGGCTTAAGAAGCCGGAAACTGAAATAAAGACGGAGCCCATCCTCGTAGTCTCGGATCCTGCCCGGGTCCGCTACCTACTCGTCAGCAGCCTCGTCAAACTCCACGTAGTAGCCGTCGCCTGGATCCTCGTAAGCGTAGTCTGCGGAAAGCACAGCCCCAAAGGGGTCAGTACATAGACGTACTGGCAAGCAAGACTCACAGTTCACCAAAGGGTAACCCGTCAACACCAAGCACAGATGCCTTGGGTTCAACGGAAGGAAGGGGATATGAAAGATGCTGCAACTGGCTGCACTAACCAACTACAGAGATTCTACCACTTCCAGCTAACAGAAAGGAGATAAGATCGAGTATTGTAACCAACTGAAAGATAACTTTAAACAAACCCATCCTGGATCTCGCCCCTTATCCAAAGAAGCAATCTGAGGATACCTCACACAGTTGGATTAAAGATGAATCAAGTTTTTGTGTCAATAATCCTATTACTAGTCAAGTTGTTAATCATGGGGTGTGAGATTGTGAATCATTAGGTTTAAGTTGTCCTGAGTACTTGTTAGCCAGTACTTTCACCAAGTTAACCATAACCGCGGAAAACACGGCTTCTCGAGAAGATTATCCCTGCAGGGTTGCACCAATTTGGCCGTACACGTATGAATAACCCGCCAGATGGGATGCCTCCCACCAAGCGGGGCACTCAACACAACTCAACTCTTCTTCGCATCAAGCCCAAAGAACCTTGGGCGCACGGCTAATCGAGCCCAGAAGAAAATGGACCCTCATAGCACTCTAAGAACGTGTCCCCCTATATGCCGACTACGAAAGTTCCACCCTGCGCTGGGCTCGCAAAAACATGCATGCGGCAAATGGAAAACACGAACTAAATGAGGCGATTTGGACGAGATGCGAATCGAATCAAATTGAGGGGGGCGCCCATACTCGCTTCCCACATGCGGGTAGTGCGCTCATCATGGATCAGTAGACAAGACCCTTTTCCTATTAGGGTCGACACTAGCAGGCCTCAAAACCACACAGGGCCTCCTGCCGGTGCCTTATCATCAAATTATTATTTAACAATAACATTAGCATGATTGATTGATTAAACATCGAGCCCCCAGAACATAATAGAAATATAGTAACTGAAAGTAACGGGTAGCAGACTCGAGCAAAACAACCTAAGCATGCTAGTAAGACACTGGCTCAATCAATGGGGTTGTAGGAGTGGTGGTGAGGCAATATCAGGGTTAAGGGATTCATGTGATAGGTTCGTAACAGAAACAACTACTACTAGTGCTTAGCAGAAATAGACAACGGAAAGTATCGGTAACCAGGGTTGAAAGGAACACAATTGTTCGTGTGAGTGATAACTTGCCTGCAAACTCAGCAGCCGGGTACTGAGCTAGATCCTCAGAAGGGGTGCTGTAAAGATCGTCTGTCTCAACGTCGTCGTCTATTCGAGAAGAAGCAAACAAACAAGGCAGAAAATATAAACAATCAATATCATGGCATAGTGCACAATCATGGGATGATGCATGTCAATTTAATAGATGCATAAAAATAAACTAAGTGACATGGTAACACAATTTAAATGGACCCCTATGCAATTGGATTGCATATGGAGAAGGTCCATGCATTAGGTGGGAACAAATGATCTATAATTAATTACCATGTGAAAGTTTGCTTAGCATGATGCATGCATGATGATAACAACAAAAATAACAACAATAGATGCAAGTGTGAAAAGGAATCTTAACATGTTTGGAAATCATTTATTAAGTTTGGAAATTTTTGGTTACTTAAAGATGTCACACAAGCATTTGTTGTTTTCATCAACTTAAAATGTTCAAAACAAATAACAAAATTCATATTTGAAAAGAATACCAAATTTTAGTTGGATTACATGTTTCAATTATTGAAATAGGAGTTAGGATGAATTTATTATGACTGAAACAATATTAAACAAGTTTTAAATGAATTTAAAACAAGTTTGAATTTATTTGAATTTTATTTGTTCAAAACATAAATTCAAATTCACATTTGAAAAGTTCATACTTTTCTAGTTTGAAAACATATTTTGCATTTTCAAAAATAATTTATTTTGAGCAAGTTATGATTTTAGCAAAATTTAAATGATTTAAACAAGGTTTAAATTATTTAGGCAATTTAAATTATTCAAACCCTGAAACAAAATTTATATTTGAAAAGGTTATTTGAAATAGCATGGAAAACATATTTTATTTGCATTATTTGAATTAATAATGAATTAGTTATGAATTTTTGCAAATTGCAATTGAATTATTTGAATTCAAATTTGAATTGCATATTGAAAATTCAAAACAGAAAACAAATGGTACCAATGGGTAGAGAATTAAATTTAGACCAGCACACATATTTTATTTTTGTTATTTGGAATTATAAAATAAAAGTTATAAGGTTTTTAAAACCAGGGACCAAACTGTAATTTTTAAGGACTTGGAATAAAACAGAAACTGGAAAAACGTTTTATACCGCGCAGAAACGTACCCAGGGCACTGCCAGGGGGGCCCTGGGCCTGCGCGTGCTTGCGTGGCAAGTGTGCGGCTGACAGGGGGCCCTCCCTGTCAGCGCTGCGGGCAAAAAGTTGGGATTTTTATCCCGGGGAGAGCCAGGGATCGAACACACGATCTCACCCGTGCGCGCACTGTGCTCTGAACCAGTGCGGTGCGTTACGTTTCTTGTCAGTTAACCACGCGCGGACAAGTTATCGTTGCTATGCGAGTTACTGAACTTAACTGACGAAATCATGACTGAATTTCTGACAGAGACAGGTGCTCGCCGGCGGGGACCAACGGGGCCGTGCTGCGCTGTGGTTGTGCTCGTGGGTGGATGCAACGCGTGCACAGATGCGTTGCGGGGTGGACAGAGAGTGGACAAGGAGAAGGAGGCGAACGGTGGAGGCTCACCGGCGTTTGTCGTCGTCGCCGCGGCTCGGTGCAGTGCGGCTGCCGGAGTTGTCGAGGACGGCGGCGTCGACGTGCGTGGTCCCAGCTCCCAGGAAGATGTCGAGGACGTCGGGGAGGGTTCGGAGGCCTGGTTCCAGCGACTAACCAGAGGAGAGGTGGAGTGGAACACCGGCGATCATCGTGGTTTCAGAGTAGGTGGCCACGGTGAGGATCAACGGTGAGTTTCAGAGGGAGAAATCTCGTCGGGGAAGAGAGAAACGGCGGCGATCGCGAGGGCTAGGTGGGTGGCTAGGGTTAGGGTTGCGGCGCGCGCCCTAGGGGGTCTATATAGGGGGCAGGGCGTCAGATCAGCCGTCGGCGCCGTGCGCTGCCGCCGTGGCGCCAGGAGATTGCCGCCGTACTGAAAAAGACGACGGGGGCGGCATCGAAGGGGTACCGGGCCGCTGCGGGCTGGCTGCGCGCGAGGTAAGGACAAGGTGGGCTGGGCCGGTTAGGTTAGCTGCCGCGCGCTGGCTTTTCTCCTTTTATTTTTTTTGCTCTGCAGTTTTTTTTTTGTAGTAAATAGAAATGGAAGAGAAAAGGGATTTTGGGGTTAGCAAAAATCCTAGAAAATTTAGGGTGAGCTCATTAGGTTAATTACAACCAAGTACCAAGTTTGGAATTCAAAAACATTTGAATTTTGGTGCTGATTGGAATTATTTCAAATTTAGATGTATTTTGTTATTAAATAAAATAATATTGAAAACAAGGTTTTTAATAGGGTGATCCCTATTGATTAAATAGAACAAATGAGTAGCTTGGTTTTGGTAATTTTTATGGTTTGAAATTTGGTGCTGTTTGAATGTTTTGATTTGAATTTGAAAGTAATCTGGGAATTATTTAATTGAAATAAAACCACCATTTTATTAGTTGATTCATTATGGAATAAAAGGAAACAAAATGAGACTTGGATTGCAAATTTTGATTTGAAAAAATAATGTAACATGACAAGTATGAAACACATCATTTTGTTGTTTGAAGTTCAATTAAGAAAACAGAATAAAACAGAAGCAAAACAAATAGTAACAAATGCAAACAAGGGAAATAAACATGATGACATGATGCAATACTTTGATTAAATAGGAAACAAACATTCTAGATGGTAGGTTTTCATACTTGGGATGTTACAGATATCCTGGAAACAAAGACGGGTTCTCCAAACCCGGACACCCAGACAGTCCGGTCTCGACCCCAAAGTCGGGGAAAGTTCACCCGCCAGGCGATCAAGCTGCCGGCTCTTCTGGTGTCAGGCCCGAAGACATGACGTTCTCCCAGATGCTTGATGCCCTGCACACCTTGAGGGCCGACGAAGAAAATATCTTAGAAGCTTTGATAGCTAAACATGAGGTAAATCCGAATAATATTGCATGTATCCTTATCTAGTCCCCAAGTTTCGAGTGAATTTATTGATAATTTGCTTGGAACTTCGTAGTATATCCGACTAATCCTTCCTTGTGTCTCCACTCAGGCGTTCGTGACCCAATCCGAGAAAAAATTGGCGAAGGCCACCAAGCTCGTTGAGAAGGAGGCGACTCTGCGTGAGTCGGCTGAAGCTGAAGCTAGGAGGAGTGGGAAGATCACGAGGAAGTATAGGAGGAGGGCTCATGCAGCAGAAGATGAGCTGACAAAGCTTTCTGTTCAAATTGCCGATACGTATCGTGCTTTGACTGGTACGATTGCTAACTTGATAATTATGATCCGGATTCTCATTCTGATAAATAGTCGGATTTTCTTACCCGCTGCTTTTTCCTATTCTCTGCAGGTCCGGATGAGGTAATCCCGGATGAAGATGATATCACCAAGCTAAAAACCATCAAGAGCACTATCCGGTAGCTGTGTGCCGGAACCAAATGGATCCTTCAGGAGCTGAGGTGGCCGGGTTCCGGGCACGGCAACCTGAAGATGCTGCTGGACGCTTGCTCCACCGTCCCCGAGTGGATTGGACACTGGAAATGATTGTCCTGCCGGGTTGGGGTAACCCGGGGTCTTGCGCTGTCTAAGGCGTACTTTCCCAAACTCGAGCCGGCCAAGCTGATAGGCGGGTTTCCTGAGTTTAACCACGACGGGTCCAAGTTCTCCGTGAAGAATTTCAAGGCCATCCAGAAGGAAGTCCGTCACCCGGCCAACATAATTGCCGATGGTTTGGACCTTAGTGTCATTATTCCAGCATATGATTCTGATGACAAGGCTATCAAGTCGGATCTTCCTAAGCCATACGATATGTTGTTATTTATTTTACTTCCAGTTCTATTAAACTTTGTAAGTTGGACAATTTCTTTAATGGAAATCAATGAGCTCGTTGTATCAACAAATACTCCATAGAGGAAACGCTCCACGCCTCCATCTGGGCAGCTCATGTGGAAATAGGGTTCCCCCTCCACCGCCTCTCCTCCTCCATCCTCCACCTTCACTCCATCGACCGGCACCGACGGGTGGCATGGCATCGACTTCCTCCCTGGTGGTGGCCTCGGCTCATGCCCTTGTGAGCTTCTCCGGTGAGGGAGATGCTCGTTTACACTATGAGGTCGACTTGGAGGTGTTGAACAAACCTTTACGCAAAGTTGAGGCGACTCCACAACTTAATTGGAGACTCTCAACAATCCAAACCTTTTTGAATCAAGGTGGAAGGTACAGGCACTAGGATTTTCTCTAGGGTTACAAGGTACCCAAGAGTTCTCAAGATCCGCTAAAAAATTTGATGGGTGGATTTGCAATTCTTTTGGTGGAATCATGGATCTAGGTCTCCTCTATCACTCCACAAATAATTGGTCGATTGAGTGGACATAGTTGGAGATCTAGGAGGTTGAAGATCAAGGCATTAATGGGGGGGGGGGAAGAGAGTGTAAGCTCAGCCATCAACGAACAAGACAACTCCTATTTAAATATCTCCTCAAACCTGGTCATTGGAGCACATTTCCACATGACCGGAAGTTACGGTCAAGTGGTCGGAACTTCCGGTCAGCACATACCAAGGCTCCATCTTCTTCGCAAAAGTCTTCCGTATTGAACCCGCATGGTAGGAACTTCCGGAAAGCCTAGCGGAACTTCCACAAGAGCACCAACTTCCACCTAATTGGATCCCTATCTAGTGTGGTAACAGGAACCGTGCGGAAAATTCTTCGATGGGGCGGAACTTCCGGAGTAGAGAAAGAAACTTCCGTGCCAATCTTCTACTAGAATATCCGCTTAACGGGGCTTGAGTCCAATGCGAAAATAGGGGCTACCCGGAAGGATCTCCGGAACTTCCGGATCTTGAAGAGAATACCTTTTTTGAAGCCCGTTTCAGCACACGTTAGAACAAACATTTGGTTGTCATCAATCATTAAAATATTTTAGGGAGAAAGTATCACTTTCAATATCCCCCTTTTTGATGAATTGATGACGACCAAAATGTGCAACGACAAGGGTTAAGGAGAGACAGAGCTCCTCTTATGTGTGTGTAACATTTAAGCGCCAACAACGCACACACACATATAGAAAAGACCCCCCTATACTTTTACAACCCACACAAGCAGTAGGCAATTTATGAAAGGAAAGATGTCCAACACATAAGCTTAAACAAATTCACATCTCTTACACCATGCGAAGAGGATACGAGTCCGTCAAATACGAAAATACACGGGATCACAAGCCATAAGAAACAAATGAAAATGATAAGAGATGCTTGTGATTCCCCCCTAGCAACACCCCCTAAGGAACCTAATAGAATATCTCTTCCCCTTTGTCATCAAGACACCGAAAATAGGAGAAACGCGATGCTAACGACCCTATGGATAATCATTCCATCCTAGGGTGAACAAGAGTGCGCGGGGGATCCTCAAGTTGAGCCTCGTCATCACTAATCCATGAGACATGCTTGGATATCCACTCGTCCTTGGGAGGAATAGCTTCTTCCGAACTGGGGGACACCAAAAGATCCATATTGCACATGATATCCTTCTGACGTTGGGCTACCTTCTTGTGATAGACATGAGCATCATACATGTGATCATGTAGATCAAGGTTCAAGCATGAGGACTTGCGCATCTTGAGCTGAAGTTTCTTGAGCCTACCAGGTTCTTTGGCAGGAGGGGGAGGCCCACTAGAACTTGCCGGAGGTCTAGGATCTTTGGGTTTCTTGACACAAAAACGATTGTCGAGATGCTAGGTGAATTCCATGTTGAGATCAATCCGCTCACCGTTCTTAGCCTTACCCCCAACAAGAAATTATGAGCTTCATGATATAAGGAGCATATACCGGAGACTTGTGGTCGATACTACAAGATATAGTTCTTCATAGATAAAATCCATGACATTCAGATTCTCCCCAGACCCTTGATTCTCCTTGGTCCAGTGCAAGAGGTCAATGACAAAGCCGTGAACCATGTCCCAGTTTCCCACCCTATGAGAGAGAGTCTCACGATAAACACGATGCATGATCTCATAGAGGGATTGAAAATCATCTATCAGACTTGCACAACCATCAACAACAGTAATATCATGGAGACTTCATGGCCCATAGGGCAAGCTCCCCCATGGCATGTCCAGCCGTCAACAGTGTAATCCAGGGCCTTGCCAAATCCCTCCAAATTGGCTTCAAGCATGGTTCCCTTATCATCCACCTCATAGTCTTGTTCTCATCAAAAGCGCACAATGGAGAAGAATATAATAATAAGGGAGTCATTAAATAGGAATCAAGCCATATTCTGCACAGAGAGAGAGAGAGGGAAAGAGAGAGAGACAACACCATGACTGGTTAGCCTTAAGTGTTAAATGTTTATGGAATGTTGCTCGGTGATCTTGGTCTTCTTAGACATATAGACTTAATTATACACTCTTTCTTTCTCATTTGTATAGAAATGGGGATTGAACACGCGGCCTTTACGTGGTTGAGCATAGGGATTCTCGTCACAGTATTCCTTGTACAAGTTAGGCCTCCACTTATTGAATTTGACAGAAGAAGGAGGCCTCCTCATTGTGGATTTATTGATCAACTTAGCAGATCGGGAGCAAGCTTCTGTTTCTCAAGTTCCTTTTTCCTGTCTGACTTGGTTTGGGGCATAATCTCCTCTTCCTCAAAGTCCTCTTCCATATTGTACTGCTTTTTGCGTGAATAGGGCGCACCCTGTCCACTCGAACCTATGAAATGGAAATAGAGAGCGAGGGAACAAACATAAGTACACAAGCTCGTACATGATGAAGCAAAAGTACTATACAAAAGTAACAAACATGTAAATTATGTCTGGTTCAAGAAGTTCCGGTTGAAGGACCAAACGTTCCACTCAGGAAAAAACTGACAACATCTGAACAGAAGATACATATACTATGATCACGAGAAGTTCCAGATGGATGCCCGGAACTTCCGAGCCCTTGGTGGAATAAAAAAACAGCCCTTCAACGTAGAAAAACAACTAAATCTAACACAAATTTAAATGCTAGTTACAGGAGTACTACTACGCGATCCAAATGCTAAGAGTCCAACATGGAGGCTAGATCGTAGCCCAAATCCTAGAGTGCATGTCCACTAGAGGCCTAGTTTTTTTAAAAGCCTAGAGCAAGAAGGGCGTGAAAATAATACCCGAGGACACGAAAAAAAGACGAGGAGGAGGGTCCCTAGGAGGCAGATCTGGCGAGGAGGGGCCGGAGATGGTTCAGGAGGCACCGGTGGGAGTTGCTCCATTCGGCAGCGGTTTGGAGGTGTGGGGGCGAAGGGGGAAAACGACGACTAGGGTTGACCCTAACTCTCCCACTCCAAACTTATCTGGTGAGGCTAAGAACTGCACGACCGGAAGTTGCGGTCGAAGACCAGAAGTTCCGCTCGGTCATATATCCAGAAAAGCCACACGCCAGGAAGTTCCAGTAGACATCCGGAAGTTCCACTCGAGGGAAAATTCATTCGAAACTGAACATCCCACGGAGCGGAATGTACGGATGCACTTCCGAAAGTTCTGGTACCTGAAGACCAGAAGTTTCTGCCGTGGGGAATGAGGGCTTGTGCAAGAAATTTGATAGGGGGTTTTGAGGGGAAGAGTTTGGGCTTGGAATATAGCAGGTACATGTCACAAGAATGGGAATATGCACACGAAAATTCAAGATCGAAGAAGAAATGCCAAATTTGGGTGTTTTCTCAACATAGATATATAGGTGAAATATATTGTCTATATAGGAAAATGAAGACCAGATGAGAACCAACTCCTTTCATAAGGAGGTCGGCGGTCGTAGCCACCATGTTTGAGTGTTTGTCTTGGTGCTGTGAAGATATGTCGTGAGCCCAAAAACAATACTCATCATTTAAGCAAAGTGAGTCACAAAATGACTAGATATGCATGAAAAATAACTTTTTGCATAATAAGAGGAGTGTTGACTCATGAATTGAGTTACGCTCCCATGTGTCCATGCCTACATCTAAACTTAATAGCATGTGTAATGTAGGTAGTTATGCAAGGTTATAAAGCGAAGTTAGACGAATCTATGACATTTAGCTTATTCCTCAAAGCTCGAAACCTTGGTTCATCGAGGGACTTCGTGAAGATATCAGCGAGTTGATACTTGGTTCACACGTAAGAGAGATCAATACTACCCTTTTCCACATGATCCTAAATGAAGTGATGACGAATCTCAGTGTGCTTCGTCTTGGTATGTTGAACGAGACTGTTGACGATCTTGATAGCACTTTCATTGTCACATAGAAGGTGCACTTTGTCATAAATGAGACCGTAATCCTTTAAAGTTTGCCTCATCCATAGGCACAACAACTTTCCGCGAAGATGTACTCGGTTCCGGTGGTGGAGAGACAAATGCAATTATGATTCTTGAAAGACCAACACACTAAGGAGCGACCAAGAAATTGGCAACCCCTAGATGTAGACTTCCTATCCGTCTTCTGTCTCTGATAAACCGCATTCGATTACCCCATGAGCTGAAAACTTGAACCCTTTGGGAACCAAACACAAAAGGTTGGAACCTACACAACACAATCAAATCACTTTACCCCAATGAAGTAGTGAGATTGTCAATCTCACCGGTTTTGCTGAACACAAAGAGGTTAAACTATGACGTGGAAAACAGTAGCAGCAGTATGAGAGTAGTGGAAACAGTGGTTTTATTATCATTATGAGGAAAATGGATCAGGGTCCACAGTTCACTAGTGGTGTCTCTCCGTGGAAGATAAATAACATATGTGGTGAACAAATTACAGCTGGGCAATTGACAGAAATGAGGGCTGCACCGTAGTGCATATGTAATACATAAAGATTACTATGTGATTCATGCGTGCATTATAACAAAATACATAGACCGTTATCCAACTGCATCTATGACTAATAATCCACCCTCCGAATATCATTCGAACAAACGTTGGGTATTAAGTTGCAAGCAACAGATAATTGCATTAAGCAAAGTGTGTAATGTAAACAATAACATCATACTTAGAAAAAACATTATTGTTTTCTCCCTAATGGCAACAACACATCCTCCATCCGTCACGTTTCCGTCACTCGAGCACAAATGCAAAGGAGGCATGAACCCACTATCGAGCATAAATACTCCCTCTTGGCATTACTAGCATCTGCTTGGCCAGAGCGTCTACTAACAACAGATATAATGCAAGATCATAAATAACATATGCATGAAGATAACATGGTAGATTCATAATCAGAAGACATAACATTCAGCATTCATCAGATCCCAGCAAACACAACATGTAGCATTACATAAAGATGATCTTGATCATGTTAGGCAGCTCACAAGATCTAAACATGAGGTACAAAGTGGAGAGAACAACCATCTAGCTACTTCTATGGACACGTAGTCCAGGGATGAACTACTCACGCATCACTTCGGAGGAGGGCATGGTGGTGTAGACCCCTCCGGTGATGAATATCCCTCCCGGCAGGGTGCCGGGAGAGCTCCAGAACCCTCCCGATATCGGGATGACGATGACGGCTGGGGTGTTTTTCGGGACGAAGTGGAATATATTTAGGGTTTACGTCTCGAGGGGAATAAATAGGAGAAAGGGCAGAGAGGGTGGAGGCCTAGGGGCCCACACCACACCTTGGCGCGGTCGGGGGGGGGGACCTCCCTATGGTGTGGGCCTCCTGAGGCCCCTCTCCGGGTCTCTCCGGGACTCTGTGGAACCTTCGGGAATTCTAAGACTTTCGGGATTCGAATTTTCCAATTCCGAGAATATTTCCAGATCAATTATTCTGAAACTAAAAACAACGAAAAACATGGAACTCGCTCTGTGGCATCTTGTCAATAGGTTAGTCCAGAAAATCGAAAAAAATGACATAAAGTGTATAGCAAACATGTGGGAAACAACATGAAAACAACACAGAACATCAGAAATTAGGGATACGCTTATGACGTATCACACAACACCATAATAATCAAAATATAAGAAATTGTGTGGATTGTTAGTTCCCACGGGGTTGCTACGAGTAGTGTCGTCCCTAATGACAATACCACTCGAAACAACATTCTTGTTAGCTTGTGTCGGCTTTGCCTTTGTTTTCTTTTTCTTTTTCTTCTTCTTGGAAACATAGCCAAGATCTTGCTTGCCCACTTGTGGTTTAGGAGCAACCACTTGTGGCTTGGGAGCAACTTGTGGCTTACAAACCACAACCTTATCAACACACATGCTCTTGCCATTGAGTCTTGCTAGCTCTTCCTTCAACCTAGCATGATCACTTTCGGAATCATACTCCTCTTGAGTCACTAGCACAAACTTAGGAGGAACCTTCTTGTTGAAAGGTTTCTTCTTGAGATGTGGTTTCTTGTAAGCAAGATTTGACTTGTCCTTGCAAATGAGTTCCCCTCCATGATGTTCTCTATTCTCATAGGGGCACTCCACAATGAAACGGTCCTTGCCTTGACAATTTAAGCAAGCTCTCACTCTTTGAGTCCCTTCCTTGCCATATCTAGACAATAAAAAGCTACTTAGAACTAATGGCCAAGGAACAACGACTATAAACCCGGTTTGGTCCAGAGTCTGGTCTATGAAAGTGTCTTCCAAGGTGAAGATTTTTCTTGGCGCCTATTGCATGGAACTATACCCTGTAACTACATCCTGGCTAATAGACATATCACTGCAAGTAGCCTATGTCCGGTGTGCAGTGTGTACTGCGAGGATACTCTCCACGCCTTCTTAGAGTGCTCGAGGGTGCAAGAGATTTGTGAACACCTTTCCGATCTACACTTTCCGAGATGATCAACACTATGTCTACATTTGACATGTCGGGGTCTGGGGTTTTTGAAGCACTACTTTGGCAACCATATACTCCTGCTCCTAGACTACTGGATACGGGTACGAGAGAGCTCATTGCAACCGCATGTTGGTATATTTGGTGGTAACGACGCCAAATTAAACACGAAGAGACGGTGTTCAGCACATCTAGAACGACACATGCAATATCGGCTATTGTTTCCAACAACTCCCGTGATGTGAAGAAAAACTCGAGCATTCGCTAGGAGGGTTGGGAGAAACCGAAGGAGGGATTTACAAAACTCAATGTTGACGCTTCATTTAATTTGGATACTTTTTCAGGAGCTACGAGTGTAGTGATTCGGGACGATAGGGGTGGTTTTATTGCTGCAAGCAATTTTGGAATCCCTACTATCGCGGATGCTAGCATGGCTGAAGCTCGGGCTCTCTGAGATGGTCTCCTCCTCGGGGGTCAAGTGGGCTGTAACAAGTTAATGGTCAACACTGATTGCATGAAAGTTGTTTCGATCATGCAAGATAAGGGAAACTCAATAGGACCAGCGGCGGCTATCTAGAAGAGTGTGCGTTTCTTTCTAGAGGTTTTGCCCATGTTATCTTTAGTCATTGTCACACGAAGGGTAACCAAGTCGCTCATATTTTACCCAGTAAGACGGAGGGACATCAGACTGTAGTTTGCCTCGAGGATCCGCCAGATTTTATCTTTGAGCAACTCACAAACGATGTAACGATTTTCTGATTCGGCTGCAGCAAGTTTCATGACGTACTCTTTTCCTTACCAGGATAACTAAGTGGGCTGGAAGATTTTTAACGAGGCGGCTTGCTTGATTGATTATCAATTTTTTTTTAAAAAAATACTCGTCCTCTATGATAGAGAGTTAGTAGGCCCGGTGGTACGCAGCTTTTCTTTGCATTTGGTGAACGCGCGTCCAAATTAATAGGCCGGCCCAGCCGGTGTCTTTTCAGGCCGAACAAACCAACGAAATCCGCCCAAAAGCCCACCCCTCATCGCAGCCGTCCATCCACACTACACCAGCTCGCCACCGCACGATCTTGTGAAACCCTAAACCGCACTATATAACTCACCAGCAGCAGCCGCCGAAGGGTTTCCTGAAGCCCCGACCGCTCGAGCCTCACCACACGCCCCAGCGCCCGCCGCCGCCGCCGCTCCACGACTACCGGCAGTCGCAACCATGGCGGTCGGCAAGAACAAGCGGATCTCTAAGGGCCGCAAGGGTAGCAAGAAGAAGGCGTGAGTTACTTCCCTCCCGCGCCCCGCTCATCTTCCGATCCAGGATTCGTTGCTCTTGTTTTTCGTCTTCGTCCTCTAATGGATGCTGTTTCCCGTGTCTTTGCAGCGTCGATCCCTTCACCAAGAAGCAGTGGTACGACATCAAGGCGCCGCTTACCTTCAACGTGCGCAACGTCGGGAAGACCCTGGTGTCCAGGACGCAGGGTACCAAGGTAAAAAAAAAATGCTCGCCTCGGCCCGTCGTCTGCCCGCTTCAGTGCTCTTGTTTATCAAAACATGTGCTAGCATTTTAATGATGCTCCTGATCATGCTGTCATCCTAGTAGTACTAAACCTATCATGCTACCATTTGTATACTGCTCAATATTGTCATGTGGCTGCCTATGACAGATCTATGGTTCAGGTTGTCTATTTTCTAAAACTGACATGGTTGTCGTATCACCCATTCTGCTATGTATGTGTACTGTGTTTAGCTTAAAAACGTGGGACAACAAAGGTCAACCTTAACCCATGTTGTAGTTGTTGTGCTAATGTGTCTTAATAAGAACATCTTGTAGTTTGGTATGTCAAACAAGGGTGTATTTGAGTACATATGTGTCCCTGTTGCTCTGTTCTTTATCCATGGAATTAGAGTAAGTAGTTTCGATGTTATCCATGAAAATGCCTGGGGTGTATTTACTTTGTACTGATTACCAAAAGTAGAACTCATATCACTCTCTCTAGTCTGACAAGAATGTAAGTGTGCATAATTTTTCTCTATTATTTCCTTCTAAGTTGACATGTACAGATGTTAAATATGATAAATAGTCCTTTCTGTTTTGTAGTTTATGACAGTAATAGCGGATTGCTAATTCTTCTATTTTTGTTATAGATTGCCTCCGAGGGTCTCAAGCACAGGGTTTTCGAAGTATCCCTAGCTGATCTTCAGAACGACGAGGACCAGGCGTACAGGAAGATCAGACTCCGTGCCGAGGATGTTCAAGGCATGAACGTCCTTACAAACTTCTGGGTAATGATCATCTCCTTGGCATTGTACAGTTGCTGATATTGTGTCATGTGTTGTTTTTGCTAACCAGTTCTTATTTTTGTCTTTGATAGGGCATGGACTTCACCACCGACAAGCTCAGGTCTCTCGTGAAGAAATGGCAGACACTGATCGAGGCTCATGTCGATGTCAAGACCACTGACAACTACATGCTCCGCATGTTCTGCATTGGCTTCACAAAGAGACGCCCAAACCAAGTGAAGCGCACTTGCTACGCCCAGGCCAGCCAGATCAGACAGGTGCTCATCAGTGTTCATTCATTTAATAGCAGTTTAACTAACAATCATGCAATGCTGCTTGCTCACCTTTTCTGTCTGTTGATTGTAGATCCGCCGCAAGATGGTGGAGATCATGGTTAACCAGGCTGCCAGCTGCGACCTCAAGGAGCTCGTGAACAAGTTCATCCCAGAGGTGATTGGAAAGGAGATCGAGAAGGCGACGGCCAGCATCTTCCCGCTCCAGAACGTCTATGTCCGCAAGGTGAAGATCTTGAAGGCACCCAAGTTCGACCTCGGAAAGCTCATGGAGGTATTTGTCCTGTACTCTGATGACATTTCTGGTGCTGTTTCCCTTCGCTAATGGGTTTCTGATCAACCTCATGCTACCCATTCCAGGTCCACGGCGACTACAAGGAGGATGTTGGCACTAAGATTGACAGGCCTGCTGATGGAGACGAGGTGATTCCTGGCGCGGAGGAGGTTGCTGCTGCTGAGTAGAGAAATTTCTCCAGCCATCTGTTTTGCTTTGATGCTTCATATCTTAGAGGATGGTATATGTACACCACCACCTGTAGGTGGTTGCCCTGAACTGTAGCCAGTTATTTTCCTGAGTACTTTGCCGACATTACTAGCCAGCGCGTTCAGCTATTTTGTTTGTGATTTTTCTGGATGGAAGTTATGATTGTTCAAGCTAATTGTTACATGAGCAGTATGCGTTGTGATGCTCTAAATCGTATTTTTGAATCGAAAAAACAATTAACTTATAGATTGAAGAATTTTGATAAGCAGAATCGACTAGGAACAAGGGGAGATTCTGCGTTCTCTTATCGTTTTGTGAACTTTATAACGGTATTACTCCTTGCTGCTCTTCATGTTCGTATCCATGGTGATGAGTGGACTGGAAAACCCTCTTTGGATTTGCATCTTTTTGGAATTCATTTATTTCTTGCAGGGGTGGCTTGCTTTGGTTTTGGCGCATTTAAGTACTCCCCCCTTCCAAGATTACTAGTCCCCTAGTGAGGAGCGTTGGCGCAATTCTATTGGTTCCTTTTCCACCAATCAACGCAATTCTATTGGTTCCTTTTCCACCAATCAACGTGACAGTCTCCCATTTTCTAATTAATAGCGCAATTAATTTGGCGATGCAAACCAATAAGACGGGTATTTGGAGACAATTTCTGGGGACTAATCCTGGACGGAGGGAGTACTACAAGTTCAGTACAAGTTGTAAATCCAGCATGGGGTTAAGAAGTTGTAAATCAAGCTTCTCATCATATTGCTGCGGGTACATTAGCTATATTAGCGGGTTGTGCGACAGCTAAAGCAATATTAGGGAGAAGTCTGACGTTTTCATTAAGATCTTTGCATTGAGGCTTCCAAACTGATGTTGTGGAGATATATCTTGTAGTAATACAAACCCTTCATAAAGATGTTCAAAGCCATGTGAACCATCTCCATCGGCACTGCCAATAGACTGTCTTGCAAATGTGCCGGGCAGGAGTTCAGATATTTTGATTAATATGTTGCATGATCCATGCCATCTGGGGAAATATCTAGTGATCTCGCATGATACCACTTCCTAAAAGTCAAATTTTCAAGTGTCAGAAAATTCAGAAACAAATTTGTGGGTTAACTAAAATTTTGAAAATTCAAAATACACAGAGAAACAAAGAGGACAAATTGTTTTGTGAATAGTACCATTTTTTTGTTTGTCTTTTTACACTATTCATGTTTTTTTTTTTTTTTTTGTACATTGGAGTGTCCCCGAAGGGACTAGAACCTGGAAGAAATACAACGCTGGAGGAAACTGGGAATCACAGGCGACCCCATAAGAAAGAGAAAATACACATAGGTCCCTGATATTTGCAAGGAAGACCTTGGAACTAAAAGTAGAACGCGATCAGGTCCTTCCTCTTCTCCAGCGAGGAGCACAGAGAGCTGCGCTCTGCAACCACGAGCAGCGGCGGGGACATGGCCACTTGCCCCTGCCCTGGTGACAAACTCAGATGCACAGCTCTTGGAGAGCCTCCCACGGGAGGTTGCTTTCTTGCCGTAGATCATCAACGGCTTTGCAGGCGCCTTGGTCGCCATGGATGTCAGCCGAACAAGCTTGTTCGCTGATGAGTTGCTCCAAAGGATGGTCCTAGAACTCCGAAGCCGCTTCCAATCCACAATAGCATCTTCCTTTTTCCCGTTCTTGCCCACCACCATGGCAATCCCAGAGCGGAAAAGGAGAAAGAAGCAAAGAAGATCGGAGGCGACGAAGATCTGCACACACCGGCCCGAAGAAATCAACTCACCTTCACCCCAGCACCTGCCACGGGCCGGGAAGAGCGAGCAAATATGATGCCAATGAGTGTAGATCTGGGGGGCGGGATTTATTGAGCAGCGACGGCCTCCCACCATCCCCTTCCTCTTCCGAAGAGCAAGGAGAGATGCAGAGCACCACCACGTCGCCGAGGATCCCGCAACCTCGCCGATGTAGCTGCTAGCGCATGCCTTATTGAAGGAGATGGCTTCCGCTGCTTCCTCCTCGCGCGCCGCCGGACGCCACTCCAACGCCACCACCAGGAGAGAGAGCGAGAAGAGATCTTGGCCATGGCTGCTGATAGCCAAGAAGCAACTCCACAACGCCACACAGGGCCACAAGCTAAGGAAGTAAACTATCCTACTCCTAGAACTACTGCCGGCGCTATCCCCTCGCCATATCTCTCCGGCAACGCCGGCGAGAAGAGCTCGGTTCCAGCCCGGGGCAACTCCGCCGCTCTCGACTCTCAAAACAGCAGGGGGGTCGTATTGCCTTCGCTATCACCCTATTTTACACTATTCATGTTGGATTTGTCTTTTTTGTTTCTTCACATGTGTTTCGAATTTGGTTATGCAAATTCTAGAATTATAAACACACATCTTATAAAAATTAACAATATGTGAATAGTGCCATTTTCTAGAAAGAAGAAAAATTGATACGTGAATAGTGCCATTTTCTGTTTTTTTTTGTCTTTTTTGACACATTCATGTTGGATTTTCTTTTTTGTTTCTCTGCATGTGTTTCGAATTTGGTTGTGCAAATTCTAGGATTATAAACACGCATCTTATTAAACATCAACAAATTTGTTTTTGGAATTTTTTGACACTTTAAATTTGAATCTTGAGGGGTATTCACTGCATATGCTCTCCAGCTGTGCCGAACGCTCGCACCTGAATTGGTTGGGTACACCGCGCGCACTGGAGGGACCGAGGGACGAACAGGCCTACCCCCCTGGACGCGCGGCGCCGCCATGGGCACCCAGATCAGGGCCTTCGCCGCCCACGCGCTCTGCCTCGGGGGTCTCGCTGTCGCCCACTCCCTCGCTGGCCGCGGTGCGCTCGTCTCCGACCCGGCCCTCGCCCTCCGCCTCCTCGTGGTACGCACCCTCCCTTTCTCACTCCACCGCCTCCCATGAATTCTACCTTCTGACCCGGGCAGTGATTCTTTCCTCCAAGGTCTGCGAAGCGCCGCTTGTCATCGCCGTGTTCAGCCTCCTCCGGCGATATCCCAAACGCTGCTCGGTACATCCGCCGTTTCTCCCTATTCCATTCCCAAATTCATTCATCGTTTCTTCTCCTTGCACTGCATTGCAGGAACGGTCTGTTGTGATTTCGTTTCTGTAATTGCAGTTCCTTAAGGCGGTTGCGCGTGGATTGCTTGGCCTGCCCATAGGTTAGCTCTCATTGCTGCGTTTGCACTTTGATCCACTGCATTCGCGTCAGTCTTTCTGTCTAGCTAGACCGAAGAATCCGAGCACTCGTGCCTCGTTACTACACGTACCAAAAGAAAAACCTCAATGCTGCGAGACCTGAGTCCTCATTAACCACTATATACTCACTACTTAATTAGTAAATGTATGTTTATTTGCTCTTTGGAATGACAATAAGTCAGAGTTGAGGCATTGAGGACCGGCCAATCTTTCTGCTCTTACTTATTCTTACGCCACACTCTTCTGTCTGCCAGGGGCACTCCTGAATGCATTTGGTGCGCTTGTTCTGGGCGCACCTGTTGGAATCAAGTTAGTCGATGAATTTTTATGTTTGCTTTCAGTGCCTCTGTTGCAAGTTATCTACTTGGGACTCATGTCTAGAATAACTGTTTATACTACTCCCTCCGTCCCAAATTAGTTGTCATAGATTTGTCAAAATATGGATGTATCTAGACGTATTTTGACAAATCCACGGCACCTAATTTGGGACGGAGGGAGTATTTTATATCTGATTTCAGCACTACTCGCAAGGAAACTTTAATTAATACGCACATACTAATTATACCTCGCTTGATAGTATTTTATATTTACAGGTACTGGACAGCAACAATATATTGGTCTCTTCTTATGTCACTCTTCACGGTAACCTGTCTTTGCTCTGCTATACTTATTCTAGAGCCACCACTTGTTCACGACACTTTTGCCAACTGCAAAAACCAGCGCATGTGCTGGTCTTGTACCGATACTTCCAGACGATTCATGATTTAACCATGTGATTGTGTAACTGAGGATACATGTTTACATTGCAGTTTGTTCCGGCGGCATGTGTCTTTGGAGCATCCAAAGTTGGTTGGCAGAATGCGCTCTCTTATTCCACGTATATTCTTGACTCCTAGATAAGTTTATGATTTGGCAGGTCCATTTGTATTGTCCAAGCTCACCTGATATCGTAGTTGATTTGTGTTCTCATACGACTCCAGTTATTGCACATCATCTGATGCTGTGGACTACATGATCTCTGCGCCATCTCATGGAGCTATGATAGGAGCATGGCTTGGTGCCTGGCCTATGCCCCTTGACTGGGAGAGACATTGGCAGGTAAATATGCCAACTGTGACTCTCATGCATTATGTTGTGACTTGTGAACAACCTATGCGAAGGAATGCGTATTGTTATTATAAATAACAGGATCATGGAGATCTTTAATTATGCATGTTCAGTAGATACCATAACAACAACTTAAAGACTAGCTCGTGCACTAGATTTTCAGACCCGTGACGCAAAATGTTCAGTTCTGGTGTTGCTGCGGCTGAAACTACTGAACAGTACCAAATGCCAGTAATTTGTTTGAAATAATAATGTTTTGTATCATGCTTTTTTTTGGTGAAGTATTCAGTAGCACATGGATGAGGCAAAATCCTATAGTTGACACTATTTTCTTGTTGTTCCCTCCGGCTTTGCAACTCGTGAGTGAATTTGTTCCCCTGATCTTCCATAGGAATGGCCAATATGTGTCACTTATGGTGCAGTTGCTGGGCATTTGATCGGCATAGTAGTATCACTGATCCTGGTTGTTGGGAAGAGAAGAGTCGGTCTCAAAGCTGACTAGCCTATTTGGATGATGAATGGCCTTATTTTTCTCATCTTTCAGTAATGATTTATCCAGATTATGCTGTAAGTTTAGTGGAAGGAGAATGATCTTCATTTAGTTTCTTCTATACAGGGTAAAGAATTTTTGATTTGTGTTTCCACTCCAGTGAAATTCCCGATCCTTTATTCCATCAATTATCGCATATTGAACCCCTACTATGTTTGCTATACATTGGACTGGTCTATACAGAAACCTGTCTCTGTCAACGTTGCACGCTGAAGGAAAATTCGGAACTGGTGAAGTCAGAATCGAGGGAGGAAGATGACGAGGAAGACCTCCTCCTCCTCCTCTCCGAAGGATTTAGTCCGTGCACGGGATGCGGCACGGCCAGGTAACATGTCTCGGCTGCTTGGATATATAGCTTCGCAGGCCGCCTTTCGGCCGCGCCATCTCCGTCTTGTGCGTCGGTCCTCATGCCACCACCACGACGGAGGCAGAGCGCAAGTTCAGGTGCCATCTTGGTTCCAGCAGCGCCGACATGGGCTGGCAGAAGTCTTTGGATTTCCAGGTCATGAGCACCAACTTATCCCAACACCACGAGGATCACTGTCAGTATCACAAAAATAATGCGCGATAGCTAGTTGATCAGTGAGTGAGTTCTATGCTGGCTCTAATTAACTCGATGTTCCTCCATCTACTGCATGATGCAAGATGATCGATCTGTAGAGTGTTGAAGGATCGCTGCTACGATTAGATGATACTACTAGATGAGATGGTAATCGAAGAATTGGGCAGCTGAAAGTTCAGAGCGCCTTGTTACTGACTATTATGTAGAGGTGTGTTCAATGAATTTGAGTTTCTAGTAAAATACACGACTTATCCTGGCAGGCCATGGATGAGTGATCAAGTGAAGGTTACAAGGAAAACAGTGTAAGTCTGTAACATACCTGCTCTGCATGATACTCGTAATTGTTCAGAGCAGGCTAGCCAAGGAAAGGAGATAGAGATTATGGTCTATGAGACGATCAGAATTCAACATTCGGTAGAAGATTCTGCAAGAAAAAATCACACGGTGTGTGTACAAGTCCACAATGTTCTTGACTGCCTAAAATATGACCTCCACCTCATGCTTGCCATTAAGTTCCACATTGTGACTTAGACTAGTCAGGGAAAACGCACCCAACTGGTCTTTCACGCTACGAGACAACACCATGCCTCAGAAACTTACAAGGTAAAAACCAAAACAGTTTCCTCCTGCAGTCTCAACCTGAAGTTTTCCGGCATGGAAGTGGTTCTGTCTGCGGCTGCAGGTGACCTTGTTAGCAGATTTTTCTCCTTTTTGATGAAAAAGTATTCGGAGGTCGCATACTCGGAGGAGGAGAAGCGTGTAGAGAGGCTGCAACAACTTCTGCTAAGAGCTCACATGGTTGTTGAGGAGGCGGATCGGCGGTACATCACCAACTCTGGTATGCTTCTGCAACTGAAGATGCTATCTAGAGCTATGTACCACGGTTATCATGTGCTAGACACTTTCAAGTGCAACCAGCTAATCAAAGCGGATTCTATGCAAGTGGCGGTTACGGACTCAGTTGCATCATATCTTGGCACTCCACTGAAACGCTTCCGTGCAAACAGTGGTACATCAAATCCCAATATTGATAACAGATGCGGCCTACAAGATGCCTTGTTAAAATTAGAGATTGTCATTTCTAACATGACAGAGTTTGTTATACTTTTGAGTGGATGTGAATCCATGATGTCTCGTAGACCCTACGACACCTATCTTTATGTCGACAACTTCATGTTTGGCCGTCAGACCGAGAAGCAACAAGTCATCAACTTCTTGTTACAGCACAACCCTTGTGGTTCTCCGCCTGTGCTTCCAATCATTGGTGGCAACCTAGTCGGGAAGAAAACTTTAGTAGAACATGTATGGAATGATGAGAAGGTCCGTAGTCACTTCTCTTCAGTTTTGCATTTCAACGGAGATAACTTCCGTAGGATAGACAGTGAAACCGTACCAGGGAGAACACTGGTTGTCGTCACATTTGTTTCAGATGTTGATGATGGGGAGTGGAAATCTTTTTATCAGACAGTGACATGCATAAGTACTGAGATTAAGGTTATAATCGTAAGTACGATTGGAAGTTTGAAGAGATATGGTACCGTGGAGCCAATCCACTTAAGTAGATTACAAGATGAGGAATACAATTACCTCTTCAAGACACTAGCCTTTGGAAGTGTGCGAGCTGAGGACCACCCAAAGTTGACACTATTGGCAGGAGAGTTCATCAAATTACTGGGTGGGTCATTTGTGGGAGCATATCCATTTGCCTATACATTGAGGAGGGATCTAAGCTTTCGATTCTGGCTTAGCACGTTGAACCTGCTAAAAAAGGTGAAAACGAACAATATGTCCATGTATGCTGAGCATCTATCACACGTTTATAGACCACACTATCCAATGGACATGACCGACTTTCTACCCTCTCCCGATGTTCCGCTAATTCTTATGCCTGCACGAACTGAAGCCGAGGTTTCTCAAAGGAAACTACCCAAGATAAGGATTGGAGACATCATTGTCAATCCTTCCCTTCGTCCCAAGGGCGACTTTGATTTAGTGACATGGGTATCACAGATACCTCCTTATACCGAGTTATGTAACCATGTTCCGTTTTGTGCTCAACAACAGCCTAAAACAATCTTGCGGAGGAAGCGTGATGCAACTATTTGTCTCTAGTGTTCTTGCGTATCTAGATATTCTGTTAACTCTTTTTTGGTGAAATGAAAATTATTGTCGTGGAACTTCAATAATCAAATAAAGGACTAGGTGCATCACTTGATTCAAAGGCAGCAGGTTTTACCACGTTTTTTGGGTGAAAATATTACATGAACTTGTAAGTTTCTTTTATGTTTTGCGAATTTTGAATCTAAAGTTATCCTTGTAAAAAATTCTTTGCCTGTATATCTTGGAAGACTTAATGCCTCATCTGTTTAATATGGCTGGTTTGCTGTAAGAATCTAGCTCATGCCCTTAGTATTCTTTGTTGGTGTTGGCCGTTTTGGCTTTACTAACTTAAATCCGGTCACCGGATGCCTTTATTTTTCAGAAACAATGTTTTATTAAATTCATAATTTAGCATGATGCTGATAGAATTCATAGTAGCTAACACATGGCCTATGCATAGCTATGATGCACACATCCGCAGAAACAAAAAAGAAAGAAAAGAAAAGCGGCACACAATTTTTGCATATTTTCGGGGACGACATCAGCGCTTCTGTAAATCACAGGGCATCAGCTATTCATTCAGATATCTGGAATCACCATCACATTTTTTATTTGCTTCTCACATGCCATGTCCGTCACAGAAAATGTGCAAAATAATGTTGAATTGTTCATAGTGATTAATGTAGATAGCAAATCATATCCCCTTAAGTTCCGCTCATTTTTGTTCTTGCTGAGACAAGTTCTTAACGTCCAATCAATGTAGATAACATAAATTTCTACCTAAGCACATCCAGCTAGGAAAATACTGATTTGAATCAGGGTGCATATGCTCCCGGTTCCAAAAACACTTTTCTAAATGCTAAAAATTTCTGAAAAAACATTTCGCGCCTACTTGTAGGTTCCATGGGTGTGTATAAAGTTCTGCGGAGAAAAGACTTTTTATTTGGATTATGTAAAAAGACAAAAATATGGTACATGATTTCTGCTATATGGCATTGAAAATTTCTCTTTTTTGGTGGATGCAAAGTCAATAGGAATTTTGTCACGAAACTTGGGTGTCGCGCTCATGTTTTGCAAGGTTGTAAAATCCATAATACAAAAGCCGGAGCATATGCCCCCATGTTCCATATATCCACTCCCCATCCAGCTACCTCAACTATATGATAATATGACGAGCCAAAAGGTCTTTTTTGAGATCAAAAGGGAGATGTGACATGAATTTACCTAGGTTCGGTACGTCACGGCGATGACAACGTCCTACTCCTGCAATCTCATTAAATTAGGGCTAAAGCCTGAAGTATCCAAAGTATAACGTGAGTATGGATGTGTTTTTCTCTCTTGCTCTGTGGCGGCTCCCGTCCGACTTTATATAGGCAGCCGAACTAGGGCTTATGGGAAGGACATAGTAGAGTCTAAGGAAAGTATTCATATTCTTGGTAAATAAGATGTTCGGCTTCTTCTCCAAGCCGGAATACGTATTGGGCCGTAATCCGGGTTCTTCTAGAATCCGCCTTCCGGTGCGTCGGCCTACTCGGACGCCCAATGATCTTATCGCTTCATCACCCGTGGGCCACCCGGGTAGTCCGACCTTCGGCCAATGCCGGATATACTCCTATTTGGCATATCTTCGACAGTAGACCCCAAGGAGAATTAAGACCTCTACCCTTCGTCCTTCCTGAAATCCTTGAATAGAAAATGCGGCCTTCAGTCTTGAATTTTCTTTTCTAAATAATTTCATGCCAAATCCATCTTTCCGAAAATCCGTAATTTCCTTCGCAAACTTCTCCTAGAAGAAACCTACTAACTGTGACATAAGAATAAGATTCCTGCTTACACCACCACCGTTTGAAGTGGGCTAAAGATAAAAAGCGAATCTCCGCGAGATTTTTGGCGCAAGAAACGAGGAGGCAAAGCATCAATGTGCTGCTTCACAAAATCCTGGATCCTCTGGGTGACATGCGGCATGCATCCAACGGCTAAACTAGCCGCTAGACTAATATTAGCGCATTTTCTTATAAATCCTCGCGCGCCCGCCACCACCGACGATGTGAACGCCGCAGCAACCGCAATGGCTCCTTCAACCACCACTCCAGTGACGCCCGTGACTGCAGCCACGGGAACCCCACCTTCCATGGTTGGCTCTTCTGTGCCCCTAACGGCTCCGGGGGCCTCTGCGGCTGCTCCGGAGACTTATGCGAGCGCGTCGGCGGGGACACACCCTAGCGCAGCCACCAACGGATCTCTAATGTTCAACAATTTCGAGGGATACCTAGGAATAGAGCCTAGGTTAGATTTCTTCCAGTATTGCTTTTACGTCAAATGCAATACTTCAGATGGATTGCCTTCTATGTGCGGACCATCACCTTCAACCTGCACCGTGGCAGAGAAGAATGGTTTCCGAAAATAAAGACTAGCAACTCCATCAAACATTGGATGGGGTCTTTATTTTACTACAAAGACGTCCCTTATCCCGGAAAGGATACGGGTATTCTAATGTTCAACAATTCAGCCGCCAATCCAAGGGATACCTGGGCACTGGACGCCGTCCGGAATTGCCGGTTGGTCTCCTGAAGATCCAAAAGCGAATTTCGAAGATGGTGGTTTCCACCCCACCACTGACGAGAATGGATACTGTCTTATGATGGTACGACTGACGGATCCAGCCTTTATCTCATCGATCCTGCTGTCTTCTCTGCACGTACACATGACCCGAAGACTCCATGCGGGGAACCCGGCCGGGTATGTCCGACAAAACTTTCAAGAAGAGGGTGAATCATCTAGTATCCACCCGAACACAATATACAGAAAGCTTCGAGATGTATACCGCCGTCAATCCTCCTCCCCAGGTATTTCCCTCTTTCTGGAAAAGACATGCTTTGCACGCACAAACGCATACTCAATGCTTTCAATCATGCTTTGCAGCTTGAGACTCTTACGAAGGACCATATGGTGTCTGAGGAGGAGAATACGATCTTGAAGCTCGGGTTGCAACGGCCGTAGGCAGGAAACACAAGAAGACTGCTTCCGCAAAGATTCCGTGAACATGGACGGTGTCCCTGTTGCAACTTCCAGATATCCGATTTTTCGTTTTCATACCTTCCAATTCCTCAAACAAGCTTCTTTATATTAACTTTTGTTTCTTGTTTTATTCTTTTAGTATTTCCCCCGCCCCTATGAAGGGCAAGAAAAGGTGAAGGGTGCTTGCTCACCGAGAGCCGAAGAAATCTCCAGCCATTGCCCCCACCACTCCTAGGGCGGAAATTTTGGGGGAAAACTCTGTTCCCCTAAAGGACGAAGAATCCCTCTTCCAAGCCATTCCAGCCAACCTGATGCATCCATACCGGATGTGCGGGAAATGGCGGATCATACCCAAGAGGCAGGACCATCTTCTGTCAATCTCGACGAAAGCGTTCCTTCTTTTGAGGAAATTTCAAGGTAAAATAAGAATACTTCGACGAACATGATTATATGCATGAATGGGCTAGACAACATTTCGTTAGAGTCCCTCCTTATCGTTCCCGTCCTTGGCCGAGAGACGAAATTATAATCCGGAATAACTACACCTTTTCCCCTCGGCTGGTCATAAATGACGACATTTCTCACATGGGGATTAGCTTCCAGGAATATAGCAAGGAGTTCTCCAAAATTCTCGGAGGCCTCCAAAAAATGAGTAAGGTATACTCCCGGCCCCCAAGCATTAATCTGGAAAATTACATTCCTTATTAATGCTTTTTAGTACCGTTTCAGTGCTTTGTGCTTAACATCTTTCTTTTCTGTATTTTCGCAGCAAACTACCGAACACATCAATAAGAAGTGCTCGACAAACTTATTGCGAAAAACAAAGAGGTGATAACGCTCCTCAAAATCACGGAAGATAAGGAGTCTGAACTTTGCGGGCTTCGGAGGCAACTTAAGGAGTATGCATGTAAGTATGCTTTAGCTTTTCCTTTATTTACCTTATCTTGTGAGTTTTATTCTTTTCGCGCTAATTTTTTTTTTCACCTTTCCAGCCTTAGTTGCCAAAGCTACGCAAATTGTAGCGGATGCCGGGAAGCTCCACAGCTCCGTGAAGAAAATATTTGACTCCATTAAGAGAACATGAAAATCCAAAGGGAGCTAGCTGAACGCCAAAAAGCCTTTGAAAATCCCGAGGCTTGGCTTAAAGCTTAGAGCAAAAAAGACGGCTCCATCATCCATGATTTGGAGAATACTCTTCGCGATCGCCTAGAGGAGATCACGGAAATTGACTAACATACCTCGGTATGCTTTTTCAGCTTTTCCGTCTTTCTTTTCATTTTTGAACTTCCCATCCTTTTCCGGGTTTTCTTACTTTGTGATTTTCCACACTTTGTAGTCGAAAATGACCCCCCTTCTTGGATTGATCGCATCCGATACTTCGGTATTTTCATCAGAAATATGAAGAAATCCGGAAGGCGGCTTGTAAACAAGCTTCTTCCAGATAAGAAGGATCAATACTCCGACATTGGGCAAAATGCCGACTGCTTTTGACAAAGTAATTGCTCAACATCAATCTTGGATGGAGTCTAGTGTTTGTGGTGGGGTGCGCATGGCCCTTGGGCTTTATGCAGAAGCATTATCCCTCCGCCAAGTCTTGGCGCCTTGCAACCGACATTCCGCAAGGATGCACCGACGTAGAAAGAGCGGACATTTTTGAATCCGTTAAAGGCTTCACATCCAAGATTGCTCGAATAGTCTCCACCACTACCTTCTACCCCGGAAGAGGAGATTCCATCTACTCCAGAGAACCCAAGCGACAATGATGATGAAGATGATGACGAACAAGGCGACGAGTAATCCATGCCCTGCAAGTACGAGAAGGCAGAAAAACTGCATTACAATGTTTTGATGTAATATTCAATATGTAATGCATTCCGTGTGCTTATTTTGTATAAAAAATTATGCTTTTGCGAAACTTAATCTTTGCAAGAAAATATTTCCCCGTTCTTTTAAGTTCTATAGTTTGCATGCTTTAACCTTTCCTAGAGTTTTAGCGAATCCTTAAGTATGGAATCTTCAAGACAAGCAATCGGGTTATGAAACCAATCAATCTAAACTCGGAATCCTGAGCCATACTTTTGACGCTTTAACTTACTAGTCCAGTGACCCAACATACAAACTATCAGATAATACTTAAGTAAAGAGGAGATAAAAAACATGAACTCCGGGCTCGCAGGAAAAACCCGGCGTTTCGTAAGATTTAAGGCTAAAAGCATTCAGTTTTTCTTAACTTCGAGCACACAGGAAAAATCTGGGTTAACATTGAAGAAAATTGAAAGATCATTGGTAAATAGAAATGGAGGAATATGCTAAATAGAAAAGGCAGAATTTTTTGTATGAATTTCCGACAGACTTTATTTCATGATCTCAATAATGTTTACATAGAATTGGACTAGGTATAGAAAGGACATAACTGCCGGATGCTCCATGGACGTTTTGTCTAGCTCTACATCTATGTTTCTTTTCCTCTTGCGATTTTTATTTTTCGAGTTTTTTCATCACCCCGAATGTCTACAAGGTAGTATGACCCATTTTTCATAGCCTTGATAATGACAGAAGGTCCCTCCCATACTGGGGATAACTTGTGCTCTCATTCCTGCACCCTTCTTAACACTAAATCACCTTCTTTGAAAAACCGGTGCTTGATTTTCCGTCTATCATATCGCCTCAAACCCTGCTGATAAATGGTGGATCTTTGTAGTACAAGTTCTTGTTCTTCTTCCAAAAGATCAACGACATCCTGCCGTTCAATCTCGGCATCAGCTTTGACGTATGTTTGCACTCTAGGGCTATCATGGATAATATCCATAGGAAGCATTGCTTCTGCTCCATAAATAAGGAAAAAGGCGTCTGCCCTGTTGATCTATTCGGTGTTGTGAGTATGCTCCAAAGAACATAAGGTAACTCTTCAACCCATGATCCTGCTACTCTGTGAAGAGGCGATTCAAGTCTTGGACGTATTCCTTGCAGAAGTTAACTATTCATGTTTTCAACTTGTCCATTGGATTGTGGATGTGCCATTGATGCTAGATCAAGGTGAATTCCGTTCCGCTTGCAATATTTTGCTAGCTCTCCAATTGCAAAGTTTGTTCCATAATTCGTGATTATACTGTGTGGTACGCCATATCGCATGACTACGTCAATGAAGAAATTCCTTGCTATCACATTGTGAAGATTTTTTAATGGGTTTAGCCTCCACCCACCGGTATACTTATCCACCCACTTGGTATACTTATCCATTGCGAAATTCCTTGCTGTCACATTGTGAAGTTTTTTGATGGGTTTAGCCTCCACCCACTTGGTATACTTATCCACTGTGACCAGTAGTGTTAACCTGCCTCTATCAGTTCTGAATGGCCCCATCATATCCAGCCCCCATACCGCAAATGGCCAAGTTATGCTTTATGCAAAATGCTTTTGGAGTGAGCATGGTGTCCGGAATCTCCGGCATGAATTTCTTGCAGGATTTGCCATAATTCTTCTGATGATATGCATTGCTAAAAAATTACGGATGTGCTGCGTTTATACAAGTAACCATTAATTCTTGTGTATCATTTGCATCAGCGTTTTATCTGCCTTTGCAAGACTTCATCTGCTCCATCCGGGAATTTCTAATCAACTAAGAAATTCAAGTATGTTACCGTCCAGTCCGGGATTACGAGAAGTACTGCAATTGACTCGGAAATTAGTGGATAATCTACATCTCCTCCTTTGAAGGATGGTTCGAACAAATGTTGACCGAACACTCACGGTGTTAATGTTTTCATCCTCTCCAAGCCCATTCGAGCTAATGCATCCGCGTTCCAGTTTTCTTCCCGCTTTATATGATTTGCTTCAAATCCTAGGAAGCATATAGGGAATTCATCTACCGTCCTTCGATATTCCTCCATTATGGAGCTTTTGGCATCCCACGTCTGGTTAAGATGGTTCTGCACTACATCCAAGTCTCCATAGCATAGGATGTGCTTGGCACCTATCTCCTTTGCAATATGCAAGCCGTAAAATAGTGCTTCATATTCTGCATGTTGTTACTAGCATTGAAGTGAATTTGTAGCACCTACTCCATTGTATCACCCTTTGGTGATTTAAATACCACACCTGCACCAGTGCCTTCCTTCATTTTGAATCCGTCAAAGTGCTTAATCCAATATTCCGAATCCGGCATTGGTGTGCTTTCTATGGCTTCTATCCAATCAACGATGAAATCTTCCAACACCTGAGACTTGATTGCAGTCCGGGATTGATACTTAATTTCGAATGCCGCAAGCTCAATGCCCCATTTGGCGACTCGTCCTGTTGCGTACGCATTGTTTATGATATCACCTAGTGGTGCTTTTCTTAACGCTGTTATGAAATGTCCTTGGAAGTAATGACGTAATTTTCGTGATGTGAAGAATACGCCATATGCCAGTTTTTGATAATGTGGATACCTTTGCTTTGATTCCGATAATACTTCACTGAGATAATATATCGGATGCTGATCTGGAATACTTTGCTCGTTTTTTTCTTTCCATGATTATCACTATGCTAATAACTCTGTTGTTGCTGTTAGGTACAACAACATGGCGGGAAGCTACGTAGCCCGGCGAGGCACCATACATCATCGGCGGGTAGTAGGGGAATGTGAGGTTGGGGTTGAAACCGCCCAGGGGGTCGCCTTCGACGAACCACGCAGGCGTCGGGTGCGGTGACGGGCGTGGCGACGGCGACGGCGAGTTCTTCCATCCGGCAAAGATGGGGCTGAAGACGGTCTTCCGCTTGACGAGCGGCGCTGTGGCTGCGACAGGAGTAGGGGGCTCGTCCGGCGCGGCCTCATCCTCCTCCTCATCCTCCAACTCCTCTTCCTCGGCGGCGGCCTGCTCCTCCGCCTGCAGCTGCGCCATCAACTGTCTCTGCCGCTGTGCTGCCTCACTCCCCCGGCGCTTGACGTTGGCCGTTGCCAGGCGCGCTCTCTCGGCGATCCACTCCTTGTTGGTCATGCCGGGCGGCTTCTCCTTCGGCGCTCTCGGCTTGCGCGGTTTCTTACCGAGATCGGAGGTGACAGGAATGGATACGACGGCGGCGCGGGGTCCTGTGAATCGGGCGGGAGCCATGGCGTCTGGATCTCGGGTTGGGTGGCAAATGGCGGGAATGGAGTGGGGGGAGAGGTACATGAGGGGGGAAAGTGGAGGGAAACGCCGAAAAAAGGGAGGAAAATCGTCTTCCGTCGCCGACAGTTGTGGCCCACGCACGCATTTCGTGCCCCCAAGCCGAACCCAGCGCGCTGGGTTTGGCCTGGGTTCGACGGCGCGAAACGGCGCAAAAAACGGCGGAAAGCGACACTAAATCGGATCCTGGGGGGCGACTGGTGCGAAACGGCGCAAAAAACGGCGAAAAACGCCGCTTGGGGGCTCTGGGGGGACGGCTGGAGATGCCCTGAGACCCAGTATAGCAAGACATGGCATAGCGCCGCACCGTGCTTCGGGCGCGGCACCTCATATCGCCGCACCGTGCTTCGAGCGCGGCACCTGCAACAGTCCCTGCAGGCTTGATGGCTTCGAAAGCGGCGAGTGCGTAAAGCTCTTTTCGTGCTTATGCCGTAGAAACTGCACTCAAGGATCGCAGCTCCCTAGCCACAAGGAATAAATCTTTATCGGATGCTTTGATGCATTACGACTGGAATAAATAAAGAATCTGGTTTAACTTTTTTTTGAAACGAATCTGGTTTAACTATGATTAACACTTCTCTTCGCAACTATGGGTTCGGCGGCGCGAAACGGCGCAAAAAACGGCGGAAAGTGGCACTAAATCGGATCCTGGGGGGCGACTGGTGCGAAACGGCGCAAAAAACGGCGAAAAACGCCGCTTGGGGGCTCTGGGGGGACGGCTGGAGATGCCATGAGACCCAGCATAGCAAGACATGGCATAGCGCCGCACCGTGCTTCGGGCGCGGCACCTCATAGCGCCGCACCGTGCTTCGAGCGCGGCACCTGCAACAGTCCCTGCAGGCTTGATGGCTTCGAAAGCGGCGAGTGCGTAAAGCTCTTTTCGTGCTTATGCCGTAGAAACTGCACTCAAGGATCGCAGCTCCCTAGCCACAAGGAATAAATCTTTATCGGATGCTTTGATGCATTAGACTGGAATAAATAAAGAATCTGGTTTAACTTTTTTTTGAAACGAATCTGGTTTAACTATGATTAACACTTCTCTTCGCAACTATTATCTTTTCATATTCGAGGGTGTCCTTAGCAGCTTCATAATATATAGGATCAACGTAGGTGTACTCTTCTGATCTATATATCTATTCGGTTGTTGGCGTTCGTCTGTTTCTTTCTCCAACCTGCGAGCAGTGGAACCATACTCTGGGTTTTATTTTTTTGCGGTCGTATCCTTTACTGGATTATTAGTACCACACGGCTCGCGTGGTTGCGACACAGCGACACAGCACATTTGTACGCAGGCGCGATCAGCCATCGACAAATTGCAAATTTTGATTCTACGATGATGTCCTTTCCGTACTGCATATGTGTATGTTTTACTTGTCGTCGGAGCGTATGCATGTTTACTTTCCATAATGTTATCTATCTGCACTCCGACACGGAGTGATCAGCATTTTGTCACATACCCTTACTTATTTTGTCAATGTTAATCCTCCACGTCCGTCCTGCAAAGTAGTCGCCGCCGACTCTTGAGCGCAACGAAGCCCATGTTCCGACGTATACATATATCCTAGATGCTGCCACGAACGTCCACCATCACACTGCTTTTCCTCCGTCTTGATTTGCATGAGCAGAAAAGTTAGTGCTAATAAATTCACTAGAAAATAGTTGTACTAGTATCTTTCCTAATCTTCTGGTGTTGACGGAACAGGATCGGGAGGAGCTCGGTAGCAATCCCAGCCCTAGCTTACCTAAAATAGCAGCCAGGATAGCTCCTTCACGGTCACCCGTTGGTACGGTGGAAATCCAGGAAATCCAGCTCACGTGAAGCTCCTTCCTTTTCTACCGTTGCCCACCCACCACTGTAGATGCAAATGGCTTTGCAGGATTCGGAATCAAATCACGTCGAGCCTGCCGAAAGAAGCGGCGGAGCAAATGTCCTCTGCTCCTCTCACACTAGTTTCTTTCTCAACGCGTGTTTGTCATGTTCTCTGAATCTCTTTTCTCGGCTCTGAAACTTGCACACTGTCGTGGTGATATCACGGCAGATGCCATGAGATGGCTAAAGTTGGGGCCGATGAACGCTGGAGGTGATCGGGGAGGGATCACACGGCGAGTATGAAAGTGCATGGTTCCCCCATATGTGGTTTTGGTAATTAATGACAATCCTTATGGACTAATGTTTGCATTGAGTTATCTTTGTAGATCTTGTCCATAGGAAATAATGGAGTTCATGTGTTGAACTCTATTAGCTTCCTTGATGGCCATTGTTACATTCAAGGATTTATATCAAGAATGGTCATGGTTTGAGTTGAGCTTATTGCTAGTGTGTCTTGAAGAAAAGGATTAGGTGATCTTTCATTATCATCTTCAAGACATCATCTTTAGAAGTGAGAAGCAAAGATACAAGGTTGATCAAGCAAGCGATCAACACACAAAGCTACAAGTTGTACCAAGTGGGATTGTATATCTCATGGTATGGTAAGCAATTGTCAAATTAGCATTGTGAACTAACCCATGATATGTGTGTGTCGCATCTCTATGTGTGGTTAGGTATCTTTTCATGGGCATAAACCAAAAGGAAGATTTCATATAGCCCATGGTCTATGTCGTCGTCAAGCGGTGTTTGTCATCTAGCTTGACGTGGAAGCTCAAGTGAAGCATCTAGAAGATATCCTATGCTTGATGCTTGCCACCCTTTTGGAGATTGTGGCCTTGTGAAGATTTGCCGAAGGGTCTCTCCCATAATGGTGTATGGGGGAGCTAGTCTCTCCCATAATGGTGTTTGGGGGAGCAACTTGCAAGTCTTCATCAAGCGGAGTTTGTGCTAGCAAGCGCAATCAAGAAAGAAGATCCAACTTGAGAGAGTCAAGATCGTCATCATCTAGCTCAAGTGGAATGCTCAAGGCAAAGGTATAATCTTGATAGGTTTTCTATTTTACCGGTCTCGTGTCTTTGGGAGACCGGGTTATAGGATAGATAGTCGTACTATCAAGAGGGGCTCTCAAGTGAGTAACGTGATCGAATTGTTGTGGAGAGCTCAAACCTTTGCATACTTGCATATAATCTTTCTTGGTTCTTATTTGGCTTTTGTCTCCTTTGGGTTTTAGTGCTTGTCATGATCTTCATGGCAAGCCAAGGTTTATCGAAAACGGTTTTGGTAAGAAAAACTTGTTGCGATTTCGGTGGTGAAAATATCCGGTTCAGTTTTTAGAATGTTTCCACACCTTCCATGTGTAGTAACTTCTCCATTCCTTTTTGTTTGGATAGTCCTTGTTATTACCTTTCCAACCCTTTTGGATTCACCTTATTCGGAGTTCATTCGCAAAAGTTATGTGTGTTTTCGTGTTGGAGGTTTTACCGGGTGTTCCTATTTGAGTGGTCTAAACCTTTACCCATTTGGTTTTATCTTTCATTTATGGAAAATGATGTTTCTCTGCATATTCTTGTAGTGCTCGTCGTTGCGATTCCAACGAGCCCAAGAACATCGAAAACGGAGTTTCATATGCAAAAGTTATTGCATTTCTCGTATCGGTTTTCTGTCTTCGGTTTGCAATCCGGAATATTCCGGATGATTCCGGAATCCGGATTTTTCTGGGCTCCGGAATATTCCGGATCCCCGGAATATTCCGGCCAGAACGGGAAAAGGCTCTGTTTCCATCCGGAATCGCTCCGGAATCAATTCCGGGCCATTCCGGGTCATTCCGGGGTCCGGAATATTCCGGACCATTCCGGAATGGACGGAAAAAGTGGCAAACGGCTAGTTTTTTGAGCACCTATTTAAGGGGCTTTCTTCCCCAAAGTCCCCAAGTCTTTCCCAGCCCGTTTTCCCTCTCTCTCCACACCATTGTTGACTTTGGAAAGCTTGCTCCTCTCTCAATCCCTCCAATGATTCTTGCATATCTTTGAGGGAGAAGTTAGAGGAGATCTAGATCTACATTTCCACCAATCCATCCTCCTTCTTAGTGAGGGAAACCTAGTAGATCTTGATCTTGGAGTTCTTGGTGTTTCTCCTTTGTTCTTCCTCTCTTATTCCCCCATAAGCATTTGTTGCTTTGTTGGAATTTGAGAGTGGAGGATTTGAGCACTTGTGCTCTTGCCATTTGCATCGGTTGCATCGGTTTGGTCTCTCCACGAGGATTCGTGGAAGTGAAAGATTGTGAGCTTGTTACTCTTGGGTCTTGGACCCTAGACGACTTGTGGTGTTCTTGGGAGCCTCCAATTGAGTTGTGGATGTGTGCCCCGAGATTGTGGTGACACCGAGAGCCTCCAATTGAGTTGTGGATGCGTGCCTCGGGTTTGAAGGTTGCCAATAGTGGAAGTTGAACTAGGCCTTTGTGGCGGGGTTCATCGGAGAATAGGGTGAGGCCTTTGTGGCGTTGAGTAGGCCTTCGTGGCGAGCTCACACCCCTCCAATGAGACGTACTCCCCTTTGTGGGAGGAACTCGGGAATACATCTTCGTCTCCGTGTGCCTCGGTTATTTCTATACCCGAGCTTTTTACTTATGCAATTTACATTGTGATAGCCTTCGAGCTTGAAGTTATATATCTTGCTATCACCTTGTTACTTGTCTTGCTTAGCATAAGTTGTTGGTGCATCTAGTTTTCAATAGAATATTTAGGTTGTATGCTTGTTAATTTAAACACCTAGTTTATTTCCGCATTTAGCAAGCATTAACCGGAAAAGTTTTAATCGCCTATTCACCCCCCCCTCTAGGCGACGTCGTTGTCCGTTCAATTGGTATCAGAGCCTCGTCTCTCTTTATTAGGCTTTACATCCTAGAGAGTACGATGTCGTTTAGAGAAATAGAACATGATTCCGCTTTTATATTCTATGGTAGAAACTTTGATGTTTGGAAAATTCGCATTCTTAAATTTCTTACGGACATGGGTCCAAAGTATGTTAAGAGAATTGTAGATATGGATTTTCCTCCTCCAAAGGATTCTCAAGATTTATCTTTAGAGGATAAGGAAAACTCTTATCTCGATACTCTTGTATCTAATGGTCTCTTGTGCTTTTTGAGCGATGTAGTCATTGAATCAATCAAGCCTTTTCGGAACGCTCATGAGCTATGGACAAAACTTCAAGATATATATGATGTGTCCAATATTATTGAGGATGATTGTTCTCCATCCACTTCCGGCCGTGATGAGTTCACATCTTTATCCACTCCACCAATATGTGATTTGTCACAAGGTAATGATATGGTGAGTGGTGATAGAAATTGCATTGTGAATAGTGAATTTGCTATTGACTATACTTCATCTCTATCCCATTGCAATGATCTATCTTTGGACTTAATATCTTCTAGCACTCAAAATTCCATACATGCTAGTGTTGATAGTCCTTGCATATCATGTAATAGTTGTTTAACTAAATCTCATGATGATATGCTTCCTATGTCTTGTTTTCATGAAAATAATGCTTCCATTTCCTCTAGTACTTGTGTGGCTAACAATGTAGAGGAATCCAATTTTTTTGTGGAACAAGACATGGACCTTAATGGCTCTTCTAGTATATCTTCATCATCGCCATCCATTTCTCATATGTGCCTTATGGCTAGGGATTCAAAGGTATCACCACCTTTGGAACCCACTACATCTTGTGATGATGAGGATGAGGATATATTTTATGGAGAGTATGAGGACGAAGACTCTTTAATGGAGAAGGGTGAGTTGGTTCTTCTTGATCTCCCTAAAGGTAGTAAAGCTATCACTCCTTTTAGTGAAATATTGGCTTTTGCTATTTATAGCGCTAAAATCATTGAAAAGAAAGGTGAGATTGAAAGAAGTGATGCCAATGAAAAGGCATCCCTCACTATGTCTCTTGAGGAAGAGTATGAGCTCCGAGTTACTCTTGAGGAGAAACTTGAATCTATTGAGGAGCTCTATAATGAACAAATAGCCTATCTCACTAAAGCACGTGACCATACCCATGCTAAATATAAAGTGCTTAAAAATGAAAAGGTTGAATTTGTTGTTGGCATTGCTAATCTAATTGAAGAAAACTCTAGGTTAAATAATGAGCTTGCCAAGTTATCTTCTTCTATTTCAATTGATGCTTGTGCTACTAACTCCACATCTTGTGAAGCACCTATTTTGAAGGAGAATGTTGAGCTAAGGGCTCAACTTGAGCTAATGACTAGCAAGTATGGGAAATTGGAAGAAAGTCATGAAAAGCTATCTAGCTCTCATGAGGATCTTCTACAGTCTCATACCAAGCTAAAATTAGCTCTTGAGGCTATCACTACAAAGGTAACATCTTGTGAGCCTCATGTGGTTACTAGCACAATATCTTCTAATAATGCTATACTGACTTGTGCTCGTATTAGTAATTCATCCTCCCATAATGTTTCTACATCTTGTGATGAATTGCTTTCCTTGCCTTGTTGCTCTAACAATGAAGCATCTACTTCCTCTAGCTCTTGTGTTGATTCTAACCATGTAGAGGAAATTAAAGAGCTCAAGGCCCAAGTCACTTCTTTGAAGAAAGACTTGGAAAAGTGTCATGAAGGGAGTTCCACACTTGACAAGATGTTGAGAGTGCGAAGACTTCCCAATGACAAGAGTGGACTTGGATTCAACTCCAATCTCAAGAACAAGTCCATTATTGACAAGAAGAAGGGCCAAGAACAAGTCAAAGATTCGGCCAAGATTATTTGCTTCAAGTGCAAGATTGAAGGGCACCATGTTAGATCTTGCCCTTTGAAGAAGAAGCCTCTTAGTGAGAAGCAACTAGGGAAGAGGCCTCTTGTTCAATCTCATGCTCAACCACGAGTTGAACAACGGTCACCTCCTAAGAAGACTCAAGCCAATGCTCCTCTTGTTGAGAAGCCTATTGAGAAGAGAGAAAAGAGTCGATGTTGCTACCTTTGTCGCAAGAAGGGACATTTCGCTTCTTCATGCACTAATGGTACATTATCCAACCCTATCCTTGTTGATGATGTTTATTCTATTAGGAAGGATAATGTGGGCAATGTGTTTGCCAAGTATGTTGGTACTCCAAGTGGTGTCAATAAAAGAACCATTTGGGTTGCCAAACCTATTGTGACTAACCTCTTAGGACCCAACTTTGTTGGGGACCAACAAGCTCAAACTTGATCAATAGGTGTTGTTGGAGGGCATTGGAGACTTGGCTATTTTATGAAGAATTAAGGGATCTTCATCAACTATATTTCCTCAAGCCAAGTCACTTGGATTATATATATATATATATATCTTGCCCATTGTTCCTCCAAGCGGTAACTTGTATTTAATTCTATATACATTGAAAGTTGCTTGCTCCCTTGCATATGTTAGTTTTGTTTCTAGCATGTGTTTGTATGTGTTGCTCTTCCTACTTACCTATCTTAAGTAATCTAGTTATGTTTGTTGGTTTGCACTCCATGTACTTGTGTTCTTTGTGTTGAGCCTTCATTGCTTTCATTGCTTATCTTAATTGGCTCTTTGGGAGATTAATGGACTATCCCATTTTGGGGGAGTAATATGCTTTGCACTTTACTATCCTAAAATGTGCGTACATGAGGAATACCACTTAGTGTTGATATATCAATATTATCTATTCTCTATGTGGTATGTCATTCTCATGAGAAATTCATTTCTAAATGTCCATTAACTTTCTCTAGTTGAATTTATTTTCTTTGCCTCTTGTTAAAAAAAAATGGATTATCACATTATGGGGGGAGTAATAAGCTATGTGCATATTACAAGCCTAGAAAATGTGAACATGTGAGGTATTTCCACCTAGAGTTGATATTCTAGTTATCTTGTTCCTAAGTGGCATGTTTCTCAAACAAGTTCCATATTTTCTTAAAATATCTTGTGTCTCTCTTCTTTGGTATCTTGTTTGTAAGAGAGTTTCTTGTTGCCTTGCTTTTTCGAGTTTTATTTGAAGCCTTCAAGAATCTCTATCTAAGCATGTTTTTTTTATTCCTATTTTTTACCACATGCTTATGTTTTGTGAATATGATTGTGAACAAATCTACCGCCGAGAAATATCTCCATACATCTCTTGTCTTTGACAAGTTATAATAATTTGTGGTAAGTTTATTGATCATATTTACTTTGGCCATTGCTCTAATATTGCCTTGTTTCTTGCCAAGGATTTTGTTTGGTTCAAACTCCTTTGTGTCTTCCTTGCTCTACTCAAAATTTGTTTTATGCTTTCTTGAGTTAGGAAAAGCAATGATCCCATACTTGTGCACTTGTGTTCAAAGTCATACTTCTTTGAGTTGCACTATTCTTGGGGAAGCTATCCTTCATTGAGTAGATCACCATTCTTTAAATTGGTATTGCATCTAATTGGTTTTATTTAAACATTACTAGTGTTTGAATAATATATATGGAGAGTAATGATTCCATTGTGTGCATTTTGTATTCAAAAGCAAGATCATAAATAATGCACTATTATTGGAAGAACTATCCTATATGCGTTTGAACACTTGTTGTCTTTAAATTTGTTTGTTATCCCAATGACTTGTCCCTTTGGAAGACAAACACTTTTCGTCTTGGTACTTTGTGTGCTATCATGAAAAGTGTAGAGGGTTTGTTCACTCTTTTATGTTTTTTTTGGTATCCTCTCTATGTTGGTTTCCTCAATCATGTGTTGATTTGGGTCTTGATATATTTTGGACAATTCTCTTTCTTTTCACTCTTGTGAGTGGCTTCTTGGTTTAATTAGTTCTTTGTCCAATTTGTATCTTGTTTTGGTTCTTGAAAGTTTTGTGCATGCATATTTACTATATATCTTTTGGCATGCTTACTTTCGTTGATCCAATATATAGGATAAACTCCATCAAATCCTAAATGTCTAAGATGTGCATGATATTCAAATTCATATCAATATGCACATATTTATGTGGAGTTTGTCCTATGTATTGTAGTTGTTCTAACTACTTCGGACCCAATGAGTTTGGGTACCATTTTGTACTTGAATTTTGGTTTTAGGTACAATGGAGATACATTGGTTGCTTGCTCCATTCATAAGGAAGGTGTTCTCACCATGGTATTATAGGAGTCAAGCTACGATGATTATCAAACTCGCATCCTCTTCATCACCAATGTCGTCTCGGTAACAAGTATCTATCTCATGCATACATTTCTAGCTTTCAACCTTGTGTAGGTTGCATCTTCGCATGATTTCCCTTTGTTGCATTTCATTTGGTTCTTGCAAATGTCTTATCAAAAGCATCTTTATTGCAACTATGAGTAAGCCGGGATGATTACATACTAAGGGGATATTTATAATCATTTCCATGATTCACCAATCCCAAGTAGTTTAATCTAGCAACTTCTTCTTGAAGTATCTCATATGCAATATTGATGAATTCTCAAAAAAAAAAACATTTGAATCTTTTGTGATATGCGTTACCTTTCTCGAAGCATTCTAACTATCACTTTTCCCTTGTGATATTTGTGATGCTTTGATGAGTTGTATGTGTTAATCTATATCCCCTTAAGATTAAACTAAGCTTAGTGCCTTGCTTTCAAGCAAAAATCTTATTGGTATATTAATGAACCTCTCTTGGATATCATGTTCTTCATCTTTTGTACATATTTTGTGTGTGCATGTTTCTTTGTGGATATATATCTTTGTGATTGTTGTCCACTTAGAAACTTATACACACGATAATAGTTACATCTTTAATTGATATTCTATTTCTTTAGTGACCACTTTTTATTGCTTTATATTCCTTTGTGGTTCCTAAAAGGCACAAGCTTTGCTTTTGGTTTGGTATTCCTTTTGCATCTTAATAAGCTTGTGGACCTATGTGTTTTATCATTTGATGGTTTGTGTGTATGGGAAAGACATGATATGCACTAGGTGCTTCTTATATTGAAATACTATGTTGATGATTCTATCATCCTATTATTCTCCTAAAAATGTTTTTCCTTGTCACACGCATCTATTTCGGTTGAGTAAATATTTGTTTGTCACTTCTTGAACTTCATTGCTCAACTTTTGTTTGTTTGCAAGTTGCTTTGCTTCATCTCCAATCTATTATCTTGCTCTTGTTTGTGTTCAAAATTATCTAGAAGGGAGTGATGATTCCATGTTGTGCACATTATATAGTAATTCAAATCTAACATTGTGCATATACCTTGGGGAGTTCCCTCTTGATTTTCTAGAACACTTGGTTGATCCTATCAAAATATTGATGTTGGTCAATCGGTTTTTCGGATCCTTGTGGTTGGTTGCTTCTTTGTGAAAGTATCCTTCAATTTTACTTTGCTTATAAATCTTTGAATCCTCAATATAGTTTGATCTCCCTCCATCTATTCATAGTTGGATATATGCACTTGATTTCACTCATATCATGAGGAATGCATACACTATGGGGGAGCTCTTACTATATTGGCTTTCTAATCTTTTTTCCCATTTCGGCAATGGATGCCAATGGGGGAGAAGTTTAGAGGGTTTAAGGGAATTTGGTTTATGCTTTAGTTTTGTTCTTAAGCATTTTCCTTTCCATGCTATTGCATCCTTGCTCTTGTTTAGCATGTTTGCTTTATTCATCATATAAACCCTCATAAAAAGGGATTGTCATCAATTACCAAAATGGGGGAGATTGAAAGTGCATGGTTCCCCCATATGTGGTTTTGGTAATTAATGACAATCCTTATGGACTAATGTTTGCATTGAGTTATCTTTGTAGATCTTGTCCATAGGAAATAATGGAGTTCATGTGTTGAACTCTATTAGCTTCCTTGATGGCCATTGTTACATTCAAGGATTTATATCAAGAATGGTCATGGTTTGAGTTGAGCTTATTGCTAGTGTGTCTTGAAGAAAAGGATTAGGTGATCTTTCATTATCATCTTCAAGACATAATCTTTAGAAGTGAGAAGCAAAGATACAAGGTTGATCAAGCAAGCGATCAACACACAAAGCTACAAGTTGTACCAAGTGGGATTGTGTATCTCATGGTATGGTAAGCAATTGTCAAATTAGCATTGTGAACTAACCCATGATATGTGTGTGTCGCATCTCTATGTGTGGTTAGGTATCTTTCCATGGGCATGAACCAAAAGGAAGATTTCATATAGCCCATGGTCTATGTCGTCGTCAAGCGGTGTTTGTCATCTAGCTTGATGTGGAAGCTCAAGTGAAGCATCTAGAAGATATCCTATGCTTGATGCTTTCCACCCTTTTGGAGATTGTGGCCTTGTGAAGATTTGCCGAAGGGTCTCTCCCATAATGGTGTATGGGGGAGCTAGTCTCTCCCATAATGGTGTTTGGGGGAGCAACTTGCAAGTCTTCATCAAGCGGAGTTTGTGCTAGCAAGCGCAATCAAGAAAGAAGATCCAACTTGAGAGAGTCAAGATCGTCATCATCTAGCTCAAGTGGAATGCTCAAGGCAAAGGTATAATCTTGATAGGTTTTCTATTTTACCGGTCTCGTGTCTTTGGGAGACCGGGTTATAGGATAGATAGTCGTACTATCAAGAGGGGCTCTCAAGTGAGTAACGTGATCGAATTGTTGTGGAGAGCTCAAACCTTTGCATACTTGCATATAATCTTTCTTGGTTCTTATTTGGCTTTTGTCTCCTTTGGGTTTTAGTGCTTGTCATGATCTTCATGGCAAGCCAAGGTTTATCGAAAACGGTTTTGGTAAGAAAAACTTGTTGCGATTTCGGTGGTGAAAATATCCGGTTCAGTTTTTAGAATGTTTCCACACCTTCCATGTGTAGTAACTTCTCCATTCCTTTTTGTTTGGATAGTCCTTGTTATTACCTTTCCAACCCTTTTGGATTCACCTTATTCGGAGTTCATTCGCAAAAGTTATGTGTGTTTTCGTGTTGGAGGTTTTACCGGGTGTTCCTATTTGAGTGGTCTAAACCTTTACCCATTTGGTTTTATCTTTCATTTATGGAAAATGATGTTTCTCTACATATTCTTGTAGTGCTCGTCGTTGCGATTCCAACGAGCCCAAGAACATCGAAAACGGAGTTTCATATGCAAAAGTTATTGCATTTCTCGTATCGGTTTTCTGTCTTCGGTTTGCAATCCGGAATATTCCGGATGATTCCGGAATCCGGATTTTTCTGGGCTCCGGAATATTCCGGATCCCCGGAATATTCTGGAATATTCCGGCCAGAACGGGAAAAGGCTCTGTTTCCATCCGGAATCGCTCCGGAATCAATTCCGGGCCATTCCGGGTCATTCCGGGGTCCGGAATATTCCGGACCATTCCGGAATGGACGGAAAAAGTGGCAAACGGCTAGTTTTTTGAGCACCTATTTAAGGGGCTTTCTTCCCCAAAGTCCCCAAGTCTTTCCCAGCCCGTTTTCCCTCTCTCTCCACACCATTGTTGACTTTGGAAAGCTTGCTCCTCTCTCAATCCCTCCAATGATTCTTGCATATCTTTGAGGGAGAAGTTAGAGGAGATCTAGATCTACATTTCCACCAATCCATCCTCCTTCTTAGTGAGGGAAACCTAGTAGATCTTGATCTTGGAGTTCTTGGTGTTTCTCCTTTGTTCTTCCTCTCTTATTCCCCCATAAGCATTTGTTGCTTTGTTGGAATTTGAGAGTGGAGGATTTGAGCACTTGTGCTCTTGCCATTTGCATCGGTTGCATCGGTTTGGTCTCTCCACGAGGATTCGTGGAAGTGAAAGATTGTGAGCTTGTTACTCTTGGGTCTTGGACCCTAGACGACTTGTGGTGTTCTTGGGAGCCTCCAATTGAGTTGTGGATGTGTGCCCCGAGATTGTGGTGACACCGAGAGCCTCCAATTGAGTTGTGGATGCGTGCCTCGGGTTTGAAGGTTGCCAATAGTGGAAGTTGAACTAGGCCTTTGTGGCGGGGTTCATCGGAGAATAGGGTGAGGCCTTTGTGGCGTTGAGTAGGCCTTCGTGGCGAGCTCACACCCCTCCAACGAGACGTACTCCCCTTTGTGGGAGGAACTCGGGAATACATCTTCGTCTCCGTGTGCCTCGGTTATTTCTATACCCGAGCTTTTTACTTATGCAATTTACATTGTGATAGCCTTCGAGCTTGAAGTTATATATCTTGCTATCACCTTGTTACTTGTCTTGCTTAGCATAAGTTGTTGGTGCATCTAGTTTTCAATAGAATATTTAGGTTGTATGCTTGTTAATTTAAACACCTAGTTTATTTCCGCATTTAGCAAGCATTAACCGGAAAAGTTTTAATCGCCTATTCACCCCCCCTCTAGGCGACGTCGTTGTCCGTTCAGAGTAGCCGCGTGTGGTAAGTCACAAACACTGCAAACAACAAGATCTTACCCAGGTTCAGGGAACTCGTGTGGAGGTAACACCCCTACTCCTGCCTCTCTTTTTATATGAGTATTTACCGAGTAGCCACAGTACAATACAGGCCTTCAGCCGAATAGCCACTCTTCTCTCTAGTTCGTTATGTAAATAGCGAAGCAATCCAGAGTGTCGACCCTCGCACAGGAGGGGGCAGGGCACCTTATATACTGGTGCCCAGCCGGATAGAATAATACTAAAAGGTACAGCTCGATGGAACAGGAGCACTGCAGAACCACGCACGCCTCCGGGTTCCCGCTGACGCGTGCACCGTAAGTCGTCGCGCCGTTCGGAGATGGGACCTCTCCACCCTTATAAGTGAGATAGGGTAGGCCCCTAGCCCTGTCCTGTCCCCTCTGTCAGTGACAGGACTAGACAGGCGGCTACCGCACTGTAGCCACGCCGGAGCGCGGATAATCACGCGCTCCGTAAGTTGAACCGCACGCCGTACGGACGCAGGATACACGGGATCCTTTGTCAGAACGGCTCCATTGACTTCTGGCCCGAGTAGGAAACCACTCCCTCTACTCGGACCAACTCCTCTACTCGGAGAGATATAACTTCCTTGATTCTTCCTCCTGGCCATTGGTGGGTACGACCGGATAGCAGCCTACCGGGTAGCAAGTACCGGGTAGCCAGCTACTTAGTCAAATAGCCCTTCTGATCTTGCCTTTAGCACTTGCCTTACCCCTACTCGGGGGTAACCCCCCGACATTAGTCCCCGAAGCTGGTAGAGTCCTGCGAACTTGTTTACTGGGCCCTACCAGCTTAAAAACAAATCTTGTCTTCGTACTGTAAGAGGCCGAGTAGCACCTCTACGTGGCCCTTAACCCTTGCTTGAATCTCCACTTCTCCGAGTAGCAACACCCTCCTTTGGTGATGCCGAGTAAAATGACTTAGAGAAATTTCGAAACACAACCCCGCTGAATCAGAGCGAATCACCTTCTCCGTGTCGCTATAGGGCACGTGTCACGCCCCCGTACCCTGACGCCTCGGTGCCTGGGACACTGCAGGCCACGCGCCAATAACTGCACCTCAGGCCCACTAGCCTGTTAAGTCACTTCAACCGCACTAAATCGCCCACGATCTCGACGTGGGATTAACTGCGCCCGTTACGCGCGCAATATGCGTTGTGTGCGTTTATAACCGGTGCGCAGCCCACGCCGCACGATCTCTGTGCACGATTAATCCGCGACTATTCCGCTGGTAACGGCAACTCGAGGGGAGAGATAAATACCCCCTCGACGCCTTCTTCTTCTCTTTCCTGCTCATTCCCATCTCTTGCCTCTTCGTCTCTCCGCCGCCGCCGAGCGCTCCGCCACCGCAACCGCTTGCCGCGCCGCTGCTCCACGCGCCGCCGGAGAGACAGAGAGAGATCCCAGAGCATCCGAACTCCGATTCGCATCTCCCATCAGCGCTTCCGCTTCCAATCTCCACCGCGCATCTCTGTCGCGATGGCTGCCCACGGAGACGACGACCCCGCCGCCCGCGCCGGCTGGGAAGGCTCCGATGTCACCGCGGATGATTGCCAATGGCTCGTGAACACGCGCCGCGTGCCTCCCGGCGTGACTTGCCGCCATCCAGGTACGAAAATCTTACCCAAACCAGAGAAAGACGAGTATGTTGTCTTTCTTGCGCACTTCAAGCGCGGCTTCGGCCTTTCGATCTCTGATTTCTTCGCCAAATTTCTCAACCATTTCGGCCTTCAGCCACACCATCTTCCATCAAATTCTCTCATCATGCTCTCCACCCACGCCGTGGTGTGTGAGGCCTTCCTTGGCGTGTACCCAACAATCCACACATGGGCACGCTATTTCTTTTTCCGCAAACAGAGCGTCCCCAATCCGGGTAAAACAGATAGCGCCCGCGCCATGACCCAGACGGGATGCGCTATGATGCTGCAGCGCTCCACGAGCCAAGGGATTGGAATCCGTGCGCAAGTGGCAGCGCAGCTTCCTCTACGTGAAGAACGTAGCCACCGAAGTCGGGAAGCCGATCCAGGACTGGATAGGCCTCCCCAAGTTCAAGAACGTCCTGCCAACTCAGCAGAATTAGGGCTACCACCCGAGGAACACCATCGAGGACGTCATCCAGGTCGAGCAATGCCTGGCCGAGTTGCGCGAGGAGGGGCTGCTCCATGATGATCCAACCGCCTGCTGGATCTCGCGCCGGGTACTCCCACTTCAGCGCAGCTCGCACAAGATGTGCTACATGGGGGGACCCCGTGACTGCACAAGGACCACAACCTTCGAGCTCAGCAAGTCGGAGGTGGCTGTCTGGGCCAGGTCCATCATGCACACCATGCTGAAGGACGATTGGCTTTATGGCTTCGAGCCGTACAGCCGCACCAAGCGCATTGGACAGGTTAGTACTCTGTGCTTTACTTCTGCACTTTGATACCGAGTAGATGGTTTCTCAGATTTGTATGCTTAGTGTTTGCATGCTGCACCAAGTAGAACATCATAAGTAACTTGTTGGCTTTTTATGCTTTGTGTTTGCATGCCATGCCGAATAGAAATCCTTAGAGGAATATGCTTTGTGTTTGCATGCCATTCCGAGTAGGTGTCGCACCCGGACTTCTAAAGGATACTCGCCGTTCCGTTGAACAGTAGTAGATTGGATTACGGGGCTTACCGGCACCCGCGTCCTCTTACGAGTAGGCCAACACACGTATGTGTGAAAACCAACCCCTATCTGTTCAGCGTCGACGTAAACTATCCCATAGAAATCAGGATACTTCCGTTGACGTACTTCAAAACATACACGCATGGTACGTCAACGGCATTGGAACAAGTGATATCACAACAGATCTCTACGACACAAAAGATGAAAATAAGTTGCAAATGGCTCTCATTAGAGCAGAGATAGCAAATACAATCATTCAGAGGACACCTGTCCCAACAATTCATCATTACATCACAGCGGAAGCATTCAAAATGTCTGAGTACAGACAAGAACCAAATAGGCCTAAGAGGCCGGAAACGAAAAGACGGAGCCCATCCACGAAGTCTCGGATCCTGCCCGGGTCCGCTATCTACTCGTCAGCAGCCTCGTCGTCATACTCCACGGAGTAGCCACCATGTAGATCCTCGGAAACGTCGTCTGCGTAAACCACAGCCCCAAAGGGGTCAGTACATAAACGTACTGGCAAGCAAGACTCACAGTTCACCAAAGTGTAACCCGTCAACACCAAGCACAGAAGCCTTGGGTTCAACGGAAGAGAGGGGATATAAAAGATGCGGCAACTGGCTGCACTAACCAACTACAGAGATTCTATCACTTCCAGCTAACAGAAAGGAGATAAGATCGTGTATTGTAACCAACTGAAATATAACTTCAAACAAACCCATCCTGGATCTCGCCCCTTATCCGAAGAAGCAATCCGAGGATAACTCACACAGTTGAATTAATGATGAAGCAGATTATTGTGTCAATAATCCTATTACTAGTCAAGTTGTTTAATCATTGGGTGTAAGGTTGTTAAACGTTAGGTTTAAGTTGTCCTGAGTACTTGTTAGCCAGTACTTTCACCAAGTAATCCATAACCGCGGAAAACACGGCTTCTCGAGAAGATTATCCCTGCAGGGTTGCACCAATTTGGCCGTACACGCATGAATAACCCGCCAGATGGAAAGGCCCTTCCACCAAGCGGGGCACTCAACACAACTCAACTCTTCTTCGCATCAAGCCCAAAGAACCTTGGGCGCACGGCTAATCGAGCCCCGAAGAAAAGGGACCCTCATAGCACTCTAAGACCGTGTCCCCCTATATGCCGACTACGAAAGTTCCACCCGGGTACCAAGGGCTCGCAAGATCATGCATGCAGCAAATGGAAAACCCGAACTAAATGAGGCGATTTGGACGAGATGCGAATCGAGTCAAATTGAGGGGGGCGCCCATACTCGCTTCCCACATGCGGTTAGTGCGCTCATCATGGATCAGTAGACAAGACCCTTTTCCTATTAGGGTCGACACTAGCAGGCCTCAAAACCACAAGGGCCTCCTGCCGGTGCCTTATCATCAAATTATTATTTAACAATAACATTAGCATGATTGATTGATTAAACATCGAGCCCCCAGGACATAATAGAGTAGTAACAGAAAGTAACGGGTAACCGACTCGAGCAAAACAACCTAAGCATGCTAGTAAGACACTGGCCCAATCAAGGGGTGATAGGAGTGGAGGTGAGGCAATATCAAGGTTAAGGGATTCATGTGATGGGTTCGTAACAGAAACAACTACTACTAAGGCTAGCAGAAAAGAAACAACGGAAAGTATCGGTAACCAATGTTGAAAGGAACACGATGGTTCATGTGAGTGATAACTTGCCTGCAAAACCCAGTAGCCTGGTACTGAGCTAGATCCTTAGAAGGGGTGTCGTAAGTATCGTCGGTCTCAACGTCGTCGTGTATCCGAGAAGAAGCAAACAAACAACGCAGAGGCAAACAATCAATATCATGGCATAGTGCACAAACATGGGATGATGCATGACCATTTACTTGATGCATCAAAATAAACTAGTTGACAAGATAGCAACATGATTAAATGGACCCACATGCAATTGGATTGCATCTGGAAAGCCCATGAATTATGGTTGAATTAATTGTTTTACAACTAATCATCATATGAAAGTGGATTAGCATGATGCATGGATGAAGAAAACAGCAAGATAACAACAATAGAAACAAATAGAAATAAGGTTTAACAAGTTTAGGATTTTATTTATCAAGTTAAGAAATTTTGGTTACTTAAAGGTGTCACTCAAGGATTTGTTGTTTTCACCAATTTTAATTGTTCAAAATGGATAACAAAGTTTATATTTGGAAAGAACACAAGATTTTGGTTGGAATACATGTTTCACTTGTTGGAAAAGGATTTCAAATAAATTATTTAGGAATTAAACAAGTTTAAGCAAGAATTAAATGCATTTGATTCAAACATGAACTTATTTGAATTTTTATTTGTGCAAAACATTAAGTGAGATTCATATTTGAAAAGGTTATGCTTTGATGGTTTGAAAACATATTTTATATGTCCCAAAAGAATTTGTTTTGATCAAGTTATAAATTTAACAATATTAAATGAATTAAATAAGATTTAAATTATTTAACCAAGTTTAATTATTCAAAACATGAAACAAATTTTATATTTGGAAAGGTGGTTTAATTTTGCATGGAAAACATATTTCATTTGTTGAAATTGGATTTAAAATGAGCAAGTTATTATTTTGGCAATTTTAAATGCAATAAACAAGGAACAGTTGTTTTCAGCAATTTAAATTATTCAAAACAGCAAACAAAATTTATATTTGGAAAGTACATGAAAAGTTGATTGGAAAACATATTTAGTTTGTGAAATTTGGAATTTTTATGCCCAAGTTATGATTTTTGCAAGTTTAAGTGAATTTGACAAGTTTTCAAATATTGCACCAATTTAAAATATTCAAAACAGTAAACAAATTTTATATTTGGATAGAACATTTAATTTGGTATTGAAAACATATTAAAAATGTTGAATTTGGAGTTGGGATGAATTTCTTATGCATTTTAGAAGATTGGGTGCAAATCTGCCACTTTTAAATCATTAGGGACTTAGAAATATTTTTCAGGGATCTAGGTTCAATTACCAGGGGCCTGGATGTAATTTCTGTGAGGTTGCTGTACCAAAACAAAGGAAATAAAAAGTTTTGGTTTAATTGGTGGGAGGGGGACTCGAACCCAAGCCCTTGCTGTGTGCGCTGTGGCAGCTAGCCACGGTGGTGGTGTTCGGATGGTGATACGAAGTGGCAGCGGGGAAGGTTAAGGTACAGAACCCGCACGGAATAAATCGGAAAAAGGAGAGAAAAGGTGGGGAGGCTGGGATTCGAACCGGGGAGCTGCTGGGCGCGCGCCAGGGACCTGAACCAGTGCGGTGCTGCTCGATTTGTTGACAGATAAGGGCATGTTTCCATATGAGGTTCCCTTAGCGGATTTTTCTCTAAACCAAAAAAACTGCACGTACTGAACCACGATCAGAAAGGATACAGGTCGATCTCTGCAGCGGCTGCTCGCCGGAGAGAAACTAGGGAGGCGCCGTGGTGCTGTGGGGTGTTCCCTAGAGGAGAGGAGGGAGGAGGGCGAGAGGAGGAAGGAGGGGAGCGGGCCTCACCTTGCAGCGATCGGGAGGAGACAGGCGTGCGGCTCGGGGCGGACAGAGGCGATGGCGGCGAGGAAACGTCGACGACGCGCCACCCACGGCGACTCCCAGCCACGGCGAAGAAGCGTGGCAGGTACAGGGAGCCACCACGGTTCCGTTCCCGGCCACAGTTGGCGCCGATGGTGGCTAGGGCGGCGACGGCGAGCCTGCACGTCCACGGCCACCATGACGAACTTCAGGTTCAGATTTTTCAGAGAAGAGCAGAGGCTATGGAGGAGGAAAAACATCGAGGGAGAGGGATGGCGGCGCTGCGGATGGGACTAGGGTTAGAGGGGAAGGCTAGGCAGAGGGGGGGGGGAGGCCAGCTTTATGGAGGTGGGGATGGAGCGGTGGCCGTCTGTTACCTGCAATGTCGACGTGTACCTGTTCGATGTACTGCCGTACGAGGAAGAAAGGTAGATGGGCCTAGGTGGTGAATTAGATGGGCTGGGGAGGGGGAAAAGAAAAGGATGGGCCATGCCCCTCTCCCTTGTGGTTTTAATTATTTGTTCCTATTTATTTTTTTTGCATAGAATCAAATGGAAGAAAAGGATGGGGTTATGAGTTGCTAAAATTTTTGGGAAAATTCAGGTGCATTTTTTAGTCCAATATCTACCCTTAACAACTTAAGTTCTTTGAAAAATTCAAACTATTTGCTATTTTGTCAATTGGTTGGAATTTAAATAATTTGCAACTTAATTGATTAATAAAGAAGCAACAAAACTAATAGGGTGAACCCTATTAATTAAATTAGAACAATGAGTTGATTTGTTTTGGTGATTTTTATAATTTGAAATTGGGTGCTGTTTAAATGTTTCTGATTTGAATTTGAGTTTGGATTGTAATTTAGAATTGTTTGATTGAACTAAAACCACCATTTTATTAGTTGATCAAACATGGAATATATGGAAACAATAGATTAGATTGTTTTGGTAATTTTCATAACTTTCCAATTGGGTGTTGTTTATACAATGTATTGAATTTTTGAATGTGATTTTGGAACAATTGATTGATTAAAACCATTAACTTAACAAGTGAGCATTATGGAATAAAATGAAAGCAATTTGGTTGTTTTTTATTTGAACTCTCACTTGGAAATTGTAACATCACAAGGATGAAACAAAGGGTTTGAAATTTGAGTTGAAATTCACATAGAAAACAAAGGAAAACAAATGAAAACAGTTGGAAAACAAATGAAAACAGAGGAAAACAAATGGAAAACAAACAAAACAAATGCAATCAACATGATGCCATGATGCAAAACATAAAATAACAGAGAGCAAACATTCTAAAGGCTATTTTTCAGACTTGGGATGTTACAGTAGGGCATCACAGAATAATGTTCTGTCTTTATATGCTTTATGTTTGCATGCCTTGTCGGGTAGAAATACTTAGCCAAATATGCTTTGTGTTTGCATGTTGCTCCGAGTAGGACCCCTTAGCTTTATATGCTTTGTGTTTGCATGCTATACCGGGTAGGACTCCATAGCCGAGAACTCAACTTACTGTGCCATCTGTTTGCCTTTCCAGCATATCGATCGCCAGACAGAAGAAGATGAGGAGGTCTTCGAGGGCAACTGGCACGATGACCGAGAAGAGGACGACGAGAAGGCCTAAGACACCCAGGACACTCTCTGCATCCCGCATGCCACTCAGCCTGGTAAGCACCGAGTTGATGCGTCTATCCGGGATTGGTCCGAGGATGACGAAGGTGACCAAATTCACCTTTCTGATCTCGAGTAGCACGCTCTGATTTCCTTTTCTGTTTCTGAATCCCTTTTGTCTTCTCTACAGAGGATGTCGAGCATGAGGAGGATGAGGAGCCCATGGACGTTCAGCCTCTATCTGTGGCTGCTCCCACAACCCGGAAGAGGGCGGGCAGTGGTGCCCAAGAGCCTGCTGCCAAGAAGACGAAGAAGACGGGTGGCAAGAAGCTCACCACCAACCGAAGGCAACCCCCCACCCGCAAAGGGTAAGTTGTTCCATCCGAACACCGACTCGCTATTGCTTCTTACTATTCTGCTTCTTCCTTTCTAAACTCTTTCTTTCTTCTCATCCAGCGATCCACTGGACGCTGACGCGGCCGTGGCCCCCACTCGTACCAAGAGAAAACCTGCCATGGACCTCGAGAAGCTCATCAAGCTCTCCGAGGATGAAGACGAGCCATCACCGCGGGCTAGGACGCGTGCGCCCTCTCCGGTGAAGCTGGAAGAAGAAGACGCCGGCGCCGATAACACGGGCGCTGGTGACCAAGATGCCAGGATTTGGAGCAGCAGACCTACGCGTACCAGAGTACGCAGGATGCTGCTCAGGATGAGACGCCTCCCTCTCCCCCAGCTACCTCAGCAGGGGAGAATGTTGAATAAGGACCCGAGAACCAAGACCGTGCCGCCCTTGAGCGGCCGGTTGACAACACTGAGCAGCAGAAAGAACAAGCTGCAGCTCAAGAAGACCCCGCGGCCAGGCCGCGGGTAGAAGAAACAATAGACCTTCAGCCCGATCCCGCTGCCGAGCAGCGGGTTGAGAAGACCGTGGTGGAGCCCGTGCTCCAGAGCCAAGCGCAGCCAGACGCTGCGCAGGGTAGCCGCCCCCTGTGGCGCCTACCCAACGGGCTACTCCACCAACTGCACCGAGCCCTCCACCGAAGCAGAAGACGACCAAGACTGCTTCTGAACTTATGCCTCCACCCACTTCACGCCAAGCGCCTCTGTCCGCTTCTCGGGCGGACGCTGCTCTCAAGAAGGCCGCCAAGCCTGAAGCTACAGCCGTTCGGAGGAACCCAGCGCGCAAGGTTGCGCAGTACACGGATTTGATGCCACCGCCCAAGGGACCAAAGAGCGCGCAACTCACCACTGGCGCTGCTGCTGGATCTGCTGGCCCAGGCGAAGGGTCGAGTGTTGTTCGCGCACAAGGCAGCTGGCCATCATACCTGATGGATGTGTCCCAGCAGCACAGCATCTCCCTGGCCAAGGGCGAGAAGCGGCTTTCCGCCCTGCAGGAAGGCCAGGCCAAGGCTGTGGCTAGCCAGTCCAAAGCCAAGAAGCCTATTGAGTTCCACTCACGCGAAGCCGGTGAGGACGACATCCAGTCACAGGGGTTAACCGCGGTCCTGGACCGGGTAGGTTTTGTGGACAAGGTATGGGAGAGCGACGCTCTCGGCATCGAGAAGTGGAACGGCAGCACCTTGGGCGCTGTGGACCACTACCGCGTTGATTGGAACAAGGTCGACATCGGCTCTGTTCCAATGACCATCGCCTCTGACACCTGCACGCTAGCCGGGAAGTTGTTCTCCCTCCGCAAAGCCGCCGAGGACGTGGAGCAAACATATGCCGTAAGTTTTTTCTTGCTTTTCCGAGTTGCAGTTTTTCTTTTCTTCTTCTCTTCTTTTCCTCTTAGCTACTCCCCAGTCCCCGAGATTCGGGCCGAGTAGACGGGTGCTCAACCGAGTTGCCGTCTTCTCGGGCCAAATCTTCCAAAAATTTCTAACTCCTTTTCTTCTCTTCCACAGAATAGCCTCCTGAAGCGGACCAATATCTTTCGCCGGTTGCTCTGGAACCACAACGTAGCCAAGAACCGCATCGCGGCTCTTGAAGCCGAGCGCAAAGATGACGCAGCAATGGAGCAGGCGACACTGGACCGTGCTCTCCAACTTTCTGAGATCGAGAGTAAGCTTTCAGCTATTCGGTTTGTGCGTTTTGTGTTTACGCCCGCGTTTGCTTTTTTGCTCTAACTCTGTTTACTCTGCAGGCAAATTCAAAGAACTGCAGGAGCAGAATGAACACTGCCATGTCTTCTCTTCCTCTGCCGAAAGCAAGATCAAGCAGCTGGAAGGTGAGTTGCCAGCTACTCTGCCATTGCATCTTCCTTGACTTGGTTACTCTGCTAACCCTGATGTTCTCTTTGCAGAAGAATACAAGAAATTCTGGGAGGAGCATCTCAACTGCTTGATGCCTGCCGAGGTGCAGCAGCAGCTGGCCGCCCGAGATGCAGAGCTCAAGAAGGAGCGCGACGCCGAGCGCGCCGAGTTTGAAGAGATGCAAGTGAAGTTGAAATCAGCTCTTGAGGATGCCTTGGAGACCAAGACGACAGCCAAAGACAGAGAGAAGACGCTCGAGATGGAGCTCTCGGTGTTGAAGAAAGATAACGCCCAACTCATGCTCCAGCTCGCCAATGCACGCCAGATTGAGGACCGGCATATTGCTAACGAGGAGGATTGGAAGATCAAGATGGACGCGCTGCTGGTTGATCTCAAAAGTAAGTCTCCTCTTCTCTGCATCTGGCTATTTCTCCTCTCAATCCTTCTTTTTATCTGGCTTTCTCTCTTCTCTGCCTCTCTTCCCAATTCTTACTGGTTTCTCTTCCAGATATCTTCCCTAGTCTCCGCGCCGCCAGCACTCCTGCTTTGGCTAAGGCACAAGAGCTCCGAGCTGCATCCGGGTTGCCCATTGACACCAAGTCCAGTGTCAATGAAAACCTCCTGAGCATCAAGACCCAGCTTCGCCAACTCAGGGGCTTGGGCACCACCATGGTGTACACTGCCTACAAAATCCATGACCTGTTCTGGCCGGATGAATCCGCGCCCACCAGCTTAATCGACATCGCCGGGAAGCTGGATGGCGTGAAGGCCGAGTTGAAGAAGTGGTGCGGCTCTGCAGCTCGGGAAGGAGCGGACCAGCTACTTCACTTTATCACAAGCTGGTACGAGAACCTCGACCTCGACAGGATCCTCGAGATGCGCGAAGATTCCAAGTGGAGCAAGGATCCCGACTGTGTTGCCCGCCGGAAGAGGGTAGCCTACGAGATAGCCTCCTACGCGGACACCGCCACCTTCATCGAGGGCCTCCCCGAGCCAGATACTGAAGTTGAGGACGAGGATGACGATGAAGATGAGGACACCGAGTCGGATGACTTGAGCTTTTTCGAGGAGGGTGCCACGAAGGGAGCTTCCGAGAAGGGAAAAGCCAAGGTTGACGCCGACATCGAGCAGCCGCAAACCAACGCTGAGGAGCCCACCATCACCACCGAGATGGTGATCCAGCAAGCGGCCCCCCGAGTTGGGCGCAACCAGCAGCAGCTTCAGGCTGCTGCATCGACCTCGGCCACGGATCCCATTTCCGTCGCCACGGCAACCTCAGAGCCAGCCGCCAACGCCAACACTGAAGCGGATGCCGAGAGCGCCGGCGCCGAGAAGACTGACGCGGACAACACTGCCACGGACGACACTGCTGCTGCCTGAAAAACTTATCTTAACTTTTTATCAGATCCCCGGGAAGCCGGGTGCAAATGTATCAAACTATTAAGTATTTTGTTGCTACTCAATTTTATCTTTGTTGAAGTTCTTAGCAACTCTGGCTCAATGCCGGGTTGTGTTAATATGCAAGTCCCCGAGTTGCATTTTTTATCCGCTCTTCCTTTTTATCTCAGCTCTTACCTGCAACTTGTTGCTTTGTTGGTAGTCGAGTCACAAGAGTTCAAAGTAGGAGTTTCAAATACTTAGCCACTTAGAAAAATCATAGTAACGCTGCCCACCACTTAGCCGAAAAAACAGTGAAAAAACACTCTATTCGTTTGCCACACGCTTCCTTTCCTTTGCAATTTTTCATGTGTTCATTGACTCTTTGGCTTGTTCTCTGGCTTGCCATGAAGCCGGGTTGCGGACAGCAGCAGAGTCGCAGAGTGTCCGGTGAGTTTAAACACACTACTTTGTATGCTTCTGAAATTCTAAGTGGTTCAACCGAATAGACAAAACAAAATAGAGTAAACACAAGGAAACAGTTTGGACGAGGGCAGTCCCCGAGTTCAATTTCAGATTGCCGAATAGGAGTTTAACTCGGATAAGGAGATACATACATAATTTGCTCATGAGTGAAAACGTCGAAGTAAAGCTACATTCCAAGGGCACTTGGATTCCTCTCCAGCCCTATCCGGCCTGTTCTTCTGGGATGGCTGTGCGTCGATTAGGTAGTAGGCATCATTGTGCAAGACCTTGCTCACAATGAAAGGCCCTTCCCACGGAGGGGAAAGCTTGTGCATTCCGGCTGTGCGCTGCACGAGCCTAAGCACCATGTGATGGAGGGATGATAACCCGGTAGACCAACGCCAAGGTGTAACTCGGCCCAAAGGACGCTGCGCAAGACCCGGCTAAGGATAAAGGAACTTCTAGAAGGCCCAATTTTGTAGGCCTAGTAACCCGGATTGTGGGTTACGGTAAGGAAGGTTAGGGTTTTGTACGCGGTGTCCGGGTAGGATTCAGGGTGCGCCTTGGAGGGCAAGCCAGGGGGATCGGACGCTTTATAAGCCGGTCCCTAGGTCTAGTTGAGGGGGATCCAAGAGTTCAAGCAATATCGCTAGGTATCGAGTATCCAGTGTAATACGAGAGTTGAGATTAATATATCGAGATAGGAGACCCGACGACTTGCTTGCCGGCTACCAGATCGCATATCATCATGTTTTCCTCTGAGCTAAACCCTCTCCCAAACACCAGTGTCGTCTTGCCCCAAGATAAGTTACCCCCGGTAACGTCTGCCGTGATTATCCCACGACAGTTGGCGCCCACCGTGGGGCCTGCGTCCAAAGGTGTTTACATCACAGGAGAAGCTCAGAAGAACATGGAGAATCTTGTCATCGGCGAGATCTACACCGACCGCGAAGGAGAGAAGATGGTGGACGATTCCGGCTGGGGGCCAGAGTCGGATCACCTCGAATCCGGATCTATCGTGACAATCGGCCGGATCAACGTCTTCATCGGTATGGTACGTACTTCCGGTTCGATCCCTGACGACTTTGGATCTGATTCTGTGTCAGGGGAGGCCACCTACATTCAATCAGATGGAGAAGAATCAGTTGGGACGACAGATCCAACAGAAGAACCCACCACGAAGAGGGAACAGCCGGAGGAGCCGGCATGGACCCCGCGTGGCTGGGTCGAGAAAGAAGATGATACCGAGTCTATCATGCATCTGCTAGAGAATCGGTATGAGGAAAATAGCAGTGAAGAGGAACAGTATGAATTCGCGCCAAGCATTGTGCGCTGGGTTGCGGTTTACACGGCTCCCGCGACCAATCTTAACCAGGAGAACGTGACCGCGGTCGCGGTCGGAGCAGCACAAGCATTGGCCCAGCAACAAGGTCCGGCTAACGGGAACCCGGTTTTGGCCCGGGTTGACGGAGAGTCGGCATCGGTTACCAGTCAATCGGCGGAAAACGAGCTACACGCGAACACGTTTGGATTCCTAGCAAACCGGACACCAGGAGCGGGTCCTTCCAATCCACATCACCCAGCCCTGTTCAACAACAACCTGATCCTAGATCCCATAGTTCTTGCCACTGTTATCACTCCAGAAAACGCGGCGGAATGTGTTAGGGACCTGGATGTAGCCCGTCGTGCTTTGGAGCAACAGAGAAGACAAGTAGAAGCAGAAAGACAAGGGATGGCCACACGACAACGCGAGCTGGATGCATTGGAAACCCGGCTCCGAGAGGAAACGACTAGAATACATCAAAGGCACCAAACCAGATTACCAGCATTGGGAGGAGTCATAAACCCGGCTGCGCTATTTATCACGCCTCAGGATCAACCGATCCCAGCGGCAAACCAAGGAACCGCCCCTCAGCCAACAACCGGAGGAGTACAACCGGTAGATACGCAGGCCGGGTTACCCGTACCACAGACTGGAGTTACTACCGGCAATACTGTACCACCACCACCACCACCACCATCACGATTTCGCACACCAGCGGGTCATTACAACAGCCCCATGGATAACGTGTACGCAGCAACACTCGCGTTAAACCAAATCCCCGTGAGAGAGTCACCCCACGCAGAGGAGACCCGGCGGGCGATAGATCTATTGCGTACCGCGGTGGCACAGCAGGTTAATTACCCGGATCACAGAAGTGGAATGCATGGGACGCCATATATCAGTCAGCAACGAGGCAACACTGGCAATATCCAGACAAGTTCAGCACGGCGGAGGGAAGAGCAGCATCAAATGCCGCCTCCTCCCCGCATTCAGGCAGTACCAGCAGCATCAGCAGCACAAGCTATCGTGGACAGTTCCAGAGCCAGGAGAGCCGCAGCCGGGTCTGTAGTGCATGGGCCACCAGCAGTCCCGCGTCCGGCCGCACCCCCTGCAGGATCACACGTTTCTCGAGTAAGGCCAGCCCCGACTAATCTTGCTGGGCCTAAGTGTTTGTCGGATAGCATCAGGGCTGAACCTTACCCGGAAAAATTCAAAGAACCGGGTAAAGTAGTGAACTATGAGCCGACTATGGATCCAGAAACATGGTTGAGCAGTTATGAGATGGCTATGTCAATTCGCAACGCGTCCGAGAATCTTCAAGCCAAGTTCATGTACTTGATGATGTCAGAAGGAGCAGCAAAGTTATGGTTCACCAATCTACCGGAGGGATCTATCAAGTAATGGGAGGAGTTGAAAACTGCGTTTATCAAGCACTTTCATGGGACGTGCAGAAAGTTATTCACTATTGATGACCTAGAACGATGCGTCCAGAAGAAGGGAGAGTCGGCGCGCAGCTGGGTGCGCCGGGTTATGGAAATACTTCATTCATCCACAGATATTCAGCCCAAGGATGCATTACAAGCTATGGCAAAAACGTGCAAATACACACCTTTAGTGCAAAAGTTAACCCGCATGAAATCTAGTCGGAATGCTTCAGAGGTTACGATGGGAGAACTGATGGATGCATGCAACAAGCACGCCGCAACGGACACTACAGAAGAGGAAGCTGATGATAAAAAAGCAAAAGCGAACACAAGTAATAATGGAAGAGCCGGCAATGGATCAGCGCCGGGTAATAACGGAAACAGCCAGAACAAGCGCCCGTTCGAGGGAGGCTCCGAGTTTGTCGCCAGCACAGAAGCCGGGTCTTCGAGACCCAGGGCAGAAGGAAACTTCAATACTGGAAATCACAATGGAGGAAACTATCAAGGGCCGCCAAGGCCGAGTAGCAATTGGGACATCTTCAGAATGGCGTGCCCGAAACATAGCAGGAACGGTAGGCCGTCTAACCACTCCTTGGAGCAGTGCGCCGACCTACAGAGATGGAAGAACGAGGAAGTGAACAGAGCCATGCGAGGTGCAGGTCGGGGAGGAGGACCGGGTCCAGGTAGAAACCCGGGCAACGGCCCCCCCAGCCGGTAACCCGGCAGCAGGAAATCAGGGTAACAACCAAGGGGGAGCCGGAGGTTTCCAGGCTAACCCCAAGCAGTTGGGTCAATATCACGTGCATACTACAAGAAATTCTAACAAGGACAAAAAGATACTGAAGCAAGCGGTAAACTCGATTTCCTCGGCTGTTCCGAGATACCTGAGGTGGTCAGAGCAGGATGTAACATGGAGCAGAAGAGATCACCCGGAAAGAATAGAACGCCCGGGAGTCTTAGCATTAGTAGTTGCACCGCAGGTCAATGGGTATGAGCTGAAAAAGGTCCTGATGGATGGTGGAAGTAGCATCAATATCCTGTATTGCGAGACCTTTCTACGAATGGGTCTCAGGGAGTCTCAGCTACAAAAAAGTTCAACAATTTTTCATTGGATAGTGCCGGGTCACTCAGCGTGCCCCGAGGGAAAAATCGCATTGGAGGTAGCTTTCGGAGAATCAAAGGATAATTATCGAGTTGAGTGGCTCACTTTCGAGGTGGTCAAGCTGCGCAGTCCTTATCACGCGTTGTTCGGAAGGCCGGCTTATGCTAAATTCATGGCTAGGCCGTGTTATGTGTATCTACAGCTAAAAATCCCGGGTCCTAAGCAGACCATCACCATACATGGAAGCCGGGTTATAGCGGCTGAGTGCGATGAAGGAGACGCAACAATGGCTGAGCAAGCTTGCAGAAAAGAGGAACTCAAGCATTACCGGCCTCAAGCAGACCCGGATGACAGAACAACATTGAAAAGACCGAGTACTGAAGATGAAAGGGCAAAGTTCAAGGCAGCACAAGACACCAAGATGGTGGCTTTCATCGAGCATGACCCTTCCAAGCAATCTGCTATAGGAGAAGAAATCACACGACCGTTTACAACCACCCGCGTCACGGAAACGCCTCACCCGGATTGGCTAGTGAACCCGGCACTCATAATAAAAAAGACCAACAAGTGGAGAATGTGTATCGATTACGTTGGTTCCGGACAGATCCCCAAGAAGAACTAAACAATGTAACGGGCAGCAGGTTTCAGACGCACTCTTTTCCTATCCAGGGTACCTGAGGGGACTGGAGGTTTTTTAATGAGGCGGCCTGCTGACCCAAGCTTTCTCATATCAATAAAGAGATGGTTAAGCAATATATCTTCTTCACATGCGTTATCAAGTCTTATTTTGTTATGATCTCTACTTCGCTTACAGGTAAGTATCGTTTATTGTTATCAGCACATCAGTTTCCTTAAGAATGTTGCATATATATAGGTCTTGAGGGCTGATTGCTTGAATAGCACAGTTACAAACTCAAAGACCCGGCCTTGATGCCTATGAGTTATAAGGGCCGATTACTTGCAAACGAGTACGGCTGCAATCTTATAACCGGACAAAGGAGCCAAATTTTCTTGACTTTTCTTACTTAAGCTCGATGTGACTCGCACTAAAGTGGCATGATTTGCTCGCTTACGATTACAATCAGCCATGAAGCCCAATGGGACTTGTCTGACCCTGTTTTCGTATAGATGTAACAACATGATATCCACGCGAAAGCCGGCTTACAGTACAAGATAGTCAAAAGGGTCATCTAAACCACAAGTTATGCAGAGTACAGGGCTAATAGCCGGAAACTCAACGTTTATTAAGCATAACTTCAATACCTATGTGAAACGGCTCTAGGTTCGGGCTTAGCGCAAGACAACTTGTTCTCTCTGGATGACCGCGTATCCTAGACCCGGACTTTCGGGCTTTGGGGACTGGGGATTTCGCAAAAAGAAACAAAGTTGCTTAGTCACTAAACCCAAAAAACCCAAACATCCGGGTCTTGGGGACTTGGGGACTTAGAGAAAAGTCCACCTGTCAAACCCACGAGACCCGGAAACCGAGTCTCACATACGGAACCATAAAGTAAGTCGGGAATAAACGAGCTTAAAGGCAGATGTACATCAAGTCCATCCAAAGGCCACAAAGGGCTTTGAAGCCGTTACAAGTTTCGCAATGTGTTTACATAATGCGATGGTAATATCAAAATGGCACATACGCACTATCAAAAGAATATCTGCTTTTACAAAGGCATCGGGTAAGCAAAGTATCAAGATGACATCAGATAATAATCTACTCGGCCTCCCGGGTGGGGTCCACACCTCCAACCTTGTCCTCCGGGTCTTGATCATGAGTTTGCTCATTACAAGCATTCGCAACATCATCATCCGGAATTTCAGCATCAGGACGAACAGGTGGACGAACGGTTGGCGTGGAAGTAGTTGGTGCTGATTCCAAATCGGCCCCCTTCTTCGCAGCTTCCTCCCTTCGCCTGGCCGAGCCAGCGTTCCATTTTTCCAGGATATCGAATAGCACGGGCGTGTGTCCCATCACAGCCTTGCCCTTAGCATCGTATGGGGACATAAACTTATTCAAATCCATACTGTCGGCAAGAGTAGTCGCCGAATGTCGTACCTCAGCTTGCACGGCCTTGAAGTCCTTAGCCCCAAACTTTGTGCCATCCGCTTTGAACTCCGGAAATCCGGCTATCACTTTCGCCGGCTCAAATTTGGGAAAGTAAGCTTTAGCCAGCATAAAGGCCCGGGTCATGCCAATCCGGCATGACGAGCGCTTCCAGAGCTCAATCCATGCAGGAACAGTGGAGCATGCATGGATTAGGGTCTCCATACCCGGATACGATTCAGTCGGCCACTGAATGGCGTCCAGGATCCACTTAGTGCCGGCACAGAACCTCCGGAGGACATTCCTCAAGTTCATTATCTTTTGGATATCATTTTCTTCCGAGGGAGCAAGATTGGAATCTGCAGGACACAACACAAAGTTCACTTCAAAGTATTCCGGGTGTCACATATCAAGAAACAAAAAACCAAGACACGAACCGGTAAGAAGCAAAATCTCACCAACAAGGACACGATAAGTGTCGGAAATTTGAGCTGATAGTTCCTTCAGCGTAGATTGGACGGTGGTGTATTTCTCTTTGTATTTGGTGACATCCTTTTTCAAGGCTGCCACCTCAGCTTCAAGCGCCTCTCTTAGCTTAACCTCAGTATCCAGGAGTTGATTGGTCTTGGCCAAAATCTCCCCGGACTGAGATGCGTGCGCCTAGAGATATGGAAAGTTAAAAACTAATCGGATATTGCAGTCAGCCGAGTATTGAAAGAAGTACCGAGTGTAACTTTGGCAAATTAGACTCGGAACTTGGGGACTAGATGGATGTTATTAGATATCAAGTAACGATTACCTGGTGCTCCACTGCCAGACGCTCCAACATACTGCTCTCTGAGGCCTTCATAGCAAGGAGAGCGCTCATCATCTGATTGAAAGTATCGTTGCCCAATTTGGAAGATCCGGGATCTTGGAGACTCGGAGAAGGAGCTCTCGTCTTGGTGGGAGAAGGTATCCGGGTCGTCCGACTATCGGGGTCTGGTGCTCCTCCTCCCGTGCCCAAGGCTGCAGCTTCATCCTCCTCGTGTGTGTGCGAGGCTATTGGATACTCGGCTTCTTGATCGGCCGGGTTTATTAGTGGCACTTGTTCTTCTCTGCCAGCTGCGGTAGTCATGTCATCAAACGGGTTCTCCTTACCCGGGTCATCAGTTTCCGTGTTTTCTTGGTCGCTGATAGTGACCGTGGCTCTATGGGCAGTATAGATAAGCAGTTAGTATACGACTGGGGAAAAATTGTGGAAAGACGATAGAGCATCAGGAGAAGAACCTTACCCGGGATTCACCACGTAATCCGAGGGGAGCTCACTGCTAGACCCAGACGAAGCTGGAAATGCCAAAGCAAGTAAGATGTGGAGCTGCTCTACTAAGGGGTAAACTGGAAAAACTTTGATATTCAAGAAAGGATTAGGTGAGTACCAGCGCGTCGAGCCGGAGACGACGAAATACCCGGATTAAGAGCGCCATCACCCGGAAAATTCCGAGTCATTCTGCGCTTGGTCATGGGCGATTCCTTCAGGTACGACCAGCGGGATAACTCCACGTTTAGCTCGCGCATGTTATCAAATGAATATGGTTTAGAGGTGAGGAAACGGTATGGAACCTTTAAGACGACCCCTCGGGGTTTTCTCTTTGTTCCGGCCTTGATCGTCAGCTCAGCTTCATCTTCGTCGCTTGCGGATTCTACCTTGCCTTCAGTTTCTTCTTCTTCGTCCTTGTCCTCTTGTTCTGAAAATTATCAAGGTTTACAGTCGGAAAATGAAGAAAGAGCAACAACGAGCTCAAAGAAACCAAGTGAAACTCGGAATGTACCTTCATCCGAGTTAACGACGTCTTCTTTCTCCTCTGGGCTTTCAGAGTTATGGGGAGTTTCAATCTTCCAAAAGACATCATCGGCCTGAGATGAAGATATAAGAATGAGGGTTAACAGCTGTATCAAGTGGAAAGTGTGAAGGTAAAAATATGGAAGCCGGATCTTTACCTCAGGGGCTGGGTTCTCGCGCGTAAAGGGCTGTAACCCGGCTATATTCCGGATTACCTCCAACTTCTCTGTCAAGAAGCCCTTGATAGTCTTGTTGGTGTCACCAGCTGCAAAGCTGTGGGTGGAGTATCGGAGCACGTCCGTGGTGTGCCCCGAGTACTCGCACATTAACTTTTTGCGGATGGAATTGGGTTGGATCCGGAAATCAACCCAAGTTTTCACCAGATTAAGCCCAATGAGACCTTGGGCCGAAAGAATAGCAATTCTATCCAACAAAGGTTGGATTGCCTCCCTGTCCGAGTCAGGGGCAAAGGCGTTGAAGGTCTCGGAGATATCGAGGAGGCCCTCCGAGTAACCCGGCAGCTTCTTTTCGCCGGGTGGGGAGGTGTCTCGACAGTAAAAGTATGAGAGTTGCCAGTGTTTGACGTGGGAATTGAGTGTGAGAGGTGGCATGGGAGAATTTTTGCGACGTTGGATGGAGACCCCGCCGCAAGCAAGAAGTGCTCCGTCACCGCTTTCGCGGCACGGCTTGCACTGGAAAAGTTCAATAAAGAGAGCCAAACTTGGCGGAGTGCACAAGTATGACTCGGACAGAACAATGAAATGGGTTATATTCAACATAGAGTTAGGCCCTATGTCGAGTACCCGGAGGCCATAATGGCTCAGAACTTCTCTAAAGAAAGGGTGACCCGGAGGACGGAATCCCCGAGTCACGTGCTCTACAAAGCAGATTACCTCATTGTCGGCGGGAGTGGGCCGGGTCTCGTCACCCGGCACCCTCCAGTGGATATCCTTCTGAGGGGGGAGAACCCCCAACTCGGCCAGCTCTTCTATCTTGGCCTTTGTCACCATGGATCGCGCCCAGTTGGCGGATATGGACTGGGTGGTCTTGGCCTTGGTTGGCTGCTTCCCTTATTTCTTGGGAGCCATGGGATCAACCTGTGAAGCACAAGACAAAGAGGTACAGGAAATGAGATTCGGGAATCATGAATTACCCGAGTATGTGCGAGCAGTATCGATGACATGAAAAATAAGAAGTATCCGGGTATTGCTGGACGGTGCAAAAGATTACAAGTTATCCGGGTATCAAGTATCAGCATAGAAACTATTGGATACTTACGTATTGAAAAGTGTTTGAGGAAGACGGGTGATTTCCCATGTATCTACTACAAGCAAAAGAGCCGGAAGAAGAGGATTTTCCGGGTGTCAATGACAGGTGCGGAAAATTTTGGCGAAATGGATCTAGATTGAAAAAGTTGCGGACGATTCTACGAAGAAATTGATGATTAGTGATGATAGGAGAGTAGTATGTGACCATCAATCAAGCTATTGGAGGAATTAGCAAGCATCTAAGCGACCTAATCCGGCGCGACAAGAAAAGTGGCCCACGGGTTGACCTAGATCTAATCTAGAGTAAATTGAAAAATTGCGGGGTTGAATTAATGGATACAAGGAACTTACTGGAGGAGATTGGAGCAGCGCGCGGCGAAGGCAAATGGCGCAGTCTTGGTGCCCCCTTGCGATTCCCGGCGGGCAGGTTGAGGGCGCGGCGGCGGATCTTGGCGGTGGCGCGGGGCGAATCGTGGCGGAGCGTAGCCGACGGCGGATTGGCTCCGGCGACGCGCGTGAGGTCTCCGTGACGGTGCTCTGCGAGCTCGAGCGCGGAAGTGAAGAGAAGAGGGAAAATGGGGGAAATGAGCCGTTGGGGTTGGGTTAACCCCTAAGTACCTATTTATAAGGTGCGGGCGGATAAACCTATTCCGACGGGCGGGAGCCGGAAATTTCGGAATAACGGATACCTGCCTGGATTTGGTGAGATATGCTTTAAGTGTTGGACGAGATATCCGGACAGAGATAAGGAGGAGATCTTCTCCGCAATATCAGGATCATTTATCGAGTAAAGTAAGCCGGATCTTTGACATTCTTATCAGGGCGTTGACCCGGAAAAAGTAAAGAAGGACCTAGAGAAAGCCGGGTTATTATATGGCCACCTTGGAGTTAGGCCTAGCTATTTATCAAAGCACCTTAACTCGGCCTCTTTGGATTTGTACGTCTGATATTTTTACAGGGAATAGCAAGCGCTTCAAGGAGGATCCCGTGAAGCCCAGGCTATTCTGGGGACTACTGATGGAGGGATGATAACCCGGTAGACCAACGCCAAGGTGTAACTCGGCCCAAAGGACGCTGCGCAAGACCCGGCTAAGGATAAAGGAACTTCTAGAAGGCCCAATTTTGTAGGCCTAGTAACCCGGATTGTGGGTTACGGTAAGGAAGGTTAGGGTTTTGTACGCGGTGTCCGGGTAGGATTCAGGGTGCGCCTTGGAGGGCAAGCCAGGGGGATCGGATGCTTTATAAGCCGGTCCCTAGGTCTAGTTGAGGGGGATCCAAGAGTTCAAGCAATATCGCTAGGTATCGAGTATCCAGTGTAACACGAGAGTTGAGATTAATATATCGAGATCGGAGACCCGGCGACTTGCTTGCCGGCTACCAGATCGCATATCATCATGTTTTCCTCTGAGCTAAACCCTCTCCCAAACACCAGTGTCGTCTTGCCCCAAGATAAGTTACCCCCGGTAACGTCTGCCGTGATTATTCCACGACACCATGTCTCCTTCTCGGAAAACCCTTGGGTTCACTTTCCGGCTGTGATAACGCCTCAAGTTTGCTGGTAAATAGCTGAACGTGACAGAGTTAGCTCTCTTGCTTCTTCTAGCAGGTCAACGTCATTTTCTCGAGCTTCTCTAGCCTCTGCCTCAGTGTAGAGCGTTACACGGGGCGAGTCATGCTCTAGGTCAGTGGGCAACACGGCCTCAGCTCCATAAACCAGGAAGAATGGCGTGTAGCCGGTTGACCGGTTAGGGGTAGTCCTTAGACTCCACAACACCGCTGGCAACTCGTCTAGCCAACACCCAGGTGTTTTCAGCAGCGGCTCAATCAGCCTTGGCTTTATGCCGGATAGCACCATGCCATTTGCTCTTTCAACTTGCCCATTGGAGGCGGGATGCACAACAGACGCAACATCTAGCCGAATATGCTTATCTCTGCAGAACCTCGCAAACATACCCTCAGCAAAGTTTGTGCCATTGTCCGTGATAATGTTGTGCGGGTAGCCATATCTCAGGATCACATCCTTCAAGAAACTCACAGCAGTGGCTCCATCACACTTCCGAATAGGCTTCACCTCAATCCACTTGGTGAACTTGTCAACCATGACCAAGATGTGAGTCATGTTGCCTCTAGCTGGCTTGAAAGGACCCACCATATCCAAGCACCAAACAGCAAATGGCCAAGTAATGGGAATGGTCTTCAACTCGGAAGCTGGCATATGAATCTTACTTGCAAATCTTTGGCAGCCATTGCACTTTCTCACAATATCTTCAGCTTGCTTCAAGGCAGTGAGCCAAAAGAAACCATGCCGAAAATCCTTGTTGACCAGAGCCCGAGAAGAGGCGTGATGCCCACATTCTCATTGGTGTATCTCCACCAGAATTTCCTCTCCTTCCTCTGGCTCTACATAGCGCTGCAGCACACCAGTAGGACTTCTTCTATGCAGCACATCTCTAAAGATTGTATAGCCCTTGGATCTTCTCTGAATTTGCCTCGAGGTAACCTCATCACTCGGCAAGGTGTCGTCCTTTAGAAAGGATAATATGGGCAGAGCCCAACTCGGTGTCCCCCGGATGGGAAACACTGGTTCGTCCACTTCCATTGGATCAGCCACCACTTCTTCTTCTTCTGAGTTGGGGACGAGTCCCCGAGACCTCGTGCACGCGGCAAGGACCCCCTTAATGAATGCGACAGTCCCCGAGGGCAGTCCCCGAGTAAGGAGGGACAATCCCCGGGTTGCAGGCGCCAGTCCCCGGGATGGAGACGGCAGTCCCCGGGTTCTCTTTTGCGACATCCCAGTCAATCTCCATGGGAACAACTTCCTCACCAGGCAGAGAAGGAACAAATATGGATTCCGAGTTGGGGGATGGCTTGATAGATGGCTCTCTCAAATGCTCCAAGGCAATCCCAACCGGGATGTACTGCCGAGAAGACCCCAACTTGGACAGCTCATCAGCTGCCTCATTCTCTGCTCGGTGTATGTGCTTGAACTCGCACCCTTCAAAGAACCCAGTCATGGTTTGCACCAGAAACCGATATGAAGACATGTTGGCATCCAGAGCATCCCAGGTTCCTGATACTTGCTGCACAACCAGATCCGAGTCGCCATAGCATATGATGCGCTGCACGCCAACCTCCTTGGCCACCTTCAAGCCGTGTACCACGGCCTCGTACTCTGCTACATTGTTGGATGCCTTGAAGTGAATTTGCAGCACGTACTTGAGTTGATCTCGCTTGGGCGACGTGAGCACCACGCCAGCACCCAAGCCTTCCTTCACCTTGGAGCCATCAAAATGCATCTTCCAGTAGTTGGCTACTGGAGTAGGAGGCTCATATTGCACCTCAGCCCAATCCACCAGAAAATCTGCTAGGATCTGTGACTTGATGGCTTCTCTTCTCGCATACGCAGGAGCGTACGCGGCCAGCTCAATTGCCCACTTGGCTACTCTGTCACTTGCCTCCTTGTTGCCCATAATGTACGAGATGGGAGCAGAACTCACCACAGTGATGGATGCTCTTGGAAATAGTGCTTCAGCTTCTTGGCGCCCAGGTACACGCCGTAAGTCATCTTCTGGTAATACGGGCAGTTCTGCTTGGAGCTGGACAGCACCTCACTGAGATAGTATACTGGCCGCTGCACAGTCTTGCCTTCCTCTTCTCTCTCCACCACAATCACAACGCTGACCACTCGGTTAGTCGCAGCAATGTACAGCAGCATTGACTCTTTGGGTAGCGGACTAGCCAAGATGGGAGCGCTACCCAGCATGGCTTTCAACTCCTTGAATGCTACGTCAGCTTGTGGTGTCCAGACAAACTTGTCGCTCTTCTTCATCAACTGATACAGAGGCAAGGCCTTCTCGCCCATTCTGCCCAGGAAGCGGCTCAGAGAAGCCAAGCAACCAGTGAACTTTTGCACATCCTTCAGGGATCTCGGCAAAGACATGCTCTCAATAGCTTTTATCTTTGAAGGATTAGCCTCAATGCCCCGACTAGATACCAAGAAGCCGAGTAGCTTGCCAGCCGGGACGCCAAAGGTGCATTTAGTCGGATTCAACTTCATCTTGTACTTGCGCAAGTTGGCAAATGTTTCCTCAATGTCACTAAGCAGAGTATGTGTTTTATTCGTTTTGATGACAATGTCATCTACGTACACCTGCACATTTTTGCCAATTTGATCATGCAAGGATTTCTGCATGCATCTCTGATAGGTAGCCCCAGCATTCCGCAACCCAAAGCACATGACACGATAGCAATAAGCCCCGTACGGGGTAATAAAGGCAATCTTTATTTGATCAGCAGGGTTGAGAGCTATCTGATGAAAACCAGAGTAGGCATCTATGAAAGACAAAAGCTCACAACCAGCAGTGGAATCGATCACCTGATCTATGCGGGGTAGCGGAAAGGGATCCTTGGGGCAGGCCTTGTTCAGGTCGGTGTAGTCCACGCACATGCGCCATGCGGTATCTGCCTTGGGGTCCTCCTTCTTCTTCTCAACCATGACCGGGTTGGCTAGCCAGTCCGGATGCAGAACCTCCATGATAAAGTTGCTTATCAGCAACTTGGTGATCTGATCACCGATAGCTTTTCTCCTCTCATCACCAAAGCGGCGCATCGCCTGCTTCACTGGCTTGGCATCATGCCGCACATGTAGCGAGTGCTCAACCAACTCCCTCAGGACGCCTGGCAAATCCTCATTGGACCAGGCAAACACGTCCTGATTCTCACAGAGGAAGTGGATGAGCTCGCTTTCCTATTTCTCTCCCAACCCGGTGCTAATGATGGCAACACGATCTGGGAACTCAGGATCAACCTGGACCTTCTTTGTCTCCTGGGACGCCTGGAACGCAGTTGCGTACTGGGAACTCGGCATGCCAGGCGCACCACCTTGCGCTGCTTGCGCCATAGCCACCACCTCGTACATCTTCTTCTTCTCGGCAACAATGACCATGGATTCCGCCAGCTGGGAACCAGCAGAGGCACACTCCATGGACTTCTTGTAGTCACCCGAGATGGTGATCACTCCATTGGGACCAGGGATCTTCATCTTCAAGTATGCAGCATGGGTTGAAGCCATGAACTTGTTGAGAGCTGGCCTACCGAGTAGCGCATGGTATGGGCTCTGGTGGTCAACCACCTCGAAGGCCAAGCTCTCAGTGCGGCAGTTCTGCCTGGTGCCGAATAGGACGTCTATCCAGACGCGGCCGATTGGAGAGCAAGACACTCCCGGCACAATGCCATGGAAAGTGGTCCTGCTGGGTAGCAACATGTTCTCGGCCATCCCGAGCTTCTCGAGTGTGTCTCTATACACAATGTTAATGCTGCTGCCGTTATCAATCAGGACCTTGCTGAACCTGGCATTCTTCTGGGCACCCAAGAAGTTGGGATCCACCACCAAAGCATAGCTACCCGGGTTGGGCATCACCCTAGGATGATCATCTCTGGACCATGTGATCTCTTGGTTGCACCAGTGCAGGTAGTGGGGCACAGCAGGAATCACAGCATTGACCTCCATTGCACGCATGTGCAGAGACTGCTTGTCGGAGGGCTCAGAGGTGAAGATCATGTAGCTCTCGTGGTGTTCCTGGTATTGGTTGCGGTCTCCACCGCCATTGTTGCCGTTGTTGTTGTTACCTTGGTTGTTGTTGTTGTTGTTCCTGTTGTTGTTGCGGGTGTAGAAGTTGCGGTTGCGGTTGTTGTTGTTGTTGCGGTAGCGGTCGTTGTTGAAGTTGCGGTTGGCTCCTAAAGCCACCTGGTTCACGTTCTCTCTTCTCGGGAAAGCTGCAGGCCTAGGAGCAGGTGCCCGAGCTGGCTGCACATTGGCATTCGCAGCTGGCAGAGGAGGAGGAGGAGGCAGGCCCTCATTCTTGATCTGTTCCCACCAGCTGCACTGCCGAGTAGTGTGGTTGGCTGGCCTGGCCGGATGCCGAGTGTGGAAGCTGCATGGCCCATCCCTCATGCTTCCTAAGACAAAGTTCGGAGCAGGATCCGGGTTGCTGCTACCCTACTGGGGAGCATTGTACGACTTCTTGATGTCTTGGCCCTGATTCTGGTTTTGCCCGTACTGGGCTCCAGCAGTTTTTTGCCTTTGGCTACTCCCACCAGCCGTAGTCACAACATTTACCTCCTCGGGATCATACCGAGTATCAATCCGGCCACCTCTGCGCTTGTTGCGGAAATCATTGCGCTTGTTGCTGTTGTAGTTCCTTCTCGGCTCGGGGGAGTCCATCAGAGGCTGAGTTGGGTCGCCGAGTGCATACATGTCCGCGATCTTGATGGTCTCAGCAAGAGTACTCGGCATCTCGCGCTGCAACTTCTGCCACAACATGCTGCCATGCCTGCAACCCTGCGCAAACCAAGTGATGGCCTGGGCCTCATTCACACCTTCACAGGTGTTCCTCAAGGTGCTCCACCGAGTAAGATACTCGCGGTCGGTCTCATCTTCCCGCTGCTTGCAAGCGGACAGCTGCTGCGGCCTATTCGGCCTCTTGTAGGTGCTGGTGAAGTTGCTGATGAAGGCCTCCGAGAAGTCCAACCAGTAATTGATGCTGTCCTTGGGCAGGTTGTTGAGCCAAGTCCGAGCTGGACCCTCAAGCATTTGCGGAACATACCGCACAGCCAATCTCCGGTTGCCGCCCGCAATGTGCACGGCCGTGACATAGTCACTCAACCAGTCCTCTGGCTTGGTGCTGCCATTGTAACACTTGGTCCCCTTGGCCAGCTGGAAGTGGTTCACGGACGGCTCGTTCATGATACGAGGGCCAAAGCACTCTGGGCCAGGCGGCCCGTTGTTCTCGAGTTACGCGGACAGATTGATCCGGTCCAGCTTGAACCTTGCATCACTGGGCTCCAAGGCTCCTTAAGTATTTATGTTTCTTTCTTGTGATGTTACGACTCCTTTTGGGAGGCATTTTACTGAAGATATGACTATTAAAGCGTCAGATTGTATTGGAATACTGTTTTAAATAGTGGGATATGACATATGGCGGCGGCACCCCAAAACAGCTAAATGCGGGCTTTGCGGTAAATTGTTAATTTATTCGTTTAGCGGCATCGTGCTCAAGCAGGATAAATGGGGATATATCCACTACCGGAGACACGGCCGTTGCCGTGTGCCGATTGCTTTGGCCAGTGCAGTATATCGAGCACATAGAAAAACTAATCTTTGTCGTGAGCCGTACAGGGCAAAACACAACACACTGCTTAGGGCATCTCCAGTCGTCCCCCCAGCGCCCCCCAGGACGCAAAATAGCGCCGTTTTGCTCGAAAAGCGCCATTTTTCTACCAGTCGCCCCCCCAGAACCCGAAAAAGCGCCGTTTCGGCGGAAATTAGCGCCGACGCACCCAGGCGGAACCCAGCCCGTTGGGTTCGGCCTGGGGGGGGGGGGGGGAGGAGGGGCGACGGAAGGGAAAAGGCGCGTGGGCCAGCGCTGTCGGCGAGGGAGCGCTATTTGCCCCACTTCCCCCCACCCCCGACTCGGCTTTTCCTCTCGCTCGCCTCGCCGTCGCCACCCCGTCGATCACACCCCACGTCGCCGCCGTCGGCCGCCATCACACACGAGCGGCGAGGCAAACCACCGCCGGCCTCTCCACCACATCGTCGCCGCCGTTTGCTCGCGTCTCCGCCGCGGAGGAGGTTGTGCCCGGTGAACCGCGTCCACCACCCGCAAGGTGTTCGACGTTCTGTCCGAGCCATGGACTCCGACACCGAGGAGATGCTCGCCGAGCTCTTCGACGAAGAAGACCAGGCCGCCATCGACGATGAGGAACACCTGCTCGTCCTGAGTTGCCTGGCCGGATTGCAGGCCCAGGACGCTGAGCCGCGCCGCACTGGATCAAAGCCTGGTCGCCGCAAGAGCAAGCCGAGGCAGCGGTACGAGGGCTACAACATCCTCTACTCCGACTACTTCGCCGAGGATCCCACCAACGACGAGAAGGTGTTCCGGCGTCGTTTCAGGATGAAACGCACACTCTTCCTCAAGATCATGCATGCCATCCGGGAGTTCGACACCTACTTCAAGTTGAAGAAGGACTGCACCGGCACGGTAGGCTTTACCTCTATCCAGAAGTGCACGATGGCCATGAGGTTGCTTGCATACGGTGCTCCCGCAGATGCACAAGATGACTACCTGCGCATGAGCGAGTCCACGGCCCTCGAGTGCTTGAACAAGTTCTGCCGGGCAGTGGTTGCATTTTTTGGCCCAATATACCTTCGATCACCCAATGCGCAAGACACTGCTCGTCTCCTCGCAGAGAATGAAGCAAAAGGGTTTCCTGGGATGCTTGGCAGTATCGACTGTATGCATTGGGCATGTAAGAACTGCCCATTTGACTGGCAGGGGATGTACAAGGGAAAGGAAGGAGAGTGCTCGGTGGTTCTCGAGGCCGTGGCTTCGTACGATCTATGGATTTGGCATTCATTCTTTGGTATGCCTGGAAGTCACAACGACATCAATGTCTTGCAGTGCTCGAATTTCTTTGCTGAGCTTGTCGAAGGCCATGCCCCCCCTGTGAACTATGAGATCAATGGACACCAGTATACAAAGGGGTACTATCTTGCAGATGGCATCTACCCAAAGTGGGCAACATTTGTGAAGAGCATCTCCAACCCTATCCCAGGAAGCGCAAAAGCTTGGTTTTCCAAGTGCCAGGAGGCTTGCAGGAAGGATGTTGAGCGGGCATTTGGTGCGCTGCAATCTCGATTCGCTGTTGTCCGGTACCCAGCTATGACTTGATCGAAGTCCAACATGTGGGAGGTGATGTAGTGTTGTGTGATCTTGCACAACATGATCATTGAGAGTGAGCGGGATGACCCGGTGCCTGACAGTGAGGCAAGCACACCATACTACCGGCAGGGCCCTCTTGCAGATGTTGATCACCAGGTGCCGGCATCATGGACAAACTTCCTCACCAAGCGACATGAGATTCGACACGCTGGAACACACCATGCTCTGCAGAATGACCTGGTGCAACATTTGTGGGCGCGAAAGGGGAATGGCAATGTTGAGGACGATGACTAGTGTAATTTATTTATTTTGTTTAAATTGTTGAACTATTTATTTGTGTGGCAAAACTCTATTTATTTGGTGGCAAAAGTTCAATTATTTGTGTGCCAAAACTCTACCTGTCCAAATTGGGCCGAATCGCCGGCTGGGGGGGGCGGCCTGGGTTCCACGGCTGGGAAACGCGCCCCCCCAGTTTCCAGAATAGCGCCGTTTCGCGCCGCGGCGGGAAAAAAGGCCGGGTTTTTTGTGTCCTGGGGGGGGGGGGGCGCAACGACTGGAGATGCCCTTAAGTGCTTAGTAAACAATTAGACAAACCATAAAGAAAAGCACATGACAAAGAAACTTATAAACACACGGTAAAGATACTGGCCACGTGGCCGTTCCGCCCGCTAGCCAACGGCGTCGTCACGTCAGTTCTTTGCCGTGTGCATGCACACGAGTCTCGTGTGCATGCACACGGCAAATAACTTTTTTTATTTACTTTTACCAAATTTGCTTGTTCATTTTATAATAATAAAACATAATTTTATTTACCAATTTATAATAAATCTCCTTGTTTATCCGTACACAAGCATGCAATTAGTTTCTCTTTGCTACAGTTTTTCGACGTGTCGGATATATACTGATTAGGGGTATATCCGGTATTGTCCTAAAGAACCGGATTACCAGGGTGGCCTGATTGGTAATGGATCACAGTCCATTAGGCGGCCTAGTAAGCTGACGCGCAGAAGCCGGATTCTAGAAGAATCCGGACCACAGCCCAAAATGGTGCGGCTTGGAGTAGAAGACGGATTCCTGATTTCCAAGTTAGATACTTTCCGTAGTCTTCTAGGTTTCCTTTCTGTAAGCCCTAACCCGGTTATCTAGATAAAGCCGTACGGGAGAGAAGAAAGAGAGAGAATTAGCTAGAAACCAACTCGCCGGGGAGTTGATGCTCGCCGAGTTAGCGAAACCCTAGTCACATTGTACTTTGTATAATTCAGGCTTCAGTCCTGATTTAGTGAGATTGCAGTAGTTGGAACGCCGTCTAGTTGCGATGTACCGAACCTAGGTAAATATGGTGTTCCTGGTTGTCGTACTACCACGTCCCCCACGTCTCTACCAGTAGTCTCATGGCACCCCCGTCTATGAACTCTAATACGATGTCTCGACAGTTGGCGCCCACCCTGGGGCCAGCGATGTGAGGCGTTATGTTTCGATCGGGGATACTCGGAGGAATCGGCAGTACCATAACTGTCGGAAGATTGGAATTCGACAACGACGTCGAGCGCTTCCTCGACAATGGATCATACACGCCATCACAGAATCATCTGGTAAGTGCCTGCGTTTTACCGATTGCATCTGCAAACATCTTTATCGGATTAACTGTAGAAGCAATGGGATTCTGTGGTGGAAGCAAATTTATCCCACCCCCTATACCCAGTTGAAGAAAACTATGATGCCGGATTTTGCTCAGATCGCCAATACCCTTCTGAAATTGCTGCCTCTTCGGAGACGCCTGCAATCAGATCTCATTTTATTGGTATGGTGCAATCTGAGGTCGCTGAAAACACGTATGAAAGCAATCCCGTGGAAGAGGTAGATGAAAACAATCCCATAGTGGAAGTGGAAGATCCGACACCCGTCAATATGACGACGAACTCGGAAGCCGATTCTGTGCTAGCCGCCATTGAGGCGAGATTGGAGTCAGAACCCGGATCTGAAGAGTTAGATTCCGAGGACGAAGATGAAGAAGCTTTCGAAAGAAAGGTCAAATCTATGCAAGGGGGTTTCCATGAAGTGCTTATGGCAAAACCGGCTGAAAACACGGATGCTGAAAGCCAGGAAGACCCCAAACCACCTCCGTCAGATGAGGAAAGAGAGGACTGTGAAACCAATCCAATTTACCCTGATGTCAAGGAATTGACAGAAGATGAACCTGGTAAAAAACCTCCCTCTTCCAAGAAGAGAAACAAGACTGCCAAGAAACTCCAGTATAAACTCCAGAAGAAAAAATTGGCAGACACCGCTAATGAAAACCTGGAAGTAGGAGTAGGAAGCGGAGTCAAACCTGCGGAGAAGAAAACCAAGGAAATCCCTGTTCCACTAATGTCTGAACAAAACGAAAATGATTTAATTCAAACTCTAGTGGGACGTGACGAACCCCCTGAAGTGCTGGAAGCCAGGAGACAAGCTCTCCAGCGGCAGCAGCAACATCTATTCAGAACTCAGGAAAACCTCCTAAAAACCCAGGCTGACATTAAGTTGCAGCAGGAAAAAATAGAGGAATACGGAAGAAGGAATAGATCTGGCATAAAACCTACACGGTTAGCCATAATCGCAAGACCGAAAGTATTGCCGCCAAAAGAAAGGTTCCAAAACCCTTCCTGGCAAAAGCAAGTAAACGACATTGATGCCAACGGTGAACGTGTATATAAAACCGCAGCAGAAAACTTGGAAGCCGCATTCGCCATCCTCAATGATGATCTGTACTCCAGTGACGAAAATCTTCAAGGGGTGTATGCTTTCTTAGGAAAGGCATTGCAATAGCAACAGCGAGGGCAGGCAAGATCAGGGAAGTTGCATGACGACTCGGCCCTATGCAAAACCGCCACATGCTCCGCTGGAGCACCTAGAGATTCAGGCAATTCCAAAGAGAAGAAAGGAGATCCGAGAAAGGACAAGAAAATTCCAGATCAAAATGATGCAGCATCTATGAAAGGACCCCATCTGCCGAAAGGTGGAATTAGTCCCCGAGATCGGGAGGAACAAAACCGGAAAGACAGAAAAGCAATGTCGCCTCCGAGACGCCCTGCTGAAAAATCCGGAAGAGACGACATTCCTCACAGGCGTGAGAGATCCCGTACTCCTCCTAGGAACAAAGGAAGGCCAAGGAGTAGAACTCCACCTTATCGCAAAGTACATGACAACAGACGAAATAGGGATAATCCCGAAAACGCGCACTCGCGCAACAATGGTAAAGAAAGGAGCTGATCCCCTTCTGTCCATTCAGCCGGTAGATATTCCGTTCACGCTAATAAAGCGGAAAGAGATGATCTATACTTTGAACCTAAGTGTTTCACTGATAGGATCCGAAGAATAACTATACATTCTGGCTTTGCTAAACTTGGGCCAACATACCAAAAATACACCGACAGTACAAACCCGAATACCTGGCTCTCAGACTATTATACAACCGTCCAGATTAACAAAGGGACAGATCTAGAGGCGGTAAAATTCCTCCCCCTAATGTTGCTGGATGGAGCCAGAGATTGGATCAACGGGTTTCCGTCAAGAACCGAGGATAGATGGGATGATATGGCTAGAGTATTCACTCATCATTTTCGGGGAACTTACAAACGCCCCAAGAGCATCTACCAGCTAAACCGTTGCATCCAGTTTAAAGATGAGACGTATGTTGACTTTATCTCAAGATGGACGGCAATGAAAAACAGTTGTTCTGGAGTAAGTGATGTACAAGCAATGCATGCTTTCATCAATGGCTTAAAACCCGGCCTCGTACCGTTCATGGTTGGTTGAAATGAGCACAAAGATCTCGGATCTATGCTTACTACCGCCAATGAGCATGCAGCGGCTGAAGACGACATTAGAGCGAGAGGTAGAAATATAGATGCTTTTGCCCAAGCCAAAAAAGATACCTTGTTCTGAGAAAAAAGCCACTCCAGAAGCACACCCAAAGACCAAAGAAGTTAATTTATCCTTTGGAAAGAATAGTGGCAGCAAATGGAAAGGAAAAAGCACGGAACCTATCTCCTACTCAAAGGAGGAGAGGGAAAAGATTAAGTCGGAAAACTGTGTCCACCATTCGCAATTTGGGAAACCTACCCATACCAATGCGCAATGTCGGCTTAATAAGCATATGAAAGGCACTTCAGGATCCGGGAACAAGGGGAAGAGCTCCAAGAGGAAATTCTCCAAGCAAAAGCCAGAAGCTAAAAAAGAAAACAATGAATCAGACACTGATGAAAAATCCAGGAACATCAGTGAAAAGGCAAACCAAAATTCCCGAGAATTGATGGAGAATGCAACCTAACTTTCGTGGCAACTCCTTCAACAAAAGTGGCAAAGAAAACACTTCGAGAAATAAACGCGGTTTTTCCACCAACCCCCAAATTCTTGAAGTACTCGAATACGCCAATTAACTGGGATCAGTCTGATCATCCCGGAAATATCCCAAAACCTGGCACACAAGCTCTTGTAATCCCTATTGTTCAAAACACTAGGCTAAAAAGAGTGCTGATAGATGGAGGATCCAGTATCAATATCATGCACCTAGATACACTAAAGCACCTGCGAATCTCCGAGACCCATCTCAATCATAGCAACATACGTTTCCACGGCATCGTTCCGGGCAGACAAGCACATTCCCTAGGAGAAATTTCCCTAGATGTAACCTTTGGAGAAAAAGAGCATTTTCGACAGGAAAAAATCTCTTTCGAGGTGGTGCCGTTCGAAAGTGTATACCATGCAATACTCGGACGTCCAGCTTTCGCCAAATTCATGGCAAGATCATGTTATATTTATAACAAGCTGACGATCCCAGGGCCAAAAGGAGGAGTAATCACCATATCGGGAGACTTCAAATTGGCAAACGAGCTGGAAAAAGGAAACACCCTTTGCGCCGAAAAAGTGATAGCAAAGGATGAATTGAAAGAGCTGGCGAAAGAAGTATCGCCGACAGAAATGCCGGCAGGAAAAGAAAGCCGGAAGCCGGAAGATAGTTTCAAAGCTTCCGAGAATACAAGACATGTTATCCTAGATCCCAAAGATTCGACAAAATTTGTCGTAGTAGGGACTAGGATGACCGACAAATAGGAAAGCGCGCTCATCAAGTTCCTCCGTGAGAACTAGGATATTTTTGCCTGGTGTCCTGCGGTCATGCCGGCTGTACCCAGGGAACTTGCTGAGCATCAACTCAAAGTGATTCCAGGATCAAAACCCTTCAAACAAGGTCTCCGTCGATTTGACGGAAGAAGGCAGAAGGCTATTGGCAAGGAAATTATCCGACTTTTAGCAGCAGATTTTATCCGGGAAGTTATACATGTTGATTGGTCTGCGAACCCAGTATTAGTCCCGAAGAAAGATAGTACTGTTCTTAAGATGTGTATAGATGACACCGGCCTGAACAAATTGTGTCCAAAAGATAGGTTCGCGTTAACGCGAATCGATCAAATAATAGATGCCACTGCTGGCTCTGAGCTTTTATGATTTTTGGATGCTTATTCCGGGTACCATAAAATATGTATGAAGAAGGAAGATCAAATCAAAACTTCCTTCATAACACCGTATGGAACATAATATTACATAACCATGCCGTTTGTCCCGAAAAAACGCAAGTGCAACTTACCAGCGTTGCATGCAATGTTGCTTGCATAGTCAAAATGGCAAAAACGTACACGTTTACGTGGACGATATTGGAGTCGTTTCCAAGGAAAAGGATACACTCCTTGAAGACCTACGAGAAACTTTCGAAAATTTGCGCACTTATAAAATGAAGTTGAATCCATTAAGTGTGTATTCGGGGTTCCCTCAGGAAAACTTCTGGGTTTTATCGTTTCTCACAGAGGAATAGAAGTAAACCCGGAAAAGATCAAGACAATCTTAAACATCTCAAAGCCTACATGCTTAAAAGATGTACAAAGATTGACGGGTTCTGCAGCCGCAGTCAGCAGGTTTATAAGCCGGCTAGGAGACAAAGCTCTGCAATTATGCAAATTGTTGAAGAAATCCGACAAATTTGAGTGAATAGAAGAGGCGGACAAAGCATTAACCCAGTTAAAATAAACCTTGATGAAAGCTCCGATTTTGGCATCACCAAAAGACGAAGAACCCATGTTACTGTATCTTACAACGACAAACAGGGTCATTAGCGCGGTGATAGTTGTGGAAAGACGGAAGGAAGAGCAAAGCATACCAGATCAATACCCAATGTATTATGTCAGCGAAGTATTTTCTGAGTCAAAACAAAGGTATCCACACTATCAAAAGCTGACATATGGCGTGTTTTTTGCATCTCGAAAACTCCGCCATTATTTCCAAGGACATTCCATAACAATGGTATGTTGAAAGTAAAGTATGGGCACCTAGAGGGGGGTGAATAGGTGCTACGACCAATTTTAATTTTTCTTGTAATTTAGGCTTTAACAAAGGTAAATTCTCTAGATAATGCAACTAAGGTGAATTTACCTATATGACAAGGATAACAACAATCACAATGCAAGCACAAGTAAAGGGAGTAAGGGAACGAGGTAACCGATATGAGGCACACGGAGACACGATGTAATCCCGAGTTCCTCCTTGGTAAGGAAGTAAGTCTCGTTGGAGGGGTGTGAGCTCGCCACGAAGGCCTACTCAACGCCACTAAGGCCTCACCCTATTCTCCGATGAACCCCGCCACAAAGGCCTAGTTCACCTTCCACTATTGATCCCCTTTGAGGCGGGAATCAAATCCTTTAGAAACAACTTGGGGCACACACCCACAACCAAATTGGGGGCTCCCAACAATCTTGAATCAGCAACAAGTAGCAAGATGCCTAAGTTCTCCACAAGAGGAAACCCTAGGATAGATCCCTCAAGCTAGAGAGGGGGAAATGAAGAACGTCTCGGTGAAGATGTTGATCGAGGCCTTCTCCTTCAATCCTCCAAGTATCAACAAGTTTGGGTGTAAGTATTGGGAGAGATCTAACTTTGGAGGCTCAATAAATGCTTGTCTTTAATGCCGGAGCGAGCAACCTCTTGGGGAAGAAGGGGATGGGGTATTTATAGCCCCCTCCCCAAACTAGCCGTTTGACCCTTTTTCGAGCCTAGCGGTACTACCGCTAGGGTCAGCGGTACTACCGCTACCTGGCAACGTGAGCGGTACTTGGGAGTCCCAGACACAGGGCGCGAGCGGTATCACCGCCAAAGTACAGTGGTACTTCAGCAACGGTACTACCGGGAGTGCACACCGGTACTACCGCTGGCCACAACTTCGAATTAAATCGAAGTGGCTGGCAGTAGTACTAGGGCACTACCGCCCTAGTACCGTAAACGTTACCGTGAGCAAATCATTGCTGGCGGTACAACCGCCGGTACTGAGGGCGGTACTACCGCTTCCTGGAAGCAGCGGTACTACCGCCAGTCAGTAGGTGTACTACCGTTGAGCAAGGTTTTTCTCCTAGATTAATATGACCACAACGGTACTACCGAGCCAGTACCGCTGAAGTACCGCTAGATGCAGTAGCCATTTTCACTATGGTGGTACTTCTGGCGGTACTGGGCGCGGTACTACCGCTTGCTGTGCAAAGCGGTACTACCGCTGGACCATATTGATCTTGGTGGCTTTGTCTTGGACTTCTCTTCACCTTTTTGCGTCTAGTTGATATTTCGTGAAATACTTGACGCACTTTTAGATACTTAGTAGTGTTGTTATCAACTCCAAAACCTAAGAGAGATCAAAGATGAAAATGCACTTTCAATCTCCCCCTTTTTGGAGATTTATGAAAACACCACTAAGCGAGGTCTAAAGAATTTTGGACGAGCACTTCGAGAGAGAGTGATGCATCAAGAAAATTTGCTTAATGAGGCAAACTTTGTTCTCTTTTAGAATGTGTGCTCCCCCTAACTCTTTGATACCTAGCAAGGATACAAAAGATATAGCAATATGAATACTTGCTCAAGGAATAACGATAATAATCATAAAATCCAAATCCATAACACCAAATGGTTCAACCACACAAACTTAACACAAAATGGTTCAACACACAAGCACACACCACACAAAGTTTGACAACACGAACATGAACACAACCCAAGAAAATGTAGCGATACTAAATAGAACTCGCTCCCCCCTTGGCACCAAGGCACAAAAAGGGAAGAGGCGATGCTAACGTCCTTGGAGGTCACTCGTCGGGGCTAGAGGCACTAGCAGAGCTGCCGAGACCACACTCATCCTCAGAGTCCACATCTTCGACCTCATCGTCAGTCTCACCACGAGTCCAAGGCTCATGAGAAGTAGTAGCATCATCAAGAAGATCTGGATCAATCCATGCATTGCCTTGCTTTGACTTCCACTCCTTTGAAGTAGTGATCCTGTCCTGAGACCCTGGACGAATAGGCACCCCCAAATGGGCAAACCTGTCGCGAGTAAGCTGCCGCTCTTGCTTGCTACGCACCTGAGCACGATATGCCTTGTCCTCCATATCAAACTGGCGACAGAAAACCTTCTTCAAGGTTGAAGACATCCACTTACGAAAGCTATCCTTCTAGGCTCTCCCCTCCATCTCGAAATCCGAGTCAATCGAGCCATCAGTGTCCGGACCAAGATCCTCCGGACCAAGCAAAGGAGTGTCATGCTTCTTGACACGAAGATCCTTGATGGCGTGAGTAGTAAGTTCTTGGTCATTATCCAAGAGAGCATCAGAAAACTGGGCATTGCGCCAAGTGGTGGATATGAGCTTGAAGACCAAGGCAGCAAACACGGGCACTCTCCTCCTCATCACACAGTTGTACATCTCGTTCCAGAGAATGTCCATCACATCAAGCCTTAGGCCATCACCACGACGTCTATGAGTGTAAACCATCAAGTCCGTGAGTGATCCATGGATTTGATCAAAGTTACCAACCCGGGGAGCCAAAGTGTTCCTGTAGATCCTGTGGAGAATGTCATATACAGGCAGCAGGTTCTTGGACTGACCAACCACAACACGTCCAGGTATATAGAGATCATACATCTCAGTGGGAGCCATGGACTTCTCCAGATAAGGAACCCGGAAGAAGGAGTGGTGAAAGGCAGCATCTGGAATCTCCCCAAAGTCCTACAGACCCAGAATAGTAGCAAACTGACTCCAAGAAGCAAAAAACTTCTGATTCTTGGTCATCCAGGTGATCTTCCTCTCATCGGTGTGGAAATACAGAGTGTCATAGAACTGGCCCACAAGGTGCTCATTATAATCTTCATTGATCTCAATGAAGTCCAGAAGCCCAAATTCCTCACAAATTTCCAGAGCTTCACCAAAATAGTCCATCTTTGACCTCATGAAGGAAACATTGATGGAAAACTGAGTCACAACCTTATTCTTGTTGAGTGGGTACTCCTCATAGAAGATCCTCTCTTGAAGACGAGTCCAAAATAACTCGTTTGCCCTAGCTTCCCTTGGGTGGTTATAGGGATTGGTCCTCCTTTCCCTGCGGAACTGATCATCAGGCATGTTTGTAATTGATTTTTCACGAGCTGCTTTTGATTTCATGAGCACTGATCTCTGCCTCCGTGTTAAATTCCCTTGTGGCATAACCTCGGGAGCTGTATCTTCCTCGGGGTTCTTACGACCCCTCTTAGCCGCACGCTTGCGACCTCCACCCTTAGAGCCACTAGCACCTGCTCCTAAGAAAGCATAGGGGGATAGCAAAAGGTAAGATAACTTCAATCAAAAAGATCTTCGAGAAGAAGTCACACTAGAACTAGAAGTGTTCAGGCTCCAGGATGCGGTAGTACCGCTTGGGGGCCACGGTAGTACCGCTGTTACCAGCGGTTCCAGCCATAGCGGTAGTACCGCTGGTGCCAGCGGTAGTACCGCTGCTGGCGGATTCGTCCATGGCACCCAAGTGAACTACCAAATCTAGTGAGAGGCAAAACACCAACAGTTCTAATGGGATTTGATCTTCTAGGGAACACAACGAACTACTCCTAGACTAGGAGATCTCTAGAACTCTAGGCATCATCATCTCACGAGATTTCTCAAGGGATGGAGATAGAAGGGTTACCGGAGCTCATCGTCGTGGAGGAGGATTTGGGTGCGGTCCCCGGGCGTTCTCCGGCGTGATTGGAGTGCTCAATCACCGGAGAGAGCCCTCCCCGGCAGACGGAAGACTTGGCGGCGGCTGGATCCAATGTGGGGAGGAGATGAGGGAGGGAAGAGGTTATGAGGGTAACCCCCTCCTCCCAGATCCATTTTAATCCCCACGGATTTTTGCCCCAACGGTAGTACCGCTACGCTCAGCGGTAGTACCGCCCACCTGGAACTACCTAGGCCAAGGGGTAGTACCGCTGCGGGAGCTGTGCTGGGCACGAACTCCTGCAGCGGTAGTACCGCGCAGATCCACCGGTAGTACCATGCTCTGGGTACTACTGTCGGTTACAGCGGTAGTACCGCTAGCCGGGTCTTCATTCCACCAAGGGATCAAAGAGATTGAAATTTTCAGAAGGAAAACAGTTTAAGGGAGGAATTGTTTGTACTTGGGATTAGAACACAAACTGAGATGGTACTACACACTCCAACTTTTGCTAGGAAATACAACATTCAAATAAGGGAAAAAGAGGGAGTGTGTTTCCCAAACCAACACCGACACTCAAAAACACAAAAGAGAGAAGGCAAAACAAACACAACGAGAAACACCACATAAGAATCAAACAAGAACCAACTCTTCAAGAGAAGAGGTTGGTGGCCTAAGACACCATGTAAGAGATAATGGTATGTTACCGCGAAGGTATATCTTGGGTACATTGCCAATTCTCGACATTGAAGCTCACAATTGAACATTAGAAAAAGATATATAACAATGAATGTTTACTTTGGGCATAATGGGGGGAGGGAGAACCCAATGTGTTAGGATAACACCCCCCTATGTCCATGCCTACACGTAAACCCAAACACGTTTCATCTATAGGGGTGTGTGCAAGATCCTCAAGTCAAACTCCTAGAATCAATGACATTTAGTTCATTCCTCAAGAACATGAATCTTGCATCGTCGAGTGGCTTCGTGAAGATATCCGCAAGATTGTCCTTTGTGGGCACATAAGAGAGAGCAATATCCCCTCTTGCCACATGGTATCGGATGAAATGATGGCAATTCTCAATATGCTTTGCTCTTCTATGTTGCATGGGGTTGTAGGCGATCTTGATGGCACTTTCATTATCACACAAAAGAGGCACCTTATCCAAATGAACGTCATATTTCTTGAGAGTTTGCCTCATCCATAACAATTGAGTGCAAGCACTTGCGGTGGCTACATACTCGGCTTTGGAGGTGGAGAGAGATACACAATTTTGCTTCTTGGAAGATCATCTCACCAAAGACCTACCAAGAAATTGGCAAGCCCCGGAAGTAGACTTCCTATCATCTTGATCACCCGCCCAATCGGAATCCGTGTAGCCCTTGAGAAAAAATTGTGCCCCCTTTGGGTACCACAAACCAAACCTTGGGGTATGAACCAAATACCGAAAGATCCTATGGACCGCCATTAAATGGCTTTCCTTAGGAGCCGCTTGATACCTTGCACACACACCCACACTCAAAAAAATATCGGGCCTAGATGCACAAAGGTAAAGCAAAGAACCAATCATAGAACGAACAATTTTTGGTCCACATCTTTACCCTTCGGGTTACGTGATAGGTGGCACTTGACTTGCATAGGAGATGGCTTGATCTTTGCATTTTGCAAGTTAAACCTCTTGATCATGTCTTGTGTATAGTTGGTTTGAGAAAGGAAAGTCCCACGAGCCAATTGCTTGATCTCAAAGCCTAGGAAGAATTTAAGCTCACCCATCATACACATCTCGAACCTGTCAGTCATAAGCTTAGAGAAATCATTATTGAAAGCTTGGTTAGTTGAACCAAAGATAATATCGTCCACATAGAGTTGGCATATAAAGAGCTCTCCCTTTACTCTGTTTGTGAAGACAGTAGGGTCGATCTTCCCAACTTCAAAACCACGGTCATCCAACAACTCTCTAAGGTGCTCATACCACGCACCTGGTGCTTGTTTAAGTCCATAGAGCGCCTTATCGATCTTGTAGACATGGTTAGGTAAGTTGAGGTTCTCGAACCCCGGAGGTTGCTTAACATATACTTCCTCTTTAAGTGGACCATTTAAGAAAGCACTTTTGACATCCATTTTTGGCAATTTGAAATTATGCGAAGATGCAAAAGCAAGGAGGATACAGATGGACTCAAGACGAGCCACGGGTGCATAGGTTTCATCAAATTCAATGCCTTCAACTTGAGTGTAACCTTGAGCAACCAATCTTGCCTTGTTCTGTATGACAATGCCATGCTCATCTTGCTTGTTCTTGAATATCCACTTAGTGCCAATAACATTGTGGCAATCTTTGGGCTTCTCAACTAATCTCCAAACCTTGTTGCACTCAAAATTATTGAGCTCATCATGCATTGCTTCAACCCAATCGGAGTCCTCAAGAGCTTCAAACACTTTCTTTGGTTCCACCATAGATATGTGAGCTTGATGCTCACTAAAATGTGCCAATTGCTTTCTTGTGGATCTTCTAGCTTGAATATCTTCCAAGACCTTGTTTTCTTGGGCATCAATTTGCTTCAAAGCTCTTCTTATCCTTCTAGCACGATGGGCTTCCATCTCCTCATTATTGCGAGGAGGGATCACTTGATCAGCTTGATCATTTCGGTCCCCATCTTGACCAACTTGGCCTTGATCATCATCATCATCAATAATATCTTCATCACTAGCTTCAACTTGAGGACAGGATGAAGAGGATGGTTGATATTAGCCTTGACCTTGACTAGCATGAATGATAGGAGTGGTTGCATCTTCCGTAGTAACTTGGTCAATAAGAGGAGGGTCTTCAACAAGTTCTTGGTTAGGTGCATCACTTGGCTCCTTGGCTTGTTCTTCTATTGTATAGGAGGCCTCCACTTGAGTAGAGCATAGTACTTCTTGAGTCTCCATAAGGTGTCCCTCAATGGGGCGGAAAAATCCCACACCCATCCTTCCTATGGCTTCTTGAGGTATTTCAACATCTACATTAGAAACATGAAATTGCGCCACTTGGGAGCCATCATTTTCCTCGAAAACCACACTACAAGATTCTATGACAATCCGTGAGGCTTTGTCAAAGACTCTATAAGTGTGGGATTTGGCACCGTAACCAACAAATATACCATCAATAGTTTTGGATTGAAATTTAGACAACCTAACACCCTTCATCAAATAAAAGCACTTACAACCGAATACACGGAAGTAGGAGACGTTGGTCTTGTTGCTGGTGAGGATCTCAAATGGAGTCTTGTCCAAGCCCTTGCGGATGTAGAGACGGTTGGAGGAGTGGCATGCGGTGGATATGGCCTCGGCCCATAAATATTGGGGAGAAGTGTACTCCGCCAACATGGTCCTTGCCTTATCCAAGAGAGTGCGATTCTTCCTTTCGGCAACACCATTTTGTTGAGAAGTGTAAGTGGCGGAGTATTGATGACGAATTCTCTCTTCACTAAGGAATTCATTCAAAGTGTAGTTCTTGAACTCCGAACCATTATCACTCCTAATAGACATGATTTGCACATTGTGTTGACATTGCACTTGGTTGGAGAAGTCGATGATGGTTTTTTGAGTCTCACTCTTGCACTTGAAGAAATATACCCACGTGTATCTTGAATAGTCATCGATAATCACCAAGCAATATTTCTTGCCTCCAAGACTTGCCTCGGGCACGGCACCAAAGAGATCAACATGGAGAAGTTCCAAGATCCTCTTTGATGAAATAATAGTCTTGGCCTTGTGTGCCATATCATGCATCTTTCCTTCAACACACGACCTACAAACGTGATCCTTTGAAAAGGAAACATTTTCTTTTAATCCGACAATAAGGCCACCACTGTGAATACTTTGCAAAGTTCTCATGTTGACATGGGATAAGCGGCGATGCCACAACCATCCCACATCCGCCTTTCCAAAAAGAAACATTGTTTGAGAGTTGGTAGACTTCAAAAAGTCCACCACGAACAACTCATTTTCAAAATGTCCCACGTATGCGACATCAAGAGTCTTGCTCCTAAAAAGGACCACAATATCTTCATCAAAAAAGACGGAGAAACCCATCTTTCCAAGAGAGCGGACGGAAAGTAAATGGAAACCAAGGGATTCGACAAGCATGACATTAACGATAGTGATATCGGGAGCAATCACAACCTTGCCGAACCCGGATACTTTAGACGAGGACGAGTCTCCATAAGTGACTGTTGCTTGTATGTCATTTGGGCGCAACTCCGTCACAAGTTCTTTGCTTCCAGTCATATGGCTGGTGCATCTACTATCAATTATCCATTTAGTCCCACCGGAAGCATAGTCTTGTAAGAGATCATTGACTAGAGTTAGGACCCGAGGAGGTTCCCTTCATGTTAGCAACAAGAGTCTTTGGAACCCAAATAGTATAGTCAATGTAACCCTCAATAGGACCAACATATTTAGCTTGCACAACACCATAATAATCAACACATAAGAAATGGTGTGTATTGTTAGTTCCCGCGGAGGTGCTACGAGTAGTGTTGTCCCTCATGACACTACTACTCGAGGCAACATTGCTTGCTTGTGCGGATGTGCTATGAGTAGTGTTCTCCCTAATGACAATACCACCCGAAGCACCATTGTTGGTCTTCTTCTTGTTCTTATTCTTCTTGTTCTTCTTGTTCTTCTTGTTCTTCTTCTTGGCCACATATCCAAGACCTTGCTTGCCCACTTGTGGCCTTGGAGCACTCAATTGTGGTCTAGCAATAACCACATTAGAGCTAGGGGCAACCACTTGTGGGGTAGAGATCACAACCTCCTCAACTTGAGGGCCTTTGCCCTTGAGCCTTGCTAGATCATCATTCAACCTAGCATTTTCCTCAATAATATTTGCATGATCACAAGAAGAAGTAGAGGTCCTAGAGTTGTTAAGTTGAGTTTGAAGTTGTTAATGCAACTCTTTGAGGGATGAGTGTTGGCTTTCCAAAGCTTTGTGAGCCTTGGTTAGCTTTTCAAACTCCTCGGTTAGTTTACCATGACCAACACCAAACTCAACTTTATCCTTTTTAGCCTTGTTATATTTCGCAAGAGCAAGGTCACATTCCTTAGTGATGATAGAGACAATTTCATTATGACTTAATTCAATAGATTCAAGTTCCTCCTCTAGAGAAACTCTACCATCACGCTCTTTCTCAAGAGTCATAGAGAAGGATGCAATTTCATATGCATCCCTTCTTTCAACCCCACCTTTCTTCTCAAGAGCTTCTTGGGCCTATCCCAATTGTCTCATGAGATGTTCAAAATACTTCTTGGTCTCCCCTTGCATGTTAGACATAAAACGTTCCAAAGAGATCCTTTCATCTTCTACTCTAAGACTAGCAAGATGTTCTAGTTCACTTGTGGTCTTAGAGTTGGTAGAAGGTGATACCTCCGTGGCCTTAGCCATGAAGCACTTGGAATTTTGGTGAGGATGATTGTCACTGGGGGATTCAAAGAGAGATGAAGACGACGGAGTGGAAGCAATAGCTAGAGCGGCCACTTCACTTGTGGTTTCTTCTTCTTCATCACTCCCGGAATCATACTCCTCTTGAGTCACTAGCACAAACTTGGTGGGGGACTTCTTGTTGAATGGTTCCTTGTTGAATTGAGGTTTCTTGTACTCAACCTTGGACTTGTCCTTGCGAATGAGCTTGCCACTATGGAGTTCTCTATTTTCATAGGGACACTCCGCAATGAAGTGCTGCTTATCTTGGCAATTGAAGCAAGACCTCACTTTTTGAGCCCCATCATTGCCATAGCGAGACTTGGTCTTCTCCTCGACAAATTTCTTGTCCTTGGGAGGATTCCTCCAACACTTTTGCACGGTGAGAGCAATGAGATCCGTTAGCACGGGATCATAGTCTTGTTCCTTCAAAGGAGGCAACACCTCATCTCCTTCTTATTCATACTCAACATCTCTTGACACAACCTTGGCCTTCAAAGCAACCGATGCCGCTTTGTGCATTCTAATGGCCCTATCATGACTGTCAAAAGAATTCTTGGTTTGCACTTGATAGGAGCACATTTATTGCATAGCTTGAGTTGAGGTCATGGAAGAGAAATCATGTCTTCCTTGAATGCTCTTCAACTCCGCGCCCTCAAATGTAATTAAGGCAATCATGTGTTGGGAATATGCCCTAGAGGCAATCATGTATGATGTATTCCCAATGTATTCATAAACTTATTAAGTCGTCCTTGTTTTGAACATCTGATACATGTCATTGAATATGTGATTCGATTGTGGAACTATGTATTCATGTTGTTCATACTAAATTGTCCTTGGTCATCAAGGTTGTGCTGGACACACACCCTACACTGATGTGAGTGTTGGCTTATGACTCGGTTGCACTTGTCATGGGCATGGCGATGCCATTCCAACGTTCACAGACTTGGCTAAAGAGTTTAGCAAGTCGGACTGGCCCATATCGAGATGCAACGAGCAAGTCGTCATTTGCATGTCTCAATCAATGTAATCCTTAGACCTGAGGTTGTCGCACAATCCGAGTTGTCGATCACCTACTTAGGTTCTGTCAAACGTTGTTATGTGACAAGGCAGTTATAAAGGCAGAGTTCGGGTCGAATGATAAGCAAGCTGTGTGATGTGGATAATCAAGATGGGATTTTCCCCCTCCGAATGGAGAGATATTCTCTGGGCCCTCTCGAGTGACATGATTCCGTAAGCATGGCCATGCGCGACTCAGTTAAGTGTTAATTGTGTCTATTGACTAAGAGTTAGTCAGATGAATCATATATCACGGACCGAGAAGAGAGTTGAGCTATTAAGGGATGCCGATAATTCGCCTATAGTTCGACAAGGTATATCGTGAGGCAAAAGGGACTAAGATGAAAGTCACATTGGAAGGTATGTCGTCATGACTCAATGGGACTTGGGAGTCGGCACGTTCTGCTAGGAGCCGCTACCGATTGATCGATTGGGAGTCAGACTCCAATCGTGTCCAAGTCGACATGAGCCTGCAGGGTCGCACACTTAAGAGCGGGAGCAAGTGTATTGGTCGGTTTGGGCCCGAACCGGAAATGGACTGAGTTTGTGAGTTGGACTCACAGAGGGAATGTAACATCCCAATTTTTGATTTGGATGTTTTGCATTAGAGCATTTGCATTGCATCATATAGTGTTGCATTTCCTTGCATTGCATTTGAAAATTAAGAATAAACCCGACTCTTCAAAGAATTAAATCTATTAAAATGTATATGTTGTATGTGTGCGTTATAAGCACAAAACTATTTTCTATTTTCATACATGACCAAATAGAATTTGTGGTACAAAATTTCGAATTAATACTTATAGTCTTTTCTGAAAATTGTTATGAGTCATATTGGAGTTGTCTTCGCACTTCATATAAGAAATCAGAGAAGAAAAGAATAAAAAAAAAAGAGAGAAGAGCAGCGTACATAGTCCAACAAGCCACGAACCAGCCCATATTTCTCATCTCACGTAACTCTCTCCTCACGTTCTAATTCCTTTCCTATTCTTTTTCTTTTATTTCCTAGTGTACGAAACCATCCATCCAGGCTTCCTCGTATCTGAACGGAACTGCTCACGAACGAACGTGAGTTTGTTTCGGTATAGAAACTGTACCCAGAAAAATCTCCAAACCATCGTTCGTTTGGCCATCACTTGCCACGGAAATAGCCTATATATATCCCCGCACGACTACAGCTCCGTTTTTCCGTCCTCTCCAAGCCCTAGCCGCCCCAGATCGATCTACGAACCCTCGCCGCCGGAGCTGCCATTGTCGACCTTCGGAGGTTCATGTCGCTGCGAACCGGACCACCCGGGACATCTCTCCGTGTCTATTTTTTTCGCCTTATTTTTATGCACCGCCTAAACCCATCTCTCTCACGAGCAGAGCACTGGAGCGAGCAGCTCATACCGCCGGAGTTGGAGCTACGCGAGCACGACGTCACCGTCGGACGAACCTTCAGGAACCGCTACTGCGACCATCACTAAGTTCCCCTTGAAGGCCTGCATCACCTGGTAATTCTCCTCGAGCTGCACGACGACCAGAGAGACCCCAACCCTCAACACCAAGCACACTGCCATTGCCTCATCCACGTACAGGTAAACAGATTGCTTCTCATTGGAGAAGACACACAGTAGCCGTCCGATCCAATCTCTATGGCCCAGATTAGAAGTAGAACTGAAGGGGTATCCGCGAGTAGGAACACGCCATGTGGCAAGTGACCCAGTCAGCGCCACACCAGCGCCTGGTCAGCGCGCCCAGCGAACCAGATGCAGCCATGTGGCGACTTAGCTGTAAAATCGCAGAAAAAGGCAAAGAAAATGCTAAACTTGCGAAATTCATAGAAAATTAAATATAAGTCCAAAATTACGTTCTTTATACCGTTGAGCTCAGAAAAATGTGTAGAACCTGATTCTGTAATAAAATCGCATGTTTACAGAACTTAAAAAAATAATTATTTGAAACACTATTTTGAGTATTTTCACCATATCTTTAATTCTATAAATCGAAATGGGATGAATCCAATTGTCCCTGGAAGATAATTTAATTGTCTATGTAGAGGTTTCGTCCATAAAAATTTATGACATAATTTTGGACAGAAAAATAGCAGAACCTTATGTAACCCTCATAAAAACGTGTTTAACCGAATATATTTTAAATGTCATATTGCATTTAGTTTTGCATGCATCTTATGGTAGTTAATAATCAGAGAACTATTATTACCTATTGTTTGCAATATTAAAACATCATGCATCCATGTTTTGTGTTGTTGCATATTATGATTGTCTGTTATTTATTGTGTACTGCTTACTACGTGTAGATTCCGCCGGGGATTACTGCACTTGTGAAGAGTGTGTGTTTCCGAACTGCTATCAAGGCAAGTGGATTTTGGTCATGAACCCATTATTTTACTACTGCATCTTAGAGATTTTAATCGTAGTATGCATGATAGGATTGTTTGAAGAAATAGCTAAGCTAGAACCGTTTCACTAACACCCAAGTGAAATAGTTCCTATGTGTCCGTTAGACAACTCAACATAGACACCACCGTTGGTAGTATTGCTTAGCCATGCAAATTATTCGTGGTTGGGAATTATCATGTATTGTTATTTATATCTTATTTTAATTGTCTATAAAAACAACCTGATAATTCAATCAACCACTGGGTGGAACTTGGTCGGTCGGATTATGTTGAGTGGCACCGTGGGTCATATTTATGCTCACCCGCGCGTCGTACACTTGTGGATGGCCACCCAGTATTTTGAGAATGATGTTTGGTTTCGTGTCAAGTAGCTATACCGTGCAACAAGGCGTCACATTGGTATGGGCCGTGACGGAGTTGGATTGTGTGATTGCTCTACCCGCCGTGACCAGCTGATGTAGTGGATGTAGGAGTAAGGGTCCGGATCCGGGGCTGACGCGATCGTACGTGATGACTCTGGCTTGAATTCACTTTCTCCCTACAAACATGGTGATACATGGTAGATGAGAGTGGACCGGGCAGCTTGGTAAAGTGCACTAGCCTCCGGAGTGTTAAGAACTAAGATCTTAGCCGTGTTTCAATGGTTAGAAACAAATTAGCACTAGACTGGTGAATCATTACATTGTTCTTGTTCATTCTAATTTCTTAATTAAAATTTGAGGGTTCAACAATTAACGGATTAGACACGTGCGTTGACCACGGTGTTCTATTTCCAATGGGTAGGAGCACATGCCTGAGGGCAGAGTGTCCAAAGTTATACTTATGAAAAGTATGTTTTATCAAAGAATAGGGAAACTATTGCTTTACGCAAATCAGCCTTGAAACATCCACCAGCCAAATAAGCATGTAAAATGTTAGGCTCTCCTATATTTCTTTTGATCCACTTGCCAGGCAATTACACGATTGTTCTGACCTCCTCGTGGGGCTGCAAATTCCAACTTGCAGGTTGTTCAGACTCGGAGTGAGTTTATTACGTAGGTTTCGAGACACCGGTTAACCTTTGTTCGCCTGTGGCTTACAAACAAGAAGATTGGAGGTCTGCCGTCGCTATTATTATTTCCGCTGCTGTTATTTGATATTTATTACTTTGAGAACCTTTGTTCCAGCTCTTGCTGTGCAATTTGTAATAATTTTACTCTGGATGATACGTTATACGAGATGCATTTGTTATATCTGTTTACCTATCTCGTTGTGTGTGCTGGTGAACGGTCCAGGGGCCAGTACTACACGCAACGTTACAGTCTTTTATGGGCTGTAACACTACAGATGGTATCAGAGCAATGCGTTGCCTGTAGGATCGAAACCTAGGAATGGATTAGGAAAAGACATAGGAACAACTTAATTATTTTACTTCCGGTCTTTTAATTCTTGCCTTTTCGACTTATACTCTTTTCCCTGCTAATGTTTACTTCTCTCTACTTATAGATGGACGGTTACCCCCGCACCGCGTATGTTGGAGTGGACACTCCGTACCTTTTTGGGGAGCAGTTGTTCAAAGTGGTGCAGCAGCTGGGACTACCTCCACCGTACTTCAGAGGGAGGCCGACGAACTCCAACCTACCAGAAGACACACGCTGGGAGGTACGCACCATCATGGGGGTGGATGTGGACTTCACCGACACCTACCCTAGCTGGAAGGAAGGAGTTGATACTGCCATGCTGCTCTTGATGTCACGGCTGTGCTACAACCACTTAGGAGATTTTCCACCACAATCAGATTTCCGACGCTTCGGTAATCGCGATGCGGAAGGTAATGCTATGGTGACCCCGGGAGATCGGAAGGACATGCCTATGATTCTGAAGCAACTACAAGATCTTGAAGCCTATAATGTCACCATGGAGAGGAGGGTCTACATGGAGTCCACGGAGAATGCTAACCTCAAGGCACTCAACCATGCACGCGCAGAGGAGCTTCAGGCCTCGGATGAGCTCATTGGACACCTAGAGGAGCTTGTCGAGGACTTGCAGACCGAGAGGACGTTGCTACAGGAACAGGTAGAGGCTCTTCAGGCACAACTTCATCCGTCACCGCCACCGTCGCCACCACCGTCGCCGCCACCACCACCACCAGCTTATGATGATGATGATGATGATGAAGGAGGGGATGATGATGCTGAAGTAGAAGTGGTACAAGCGCATGAGGCTGAGGAAGAAGAGGACCCAGAAGAAGTTCTTATCTACGTCTCAAGTGATGATGGTACGCCTGCGAGGAACACTCGTTCTAGCAAGCGCAGGCGCATGACCGCTCGACAGTATGTCGGTCTGTTCAACCAGGCGTAATTAGTTTGTCCTCCAATTAGAGCTTGATAGGATATCGATACTCGTGATAGGTTGATCATACCAAAACTATGTGGTATGACTATTAGATCGAAGGTTTTGAACTATTTTGTTTTCTATGAACTATTTAGGAAATTCGCAGGAATTTTTATCCTATTTTTCAAAAGTAATTTAAAGAGTTGTGCTTGCTTGTTTATTGCTTGAAAAGTGTTGTTTGTTCATGTATAGTATGGTAGTTATTTCTCCTTAGTTCTATCTGTCTAAACTCAACTGTGCTATACTATAGATGCCTCCACGTCGCGACCCACACAACAATGGGGAAAATGATGACAATGGAGGGAACAATAACCAAATGCAGCAGATGATGGCAGCACAGACTCAGTTGATGCAGATGATGACCCAGTTCTTAGCCAACAATAACAACAACAACAACAACAACAACAATCCGCCGCCGCCACCACCACCACCCCAGGTGGATATGCTTACCCGCTTCATGAGGTTGAGGCCAGCGACGTTCACAAGTGCGCCAGAACCCATGATAGCTCTTGACTGGTTGTGCTCAATAAACAAATCCTTGGTGACAGTTGGCTGTAATGATGAAGAGAAGGTGAGATTTGCTGCTCATCTACTCGAAGGGCAAGCCGCTTCGTGGTGGGACAACTTCCAGATTACCCATCCTATTGCCGAAGTAACATGGGAGATGTTCGAGGAAGGATTCAAGAATGCTCACATCTCTGCGGGCGTGATGAGTCTGAAGAAGAGGGAGTTCCGCAACCTGCGCCAGTACCAGCGCAGTGTCACTGAGTATATTGATGAGTTCAACAATTTAGCTCGTTATGCACCTGAGGATGTGGATACCGATGCCAAACGGAGGGAGAGGTTCTTGGATGGACTAAATGATGATTTGGCTATTCAGTTGTCAGTAGTTCACATTACCAACTATCAGTCTCTCATAGACAAGGCCGTTATTCTGGAAGGGAAGTACAAGCAGGCTGAGAAGCGCAAGAGGAAGCAAAACTTTGGCAGCCATAGCTCAGGATCGCATCAGAAAATCCGCACTCACCATGATAGTGCTGGAAACTCTGGACAACCTAGGCATGTGAGTAGTGGACACAACCACCAGCGAGGAGGAACTCAGCACTCAGGAGGAAATGGCCACCACCACAATGGCCATAAAAGTAACAACAATAGCCACTCTGGAGGAAATGGACACCATCGCCATGGTCACCAGACCATTAGGAAGGACCTCAGTCAGGTGCAATGCTTCAAGTGTAAGAAGATGGGACATTTTGCAGATACTTGTACTGAGAAGAAGGTTGATGATGGGCTCAAGATGAATCCATTCCAGAAGGCTACCGTCAACCACGTGGACGTGGAAGAGGTGCAGGATCAACCCGATCTCGTGCTTGGTAAGTTCTTGATTAATTCATGCTTGGCACTCGTATTATTTGACACCGGTGCATCGCATTCATTCATATCAAGGGCATTTGTGGATAGACACAACATACCAACACGCACACTCACGGGAATTATTAGAGTTAGCTCCCCTGGAGGGGAAATGGTAGCAACTGTGGGATGTTATCAATTGGCTCTCGATATTGGCACACATATTTTCCCCTCAGACCTCATAGTATTGAACTCACAAGGATTGGATATAATTTTGGGAATGGATTGGATGACCAACCATGAAGGACAGATAAACTGTGCACAGAGATCCATTACACTCACTACACCCGAAGGGAGGAAGATCATATATAAGTCAACACTAGCGTTTAACTCCACTAAGTTGAATTCTCTTAAGGGGGTTAGTTTGAATGATGTTCCCATAGCACGGGAGTACCCTGATGTGTTCCCGGATAAACTACCAGGAATGCCACCTGATAGGGACATCGAGTTTGTGATAGATTTAATGCCGGGAACAGGACCAATAGCCAAACGTCCTTACAAGATGGACAAGGATGAACTGAAGGAGCTGAAGAAACAGCTTAAGGAACAGTTAGACCTTGGTTTTATTCAGAGGAGCTCGTCGTCATGGGGAGCACCAGTGTTGTTTGTTGAGAAAAAGGATAAAACACAACGTCTAGTTATGGATTATCGTTCTCTCAATGAGGTGACGATTAAGAACAAATACCCGTTACCAAATATCAATGAGTTATTTGATCAGTTGAAAGGAGCTAGTGTGTTTTCTAAGATCGATCTACGATCAGGGTATCATCAGTTAAAAATTAAGAAGGAAGATATACCCAAGACTGCCTTTACAACAAGGTATGGACTATATGAGTATACTGTCATGTCCTTTGGGTTAACTAATGCGCCCGCATATTTCATGAGCATGATGAACAGCGTATTCATGGAATTCTTGGACAAGTTTGTTGTAGTGTTCATCGATGATATACTAGTGTATTCCAAGGATGACAAGGAACATGAGGTACACTTGCGGCTCATATTAGAGAAGCTTAGAGAGCATAAGCTATATGCTAAGTTTGAGAAGTGCGAGTTTTGGTTGAACACAGTGGGATTTCTAGGACACATAGTATCAGGCGAAGGGATAGCCGTCGATCCATCCAAGGTTTCAGCGGTGACTGAGTGGGAATCACCACATAATGCGAAGGAGATCCGGAGTTTCTTGGGACTCGCAGGTTATTATCGAAGGTTCATTGAGAATTTCTCCAAAATTGCTAAACCGATGACAGAACTATTAAAGAAGGAGAACAAGTTTAAATGGACCGATGATTGTGAAGCTAGTTTCCAAGAGTTGAAAAAGAGACTCGTGTCAGCACCAGTTCTGTGTTTACCGGATCTTGAGAAGGATTTCCAAGTGTATTGCGACGCATCTCATCGAGGTCTTGGTAGTGTACTGATGCAGGATGGAAGAGTGGTAGCTTACGCTTCGAGACAACTCAAGAATCACGAGAAGAACTACCCCACTCATGATTTAGAGCTAGCATCAGTTGTTCATGCATTGAGGACATGGAGACATTATATTATGGGAAAGAAATGTGATATCTTCACTGATCATAAGAGTTTGAAATATATCTTCACTCAGAAGGAATTGAATATGAGGCAGCGAAGATGGTTGGAATTGATCAAAGACTACAATCTGAATCTTCAGTACCATCCAGGTAAGGCTAATGTAGTTGCAGATGCGCTAAGTCGCAAGGGCTATGTGAATGGACTCACAGCAGGTGAGATACCAGCAGATTTGTGTGAGCAATTCAAGTCGCTCAGGTTAGAATTGGTAACAGGAAGCTACTTAGCATCCATGGAGGTTGTATCCACACTGAAGGACAAAATCAAGGAAGCGCAGAAGAAGGATAAGGAGATGATTGAGATACGAGAGAAAATGAGCGAAGGGAAGATGGTAGAGTTTCATGAGGATGAAGACGGTACGCTATGGTTTGGTAAGCGCATCTGTGTACCACAAGATTCCGCCATTAGGAAGTTGATATTCCAGGAAGCTCATGACTCACCATACTCAATTCATCCGGGAAACACCAAGATGTATATGGATTTGAAGGAAAGGTTTTGGTGGACAAACATGAAAAGAGACATAGCAGAGTACATTGCACGCTGTGATGTCTGTAGCAGAGTTAAAGCAGAGCATCAGAAACCAGCAGGTTTGCTACAACCGTTACCGATACCTGAATGGAAGTGGGACACCATCGGTATGGATTTCATCACAGGTTTACCAAGGACTAAATCAGGATTTGATTCTATTTGGGTAGTTGTCGATCATTTGACCAAAGTGGCTCGTTTCATACCAGTGAAGACCACCTATACTAGTGCAAGGTTAGCGAAATTGTATATGAGCAAGATTGTGTGTTCACATGGAGTACCCAAGAGCATCGTGTCTGACAGAGGGACACAGTTCACGTCACATTTCTGGCGTCAACTACATGAACGATTGGGTACCAGACTTGAATTTAGTACCGCGTTTCACCCGCAGACTGATGGTCAGACAGAGAGGGTGAATCAGATACTGGAAGACATGTTGAGAGCTTGTGCTCTTGATTATGGTTCGAGTTGGGATGAGAACCTACCGTATGCGGAATTCTCGTACAACAACAGCTACCAGACTAGCATAGAGATGGCACCATTTGAAGCTCTGTATGGCAAGAAGTGCAGGACACCACTGTTGTGGGATGGTGTTGGAGAGCGAAGTTTATTTGGACCAGACGTGATAAAGGAAGCAGAAGAGAAAGTGAGACTTATTCGTGATAGATTGAAGGTTGCTCAGTCAAGGCAGAAAAGCTACGCCGATTCCAAGCGAAGGGAGGTGATCTACGAAGTTGGTGATAGAGCTTATCTTAGAGTATCGCCACTACGTGGAGTTAAGCGTTTTGGGATCAAGGGAAAGTTAGCACCGCGATTTATTGGACCGTATAAGGTCTTGGCACGTAAAGGAGAAGTAGCTTATCAGCTAGAGTTGCCAGAAGGGTTGTCCAACGTTCACGACGTGTTTCATGTATCACAACTGAAGAAGTGCCATCCAGAGATGGCAGACACACCACTGAGAGATACTATACCCCTGGAAGAGGTTCAGTTGGAGAGTGACCTCACATACGAGGAGAAACCAGTAAAGATTCTAGACACCGCAGAGAGGATGACACGTACGAAGACGATCAAATTTTGCAAGGTTCAATGGAATCATCATACCGAAGAGGAGGCAACATGGGAACGAGAAGAAGATCTTCGAGAAGACCACCCACACCTATTTGCTAGCCATTCCGAGTCTCGAGGGCGAGACTCATCTTAAGGGGGTTAGTCCTGTAACATCCCAATTTTTGATTTGGATGTTTTGCATTAGAGCATTTGCATTGCATCATATAGTATTGCATTTGTTTGCATTGCATTTGAAATTAAAGAATAAACCCGACTCTTCAATGAATTTAAACCAACTCAGTGTATATGTTTGTACGTGTGCATTATAAGCACAAAACTATTTTTTTATTTTATTTTCATACATGACAAAGTAATACTATGTGGTACAAAATTTCGAATTAATATTCATAGACCTTTCTGAAAATTATTTTGAGTCATTTTGGAGTTGCCTTCACACTTCATATAAGAAATCAGAAAAAAAAAAAAAAAAGGAGCAACGTACATGGTACAACAAGCCACGAACCAGCCCTCACGTAACTCTCTCCTCACGTTCTAATTCCTTTCCTATTCTTTTTCTTTTATTTCCTAGTGTACGAAACCATCCATCCAGGCTTCCTCGTATCTAAACGGAACTGCTCACGAACGAACGTGAGTTTGTTTCGGTATAGAAACTGAACCCAGAAAAATCTCCAAACCATCGTTCGTTTGGCCATCACTTGCCACGGAAATAGCCTATATATATCCCCGCACGACTACAGCTCCGTTTTTCCGTCCTCTCCAAGCCCTAGCCGCCCCAGATCGATCTACGAACCCTCGCCGCCGGAGCCGCCATTGTCGACCTTCGGAGGTTCATGTCGCTGCGAACCGGACCACCCGGGACATCTCTCCGTGTCTATTTTGTTCGCCTTATTTTTATGCACCGCCTAAACCCATCTCTCTCACGAGCAGAGCACTGGAGCGAGCAGCTCGTACCGCCGGAGTTGGAGCTACGCGAGCACGACGTCACCGTCGGACGAACCTTCAGGAACCGCTACTGCGACCATCACTAAGTTCCCCTTGAAGGCCTGCATCACCTGGTAATTCTCCTCGAGCTGCACGACGACCAGAGGGACCCCAATCCTCAACACCAAGCACACTGCCATTGCCTCATCCACGTACAGGTAAACAGATTGCTTCTCATTGGAGAAGACACACAGTAGCCGTCCGATCCAATCTCTATGGCCCAGATTAGAAGTAGAACTGAAGGGGTATCCGCGAGTAGGAACACGCCATGTGGCAAGTGACCCAGTCAGCGCCACACCAGCGCTTGGTCAGCGCGCCAAGCGAACCAGATGCAGCCATGTGGCGACCTAGCTGTAAAATCGCAGAAAAATGCTGAAAAACTGCTAAACTTGCGAAATTCATAGAAAATAAAGTATAAGTCCAAAAATTACGTTCTTTATACCGTTGAGCTCAGAAAAATGTGTAGAACCTGATTCTGTAATAAAATCGCATGTTTACAGAACTTAAAAAAATAATTATTTGAAACACTATTTTGAGTATTTTGACCATATCTTTAATTCTATAAATCGAAATGGGATGAATCCAATTGTCCCTGGAAGATAATTTAATTGTCTATGTAGAGGTTTCGTCCATAAAAATTTATGACATAATTTTGGACAGAAAAATAGCAGAACCTTATGTAACCCTCATAAAAACGTGTTTAACCGAATATAATTTTTAAATGTCATATTGCATTTAGTTTTGCATGCATCTTATGGTAGTTAATAATCAGAGAACTATTATTACCTATTGTTTGCAATATTAAAACATCATGCATCCATGTTTTTTGTTGTTGCATATTATGATTGTCTGTTATTTATTGTGTACTGCTTACTACGTGTAGATTCCGACGCCGGGGATTACTGCACTTGTGAAGAGTGTGTGTTTCCGAACTGCTATCAAGGCAAGTGGATTTTGGTCATGAACCCATTATTTTACTACTGCATCTTAGAGATTTTAATCGTAGTATGCATGATAGGATTGTTTGAAGAAATAGCTAAGCTAGAACCGTTTCACTAACACCCAAGTGAAATAGTTCCTATGTGTCCGTTAGACAACTCAACATAGACACCACCGTTGGTAGTATTGCTTAGCCATGCAAATTATTCGTGGTTGGGAATTATCATATATTGTTATTTATATCTTATTTTAATTGTCTATAAAAAAAAAACCTGATAATTCAATCAACCACTGGGTGGAACTTGGTCGGTCGGATTATGTTGAGTGGCACCGTGGGTCATATTTATGCTCACCCGCGCGTCGTACACTTGTGGATGGCCACCCAGTATTTTGAGAATGATGTTTGGTTTCGTGTCAAGTAGCTATACCGTGCAACAAGGCGTCACATTGGTATGGGCCGTGACGGAGTTGGATTGTGTGATTGCTCTACCCGCCGTGACCAGCTGATGTAGTGGAAGTAGGAGTAAGGGTCCGGATCCGGGGCTGACGCGATCGCACGTGATGGCTCTGGCTTGAATCCATCTTCTCACTACAAACATGGTGATACATGGTAGATGAGAGTGGATCGGGCAGCTGGGTAAAGTGCACTAGCCTCCGAAGTGTTAAGAACTAAGATCTTAGCCGTGTTTCATTGGTTAGAAACAAATTAGCACTAGACTGGTGAATCATTACATTATTCTTGTTCATTCTAATTTCTTAATTAAAATTTGAGGGTCCAACAATTAACGGATTAGACACGTGCGTTGACCACGGTGTTCTATTTCCAATGGGTAGGAGCACATGCCCGAGGGCAGAGTGTCCAAAGTTATACTTATGAAAACTATGTTTTATCAAAGAATAGGGAAACTATTGCTTTACGCAAATCAGCCTTGAAACATCCATCAGCCAAATAAGCATGTAATATGTTAGGCTCTCCTATATTTCTTTTGATCCACTTGCCAGGCAATTACACGATTGTTCTGACCTCCTCGTGGGGCTGCAAATTCCAACTTGCAGGTTGTTCAGACTCGGAGTGAGTTTATTACGTAGGTTTCGAGACACCGGTTAACCTTTGTTCGCCTGTGGCTTACAAACAAGAAGATTGGAGGTCTACCGTCGCTATTATTATTACCGCTGCTGTTATTTGATATTTATTACTTTGAGAACCTTTGTGCCAGCTCTTGCTGTGCAATTTGTAATAATTTTTACTCTGGATGATACGTTATACGAGATGCATTTGTTATATCTGTTTACCTATCTTGTTGTGTGTGCTGGTGAACGGTCCAGGGGCCAGTACTACACGCAACGTTACAGTCTTTTATGGGCTGTAACACTACAGGGAATGGGCCACAAGTGTTGTGAAGCCCACTACCACTCGCTATATAAAGAGGGGCGCAGGTTGCCCAGCGGGCGTGTGACTCCACTCCCATGCATTCGGAACCCTAGCCCCACTCAGTCCAGCCGTCGGACCGGACCTAGCAGTCCGCCGTCGGAGCTCCTCCTCGTACGTGTGGATACCGGCAGAGGTGTTGTATGTTCAGCACTTCAACGTTCATGGGATTGGATTGGCTGGATCGGATCGTGGGACTACACTGCATCGACGCGCTGCATCGATAATCCGCACCTGCGCGTCTAGTGGTAATCCTCGTGGCCTTCTACCTCGGCTAGATCTTGGAAGTACCGCGTAGAAAAAGTTTTGTTTATCTCTACGCGTTCCAACATCATGTACTTACTCTTGATCCAAGCATCATCAATGTACTTGGCACCAACATTTGAGAAGGCGGTGGCAGGATTCTTGAGTCTTCGGTACATGTCTTCATGGTTCTCTCCATCATGCATATAGAACCCTTTGGCCTCATTGGTCAAGGCATCATGTCTATTCCTTTGAATACTCTCATTGCCCACGAACATGACGACAAGAGCGTCCCATGTTTCCTTGGCGGTGGAATATTGTTGAAGATGCGGCATGTGGTTAGGACCCACGGCTTGTTGAAGAATTGACAAGGCGGTGTAGTTGAGTTGACAATCTACGACTTCTCTTCTTGTTAGGTTCTTGGAGTCATGAGGTTTGTATCCATCACGAGTGACCCTCCAAAGCTCTATACAAGAAGAGTTCAAGTGAGTCTCCATGTAATATTTCCATTCACGAAAAGAAAAAGCATCAATTTTAGGTGGATCTCCTCTAGGGATTATATGAGGATGTGGGACGGGAGGATCAGGAGAATAACTTCCGGGAACGAAGTGAAATTCTCCTTCTCCTTCCGTACCCTTCTTAATGGAGTTTTCGACGGAAGCATTTTTAGATGAATCACCATCTACCCCTTTATTGGCACCCTCCGGAGCTACTTCCGGAGAAGTTGAGTCGGTGACCTTCCTTTGGCTTTGAGGAGTTCCATAAATAAATGACGCAACTCATCAATTTTGGTGTGTATGGATGAGGTCAATGAATTTTTCAACTCATTGAGTTCATCCATGGATACATTTACCACGGAAGCTTCGGTATCCGAATCTTCACCCATACTTAAACTCTTAGGCGGTTAAGCCCGATAGAAGAGCCGATGCTCTAATACCAATTGAAAGTAAAGTATGGGAACCTAGAGGGGGGGGTGTGAATAGGTGCTACGACCAATTTTAATTGTTCTTGTAATTTAGGCTTGGCACAAAGTTAATTCTCTAGATAATGCAAATAAGGTGAATTTACCTATATGACAAGGATAACAACAATCACAATGCAAGCACAAGTAAAGGGAGTAAGGGAACGAGGTAACCGATATGAAGCACACGGAGACACGATGTAATCCCGAGTTCCTCCTTGTTAAGGGAGTACGTCTCATTGGAGGGGTGTGAGATCGCCACGAAGGCCTACTCAACGCCACAAAGGCCTCAGCCTATTCTACGATGAACCCCGCCACAAAGGCCTAGTTCACCTTCCACTATTGGTCCCCTTTGAGGCGGGAATTGAATCCTTTACAAACAACTTGGGGCACACACCCACAACCAAATTGGGGGATCCCAACAATCTTGAATCACCAACAAGTAGCAAGATGCCTAGGTTCTCCACAAGAGGAAACCCTAGGCTAGATCCCTCAAGCTAGAGAGGGGGAAATGAAGAACGACTCGGTGAAGATGTAGATCGGGGCCTTCTCCTTCAATCCTCCAAGTATCAACACGTTTGGGTGGAAGGATTGGGAGAGATCTAACTTTGGAGGCTCAATAAATGCTTGTCTTTAATGCTGGAGCGAGCAACCTATTGGGGAAGAAGGGGATGGGGGTATTTATAGCTCCCTCCCCAAACTAGCCGTTTGACCCTTTTTCGAGCCTAGCGGTACTACCGCTACTTGGCAACGTGAGCGGTACTTGGGAGTCCCAGACACAGGGCGCGAGCGGTACCACCGCCAAAGTACCGTGGTACTTCAGCAACGGTTCTACCGCGAGTGCACACCGGTATTACCGCTGGCCACAACTTCGAATTAAATCGAAGTGGCTGGCGGTAGTACTAGGGCACTACCGCCCTAGTACCGTAAACGTTACCGTGAGCAAACCATTGCTGGCGGTACAAGTGCCGGTACTGAGTGCGGTACTACCGCTTCCTAGAAGCAACGGTACTACCGCCAGTCAGTAGGTGTACTACCGTTGAGCAAGGTTTTGCTCCTAGATTAATATTACCACATCGGTACTACTGAGTCAGTACCTCTGAAGTACCGCTGGATGCAGTAGGCATTTTTCACTTTGGCTGTACTTCTGGCAGTACTGGGCGCGGTACTACCACTTGATGTGCGAAGCGGTACTACCGCTGGGGTGCCCGGTACTACCGCTGGACCATATTGATCTTGGTGGCTTTGTCTTGGTATTCTCTTCACCTTTTTGCGTCTAGTTGATATTTCCTGAAATACTTGACGCACTATTAGATACTTAGTAGTGTTGTTATTAACTCCAAAACCTAAGAGAGATCAAAATATGCAAATGCACTTTCATATGTAAAGCACCACTAGAGGATATTATTAACAATACGGACGCAACAGGCTGAGTAGCCAAATGGGGTATCGAGCTAGCTGTGTTCGACATTAAGTACGAACCCCGGACGGCAATAAAATCCCAGGTGTTGGCAGATTTCGTCGCTGATTGGACAGAAACAATGGAAAACACACCACTGCCGGAGTCGGAATACTGGGTCATGTACTTTGACGGATCCAAGATGAAGGAAGGCGATGGAGCTGGTGTACTGCTAAAATCCCCAAAAGGTGATACTATGGAGTATGTATTACAAATACGCCAGTAATAACGTGCGAGAATACGAAGCTTTGCTTCATGGCTTGCACATTGAAAAATAAATAGTTGTCAAACGCATACTATGCTATGGTGACTCAGATTTGGTACAACATCAGATAAACCAAACATGGGACGCCAAAAGCCCCATCATGGCCGAATATCGTAGAATGGTGGACGAGTTTGTCATTTGCTTCCTGGGATTTGAAGTACTTCACATCAAAAGGGAAGAAAATTGGAACGCGGATGCATTAGCTCGCATTGGCTCGGAAAGAGTGAAAACCCTACCACCAGGTGTGTTTTTCCAACATTTGCATGAACCATCGATCAAAGGTGGAGAAGTTGATTATCCTCTTGTTTCCGAGTCAATTGAAGTCCTGCTTGTTAACCCGGATCGGAAAATTTCATATTTAAACTTCTTAGTTGATCAGAAGTTCTCGGATGGAGCAGACAAGGTCTTGCAAAAACAGATACAACGTCGATGCAAAGGATACACGGTAATTAATGGTTGCCTATATAAACGCATCACTGTCGGAATTTTTCAGCGATGTATTTTGCCAGAAGAAGGCCGAGAAATCCTGCAAGAAATCCACGCAGGAGATTGCGGACATCATGCTCAATCAAAAGCATAGTAAAAAAGCATTCCGTGCAGGGTTATTCTGGCTAATAGCCAAGACAGACGCCGAACACATAGTAAATACATGTGTCGGATGTCAGTATTACGCCAAGCAGACGAATATGCCAGCATAAGCACTCAAAACTATCCCTATTACATGGCCATTTGCGGTCTGGGGGCTAGATATGATGGGACCATTCGAAACTGCAAGAGGTGGACTCACACATCTACTCGTTGCGGTAGATAAGTATACCAAGTGGGTGGAGGCGAAACCCATAAAAAAACTTGAAGGTGTGACTGTCAGAAATTTCATCATTGACGCAGTAATGAGATACGACATTCCACACATCATAATTACGGACAACGGGACAAATTTCTCAATTGGAGAGTTGGAAAAATATTGCCGACAAACAGGAATACGCCTAGATCTTGCATCTGTGGCACACCCACAATCCAATGGGCAGGTTGAAAGAATGAATAGATCAATCCTGCAGGGAATACGCCCAAGACTCGAACCTCCTCTTCATAGAGCAGCTGGAGAATGGGTAGAGGAATAATCTTCCGTGCTTTGGAGTATTCGAACGATGCCAAATAGATCAACCGGGCAAACCCCATTTTTCCTGGTCTATGGCGCAGAAGCAGTGCTTCCAATGGACATGCTCCATGATAGCTCAAGAGTGTAGGCTTACGATGACTCGGATGCCGAAAACGCACGACAGGATGCCGTCCATCTTTTAGAAGAAGAACGAGACCTAGTGCTCCAAAGATCCGCCATTTATCGGCAGGGATTATGACGCTACCATAGTCGGAAAATCAGACACCGTTCTTTCAAAGAAGGTGACTTAGTGCTAAGATGGTGCAAGAAAGGAAGCACAAGTTAGCCCCAGTTTGGGAGGGACCGTTCGTCATTAGCAAAGCTATGGAAAATGGATCTTACTATCTTGTAGATATTCGGGATATGGAGGATGATCCCAAAAACCCGAATCGAAAAAGAAAGAGAAAGATAGATGTCAAACTGGGAGAGACAAAGAGACCCTGGAGCATCCAGCAGTTACGTCCCTTCTACACTTAGTTCAATTTCTATGTAAACATCTTTGAGATCATGAAATAAAGTTGTCGAAATTCATGCATTTATGTTTTTACATGTTTATGATAGTACAAAGCATAAATCCGCCTTATCTATTTCCCAATGATCTTTCAAAATTCTCAATGTTAACCTGAATTGTGCCTGCGTGCTCGGAGTAAAAAAAAACTGAATGATTTTCGGTCTAAGGAGGATTAAGGAAACCCAGATTATGCCTGCGTGCCTGAGTTTCATACAAATTTCAAAATTGCTTACTTTTCTCTAAGTATTATCTGATTGTTTTTATGTTGGGTCACTAAATTAGTAAGTAAAATTCCTTAGTACGATCCATGTTTCCGAGTTTCGACTGATCGGTCATACCCAGTCACTTGGCTTGAAGATTATGTACTATCGAGCCATTTCAAACATTAAGGACAATTAGGACATATAAACCACAGAACTTAGAAGATAAAGGAATTCAAACCCGGAAAACTTGCAAAGACTTATAAAATTAAAACTGCAAAGGCGGAGTACTTGTTTATACAAATGATAGATAGCATTACAATGAATATTACATTGTAAGAAAAATAATGCTTCTATTTTTACCTGCTTTCTACCCAGGACTCAAGCAGCTTCTTCGGGGTCCGAGTATTCATCCTCGCTACTAGAATCCTCTGGAGTTGTCGGAATTTCCTCCTTGGGGTAGAAGGTGGAGATATTCACCATGTTGGCAATCTTGGTGGCATGGCCTTTGACAACATCAAAGATGCTAGCCTGCTGAACGTCTGTGTATCCTTGAGGGATACCTGACGCCACGCGCCAAGACTTGGCGGTGGTATAATGCATACGCATGAGCCCAAGGGCCATGCATGCACCACCGCGAGCCGCGGAGCGGAACCAGGATTCCTTACGGTTCTCCACCTCCTCGATCGCCTCTGGAAGCTTACTGACTTCCGAGAACTCTCCTGCTTTATCGGGAATGTACTTATTGATAAGTAACATCCCCGCAGCTTTAAGCGCGGTGAAGACCTTGTCGAAAGCCCAGATTCTTTCGATCCGGGTAAGTTGGGGGCTACCTTCTGTTTCAATCAACAAAACAAAGTTAGGAAAAAGAGAAGAAGGAAAAAAGGAAAAATCCGGTAAAAGTTAAAAAAATTACCGATAATCCGATCCATCTCCGTGCCTTCCTCCAGGTGTTGGTTCAGGGCATTCTCCAGGTCTCTGATGGTGGCTTTCTCCTTCTCGGCCTGGTTGGAGGCATTAGACTCGGCAATGCCGACAACTAGTTGGCTGGCCTCGAGGTCTTTCTGGAGCTTCACAGTGAGTTTGTGAAGTTCCAGGTTGTCCCTGCGAAGGTTTTCGGCATTGCCAACATCTTCAGCAATTTGTTTGGCTTTCGCCAAAGAAGCTGAAAAGCAAGTAAAAGGAAGAGTTAAAAACTCAAAAAATTACTTAGAAAAAATTCTAAACGAAAGCAGTGATAAAAAATACCTGCTGATTTAGCTAGCTTTTGCTGAACGGAGGCCAGCTCCGAGTCCTTATCCTCAAGAATACTAAGGAGAGTTTTCACCTCCTTATTCTTGATGGTAAGCTTAGTGAAAACTTCCATGTTAATGTTTTTAGCAGTTTGCTAAAACACGGAAAAGAGATAAAACGCTTAAGTTAAAAACAAGCAAGGTCATAATAAAAGCATTAAGTCAAAAGTATACATTTGGCAAATTGCTTGGGGGCTAGAGATATTACCTTACTCATCAGTTGAAGATCCGACGGATCCTCGTTGAATTCTTTTGCATACTCAGCAGAAAGAATTCCAACGTGGCAAAGGCCATCTTGGATTATCTGCCGAGGCGAAAACACGCCTAACAATAAGTCCGCCTTGCGGCCAAGGACGGATTAAAGGAGCTGGGGCGAAATACTTTGTCGCCCATGGATGAAAAGATCCATGTTCGTCAAAGTGTTCTTCTTTTACCTTGAATTGAGGATCATAGTTGGGGATTGGTTCTTCCAATGGAACATTGGAAGGGCCCCCGGCTTCCGGCTCCACTGCCCTTTCCCTCGCGTCCGACTCAGACGCAATGGGCTAGCTGGTCTGCAGGGGTTCCTCCTCCCTGGCAGCCACGTTTTCCTCCGCAGCTGTGACCGGAGTGTCGGGAGAAGCAGCATGAGAAGGTTGTGCCCCACTCCGGGCAACAGACTTAAGTTTCTTCCGGCTTTTTGGCTTCAATGTTGTCGGAGCCAAGCTTGAAACAGAAAATCCGAGCAGTTAGAATTCCGAGAAAGAAAAGAAATTCATGCGACGAAAAGCAGGGAAAAGAGAAACCCAGATGATTTACCTAGAAGTAGCGACAGGAATTCCGTCAAGTTCAACCACTTCTTGAGCAGTGGATGGCTTCTTGCGTTTTCGTCCGCCTACAAAGTTGGAACTCATTGTGTCCAACTCGGCGTCGGTTGCAAGGTCCTCATCAGTGAGATCGGCGAGCTGTGAAAAAAGCACAAAATCCGGCCAAGTTAAAAATCTGAGAAAGATAAAATCCGAGAAAGTGCCCAAAGAGGAAAAATGTTACCTTTGGAGCTAGATTTCCCTCGTGATACATTTCCCGGCTTTCTTCGTACTGGTCGCGAGAAGCGACCAGATGATTTACCCGCTTCTTGAAGTCCCTCTTAGAGAACGCTTTGTCCGTTCCCCCCATTGCATCCTCCGGGCCCGTATAGTCAAACAAAAGCCGGGTTCCGCGATAATCCAATGGCTGGATGCGTCTCCCGAACCAACACAGAACTATGTCGGCGCCAGTGAGAGGAGGAGACGAGTTTTGCGATGCGCCATTTGATTCTCATCAGATCATCCCGCAAAGATTGGACTGCGTCCACTGCCCAATTATCTTGGGGAGTGGCAGCAGAGTTGTCGGAAGGTGGAATTCCCGTATCTTTTCTAGAATACGGGACATCTTCGTGATAGAAGAAGGAACCCGTCCAAATTTTGACGGATTCCGAGGTTTTAATTTTTGGAAACCAATACTCCCTAAACGTACGCAGGGTGAAGGAGATGGTCCCGCAGGTGGGGAGGGTGCCCTGAGAGGGGTTGCGCTTAACCCCGAAGCAATACTGCCAGAAATCTAAACTAGGTTCTATTCCTAGATAGCCTTCAAAGACGGCCTAGAACCCGACTAGATAAAGAATGAAGTTGGGAGAAAGGTTATGTGGTTGGATGTTGTAGTGGTTCAGGACTTGGAGGAACAAGGGAGAAGGCGGAAATCCCATACCTCTACTAACGTGAGAGGTGAGGAGAACCCTTTCTACGGCTTTCGGCGATGGCTCGGAGTCGTCCTCCTCGTACCGCCATTTGGCCTTCCGGATGAGCCCTTCCTTCTCCATTGTCGGAAGAAGGGACAGAACCACATTGCAGTGGTTCCAGTTCCCGGAGTTTTCCTCCGTTACTTCTTCCGCTCCGGCGGCACCCGCGGCGGCGAGCTCCTCACCACCGCGAGATAGGATTCTTCCGCTGGCTCGGTGGCGAGAGGCGGAGTTGGCGCGGCAGATGATGACGGCGCGCTCTCGACCGCGGGAGGAAGATCCCTGCGGGCCAAGTTGATGGCGTTTCCCTCCCGCGCGCTCGCGGTGGCGCGGCCGGGGGAGTCCAGCTGCGGGTCTATATCATTGATGATACTGTCGATGTCGTGGGCGACGGAGCTCTCCTCCGTAACGTGGGGTGATTCTCCGGTGGTCATGTTCGGGCGGCGCGACGAGGATCCGGATCCTCCGATGGCGTTTCCGGGGAAGGTGCGGTCGCATGGTCTTTGCTCACTCTCACGAACTCGAGCTCTGTGGCAATGTCGCAGGGGGCTTGAGGGAGATGAGAGAGTAGAAGGTTAATTCGGAGGGCCCGAGGCGGCTATTTATAGCCGGAAATGCGTTGAGATGAGTTGCAATGACTATTTTGACCGTTGGATCTTTGACACGTGTCACGTCCAGAAAATTCGGGAAATGAGGGGACGGGGTGATAATGGCTATCTCCTCGTTTCCCGCGATAATCTATCAGAGATACGTTTCAGGGTTTCACACTGAACCCAAGCATCCGTGATGTCAGCACGATTTCATTGCTGACGTCATGAAGTTCCTTCTTCACGAAGGCTCGTGGAAGAAAAAAGCCGGATTCTGACAAAATCCGAGTTTCGCGTTAAGAATGATTTGGGAAAAAGAAGAATCGAGACGAAGCGCCAACATTTCTCGGAAAGGAATGCAAATTGACGAAAGGTGGCGGAATGAAGTCTCAACAACGAACTTGTCGAGGTATTCATGGAAGACAGAATTCATGAGTCTTGAGAACGTTGCCGGTGCATTGGTGAGACCAAAGGACATGACGGTGTATTCATATAGACCGTAACGAGTGGTGAAAGCTGTCTTAGGAATATCTTCCTTTCTGATCTTTATCTGATGGTAACCCATCCTCAAGTCCAATTTTGAGAATATTGAGGCTCCAGCAAGTTGATCAAAAAGATCATCGATACGAGGAATTGGATACTTGTTCTTGATGGTTTTCTCGTTGAGAGGACGATAGTCAACCACGAGTCTTTTTGTTTGATCCTTCTTGGCAACAAACAGAGTTGGGCAACCCCAAGCGGAGGAACTAGGCTGAATGTAACCTTTCTCCATGTATATATCGATTTGCTCCTTCAACAATTTCAGTTCAGGAGGAGCTATCTTGTATGGATGCTTAGAGATTGGAGCAGTACCTGGCTCAAGCTCGATCACGAACTCAACTGCTCTGTCCGGGGGCATCCCTGGCAACTCTTCTGGAAAGACGTCAGGGAATTCACAAACCACCGGAACATTTTCAATTGCAGGAAGGGGTTTGGCATCGAGGTTGAACAGCTGAACAGAACTTGATCCATACGGAGAATAGACTATCTGGCCCGAAATGTGGGAGAGAGTTATTGACTTTTGAGCACAGTCAATTTTAGCTTTTGGGTCTTCAACCAATCCATACCCAGAATGACATCAATGTCAGAATTTCCCAGCAACATGAGTGAAGCAAGGAATATGCGACCTCCAATTAGGATCTGATTGTCCATGCTTATCTTGGAAGTAATCATTTTAGTTCCCGGAGAGTGCACATAGATTTGATTGCTTAGTGGAACCAGAGCTAAATTGTACGTTGTAGCAAAGATCTTTGACACGAACGAATGCGATGCTCCAGTATCAAACAACACTTTAGCTGGAAAAGAGTTTACGGGTAATATACCGAGAACGACGTCAGCAGCTTCCTCAGCTTTGTCGGCCTTGATATGGTTCACCCTCGCGGTCCTCCCGACAAGCCTGTTGTTGGAGTTGAAGGCTTTAGCCGGGGAGCACGAACCATTGCCTGGTTGGTGTTGGGGCGAGGAGGTGGAGGTAGCTGCCTCTGAGTGCACTTATCAGCGTAGTGCCCAGTCTCCTTGCACTTGAAGCAAGTGACGACACGAGGAGGACCTGGCCTTGGCTTCCCCATTGGAATCCTCTGACCCTGCATCTGAGATGGGTTGGGTGGGCGGGGACCAAAGCCTGGAGAAGCTTGGGCATTTGGAGCCCGAGTGACAGCACCATTTGGCACCCAGATGCAGCGCTTCTGCGGAGGGGTGGTCATGTTGGAGGAGGAACCACCCTCACGCGAGTGCTTGCGGGACTCCTCGAACGCCTTGCGCCCATTCTCCTCATTGAGCGCGGTGTTCACGAGCTCCACGAAGTCCTTGCACTTGATGTTGGTGAGAGCGTACTTCAGTTCCGGGTTAAAACCTCGGCGGAACCTTGCCATCTTCTTGGCTTCAGTGGACACCTCGTCACCATCGTATCGAGCGAGACGATTGAACTCGTTCTGGTAGCCGAGGACGTCCAGCTTGCCCTATCTGAGAGAGCAGAATTCCTCACGCATCCTTTCCATGAGACCATCTGGGATGTGGTGCTTCAGGAAGGCATCCTTGAAACAACCCCAGGTGATAGGATAGCCAGCTCTCATGGTCTGGTAGTTCTCCCACCAAGTAGCTGCCTGACCCTTCAGTAGGTAGGTGGCATACTTGACCTTATCTTCCTCAGCAACATGAGCTATCTCCAGAGCCCTGTTCATCTCCCTGATCCAGTCATCAGCATCCAGAGGCTCACGTGTTGCCACGAAAGCTCTCGGCCCCATACTCAGAAACTCCTTGATGCTGACTCGCGGAGCATTCTGGTTGTTGTGCTGGTTAGCCTGGATCTGGGCCATCTGAGCCACGACCTGAGTCATCTGAGTCAACAGCTCCGTGAGCGGAGGTGGTTCAGGCGGGTTGCTCCTTGTTGGCGGCATCCTGAATAGACATTCATTTTAGCACAACAATAGAAAAGGATAGACTTGGTAACCGAAAGATAGATTATTCCGACGCATGAATAGATAACCAACAGGTACATCATCACATGTTCAAATACATCAGAATATCCAACAGACCAATACATGGTTCGAAAGACAAAGGATAACTAAACATAGCTAGGAATGGATACATCGGTACTCCCATGCTCATCACGCAGGACGGCGGTGAGTAGTACGACGAGAGATACGGTGCGGAGGAATCCCCCGGAAGTAGGTATGACAACGATCCACGTAGAGCGGGACTGCTCTGAGAGCAACTCTCGGTGTGGTGAAGTAGAAAGCGTCGTCTCCCTGTGCTCCATAGCGGGGAATCCCAGTGTAACCCGGACCAAGGTCGAGAAGTGGACCTCTGATCGGCTCGTAACCTCCAGCATCTGGCAGCGGAAACCCAGCTGGCTGAGTGAAACGCGCAAAGCGCTCGTCTCCAACAAAGTCTGTGGTGTACGTAGCCAGACGAGTCAACGCCAGATAGAGCTGCTCCCTGACTGAGGCTAACTCCTGAGAAAGTGTGGAAGCAACTGCGTCACTATGCCTCACGAACTGAGCAGTGGTGTGCAGCCTGGAGCTATCAGAGTCGTAGGTATCCAGGTTGCTGTGGAGGGTGAAGTGAACTCCCGCTGACGTGATGTAACCACGGGGGATGTGACGATAGATGGAATCATCAAACCCCCAGTAGTCAGCACGGAGGACGGTGAGACTCACGTAAGCTGCCTGCTGCACGGCCATATCCACTGTGGAACCTACTGCCTCGTAGCGGTGGACAACGCTCCTGCCATCATCCGACAGAATGTAGACGATAGCCTGGTAGTAGGTCTGGTCAAACTCTCGCTGCTGCTCGTAGACCTGGTACTCTGGTGCCCAATGGAACCCCAGATAGGTAACCATGTCCCTCAGCATCTCCGGATAACCGGCGGTGCTCTCACAGCGAGTCATCCGAACCACCTGCGGGAAGAACCTGAGATCCATCTGCAGATGATTTGGGAGGTTTTGATTACTCCGGTAGAAGAACTGAAGTGGGAAACAACAACAACAAGGTTCAACGGACGAAAGGTTCTTTAGAAGAACAGGATATCGAAGCAACATCGGGAAACTTGAGACCAAAAACTCCTGAGGTACTAAGGAGGCCCAAAACACGTGAAATCCTAACTTGAAAGTTTAGGTGAGAACAGAAAATAACGTTGCACTTCCTTACCAGAAAAGGGTGGGTGGGTGGGGAAAGAAGAAAAATGGCAGAATTCCTACTCTCACGTTTCATTTTTCCTATATAGCTACAAAATAGTTTCTAGACTCAACTGCGACTAGTAAAAAGGGATCCTACAGGCAGACACGCTCTGATACCATTTGTCGCACCCGGACTTCTATAGGATACTCACCGTACGAACTGAACAGTATTCTGATGGGATTACGGGGCTTTCCGGCACCCGCGTCCTCTTACGAGTAGGCCAACACTTATGTGCGACAACCCATCGCTACTGTTCACCGTCGATGTAAACTATCCTGTAGAAATCAGGACACTACCATTGACGTACTTCACACCATACACACATGGTACGTCAACGGCTTTGAACAAAAGGATAACACAACATGCCTCTACGACACAAAAGATAGAAATAAGTTGCAAATGGCCCTCACTAGGGCAGAGATAGCAAATACAATCATCCAGAGGACACATGTCCCAACATAGCATCATTACAACTCAGCGGAAGCATTCCAAAGGGGTCTGAGTACAGACAAAATCCAAATAGGCTTAAGAAGCCGGAAACTGAAATAAAGACGGAGCCCATCCACGGTGTCTCGGATCCTGCCCGGGTCCGCTAACTACTCGTCAGCAGCCTTGTCAAACTCCACGTAGTAGCCGTCACCTGGATCCTCGTAATCGTAGTCTGCGGAAACCACAGCCCCAAAGGGGTCAGTACATAGACGTACTGGCAAGCAAGACTCACAGTTCACCAAAGTATAGCCCGTCAACACAAGCACAGATGACTTGGGTTCAACGGAAAGAAAGGGGTATATATAAGATGCTGCAACTGGCTGCGCTAACAAACTACAGAGATTCTATCACTTCCAACTATCAGAAAGGGGATAAGATCGAGTGTTGTAACCAACTGGAAGATAACATCAAACAAACCCAACCTGGATCTCGCCCCTTATCCAAAGAAGCAATCCGAGGATAACTCACACAGTTGGATTAAGATGAAACAAGTTATTGTGACAATAATCCTATTACTAGTCAAATTGGTAATCATGGGGGTGTGAGATTATGAATCATTAGGTTTAAGTTGTCCTGAGTACTTGTTAGCCAGTACTTTCACCAAGTTAACCATAACCGCGGAAAACACGGCTTCTCGAGAAGATTATCCCTGCAGGGTTGCACCAATTTGGCCGTACACGTATGAATAACCCGCCAGATGGGATGCCTCCCACCAAGCGGGGCACTCAACACAACTCAACTCTTCTTCGCATCAAGCCCAAAGCACCTTGGGCGCACGGCTAATCAAGCCCCGAAGAAAAGGGACCCTCATAGCACTCTAAGACCGTGTCCCCCTATATGCCGACTACGAAAGTTCCACCCTGCGCTGGGCTCGCAAAAACATGCATGCGGCAAATAGAAAGCACGAACTAAATGAGATGATTTGGACGAGATGCGAATCGAATCAAATTGAGGGGGGCGCCCATACTCGCTTCCCACATGCGGGTAGTGCGCTCATCATGGATCAGTAGACAAGACCCTTTTCCTATTAGGGTCGACACTAGCAGGCCTCAAAACCACACAGGGCCTCCTGCCGGTGCCTTATCATCAAATTATTATTAAGTAATAACATTAGCATGATTGATTGATTGATTGATTAAACATCGAGCCCCCAGAACGTAATGAAATACAGTAACTGAAGGTAACGGGTAACAGACTCGAGCAAAACAACCTGAGCATGCTAGTAAGACACTGGCTCAATCAATAGGGTTGTAGGAGTGGTGGTGAGGCAATATCAGGGTTAACGGATTCATGTGATAGGTTCGTAACAGAAACAACTACCACTAAGGCTAGCAAGAATAGACAACGGAAAGTATCGGTAACCAGGGTTGAAAGGAACACAATGGTTCATGTGAGTGATAACTTGCCTGCAAACTCAACAGCCGGGTACTGAGCTAGATCCTCAGAAGGGGTGCTGTAAAGGTCGTCTGTCTCAACGTCGTCGTCTATTCGAGAAGAAGCAAACAAACAAAACAGGAATGTAAACAATCATTGCCATGGCATTGTGCACAATCAAGATGATGCATGACAAGTTAATGATTGCATCAAAATAAACTAGGTAACATGATAACACAATTTAGATGGACCCCTATGCAATTGGATTGCATATGGAAAAGGTCCATTGAAATAAATGGAAACAATTGATTTACAATTAATTACTAGGTGAAAGTTGTTAGCATGATGCATGCATGATGGTAACAACAAAAATAACAACAAATAACAATGATAGATGCAAGGAAAAGGAATATAACAAGTTGGAAAATTATTTATTAAATTTAGAAATTTTTGGTTACTTAAACATGTCACACAAACAACTGTTGTTTTCATCAATTTAAAGTGTGCAAAACAATTTACAAAATTTATATTTGAAAAGAACATCAAATTTTAGTTGGGTTACATGTTTCCAATATTGAAATTTGAATTACGATGAATTTATTATGAATTAAACAATATTAATCAAGTTCTAATTGAATTTAAAACAAGTTTGAATATTATTTGAACTTTATTTGTTCAAATCATAAATTCAAATTCACATTTGAAAAGTTCACACTTTGATAGCTTGAAAACATATTTTGCATGTTCAAAAATATTTTATTTTGAGCAAGTTATGATTTTTATCAAATTTAAATGAATTAAACAGGTATTAAATTATTTAGGCAATTTAAATTATTCAAACAATGAAACAAATTTTATATTTGGATAGGATATTCAAAATGGTATGAAAAACATATTTTATTTGCATTATTTGGAATTAGTATGAATTATTTGTGAATTATTGCAAATTACATTTGAATTATTCAAATTTGAATTTTAAATGTATTTGGAAAATTCAAAACAGTTCACAAATGGAATAATTGGATAGACAATAAAATTTGGAGCAGTAAACATATACAACTTTTATTTATTAGACTTATTGATTAAAAGTTATTAAAGGTTAAAGTTTAATGTTTAATTCTGTTATTTAAAAGAATTAGAATTTCCCAAACAGAAACGTTAAACATTTTGCACCGTGCTGGCCCCTAGCCACTGCCACTGCAGCGTGGGCCTGGGGGGGCCAGCGTGGCGCTGCGCTTGCGTGGCAGGCAGGGTCACTGCCGGGTGGCCCCTGCCTGTCAGCCAGCGGAGCAAAAGATGGGATTAAATCCCGCAGCGCGAGGGCTCGAGCCCAGCACCTCTCCCTCGCTGCGCGTTAGTCTGAACCAGTACGGTGAGTGTGCGTTGCTTGTCAGGTAACAGGGCGCAGGGAGGAAAAGCTATGAGATCTACGTTAACTGAAGTTTAGCTGACGCGCCAAAACCTGAACGCTGACAGGGAAACAGAGATCGCCGGCGGGGGAAAACCACGGGCCCGTGCTAGATGTGCAGTGCTGCTGCGATGCTGGTGATGCGTGGATGTGCACGGGCGCTTGACGCTTGCAGAGGGAAGGAGGAGGAGACACGGTGGAGGCTCACCGTGGGGTCTTCAGAAGGGGAACGCCGTCGAGGTAGAAGCCGCGGCAGTGACGAGGCCGGCGGCGTGGTTGTAGGTGATCTCCGTGCCCGCGGCGGTGTCCAACTGCTCGAGGGTGACACGACGGAGCGATTCCAGCAGCTGGATCACGACGAGGAGTACGGTGGCGACGACGGCGAGCAAGGATTCAGTGATGGCGTCCACGGTGGCCGGAGATGTCGCAGATGGCGGCCATGATTCAGCTAGCCTCTGGGGTGGTTAGGGTGTTTAAACGGAGGAGGGGTGAGTGGGGAGTCGATTCCAACAGCTAGGAAGGTGGGAGGCACGGCGAGGTGAGCGTGGCCATCGGAGATTCAGAGATTCGTCTCCGGCGAGGGAGGTACAGAGAGTGGGAGGATGGCGTGGAGCGAGGAACTGGCGGCGGGAGCTCGAGGGGAGAGGCTAGGGTTAGCTAGGGCGGCGCCAGGGGGTCTAGGGTTGGATTTATAGGGTCTAGGGGCGGCGGATCGCCGTCGAACTGCGACAGTGTCGCGGTGGCACACGCGGATGTGCTGCCGTACACGGGGGAGACGATGACGCAATCTTTTTCGAACCGGTAAGTTGCGTTAGCGGGCTGGGCTGCGCGCGCGTAGGCTTAGGCGGGCTGGGCTAGGTTAGCTGACGCGCGCGCTAGTTAGCTGCTGCTCATTTTTTCTCTTTTTGTTATTTTTCGTTTTACTGTTTTTTTTTGTAGCAAAAGCAAATGGAAGCATTGGATGGTTTTTAATGTGGTAAAATTTTTGGAAAATTCAGTGTAGGTTATTTAGACCATTAGCAAACAGATGCTAACTTCCATTGTCAAAAAGTTTGAATTTTTATTTGATATTTGTATTTCAACCAACTTTGAATGAATTTTCATATTAAGTAAACCTTATGAAATCAAAGCATTTTAATAGGGTAGCCCCTATGAATTAACAGATTAAAATTAGTTGATTGAATTGATAATGTTTATAAATTTGTTATAACTCATCTTGGTTGCTGTTTGATGAAATTGATTTGAAATTGTAGGTGATTTGGCATTATTTGTTTGTAATAAAACCAACAAATTAAGGAGTTATCAACATGGAATAAAATGGGACAATTTGGTTGTTTTCATTTGTTATTTTTATTCCAAAAGTTGTAACAGATCAAGTATGAAAATAACCATTTGAAATTGTTTGAGTTTGATTATGAAAACAAGATAAAACAGATGCAAAACAATTAGTAACAAATGCAAACAAATAATTAAACATGATGACATGATGCAATGCTTGAAATAAAACAATAAAGCAAACATTCTAAGGGGTATTTCATACTTGGGATGTTACAAAACGCCCCCCCTTGAAGGAATCGCGCCCCGAGATTCCTTACTGAGTAGTGAAAAGGTCCGGATACTTCTTGCGAAGATCCTCTTCGGTCTCCCACGTTGCCTCTTTATCGGAATGATGCGACCATTGCACTTTCAAGAACTTGGTGCTCTTGTTGCGAGTCTTACGCTCGGTCTCATCGAGAATACGAATAGGGTGCTCCTCATAAGATAGATCATCTTGCAGTTCAATGGAATCATGATCAACTGCACGATCTGGATCTTTGAAACACTTCTTGAGCTGTGACACGTGGAACACATCGTGCACTTTGGATAGTTTTTCTGGAAGCTCAAGACGATAAGCATTTTCTGCATGCCTTGAGAGAATGTTGAAAGGACCAATGTATCTTGGTGCAAGCTTTCCTTTCACACCAAAACGATGAGTGCCTCTGAGGGGAGTTACACGGAGATATGCCTTGTCACCAGGTGCATAGATCATATCCCTGTGTTTGCTATCATAATAGCTCTTCTGACGAGACTGAGCAATCCTGAGATTGTCACGAATGATACGAACTTTCTCCTCGGCTTCCTTAACAATGTCAGGGCCTAAGAGTGAACGTTCACCAGCTCCAGACCAATTCATTGGACTCCTGCATCTGCGACCATACAGTGCCTCAAATGGTGCCATGCCTAGGCTTGCCTGGTAGCTGTTGTTGTAGGAGAATTCAGCATATGGAAGGCAATCCTCCCATTTCATGCCAAAGGAGAGACCACATGCTCTGAGCATATCCTCGAGAATCTGATTGACTCTTTCGACTTGCCCCTGAGACTGAGGGTGATAAGCTGTGCTGAACAGAAGTGTGGTGCCCAGTGCTTCTTGAAAGCTTTTCCAGAAATGAGAAGTGAAGATACTTCCACGGTCTGAGCTTATTTCCAATGGAACACCATGAAGAGGAACAATCTTTGCTGTGTATATCTCTGCTAACTGGCTAGCTGAGATAGTTTCCTTGACAGCAAAGAAGTGAGCTACCTTAGTGAGACGATCAATAACAACGAAGATTGCATCGTTGCCCTTTTTGGACTTTGGAAACCCAGTAACGAAGTCCATTTCAATCATGTCCCACTTCCACTCAGGAATTTTCAGAGGTTGGAGTAGACCGGCTGTTTTCTGATGGACTGCCTTAACACGTTGACAAACGTCGCATTCAGAAACGTATTGAGCAATCTCACGTTTCATGCCAGGCCACCAATACAGAGTCTTGAGATCCTGGTACATCTTTGTACTTCCAGGGTGAATGGATAGAGGAGTTTCATGAGCCTCCTTGAGAATGATATCCTTGAGACTTTGAATCTGAGGAACTGCAATGCGTCCTTCGAAGAACACAGTTCCCTTGTCATCAATTGAGAAGGACTTGAATTTATCATTGCCCTCCTTGATGTGCTCTACAATCTTCTTGATTTCAGTATCACGAAGTTGTTCAGAACGAATCTTGTCCTCGAGAGTTGGACTGGCTGTCAAGCTAGCAAGGTATCCTTCAGGGACAAGACCAAGGTTCAGCTTCTGGAATTCTTCATGAAGTGGAGGTTGGCTTTCCATGATCATGAGATTATTGCAATAGGATTTGCGACTGAGAGCATCGGCCATAACATTAGCCTTGCCTGGAGTGTAAGAAATGGTGAGATCAAAGTCTTTAATCTTCTCAATCCATCTCCTTTGCCTGAGGTTCAGATCTGGCTGAGTGAAGATGTATTTCAAACTCTTATGATCGGAAAAGATTTCAGTTTTGTTACCCAACAAGTATTGCCTCCATTTCTTGAGGGCAAACACAACTGCTGCAAGTTCAAGATCATGTGTGGGATAGTTTTGCTCATGTGGGTTCAACTGACGTGAAGCATAAGCCACAACTTGACGTTCTTGCATAAGAACTGCTCCTAGGCCTTGGAGAGATGCATCACAGAATATCTGGAAAGGTTTGGTAGTATCTGGGCCAACCAGAACAGGTGTGGAAGTGAGTTTAGTCTTCAGGAGGTTGAAACTCTCATCACACTGTGGAGTCCAAACGAACTTTTTGTCCTTCTTTGTGAGATCAGTGAGAGGTTTAGCAATCTTGGAGAAGTTTTGGACGAAACGACGGCAATAGCTAGCCAAGCCAAGAAAACTTCTGACTTGCTTCACCGTCTTAGGGGGTTTCCAATCAACAATTGCCTTAACCTTTTCAGGATCAATGGCTATGCCCTTGGCAGAGATGATATGACCAAGATATGCAACTTCTGGAATCCAGAACTCACACTTGGAAAACTTGGCATACAGACGATGCTCGCGAAGTTTCATGAGAGTGAGACGAAGGTGTTCTCCATGCTCTTCCTCGGATTTTGAGTAGACTAGAATGTCATCAAGATATACCACAACGAACTTGTCGAGGTATTCATGGAAGACAGAATTCATGAGTCTTGAGAACGTTGCCGGTGCATTGGTGAGACCAAAGGACATGACGGTGTATTCATATAGACCGTAACGAGTGGTGAAAGCTGTCTTAGGAATATCTTCCTTTCTGATCTTTATCTGATGGTAACCCATCCTCAAGTCCAATTTTGAGAATATTGAGGCTCCAGCAAGTTGATCAAAAAGATCATCGATACGAGGAATTGGATACTTGTTCTTGATGTTTTTCTCGTTGAGAGGACGATAGTCAACCACGAGTCTTTTTGTTTGATCCTTCTTGGCAACAAACAGAGTTGGGCAACCCCAAGCGGAGGAACTAGGCTGAATGTAACCTTTCTCCATGTACATATCGATTTGCTCCTTCAACAATTTCAGTTCAGGAGGAGCTATCTTGTATGGATGCTTAGAGATTGGAGCAGTACCTGGCTCAAGCTCGATCACGAACTCAACTGCTCTGTCCGGGGGCATCCCTGGCAACTCTTCTGGAAAGACGTCAGGGAATTCACAAACCACCGGAACATTTTCAATTGCAGGAAGGGGTTTGGCATCGAGGTTGAACAGCTGAACAGAACTTGATCCATACGGAGAATAGACTATCTGGCCCGAAATGTGGGAGAGAGTTATTGACTTTTGAGCACAGTCAATTTTAGCTTTGTGGGTCTTCAACCAATCCATACCCAGAATGACATCAATGTCAGAATTTCCCAGCAACATGAGTGAAGCAAGGAATATGCGACCTCCAATTAGGATTTGATTGTCCATGCTTATCTTGGAAGTAATCATTTTAGTTCCCGGAGAGTGCACATAGATTTGATTGCTTAGTGGAACCAGAGCTAAATTGTACGTTGTAGCAAAGATCTTTGACACGAAAGAATGCGATGCTCCAGTATCAAACAACACTTTAGCTGGAAAAGAGTTTACGGGTAATATACCGAGAACGACGTCAGCAGCTTCCTCAGCTTTGTCGGCCTTGATATGGTTCACCCTCGCGGTCCTCCCGACAGGCCTGTTGTTGGAGTTGAAGGCTTTAGCCGGGGGAGCACGAACCATTGCCTGGTTGGTGTTGGGGCGAGGAGGTGGAGGTAGCTGCCTCTGAGTGCACTTATCAGCGTAGTGCCCAGTCTCCTTGCACTTGAAGCAAGTGACGACACGAGGAGGACCTGGCCTTGGCTGCCCCATTGGAATCCTCTGACCCTGCATCTGAGATGGGTTGGGTGGGCGGGGACCAAAGCCTGGAGAAGCTTGGGCATTTGGAGCCCGAGTGACAGCACCATTTGGCACCCAGATGCGGCGCTTCTGCGGAGGGGTGGTCATGTTGGAGGAGGAACCACCCTCACGCGAGTGCTTATGGGACTCCTCGAACGCCTTGCGCCCATTCTCCTCATTGAGCGCGGTGTTCACGAGCTCCACGAAGTCCTTGCGCTTGATGTTGGTGAGAGCGTACTTCAGTTCCGGGTTAAAACCTCGGCGGAACCTTGCCATCTTCTTGGCTTCAGTGGACACCTCGTCACCAGCGTATCGAGCGAGACGATTGAACTCGTTCTGGTAGCCGAGGACGTCCAGCTTGCCCTATCTGAGAGAGCTGAATTCCTCACGCATCCTTTCCATGAGACCATCTGGGATGTGGTGCTTCAGGAAGGCATCCTTGAAACAACCCCAGGTGATAGGATAGCCAGCTCTCATGGTCTGGTAGTTCTCCCACCAAGTAGCTGCCTGACCCTTCAGTAGGTAGGTGGCATACTTGACCTTATCTTCCTCAGTAACATGAGCTATCTCCAGAGCCCTGTTCATCTCCCTGATCCAGTCATCAGCATCCAGAGGCTCACGTGTTGCCACGAAAGCTCTCGGCCCCATACTCAGAAACTCCTTGATGCTGACTCGCGGAGCATTCTGGTTGTTGTGCTGGTTAGCCTGGATCTGGGCCATCTAAGCCACGACCTGAGTCATCTGAGTCAACAGCTCCGTGAGCGGAGGTGGTTCAGGCGGGTTTCTCCTTGTTGGCGGCATCCTGAATAGACATTCATTTTAGCACAACAATAGAAAAGGATAGACTTGGTAACCGAAAGATAGATTATTCCGACGCATGAATAGATAACCAACAGGTACATCATCACATGTTCAAATACATCAGAATATCCAACAGACCAATACATGGTTCGAAAGACAAAGGATAACTAAACATAGCTAGGAATGGATACATCGGTACTCCCATGCTCATCACGCAGGACGGCGGTGAGTAGTACGACGAGAGATACGGTGCGGAGGAATCCCCCGGAAGTAGGTATGACGACGATCCACGTAGAGCGGGACTGCTCTGAGAGCAACTCTCGGTGTGGTGAAGTAGAAAGCGTCGTCTCCCTGTGCTCCATAGCGGGGAATCCCAGTGTAACCCGGACCAAGGTCGAGAAGTGGACCTCTGATCGGCTCGTAACCTCCAGCATCTGGCAGCGGAAACCCAGCTGGCTGAGTGAAACGCGCAAAGCGCTCGTCTCCAACAAAGTCTGTGGTGTACGTAGCCAGACGAGTCAACGCCAGATAGAGCTGCTCCCTGACTGAGGCTAACTCCTGAGAAAGTGTGGAAGCAACTGCGTCACTGTGCCTCACGAACTGAGCAGTGGTGTGCAGCCTGGAGCTATCAGAGTCGTAGGTATCCAGGTTGCTGTGGAGGGTGAAGTGAACTCCCGCTGACGTGATGTAACCACGGGGGATGTGACGATAGATGGAATCATCAAACCCCCAGTAGTCAGCACGAAGGACGGTGAGACTCACGTAAGCTGCCTGCTGCACGGCCATATCCACTGTGGAACCTACTGCCTCGTAGCGGTGGACAACGCTCCTGCCATCATCCGACAGAATGTAGACGATAGCCTGGTAGTAGGTCTGGTCAAACTCTCGCTGCTGCTCGTAGACCTGGTACTCTGGTGCCCAATGGAACCCCAGATAGGTAACCATGTCCCTCAGCATCTCCGGATAACCGGCGGTGCTCTCACAGCGAGTCATCCGAACCACCTGCGGGAAGAACCTGAGATCCATCTGCAGATGATTTGGGAGGTTTTGTTTAGACTCCGGTAGAAGAACTGAAGTGGGAAACAACAACAACAAGGTTCAACGGACGAAAGGTTCTTTAGAAGAACAGGATATCGAAGCAACATCGGGAAACTTGAGACCAAAAACTCCTGAGGTACTAAGGAGGCCCAAAACACGTGAAATCCTAACTTGAAAGTTTAGGTGAGAACAGAAAACAACGTTGCACTTCCTTACCAGAAAAGGGTGGGTGGGTGGGGAAAGAAGAAAAATGGCAGAATTCCTACTCTCACGTTTCATTTTTCCTATATAGCTACAAAATAGTTTCTAGACTCAACTGCGACTAGTAAAAAGGGATCCTACAGGCAGACACGCTCTGATACCATTTGTCGCACCCGGACTTCTATAGGATACTCACCGTACGAACTGAACAGTATTCTGATGGGATTATGGGGCTTTCCGGCACCCGCGTCCTCTTACGAGTAGGCCAACACTTATGTGCGACAACCCATCGCTACTGTTCACCGTCGATGTAAACTATCCTGTAGAAATCAGGACACTACCATTGACGTACTTCACACCATACACACATGGTACGTCAACGGCTTTGAACAAAAGGATAACACAACATGCCTCTACGACACAAAAGATAGAAATAAGTTGCAAATGGCCCTCACTAGGGCATAGATAGCAAATACAATCATCCAGAGGACACATGTCCCAACATAGCATCATTACAACTCAGCGGAAGCATTCCAAAGGGGTGTGAGTACAGACAAAATCCAAATAGGCTTAAGAAGCCGGAAACTGAAATAAAGACGGAGCCCATCCACGGTGTCTCGGATCCTGCCCGGGTCCGCTAACTACTCGTCAGCAGCCTCGTCAAACTCCACGTAGTAGCCGTCACCTGGATCCTCGTAATCGTAGTCTGCGGAAACCACAGCCCCAAAGGGGTCAGTACATAGACGTACTGGCAAGCAAGACTCACAGTTCACCAAAGTATAGCCCGTCAACACAAGCACAGATGACTTGGGTTCAACGGAAAGAAAGGGGTATATATAAGATGCTGCAACTGGCTGCGCTAACAAACTACAGAGATTCTATCACTTCCAACTATCAGAAAGGGGATAAGATCGAGTGTTGTAACCAACTGGAAGATAACATCAAACAAACCCAACCTGGATCTCGCCCCTTATCCAAAGAAGCAATCCGAGGATAACTCACACAGTTGGATTAAGATGAAACAAGTTATTGTGACAATAATCCTATTACTAGTCAAATTGGTAATCATGGGGGTGTGAGATTATGAATCATTAGGTTTAAGTTGTCCTGAGTACTTGTTAGCCAGTACTTTCACCAAGTTAACCATAACCGCGGAAAACACGGCTTCTCGAGAAGATTATCCCTGCAGGGTTGCACCAATTTGGCCGTACACGTATGAATAACCCGCCAGATGGGATGCCTCCCACCAAGCGGGGCACTCAACACAACTCAACTCTTCTTCGCATCAAGCCCAAAGCACCTTGGGCGCACGGCTAATCAAGCCCCGAAGAAAAGGGACCCTCATAGCACTCTAAGACCGTGTCCCCCTATATGCCGACTACGAAAGTTCCACCCTGCGCTGGGCTCGCAAAAACATGCATGCGGCAAATAGAAAGCACGAACTAAATGAGATGATTTGGACGAGATGCGAATCGAATCAAATTGAGGGGGGCGCCCATACTCGCTTCCCACATGCGGGTAGTGCGCTCATCATGGATCAGTAGACAAGACCCTTTTCCTATTAGGGTCGACACTAGCAGGCCTCAAAACCACACAGGGCCTCCTGCCGGTGCCTTATCATCAAATTATTATTAAGTAATAACATTAGCATGATTGATTGATTGATTGATTAAACATCGAGCCCCCAGAACGTAATGAAATACAGTAACTGAAGGTAACGGGTAACAGACTCGAGCAAAACAACCTGAGCATGCTAGTAAGACACTGGCTCAATCAATAGGGTTGTAGGAGTGGTGGTGAGGCGATATCAGGGTTAACGGATTCATGTGATAGGTTCGTAACAGAAACAACTACCACTAAGGCTAGCAAGAATAGACAACGGAAAGTATCGGTAACCAGGGTTGAAAGGAACACAATGGTTCATGTGAGTGATAACTTGCCTGCAAACTCAACAGCCGGGTACTGAGCTAGATCCTCAGAAGGGGTGCTGTAAAGGTCGTCTGTCTCAACGTCGTCGTCTATTCGAGAAGAAGCAAACAAACAAAACAGGAATGTAAACAATCATTGCCATGGCATTGTGCACAATCAAGATGATGCATGACAAGTTAATGATTGCATCAAAATAAACTAGGTAACATGATAACACAATTTAGATGGACCCCTATGCAATTGGATTGCATATGGAAAAGGTCCATTGAAATAAATGGAAACAATTGATTTACAATTAATTACTAGGTGAAAGTTGTTAGCATGATGCATGCATGATGGTAACAACAAAAATAACAACAAATAACAATGATAGATGCAAGGAAAAGGAATATAACAAGTTGGAAAATTATTTATTAAATTTAGAAATTTTTGGTTACTTAAACATGTCACACAAACAACTGTTGTTTTCATCAATTTAAAGTGTGCAAAACAATTTACAAAATTTATATTTGAAAAGAACATCAAATTTTAGTTGGGTTACATGTTTCCAATATTGAAATTTGAATTACGATGAATTTATTATGAATTAAACAATATTAAACAAGTTCTAATTGAATTTAAAACAAGTTTGAATATTATTTGAACTTTATTTGTTCAAATCATAAATTCAAATTCACATTTTAAAAGTTCACACTTTGATAGCTTGAAAACATATTTTGCATGTTCAAAAATATTTTATTTTGAGCAAGTTATGATTTTATCAAATTTAAATGAATTAAACAGGTATTAAATTATTTAGGCAATTTAAATTATTCAAACAATGAAACAAATTTTATATTTGGATAGGATATTCAAAATGGTATGAAAAACATATTTTATTTGCATTATTTGGAATTAGTATGAATTATTTGTGAATTATTGCAAATTACATTTGAATTATTCAAATTTGAATTTTAAATGTATTTGGAAAATTCAAAACAGTTCACAAATGGAATAATTGGATAGACAATAAAATTTGGAGCAGTAAACATATACAACTTTTATTTATTAGACTTATAGATTAAAAGTTATTAAAGGTTAAAGTTTAATGTTTAATTCTGTTATTTAAAAGAATTAGAATTTCCAAAACAGAAACGTTAAACATTTTGCACCGTGCTGGCCCCTAGCCACTGCCACTGCAGCGTGGGCCTGGGGGGGCCAGCGTGGCGCTGCGCTTGCGTGGCAGGCAGGGTCACTGCCGGGTGGCCCCTGCCTGTTAGCCAGCGGAGCAAAAGATGGGATTAAATCCCGCAGCGCGAGGGCTCGAGCCCAGCACCTCTCCCTCGCTGCGCGTTAGACTGAACCAGTACGGCGAGTGTGTGTTGCTTGTCAGGTAACAGGGCGCAGGGAGGAAAAGCTATGAGATCTACGTTAACTGAAGTTTAGCTGACGCGCCAAAACCTGAACGCTGACAGGGAAACAGAGATCGCCGGCGGGGGAAAACCACGGGCCCGTGCTAGATGTGCAGTGCTGCTGCGATGCTGGTGATGCGTGGATGTGCACGGGCGCTTGACGCTTGCAGAGGGAAGGAGGAGGAGACACGGTGGAGGCTCACCGTGGGGTCTTCAGAAGGGGAACGCCGTCGAGGTAGAAGCCGCGACAGTGACGAGGCCGGCGGCGTGGTTGTAGGTGATCTCCGTGCCCGCGGCGGTGTCCAACTGCTCGAGGGTGACGCGGCAGAGCGATTCCAGCAGCTGGATCACGACGAGGAGTACGGTGGCGACGACGGCGAGCAAGGATTCAGTGATGGCGTCCACGGTGGCCGGAGATGTCGCAGATGGCGGCCATGATTCAGCTAGCCTCTGGGGTGGTTAGGGTGTTTAAACGGAGGAGGGGTGAGTGGGGAGTCGATTCCAACAGCTAGGAAGGTGGGAGGCACGGCGAGGTGAGCGTGGCCATCGGAGATTCAGAGATTCGTCTCCGGCGAGGGAGGTACAGAGAGTGGGAGGATGGCGTGGAGCGAGGAACTGGCGGCGGGAGCTCGAGGGGAGAGGCTAGGGTTAGCTAGGGCGGCGCCAGGGGGTCTAGGGTTGGATTTATAGGGTCTAGGGGCGGCGGATCGCCGTCGAACTGCGACAGTGTCGCGGTGGCACACGCGGATGTGCTGCCGTACACGGGGGAGACGATGACGCAATCTTTTTCGAACCGGTAAGTTGCGTTAGCGGGCTGGGCTGCGCGCGCGTAGGCTTAGGCGGGCTGGGCTAGGTTAGCTGACGCGCGCGCTAGTTAGCTGCTGCTCATTTTTTCTCTTTTTGTTATTTTTCGTTTTACTGTTTTTTTTGTAGCAAAAGCAAATGGAAGCATTGGATGGTTTTTAATGTGGTAAAATTTTTGGAAAATTCAGTGTAGGTTATTTAGACCATTAGCAAACAGATGCTAACTTCCATTGTCAAAAAGTTTGAATTTTTATTTGATATTTGTATTTCAACCAACTTTGAATGAATTTTCATATTAAGTAAACCTTATGAAATCAAAGCATTTTAATAGGGTAGCCCCTATGAATTAACAGATTAAAATTAGTTGATTGAATTGATAATGTTTATAAATTTGTTATAACTCATCTTGGTTGCTGTTTGATGAAATTGATTTGAAATTGTAGGTGATTTGGCATTATTTGTTTGTAATAAAACCAACAAATTAAGGAGTTATCAACATGGAATAAAATGGGACAATTTTGTTGTTTTCATTTGTTATTTTTATTCCAAAAGTTGTAACAGATCAAGTATGAAAATAACCATTTGAAATTGTTTGAGTTTGATTATGAAAACAAGATAAAACAGATGCAAAACAATTAGTAACAAATGCAAACAAATAATTAAACATGATGACATGATGCAATGCTTGAAATAAAACAATAAAGCAAACATTCTAAGGGGTATTTCATACTTGGGATGTTACATATATGTCCAACATTCCTTCACTCTTTGTGTTAGGGCTTCACCGGCATCGGTTTCTCTCTTTCTGCTTTCAGAACTACTAAGAGCCCGAAACTCCCGGATCCGATAATCTGGGGGAATCTTGTCAAGAATGTGGGTACATCATTGTGTTAGGTGTTCCTTGGGTCTAACCAAACACAACCAAGCAATTGGTTCCACTTTGCTACCCCCTCTTGGCGTCGTTACCGGCTGTAGACGCATAAGTCTAGGTTTTTCTCTAGCGGGGCTAGGGTTTCACCGGAGAGGGGATCCGGAGCATCGGAATGCCACCAAATGACAGGTGGTTACATATCACATGCCCAAGTGTGCATTAGGTCCTATATATCCAATATTTAGTCACTCTTTGTGTTAGATCTTCACCGGCATTGGCTTCTCTCTGTCTGATTACTCCTTCGAGCTTGAAACTTCCGGATCTGTCGAACCGGGGGGAATCTTGTCAAGAGTGTGGGTATACCATTGTTTTGGGTGTTTCTAGGGCCTAACCAAACACAACCAAGCAATTGGTTCTACTTTTCTACCCCTTTCGGCTCACGTATAGGGGATAGAGCGATAAACCAGACTTTTCTCCACCCGTGCTAGGGTTTCGGAGGAGAGGGGCTCCGGAGCTTCTGAGCCTCACCAAATTATAGTGGTTTCCATGCCATGTCTTACAAGTGTCATTTGGGTTGTATATGTCCAACATATACAACCGTGAGGACCAGGTCAGGCTGCTTGCCGAAAAGCCGCTTGTCGACATTGATGACAGCTCAGACGGGGACGAGTACACCGTCTTATCCAAGCACTTCAAGGCCGAGGGAAACTCCGGCGGCGGCGATGTCAAGGCAAAGGGCAAAGGTCCGAAGTGATCGTAACTAGTTTTATTTATTAGAAGTATATGACCTTATGTATAAACTATGTCTTTGTCCGTATGATGAACTAGTTTTATCATCGTTGTTGCATGGATTGTATGGTCTTGGGGCTACCTATTTGAGTTGAACGGCTGGAGCTGCCCGTTTTTGGGGTCCGTCGGGTGTCCACGGATACTTTGGGGTTCGTTTTTAGGTTCCGTGGCTGGAGATGCTCTTAGGTCCCACCATGCCACGATGGCGGTTGGTGTAACACCCTAGGCTAGGGTGTGTCACTGTGCAGAACACGACACCTTTCGTGTGGCGCCACACAAAAGGGTTAATTAGTTTTGAACTTTTTACAAATAGGTTTATTTTGTGCTAAAGATTAGTTCAGAGGTTAATTTTGTTGATTATCACAGGAGATACATGCTTGCAACGTGGCACTCCATGTAGACCTAACAGGTGGGCCTATGCTGATAAAAACGAAAAAAATAGGTAAATGCAAACCATGTTGATCTTGTAAAAAGTAGGGGTTAAAAGTGACAATCGTTGTTTAAATGTGGGTAAATATTTTTTTTGCGGTAAAGAGAAAATATATTAAGCAGTAGCCGAATTACATTCATCCATTACAATTTGAGAAATCTCGGGGAGGGGGGGGTAGCTCTGAAGCCAGAAGGCTGTTCTGGCTTGTAACCTACCCAGTCTAGCTAACTCGTGGCTTGCAGTGTTCATATCCCTGCAAGTTTTAGCTACTACAAAGTTCCTCTCCTTTAGCATTTCTCGTATCAAAGATATCCTGAATGCATACAGTGAGCTATTTGGTGCAGACTCCTTTATAAGCTCCAAGGCTTCGGCGCAGTCCGTCTCCACGATCACATGTGATGTAGTCCATAGCAAGGCTAGTTTCAGACCCTCCTCAATTGCGCAAAGCCCTGAATCAGTGGCATCCGAGCAGTGGAGTATTGACCTGCAAGCAGAGAAGATGACCTTCCCTATCTGGTTTCGCATTATCATACCAGCCCCTGCTCCCCCGGACAGCCCAAAAGCACCATCGACATTTAGTTTTGTTTCCCCACACCCTGGGGGTATCCATCTCTTACGAACCTTCTGCCTCCCGTCCGTTTTGGCGGGTAGCTTCCTGAATCCTTGATCAATATCGATTACCATCTTTCCTTTTGTCGGATCAGCTACAGGAAACTGTTTTATCAATAATAGGGAATTCAGATAACTTACAAGGAATCGCCTCGATCCTTCAATAGATGGACATGGCTTTTCATGGGTCATCACATTATGTGCGTGCCAAATCCTCCATATAATCATGAGGGTGCAGACCCTATGTCTTTCATCAAACTGATGCAATAAATTAAGAAGCCATTCCCTACCAGTATGAGTAAGTAGCCCCTCATCCGGCAAGTCCCAGACTTCAGACATAGCCCCCCAGAGTTTCCTTGCACGAGGGCATCTGGTGAAGACATGGTGTGTAGTTTCGTCCTCCATGCCGCATATCTCGCTGATTGCACTAGTAACAATTCCCCTATTGAACAGATTTACCTTTGTCGCTATTGCGTTGCGGCAGATTTTCCATGCTAGGAGCTTCATTTTCGGAGGAACAGGGCAATCCCAGATCAGCTTCCATCCAGGGCGCTCACCACTTGGGCGTGTGCTGGTAGCACCCAGGTCCTGCTCCTGCATAGTTCGACAGAGCCAGTTTATAGGCACTCTTGACAGAGAAAATGCCTCGTTTGTCCGTATGCCACGCAATGAAGTCTTGGTCATGTCTCGGTGACGTTTTTATTTTCAGAATTGCCATCACTTCATCTTGATTGAAATATAGCTCGAGCCGTTGTCTGTCCCACTCGCCACTTGGCTGCAAAAAGTCAGACACCCATCTAAAACGACAACGGCGTTGTTCAGTAATAGGCTTACGGTTCCTATCCCTAGGGATCCAGGGGTCACGCCATGCACGGATTTGGGATCCATTGCCTACCCGCCAGATGACTCCTTGTTTCAAAAGTTCTAGCCCGTATTCAATCGCGTTCCATGTTGATGATTTGTTACCTGTGAAGACAGTGTCAATCAGTGAACCATTTGGGTAATACTTAGCCTTCAGTAGCCTTGCACACAGGGTATCCGGTTGTTGAAGCAGCCTCCAAACCTGCCTGGCTAGTAATGCTTGGTTGAACAGATGCATATCTCTGAAACCCACCCCTCCAAAGGTTTTAGGCCGAAGCAGGATGTCCCATGCTACCCAGCATGTTTTTCTTCTCCCATTCTCAGCTCCCCACCAATATCTTCGAATCATTTTTGTCATTTCATCGCATAAGCCCAGTGGTAACTTGAACACACTCATCACATAGACAGGTATAGCCTGGGCAACTGATTTAATTAGAATCTCCTTTGCCGCTTGTGATTTGTGGTTGTTATCCCACTCCATCAGACATTTAGCCAAGGTGGCTTGTAGACTTTCGAATTTATTTCTAGACATTCGTCCATCCGGCGTGGGGAGGCCTAGGTATCGATTTTCAAAGCTCTCCTAAGTAATGTTCAGAGACTCAGTGACCTCTAGAAGCTTTTCCTTAGGACAAGCACTCCCAAACATGATTGAGCACCTGTTTGGATTAATCAGTTGCCCGGTGCTGCTAGCATATTGATCCAATATTACCTTTATACGTTGAGCTTGATCTCTTTGTGCCTTGAAGAAGAGTAGACTGTCATCGGCAAAAAGTAAATGAGAGATCCCTGGTGCACGGCGACAGATTTTGACTGGTTCGATAGAATTGTTGGTCACCTCATGTTGTAGTAGGGTAGAGAGTCCATCTGCAACAAAGAGGAAGAGAAAGGGTGATAGGGGATCACCTTGTCGGAGGCCCCGGCTAGGCGAAAATGCATCCAGGAGGTTTCCATTTAGTTTAACTTTATATTGTACCGAGGTGATGCAAGCCATTATCCAATCCACCCACCGGTACGAGAAACAAAGCCTTTGCAGCACATTCTTTAGAAAATCCCAATCCACCCTGTCATATGCTTTAGACAAGTCCAGTTTGTAAGCACAGAAATTCCTGTCTGGGTTTGTGTTGTTTTCAATAAAATGTAAACACTCGAAAGCAACCAAAGCGTTATCAGTGATAAGTCTCCCCGGGATAAAAGCACTTTGGTTGATTGACACTAAATCTTGCAAGTAAGGTCTCAACCAGTTAACTAGGCATTTGGATATTACCTTATATAGCACAGTACATAGACTTATGGGTCTAAAATATTTGAGAGTCTCCGGTTGGTCTGTTTTTGGAATGAGGATGATTGCATTATCATTCACACCTTCAGGCATATTTCCAGTGACAAAGAAGAGCTTAACAGCATTAGTGACCTCCGCCTTAATGGTTCCCCAGTTACGTTGGTAGAACCGAGCTGGAAAACCGTCAATCCCCGGGGCTTTTAGCGGTCCAATTTGGAAGAGGGCATCACCAATTTCATCCTCCGTGAAATCACTACACAATGCATCATTAATTTCATGTGTCACTTTTTCCTCCATAAGAGAGACAATGTTATCAGGATTAAGTGATGGGTCCTTTGTGAATAATTCCTTAAAGTATGAGCATGCCATGCATTCCATGTCTGTAGGGACATCCTTCCAAGCCCCTTGATCATCTTTAAGTCTCTTAATCTTATTTCTCCTAGATCTCCATTTGGCAGTTTGGTGGAAGAACCGTGTGTTACGGTCACCCTCTTTGAGCCATGAAATTCTTGAGCGCTGCAACCAGAGCATCTCTTCCTTGTAGAGTAGTTCATTTAGATGGTCGGTCGCATGCCTAATCTCCCGCTGGTCCGCGTCGGCGATAAGCAGCCTTTCGAGATTCTTCCTTGCCTTGGACAGTTCACGTATAATATTCCCAAATTTCTTCCCACTCCAGTTCTGTAATGTAGTCATAACATGGTCGAGGCCTGACATTACATCAGCGAGGTTGTGCTTCCTGCCAGCCTCTTCCCAAGCATGTTGGATATGTTCCGGTAGGGCCTGATCACGCTCCCACATGATCTCATACTGTCTCCGGGGCTGCTTAGTGCGAATCCGTTCCTCCTGAGTAATGGCAAGTAAGATCAGGCTATGATCAGAAACCGACGTGATCAGGTGTTGGACATGAGATTCGGCAAATAAATCCCTCCAGCTCGGGCAGGCCACGGCTCTGTCGAGGCAACCCCGTACATTGGCCGTCCCCTTATTATCATATGTATAGGGCAAACCTGAAAAACCAAGATCAGACAAGTTACAGTCAGCCAAAACCTCACGAAATGCATCCATTTGGTTCACAACTCTAGGCGTTTGGGAAAAATGTTCCTCTTGCCAAAGTGTTTCGTTAAAATCTCCAATAACTAGCCAAGGTAAATCCGATTGTGATTTTAGAGTGCGTAAGGCATCCCACATACGATGACGGTTCTCAACTCTAGGTTCACCGTAAACACACGTGAGGCGCCATTGGGGGGCTTGGGGGGAAACACGAACGTACACATCGATAAATCTTTCATTTATGTTTTGCACTTCTACAAGAAAACTTTCATGCCAAAATAGGGCTAAGCCCCCACTCAGACCATCACTACTATGGCCAGCAAAACCCTTCAAACCTAACCTATTACGAAAGCGCCTAACTTTATTCTTATTTTGTCTAGTTTCACACTGAAAAACAAACCTAGGACTCCACACTTGGGAAAGGGTAGCCAATTCTCTAGCTGTCGGGGCATTCCCGGATCCCCGACAGTTGAAAGATAAGCAATTCATTGCTGCTGGTGAGACCAAACGTTAGGTCTCGTCAGTTGACCGGAAGCCCCAGGACCGGTTGCTGCCTGTTGTGTTGTCACCCTTCCATCCGCTCCTTCCCGTGTCTTCTTCCACGCCGCACCTCCTTTTTCCAAGTCTACCTTCCCTTTTTTCAAAGTGTTACCCTCCTTTGCTACGTAGTTTGTTGCCAGTGCTAGCTGCAGCTGGTTCCCCTGTACTTCCTCCTCTGCCCCCCGTTTGCCGAGGACCGAGTCAGCTGGGAGCATCTGTGTATCAGCCACACTGCTTAGTGATGTGGAGTAGTGAGACAGGTTGCGTATGGGAGGGATCATGTCATTGATACTCAGATTCAAATTTGTCCGCAACGTCTCACAGTCATCTTCTAGAGGAGGCATATTTGGGTCTAATGCTTTTTGATGATCATTAGTTCCCAACATGTCCACGTCCTGCTCTTCCTGCCTCAGAACCGAACTAACATCCTCATGTGAATTAGCTTTACGGTTGAGATCCACTCCTAGCCTCAGTTTCAACGAGCTCACCGTCCTTGCTAGTGAATGTTCCACCTCATCAGTAGTTCGAAATACTGGCTCCTCAAAATCATCTCTTGCGTCAACGGCCTCTGGTACCTCCACTGAATAAGCCTGGGTAGGTGGAACAGAAGCATGCCTGCTGTTAGTTGGTCTGCCCAAATTTGATGAGTTAACACTCCCCGATGGTAGATTAAATACCAGACCCTTTTTTGCCATGGGATTTGCCGATGCCGACACTGTCCTCCTCTCGAACTTCTTCTTTGGTGAGCAGCGGAGGGAAGCATCGTAATGCAAGGATGGTGTTCCCCGGACTCTCTTTTCACATTCATCTTTATCGTGCCCTATGAATCCGCAGTGGAAACAGGAAATGGGGAACTCTTTCGTACCTTATTAGGTAAACCTTCTTCTCCGTTGAGCCTCTGACTGGGATTGTGAAACGGTTTTGCATGCGCTTGTTCAGAGGGAGTACAATACGGACACGAAGGTAATCATTATACTCCAATCCTGTCTGATCTATGTCAACCTCCTCTACCTTGCCCAATTGCGAGCCTAGGAATCTGCCATAGGCTTCTGTTTGCTTCTTCCAGGGAACGTCATAGAAATGGACCCAGATTGGGATTGAGTTCAAGACTGTGTCAGAGGGCCTCGCCTCGTCAATGAAGGGAGCAATCAGGCAAGCCACACCTTTTTTGATCCATGGTCCACCCCTAGCCACGAACCTGTAGTCTCCTTCTGCCGTAAAGGTGATGATAAAATAGTTGTCCTTCAGGGGCGTGAAGGACATGGTAGCACGGATCTTCCACACCTCCATGAAGTGCTTGTGTAGGTCATAGTAATTCGCCGCTTTGATCGAGTAGTAACGTGCTGACAGTCTCCATACCGTGGGTTCAGTAGTGGTTGTATCTTCCTCCTCTAGCTCTTCCGCGCAGATGTCGTCCTCAAGGTCCACATCGCCAGCGATCCTAGCTTCCGGACCAACGTTGGACCCATCTTCCTCAGTACCGTCCCAGTTGCCATCAGTGGTTTCCGTGACCTCTTCGATTATCACCCGGCGATCTCTTCTCGCAAGTACGAGCGCGCCGTCAGCAGTTGGCTTCGGGTGGGTAGAGGCCTCACCGGCCTCCCCTTGATCACCCCCACCATCCACCGTCGACATCGTTCGAGGGCGAGCAGTTTTAGATCGGACTCCAGGGTCGAAAATCTCAGATCGATTATCGAAGGTACTGATTAGGTTTTGTGCATCGCCTCCCAGGTTCTCCTTTTTATGGCGGGCCTGTACCTGCAGATCGTGATGAGTCCGGACTCCTTCCGGCGGCCGGATCAACTTGGCCTCTTGATCGTATAGCACCTGGACTCCTCCCGGCAGCCGGAACCACGTGGACTCCTGATCAGTAGCGTAGACATCTGAGACTCTCATACCTCGGCCGCTCCCGTCCATGGTTGGGTGGCGGCGCGCGATCGCCTCGCGGTCGCCTATTCCAGCCATAGGACGTAGCGTAGTCCATGCTTGCAACGTGACACTCCATGTAGACCTAACAGGTGGGCCTATGCTGATAAAAACGAAAAAATAGCTAAATGCAAACCATGTTGATCATGTAAAAAGTAGGGGTTAAAAGTGACAATCGTCGTTTAAATGTGGGTAAATATTGTTACAAGTGCTCATCGGGTTTTTTTTAGCTGGGGATGGTCGACGGGTTGTTGAAAGGTGGAATAAACTTTAAAAGAATCTAAACTACTTATAAAAGAGCAAACTTCGTAGATACAATTGATCTCGGTCGTCGAACTATTAGAATCCAACAGCCCAGATTGCTTCAATGTTGAGCACCTCAAACATGTTTACCACCCAACGATTCTGTTGTGTATGGAAAGTTTCAATAGTTTGTATCTGATCCGAGTTCATCACATCGATTGTATCAACAGTCCAACACAATTAAGTCAGCTTCCATACGTAGGATTTTTTTGCAAGTTGGCCCATCCGTCGGGATCGACGGCGCCGGCCAGCTTTGGGTGGCTCGCTACGTCCTCGAGGTCCGTGACATCATCCTAATATATTCGATTCGATCTCACCTAAGGTGCAACTGGCTGACTGACTCTTGGTGTGATAGATTGCAGAGGATCACCGAGGTTGCGGAGTGGTGCTGTACCTGTACCCGAAGCCGATCCCCGCCGACTGGAACGACGCGGGCGCCCCCTGCAGCTACAACACCAAGTCGATGCGTGCCGCCGGCGGGTACGAGTTGATCAAGACGGCGATCGAGAAGCTGGGCAAGAGGCACAAGGAGCACATCGCAGCCTACGGCGAGGGCAACGAGCGCCGTCTCGCCGGACACCACCAGGCCGTTGACATCAACACCTTCAAATTGGGTACAAGATCGCGCTCTCCATCGTAGATGCTCTCCCTACACGTGTGTGTCTCTAGCCTGACGTGTGTGAGTACTAATAATTTGGTTTGACGTGACTTGTCGCAGGGCGTCATGAACCGCGGCGCGTCCATGCGCATGGGCAGCGACACGGAGACGGATGGCAATGGCTACTTCGAGGACCGCAGGCCGGCCTCCAACATGGACCCATATGTGGTCGATCACCTCCATGGTCACAGAGACCTACCTACCTACATACGGCAATGGTGATTACGTCCTCAACCCTCTCGATCGAGGGCGGTGGTGATGGTTAATTTCTGCAAATGTCAAACTTCCTTTCCTTGTATTTCGATTCCCTGAGCGGGTTGTGCCTTCAGTGCCCAGTGCACTCCGAATAATGTTGCTCCCTCCGATCCGATATATGTGTCGTGAGGTTTGTATTGCCATAGTAGATATAGTGTATAGAAGTTCTGACACATATTACGGATCGGAGGTAGTATATTATTCCGATGTTCCTCATCTGCAGCATGCGCGCCTCCCTCTCCTGGCTCCTCATCTGCAGCACAACAGTTCGTGGAGCGCGTTGCGCGGAGAGCCTTAAGAAGATCACGTTGCTGAAGGCTGACCAGTGGGCAGTAGCCCTGGCCAAGATGAGATACGAGGTACGGAGAAGAGATGACTCCAGCACGGATCAGCGAGGCGCTACCCCGCCGCACAGTAGTGTCGTCGGGGGCTTCCTCCGGCACCGCATTAGGAGGCTGTGGCGTGGGACATCGCCCCGTTGGGGGCTGCTCTCTTGAGCGCTGCCTTGCATTAGCCATAGGCTGCTCCTGCGGCGGCCGCCGCCGCCAGTCTGCGCTGTGGAGGATCCTCTCCGGAACAATCCGAGCCGGGTCCGAGAGCCATTGGGGATGCCGAGGACGGCGGTCGCCCATGAATTCAACGGGCGGCGAGGGCGTTGACCGAAACCTATGGTGGCTGCCTCGGTGCCTGCCACGCTGGTGGTGCTGGACGTCTTCTCCGGCATGCCCGATCGAGGCCCTTGCTGCTGCTCTCCATTGCCTCCTCGACTATTGTTGGGCGGTCGGAAGGGAAGACGCCCTAGGTACCGCGGGCCTGACCATTGCCTCCTCGACTATTGTCGGGTGGTCGGAAGGAAGACGCCCTAGGTACCGCGAGCCTGACCTACACGAGCAGAGCGACAGTGAGAAGCACCGTGGCCGTCGTTTTCCTTGGGCAGATTTTTTATTTTTTGGCAATGACCTTGGGGAGCATTGTGACCATTAAATTTGTCATTGCATCAGTACCAGATATCGATTCATGACAGTTTACAACTGTGTGCTTCTGATGATGTGTAGTTTGCGGTCAGCAGTCGGCGAACTTGGTTATTTATGTAATTATGTTAATCAGATTTGTTGCAATTTATGATGTAGTACATGAATTCGAATCCATGATAATCTGTGAATTGGTGCAAAATGGAATAGAAATCGACTTTTATTGCTATTACATTTACAGAATTGTTTCCATGTTTTTCTCAGAATATCGAACATGTTATTCCATTTTAAGAATATTTTCATGTCTTAATATGTCTATAATGTAAAGTGAAAAATACATATTCGAACATACCAGACATTAAATTTGTTACTGAAGACACAATCGCTGCCACGTGCGGAAAAAAAACAACAACCAAATCGATCCAAACCCAAATCATATCTAAATGGGAGAAATCCACTATGTCTATTTCAATCAACGCACGTGAAAAAAAAAACTGACCTGATGCCAAATCCTATAGGATATGCTGATAATTTTTTTCTTATCCGAGTGCATTAGTGATTTATGTGCTATCTTGCGGGGTTTATATATTCTCCTCCAATAATTATTCGATATTTATAGGCTAAAGTTTCTCCTATGATATTGGATTTTTATACTCCTTCCGTATTAAAATATAAGATGTTTAACTTTTGTTAAATAAAATGTATCTAGACATGTTTTAGTGCGTAGATTCATATGCATCTTACACTAAAACATGTCGGGATTTTTTTTTAAAAAAGGCTAAAACATCTTATATTTTTTATACGGAGGGAGTATTTTAAAGTCGATCATAAGTAACAGAGCTGACACAATTATTCGACAGTCATTCCAGGTTTTAACTCGAACACGTGGGTATTAAAATTATTTTATTAGCTCCAAATGTTAAAAAAATATTTTCTTTCTTAGAATGAGATTTTATATTAATTGATTTGACTTCACTTTTATTTATTTGTTAGGGATATATGCAGGTGCATGATTTATTTGGATTCGTCGTTAATATTGATAATATAGGCCGTAAGAAATGAAGGTTGATTTTATTGTAAAAACATGGACATGTTTAGTCGGCCTAGATTTATAATTTTGACACAACAATAAGATATAAACAAATAAGAACTATGATAAAATAACTCATATAAAATGGTATATGGCGGAGACGTGCACATGAAACATAATATTTTTATGTGATCTGTTTTGATTTTGTCATCTTCCAGGTCTTGATACATTATCGTCATTTAAGTCCTAAGAGAATTGTTTTTCTCCAGGGCGACCCTAGGATGTAGCAAGGCGAGTAGGCACACACATTAGGCCTCCAGGGAGCCAAGCGATGCGGTGGCACGGGTGAAGGCCTCCCGTCACCCGAGGCAGGGTGAAGCGCGATGTAGGCCGGCATGTCCTCAAGTTGGGTGGTACGGGCCAATTCGAGTTAGGGGAGGAGCGGTCGACCCCTTAAAGCCAAATAAGTGGAGATGAACGTGGCGTCCGCGAGTATGAATATGTGGTGGATTTATACGATGGTGGAAGGTGGCTCCGTTAAATGACTGGTGCACGTGTAAGGCTACTAGAGGAAAAAACGAATCAACCTACCATTCAACTGAATCATAAGATATGTCTTACAGAGACTGCGTGCACGTGCAAGGCTACTAGTGTATGTAAAGAAAAGAAAAACAAAAAACAAAATATTGCGTTTGATGCAAGCCCCGAATTTGAAAAATCAAAAACGGCTAGCTAGCTAGTAGTAGCCCACTGCTAGTCTCGTCTCTACTCTGCCCTGCCTCGTCACATCACATCGGTGAACAGAACGGCTAGTACACCCCCAGCACTGCAGTGAACGGGCAGATGCGTATGAAGCAAGCTTCGGATTTCACCGCCAGGTCATCGTCTACTGGAGCGAGTAACGGGGAGGAGGGAGCCGCAAGGGCAGAGAGAAGAAGGGGATCATTAGCCGCAACAAGATGGCGGCGGCTATCAGTGGCCGCATGGAGCGGGACGTTCTGGAGTGCCCAATCTGTATGGATCCCCTCCAGCCTCCGGTCTATCAGGTACCATACATTCACTTCCCTCTGATCTGCCATTGTTAGCCCCATTTGATCCACCAGACCATCACCGCTCCGATGGATCCTGAGTCTGCTGATGCCATGCCTGTAAAAAGAACCTGCAAGTTCAGGTACAACTCATGGACAGCTGACCTTTGGATTATAATTTGTTTTGTCTAAATACTTACTTCTTAGAGGCACCAGCAAGTCAATCATTAAAGGGAGAATTAGCTATCCGAAGAAATCTGCGGTTAGGGTAATAAGCAGCCTTTGAGATTTCTTTTTTTTTATTTCTGGATAGAGTTATTCTGTGGTACCCTCAAATAAATAAGAGCCATAAAAGTCTGCAAAATTTTCACACTGTTGCATGATCGTCCTCCGATACCCTCTGAATCAGATCACTCCCTATCCTTGCATCACCAATTTTCTTTTGCCTTTTGCAAACTTGTAGTAATAGTAAAACATCTGCCTATCTCCTGATACAATTATGGAGAACCTGTGGAGAAGTATCGTTGTCGAGAGATAGCATTACAAGTGAGTTTTGCCGCGTGCACAAAGTTTCCAAAAAAAAATTAATAGACTCATCAATCAAAATTTGGAATGGTTTGTCACTGTTGTTTCCTTGCAGCTTCTAAACTGAAACTGAACTTTTCAGCATGAGCGGCTCCTCTGCTCCTGCGTCATTTTCACAAGCATGCTTTTATATAAATGGCTGATCAAAATGGTGCATTTCTTTCTTAATAGCACAGTGCGCAACTGGATCATCATCCATTTCTGGATGACATTTCCACATAAGCAACCTGTGGCAGCCACATAAAGTCTGCAGACTATTTTCGACTTTTCGTTGCTGCATGATTTTCCTCCATGACCGTCCAAAATAATATATCCCCCATCGTTCATCAAATACCTTACATAACCAGAATTGGGGGCCTCCTTGATTCGGAGAACACTGTGACCAAGTATCCGATTACTAAGCGCTGAAATATTATACAGTGAATACAAGTATTATACACTGACACCTGCAAACCACTTCCAAGTTACACCATTTGCTTTCGGCAAGAACAAATTGATCAATCAAATTTTAAACGTTTTCTCACTGTTGTTTCATTGCAACTTCTAATCTGAAACTGAACATCCATGTACACTTTTTAGCATGAACAATACTTGTATTCTTTTCACAAGCAGGTTTATATAAATCATGATGCATTGCCTTCTTTATACACAGTGCACAGTTGGGCATGTCATCTGCTCGTCCTGCCATGGCAGCCTTCCGCACAAGGACAGGTGCCACGCATGCTCCGCTACCGGCGGCTACAACCGCTGCAACGCGGTTGACAAAATCCTGGAGTCATTTTGTGTCCCTTGCTCCAACACCAAGTACGGATGCACCGCCGAGTCGCACTATCACGAGGCGGACGAGCACCATAAGTCGTGCCGCCACACGCCATGCTTCTGCCCGGTACAGGGCTGCAGGTTCGCGGGGTCCATTGTCGTGTTCCTGGCTCATCTTACCGATGATCACAAGTGGCCATGCACCGAGTTGAAGTACAATGTCAAGCTCACCCTGGATGTGCAAGAAGGGATGCATGTTCTCCACAACGGAGACGGTGGCCCCCTTTTCTTGCTGACGTTCATTCCGGTGCCACCTTTCGGCCGCGCCATCTCTGTCTTGTGCGTCGATCCTCATGCCACCACCACGACGGAGGCGGAGCGCAAATTCAGGTGCCATCTTGGTTCCAGCAGAGCCGACATGGGTTGGCAGAAGTCTTCGGATTTCCAGGTCATGAGCACCAACCTCTCCCAAGGTTTACCGGAGCCAGAGGATGGTGGCTACTCATTTGTTGCACCCAACACCACGAGCATCACTGTCAGCATCACAAAAATAATGCGCGACAAGCGTGGGAACGAGATCCGACTGAAGCGTTTGCAGCAAAGTGTACTTCCATACGCGATAGCTAGTTGACCAGTAGATGGAATTCTGTGCTCCTCCATCTACTGCATGATGCAAGATGATCGATCTGTAGAAAATAAAGGATCGCTGCTACTATTAGATGCTAGTACTAGATGAGATGGTAATCTAAGAATTGGGCAGCTGAAAGTTCAGCGCGCCTTGTTACTGACTATTATGTAGACGTGTGTTCAGTGAATTTGAGTTTCCAGTAAAATACAGTACTTATCCTGGCAGGCCATGAGTGAGTGATCAAGTGAAGGTTACAAGGAAAACAGCGTAAGTCTGTAACATACCTGCTCTGCATGATACTGCGTAGCGACTATGCTCTATGAGACAACCAAAAGTCAACATTCGGTAGAAGATTCTGCAAGAAAAAATCACACGGTGTGTGTACAAGTCCACAATGATCTTGACTGCCTAAAATATGACCTCCACCTCATGCTTGCCATTAAGTTGCACATTGTGACTTAGACTAGTCAGGGAAAACACACCCAACTGGTCTTTCACGCTACACGGCAACACCATGGTATCTATTTAAACAGCACCATACCTCAGAAACTTATCTCTACAAGGTGAAAACCAAAACAGTTTCCTCCTGCAGCCTCAGCCTGAAGTTTTCCGGGATGGAAGTGGTTCTGTCTGCGGCTGCAGGTGACCTTGTTAGCAGATTCTTCTCCTTTTGATGAAAAAGTATCCGGAGGTCGCATGCTCGGAGGAGGAGAAACATGTAGAGAGGCTGCAACAACTTCTGCTAAGAGCTCACATGGATGTTGAGGAGGCGGATCGGTGGTACATCACCAACTCTGGTATGCTTCTGCAACTGAAGATGCTATCTAGAGCTATGTACCAGGGTTATCATGTGCTAGACACTTTCTAGAGCTATGCAAGTGGCTTTTACTGACTCAGTTGGATCATATCTTGGCACTTCCCTGAAGCGCTTCCGTGCAAACAGTGGTACATCAAATCCCAATATTGATAAAAGATGCGGCCTACGAGATGCCTTGTTAAAATTAGAGACTGCCATTTCTAATATGACAGAGTTTGTTATACTTTTGAGTGGATGTGAATCCATGATGTCTCATAGACCCTACGACATCTATCTTTACGTCGACAACTTCATGTTTGGCCGTCAGACCGAGAAGCAACAAGTCATCAACTTCTTATTACAACACAACCCTCGTGGTTCTCCACCTGTGCTTCCAATCATTGGTGGCAACCTAGTCAGCAAGAAAACTTTAGTACAACATGTATGGAATGATGAGAAGGTCCGTAGTCACTTCTCTTCAGTTTTGCACTTCAACAGAGACAACTTCCGTAGGTTATACAGTGAAACTTTACCAGGGAGAACACTGGTTGTCGTCACATTTGTTTCAGTCGATGATGGGGAGTGGAAATCTTTTTACCAGGCAGTGAAATGCATAAGTACTGAGATTACGGTTATAATCGTAAGTACAATTGAAAGTTTGACGAGATATGGTACCGTGGAGCCAATCCACTTAAGTAGATTACAAGATGAGGAATATAATTACCTCTTCAAGACACTAGCATTTGGAAGTACGCGAGCTGAGGACCACCCAAAGTTGACACCATTGGCAGGAGAGTTCATCAAATTACTGGGTGGGTCATTTGTGGGAGCATATCCATTTGCCTATACATTGAGGAGGGATCTAAGCTTTCGATTCTGGCTTAGCACGTTGAACCTGCTAAAAAAAAGGTGAAAAGGAACAATGTGTCCATGTATCATGAGCATCTATCACATGTTTATAGACCACACTATCCAATGGACATGACCGACTTTCTACCCTCTCCCGATGTTCCGCTAATTCTTATGCCTGGGCGAACTGAAGCCGAGGTTTCTCAAAGGAAACTACCCAAGATAAGGATCGGAGAGATCACTGTGAATCCTTCCCTTCGTCCCAACTCCCAAGGGCAACTTTGAGTTAGTGACATGGGAATCACATATACCTCCTTATACCGAGTTATGTAACCATGTTCTGTTTTGTGCTCAGCACTAGCCTAAAACAATCTTGCGGAGGAAGCGTGATGCAACTATTTGTCTCTAGTGTTCTTACGTATCTAGATTTTTTTGACGATTTTACGTATCTAAATTTTCCTTTAACTCTTTTTTGGTGAAATGAAAATTATTGTCGTGGAACTTCAATAATCAAATAAAGGACTAGGTGCATCACTAGATGCAAAGGCAGCAGATTTTACCTCTTTTTTTGGTGAAAATATTACATGAACTTGTAAGGTTTGTTTTATGTTCTACTTGAATCTAGAGTTTTTTTTTTGTTGTTGCGAATTTTGAATCTAAAGTTATCTTTGTAAAAACTCGTTGCCTGTATATCATGGAAGACTTAATGCCTCATGTGTTTAACGTGGCTGGTTTGCTGTAAGAATCTAGCTCATGCCCTTCTCACATGCCATGTCCGTCACCGAAAATATGCAAAGTAATGCTGAATTGATCATAGTGATTAATGTAGATAGCAAATGATATCCCCTTAAATTTCGCTCATTTTTGTTCTTGCTGAGAGTCTGACCAGTTCCATTAATGTAGATAGCAAAACTTAATGACCAGTTCTTAATGCTCCCTTCCATGAATGCTCCCTTCGATGTTTAGCTATCTGCATTCATGGAAGGGAGCACGTTTGGCATCAAGTTTTGCCAATTAAAGTCGCTTCTGTGAAAATGTATGGGTTCCATTTGGCCATTTAATCACGGAAAAAATATGTCCCAATTCTTTTGTCCTTTACAAATTTTGGTCACATAATACATTAGGGGCAAAAACGTCTTCTTATGTCCCCATTTAACACTGTTAGTACTCAAAATGAACTAGAGTGTCATATCAGGCAAAAAATTTAGACAAGTGTCATCTAAGGAAGAAATTTTTTCCAAGGTCAAATAAGGAATCAAATTTTCAAGTAGTGTCAAATAAGGAATTCTCTTATGATAATATGACTGAGCCAAAAGTTTTTTTAAGATAAAAAAGAATCTACATCCCCGGCTCCATTTTCATAGAATGAAACCAAGTGTCATACATCAGCAAATATAAAGTAAATTAGACTAGCATTTTTTGCAAACTCACTACTGCAAGTTTTGCTCACAGGCAACGACATAACATAGTCCTCGGAGAGAAAAAAAAGTAGCAAAAGGCAAAAATGCATTTTTATCAGGGAATAGTAAATTAACCAAAATGGCAACACTCTCATTCGTTGTTGTTGCTTCTTCTGCTTGCATCAGCCTCGATCAAAGTCACCACATGAATCGAGTTGTCCTCTTCTGGGAGCGGTTTCAGGTATTCCAGTGAAGCTCGTCCACCATGGACAATATCATTTTTTTTTGTCATGTGCTTCAGTAAGCAAGTGGAGACCCAAGCAATGAGCATCTCATCGCTCCGGCAGGCACAGAGGAGCTTTCAGCCTGGCAATCATCTTCTCCATAAACTGCGTTGTTTTTCCACGGCCCAACTCCTTGAAGGGAACCTTCCAGTTTCCCGGATACAACCGTACCAGTCGCCACACCTGTTTTAGGTTTTTCCTAATTGCAGCTTCTATGTTAATATTGTTAGACAACATAATGTATTGTGGGCTTTTCCTCTTTGTGTATATGTCTATGGAGTAAGTACTCCAAGGCCCATACGCACCCATGTAAGTACCACCGTAGGGGTTATTCCTACGCTATATAACACGTATCCGATCCCTCTAACGAGGGCATCGTTTCCGCCTAGGTTTTACCATATGGTATCAGAGCCTCGCTCTTCCATGACCTAGCCGCCGCCGCGATCTACAACCTATACACAAAAACCAGAAACCCATCTCCCTCCACCGGTGCCTCTCCTCGCTGCAACCATGGCCTCCTCGCAGTCCTCCACTGCCGGTGCCCTCGCTGCGGCCCTTGGAGCCCCACCCTCACAACACCTGACCCGCGAGAACTATCTCATCTGGCAGGCTCTCGTGTTCCCAGCCCTCCGAGGCGCTCGTGTCACCGGTCTTCTTGACGGTACCGAGGCCGCGCCGGCTGAAAAATTGGAGGTCGAGGACGCTGAGAAAAAGAGGACACTCGTCGACAACCCTCTCTATCTAGATTGGCTTGCGCGAGACCAGCAGGTGATGAGATACCTTCTCAACTCGATGTCGCCGGAGGTGCTCTCGCACGTTCTCGGCCTCACCACCACTGCTGAAGTTTGGGCTACGATCAATGAGATGTTCTCCTCGCAATCTCGTTCGAGGGTGCAGCATCTCCGGTCCGCCCTCAATGGAACCAAGAAAAATGAGCTGACGGCCGCCGCATACTTCACCAAGATGAAGGAGTTTGCCTCCGAACTCGCCGCCGCCGGAAAACCAATCGATGAAGATGAGCTCGTCGGGTACATTTTGAATGGACTCGACGGGTCCTATGACTCCATTGTTGCGACTGCTAACGCGGTGCGCACCTCCCTCGCCGATCTGTTCGGCCAAGTCTCGGCCTTCGATATGCGTCAGCGTATGCTCCTTGAGTGTGGCCAGAACGTCTCCAACACCTTCCCCTCCTCCGCCAATCTCGCTGCTCGCGGGCGCTCGGAGATGACCCGCAACGACAACGGTGCACGTGGTGACCGTGGTGACTACGGTCACCGCGGTGACCGTGGCGACCGTCGCGATGGACAAGGCCAACACCAGCAGCAGCCACGCCGCGATGGAGGTCAGCAGCAGGGACGGCGTGAAGTCTCTGATCGCCGTGGAGACGGTGGTCAGCAGCGCCGTCAAGAGGAGGACCGTGGAGGACGCCGTGGTGATCGTCGTCGCCGTGGCCGTGCTCCCACGCCGTATGTGGATGTCACGTGTCAGATCTGCAAGATCCACGGGCATCCCGCTAGTGACTGCTGGTGGCGCTACAAAAATGATGGTTCAGATGATGATGATGACCACCACAATGATCGAGACAACAAGGCCGCGCATATTTCCTCCTACGGTGTTGATACCAACTGGTATGTCGACACCGGCGCCACCAACCATGTCACAAGTGAACTGAACAAGCTCTCCATCCACAACAAGTATCAAGGCAATGATCGCATCCGCACAGCTGATGGTAATGGTATGCACATAAGTCATTATGGTCATTCAATTTTGCGCATCCCACATAATTCCTTGCATCTTAATGACATCTTACATGTTCCTAGTGCTTCCACAAACCTTTTATCAGTTCATAAGCTTACACGTGATAATGCTGTCTTTATTGAATTCCACCCTTATTTCTTTTTTATCAAGGATCAGGCAACAAGGAAAACTCTGTTTAAGGGCCCCTGTCATGATGGTCTCTACCCGCTAGTGCCCATATCTACTGGACCATCCAAGCAAGCCTTCCTCACAATAAAGCCAACATCTTCCACGTGGCATCGTCGTCTAGGACATCCATCTTCATTTGTGGTTCAACACATTCTTAGAAAAAATAATATCTCTCATTTGCATGAGACTACTCCTCATATTTGTGATTCATGTCAATTAGCTAAGAGTCACCAGCTTCCATACCCTGTTTCCACTAGTGTGTCCACTGTTCCTTTGGAGCAAGTGTTCTCAGATGTATGGGGCCCAGCACCTCTTTCTGTTAGCAAACATTCATATTATGTAAGCTTTATCGATGATTTCAGTAAGTTCACTTGGATTTATTTGCTCAAAAAGAAATCTGATGTCTATCAAGTGTTCTTAAACTTTCAAGCACTAGTTGAACGCAAATTCGATAGAAAAATCATTACCATGCAAACTGATTGGGGTGGTGAATATGAAAAACTCCATAGTTTCTTCCAACAAGCTGGCATCACACATCATGTCTCTTGTCCACATGCTCATCAACAAAACGGTTCTGCTGAACGCAAGCATCGTCATATAGTAGAGGTTGGTTTAGCCCTTCTTGCTAATGCATCCATGTCACTAAAATTTTGGGATGAAGCCTTCCTTACAGCCACTTTTCTCATAAATCTTCTCCCTAGCAAAGTGATAAATCATGACACCCCTGTTGAACGTCTCTTGCATACTAAACCAAACTATGAGTCCCTTCGTGTTTTTGGTTGTGCGTGCTGGCCCAACCTACGCCCATACAACAAAAGAAAACTCTCCTTTCGTTCAACACGTTGTGTTTTCCTTGGCTATAGTCCTTCCCATAAAGGAGTTAAATGCCTAGACCCCTCTACCGGACGTGTGTATATTTCTAGGGATGTTGTTTTCGATGAATATATCTTTCCTTTTGCTGAAATGCATCCAAATGCTGGTAGACGTCTCAAAGAAGATATTCTTCTTTTACCATCACACTCAAATTGTGGGGTTGCACATATTGATGACTATATGCCTTTACCAATTGTGCCTATTGTTACTGATCAGCCAACTGCAGAGATTAATATTACAGATGATGCCTCTTCCGAAAATATAGCCTCTGCAGAAAATTCCAGCCAAAATGGTGAAGAAATGAGCTCAAATCATGAAGAACAAGGTTCGGAGGAAGAAGACAGGAGGAGCACGGACTCGCATGCAGATTCAGGTGCGGATCGTGGCGATCCCGAGGCTGATCCGCGCTCTGACTCGCCTGCCCATCACGATCCCGAGACGGCAGACCTGACGTGCTCGCCCGTGCGCGCCTCTGCCCCGACAAGGAGGCGGTCCCCGCCCCACGTGCCCTCCCCAGACAGGCCACGCTCGCAGGCGCGCTCTCCTCCACCTGCGCGTCGCCACGTGCCTTCGCCTGAGCGGTTGCGCTCGCGGGCGCGCTCTCCTCCAACACCGCGCGGCCACGCGTCCCCGCCTGCGCGGTCCCGTGCGTCCTCGCCCGACCGCGCCCGCTCTCCGCCAGCCGGCCGAAGCCAAGTGTCGCCCCCTGCACGGTTCCCCTCTCCCACGCCTGACAGGACGCCTGTCACTGCCTCGGGAGCAGCTGTGTCTCCCTCTGGGGGATCCTCTGTGCACATCAATGCTCCGCCCCAACCTGCTGCACCTGCCCGTGTGGTTACACGACTCCAACGTGGTATTCGTAAACCGAAGGATTTTTCGGGTTTTGTGATGTTTTCTGCTTCTTCAGGTGAACCCAGGTCTCTAGCTGATGCTCTTAATGACACGAATTGGCGCCAAGCTATGGAGGAGGAGCATGATGCATTGGTTAAAAACCAAACTTGGCACCTCGTTCCATCAAGTCCAAGCAAAAATATTATTGATTGTAAGTGGGTGTACAGAATTAAGAAACGAGCTGATGGCAGTATTGACAGGTATAAAGCTCGTTTAGTTGCTAAAGGTTTTAAACAGAGGTATGGTATTGATTATGAGGATACTTTTAGCCCTGTGGTTAAGGCAGCTACTATCAGAATTGTCTTAGCTATTTCAGTGTCTCGAGGATGGAGTCTGCGGCAGCTAGATGTCAAGAACGCGTTTCTCCATGGTGTTCTGGAAGAGGAAGTCTATATGAAACAACCCCCTGGTTTTGAAGACCCTAATGCTCCTCATCACATATGCAAGCTTGATAAAGCACTCTATGGTTTGAAACAAGCACCTCGAGCCTGGTATTCTCGTCTTAGCAACAAATTGCATGATCTTGGTTTTACTGCATCCAAAGCAGACACATCATTATTTCTCTACTCCAAGTCAGGTATCACCATGTTTGTCTTGATTTATGTGGATGATATCATAGTAACAAGCTCATCTGAAGATGCCATCTCTGCCTTATTGCGTGATTTAAATGAAAACTTTGCTATTAAAGACCTTGGTGATCTACACTTCTTTCTTGGCATAGAGGTAAAGAAAACACATGATGGCTTGATCATGACCCAGGAAAAATATGCTAGTGATATTCTTACAAAGATTGGAATGATGACATGTAAACCAGCTCCTACACCATTATCCTCTACCGAGCCATTGTCTGTTGAACAGGGTACACCACTTGAATCTGATGATAGTGCTCAATATAGAAGTGTTGTTGGTGCTCTCCAATATTTGACTCTCACTAGGCCTGATATAGCATACTCTGTTAATAAAGTCTGCCAATATCTTCATGCTCCAACAACAGCTCACTGGACAGCTGTCAAAAGAATCTTGAGATATGTCAAAGATACATTGACTGTTGGTCTCACTTTTCAGCATTCACCTTCTACTCTTCTTAGTGCATATTCAGATGCTGATTGGGCAGGGTGTCTTGATGATAGAAGATCCACAGGTGGTTTTGCCATATTTATTGGACCAAACTTGGTATCATGGAGTGCTAGAAAACAGGCCATAGTATCAAGATCCAGTACAGAGGCAGAATACAAAGCTCTAGCAAATGCAACAGCTGAATTAATATGGGTTGAGGCACTACTTGGAGAACTCGGCATTAAAATGAGAGACAAACCTATTTTATGGTGTGATAACTTGGGAGCAACTTATTTGTCTGCTAATCCTATCTTCCATGCACGTACAAAACATATTGAGATTGATTATCATTTTGTGCGAGAAAGAGTTGCAAACAGAAGTCTGGATATCAAGTTCATATCAAGCAAAGATCAAATGGCAGATGGCTTCACCAAGGCTCTCCCTGTGAAGAATTTACATGAGTTTAGACGTAATCTAAACCTTGCTCAAGGATTAGATTAAGGGGGGCTGTTAGACAACATATGTATTGTGGGCTTTTCCTCTTTGTGTATATGTCTATGGAGTAAGTACTCCAAGGCCCATACGCACCCATGTAAGTACCACCGTAGGGGTTATTCCTACGCTATATAACACGTATCCGATCCCTCTAACGAGGGCATCGTTTCCGCCTAGGTTTTACCATAAATATTCCAACATTTAGCTCATTTCCTAAAATATTCGACTTTACTTTGCCGGATATATACCAAATTCGACCCTTTTGGTGGTATGGACCAGGTTTTGACCGCAATATCTTTGAAGTTCACGCGCCGTGCTGCAGACGGGGCCGTGCGGGCTGAGTCGGAGGGCCATGCTGACTGGACCGTAGATGCAATGGAGGGTGCTTTGGGCCTTGTCGTGGATGAGGCTGCATTGCTGGGCCAAGGCCATTCTAAGGCGGGGCCAAGAGGGCCGAAAAAATGGGTGAAGCCTCACGGACGGGCTTAGGTACTGTCGCAGGTACTAATAGTGGGCCAGATGGGCTGCTAGGGGACGCCTACGATGATTGGGTGACGCCTGGACCGCTGCAGATTCCAGAGAGAGATGGGCTGGGCGTGGCGGGCTGTCAGAGGACTTGCCGCCCGTGCTTTGCACCCCCAACTCCAAGGGTTTCGCGGGGACTGACGCGGAGGAGTCCCTGGCTTCCATCAGGGTGGACCCCTCCCCTAGGGCGCCTCGGCTGGGAGGTGTGGCGCAACCTAAGGGTGTAAATCGATTCGCCTCTCCGCCGGTGGTGTTTACACCTTCAGGGGCGGGCTCGCCCAGGGTGTTGATAACGAAGATTCCTCGTACTATTGGGGCGTTCCTCGCAGATGTTGTCCTTCAGACCCCATCTGTCCAGAAGAGGCTGCTGGAGCTTGTACTCCCTCCGTCTCAAATTAATTTGTCTTAAAGTTTGACAAAAGTGGACGTATGTAACACTAAACTATGTCTAGATACATCCACTTTTGTCAAACTTTGTGACAATTAATTTAATACGGAGGGAGTATTTCAACCACGTCGGAGCGCTCGGGTAGCTAGGCAGCCGGGGGATCTCAATATGGAAAAGCGAGCGCAGCGAGTCCTGATGCGCAAGATGGGGCTGATCGAAGAGGAGGTTGAAAAAGAATCGTCCACTGAGACGGTGGAGGCTTACCACAGGTTATTCGAGGTCCCTTTGGGTGAAGACATATTCAACGCTACTGGGGAGCTGTATGGGTGGACTATCTCATCCCCGAGGGGAAGTTGCTCCCCAACAGTGCAGGAGAGACATGATGGCCGCCTCATCGAGGTCTGATCGCTTGAGCATTGTAAGGTTGTATCGACATTCTTATGTCGTACGAACCCAGATTGATGGTGTTGAACACGCGAGGCCTCAACAACCACGCGCGTAGGTCAAATATCCAGAATCTAGCTTGTTCTGCGGGTGCGTCTATCGTGTGTTTGCAAGAGACTAAACTTGTGGTTATAACTTCATCGATTGTAATGAAAACCATAGGGTCGAGCTTTGATGGGTACTTCTGTTTGCCGACTGTTGGTACGAGGGGTGGCATTATCATCGCTTGGGTTGGGTATAAGGCGAGGCTTTAGAACCCCCGGTGTGGATGCCAACTTTATAACTGCCAAAGTGATCCCTGCTGACGGGAGCACCCCTTGGTGGTTCACGGGTGTTTACGGCCCACGGGAGGACATCGCCAAGGTTGCTTTCCTCGAGGGGCTGCGTAATGTGCGCGCCAATTGTCGAGGTCCTTGGATGTTTTGCGGTGATTTCAACATGATATGCCGTGACGAAGACAAGAATAAGTGGAACCTGGATAGGAGGATGAGGCGCTTCCTGAGCGACTGTGGAGCTGAAGGAGGTATACCTCCATGGCCGACGATACACTTGGTCGAATGAAAAGGGACGTTCCAACCCTAGTCAGACTGGACATGGTGTTTTGTTCAGTGGACTGGGAGGAACTCTATGAGAACTTCTCCTTTCCCTACCTGACATCGGTGGTGTCTGACCACTGTCCTCTACTCCTCGACTGCACCCCGCATGTAGTTGGTAGGAAGAGATTCGAAAGAAGTCCACATACCCCCTCCCCATATGTTTCAGGTTACGGACGGAGCACCCCCACAACTTCAAATCGGTGTACTTAATCCCCCTAACTATGTAATACCAGGCAATTGACCCCCTGAAGACCTTGAGAGCAGTATTGGGGGATGGATTTGCTCACATGGAGGCTGGAAGTTGGGGGTGGGTCGAACCAGGTGGCAAACCAGCAGCTCAGTCCAAATAACCCCCCGCACCTAGTCCAATTGAGCCAGCTCGCCCAGCCCTCTGTCTCCGTTCCTCGTCTCCAGGTTTCGCCTGCTCCGCCTCTCTACTTCTCTCTCCCCGACGACGACGACCACTGCAGGGCCAATGATCGGCGGCTCGGCTTGACAAATCCATGATGGCGGAACGATCCTACGAGGTTAGCTTTCTTTGCCACGAGAGAAGAAAAAAAATCCATGTGTTTTACGTTGTGTTTGATGTGGGTTTAGATAGGGTTTAGGGATTTCAATTGGGGGTTGATTTAGGGTCGTTCTGGTTGGATTTGGGCTCTCCAGTGATGTTTTGCGTTAAAAGTGAACTATGTTATGTCGATTGCACGCTGAAACATAGTCAATTGAGTATTGAAATTTTGCTAAAAATTGCTTCTTTTTGTGAATTTTCATAGGATTTTTCAATGGATCCTCCGGATTTTTCGGCAGTGCGATTCCATTACCGTGGAACATTTGAATGGGGTGGAAAGGAGTGGATTTGGATAGGTGGTAGGCATGGCATGTCCATGTTCCTTTACATAAGAAAATGTCAATTAAAGATTTGAAGAAACGCCTTGCTGATCATATCTCAGTTTCTGAACAAGCAATGGAAAAAACAGACCTTTGTTACAAGATGCCAGCTGGGCCAATCAAGAGTGCACCAGTATGCCTAGAAGATATTCGATCTGTGCAAAATATGGTGAAGGATGTTGCTGATGCAGGTGTAGTTGACATCTATGCCAAGATACCTGCAGAATTATGTCCTGATGACACTGCAGAAGAAGATGTAGAACAACAACCGGTAGAAAATGCATCAGTGGAATATGATTATCAGAGGGAGGAGGTTCCCGGTTATCACGAAGAAAATACAGAGCATGGTGAGAGGGAGAAGCAAGCAAACGCAGAGCTGATATGGGCAAGTGGAGAAGAGCAAGGGTACATGGAATGGAACAACGCACATCAAGAGCAAGAGGGCAATGCACATAAAGTTCATTCACAAAAATGCCAGTTTGCAGGACAAGAATTGACGAGAAAGGAAAAGGAGTTAGGGTGGACACTATTCGAAAAGAAACTGACAGTGACACTTCAGACACTGATTACAATGATGATGCCCATGAAGCAGATGATAGCAACTCCTCTGCTGAAGATGAGGAAGCCATCAACTACAGGAAACAAGCCAAGGAACTTAGGAAGAAAATTAAAAACAGAATGCTTGGTGATGAGGTGTTCAAACCAAGAAAAATGCCAGACGAATTTATTGTGCCAGAAAATGTGAAGCTAGAAGAAGATGCTAGTGATGAGGCATGTTATGACACTAAGGATGAACTTTCCTATGACAGCGATAGTGATGCATCAGATAATGTGAAAACTAGGAGGACAAAGCACAGCGTGTACGATGAAAGTGCCGAAGTGAAGGAGTTCGAGCTGGGGCAGGCCTTCAGGGGCAACAGGCAATTTAAACAAGCATTGGTTAATTATGGCCTAAAAAACTTCCATCATCTATTGTTTCCCAAAGATGAGAAGAATAGAGTGAGTGCAAGATGCAGTTGGACTAACTGCAAATGGAGTATATATGGCTCCATAAGTGGCAGGTCCACTTGGCTTATTGTAACTAGGTACAATAATGTACACACTTTCATTCCTAGGAGGGATAATAAGTTGGTTACTAGCACAGTCATTGCTGAGAAATATTTCAGGGAAATTTGGGATAATCCGGGTTGGAGGATAGAGAAGATGCAAGAGGCAGTGTTAGAGGATTTGTGTGCTGATGTTAGTGAAAGTAAATGCAAGAGGGCAAAAAAATTGTTATGGAGAGGATTATTGATGCAACAAATGGTGAATTTTCCAGGGTGTTTGACTATCATCTAGCACTAGTTAGAAGCAACCCAGGTAGCACTGTGGCAGTGACTTTAAATCCCGATTTCACTGACATACATGTATTTGAGAGAACGTATGTGTGCCTAGATGCATGCAAAAAAAGGGTTTTTAGCAGGCTGTAGGAGAATAGTTGGTCTGGATGGGTGCTTTCTAAAAGGGGCGGTTAGTGTACAGCTTCTCTGTGCTATTGGAAGAGACCCAAATAACCAGATGTATCCCATTGCATGGGCAACAGTTGAGGGGGGAAATTATGACAGCTGGTACTGGTTTTTATCACTCCTTCAAAAACATATATAGATAAATGATCATGGCAATGGATGGGTAATTATGTCAGATCAACAAAAGGGCCTAATAAAAGCAGTAGATGAGATAACCCCAGAAGCAGAGCACAGAATGTGTGCAAGGCATATATATGCAAATTGGAGGAAGCTTCCCAAGGATAAATTTTTCCAGATTATGTTCTGGGCTTGTGCTAAATCCTCAGATAAAATTCAGTTCAACTACAAGAGGGACAAGTTAGCACAGAAAACACCAGATGGGGCTCGGGACATGATGAAAACGGCTCTCGAACATTGGTGTAGGGCATTTATGAAGCTTGGATCCAATTGTGATTCCGTGGAAAATAATCTGTGTGAATCTTTCAATAACGCTATCATGAGAGCGAGATTTTATCCAGTTATAACGCAGATGGAAATAATCAGGAGAAAAGTTACCGCAAGAATAGCAGAGAATAAGGCCAAATCACAAAGTTGGACTGGAACTATATGCCCCAACATTTTCAAGAAATTGCAGCTAAATATAAAAGATCAAAAATTTGCCTGGCATTGTACAATGGAGCAGAGAGTTTTGAGGTTATGTAAGGGACACACAGAAGATTCACTGTCAGTTTGGGTAATTTAAAATGCAGCTGCGGATATTGGGAACTTTCTGGCCTACCGTGATGTCATGCTATTAGTGCTATATACATTAAGGGCGATGCCATTGATGACTATATTTCACCTTGCTATAGGATTGATGTGTATGACAAGATTTACAGCAATGTCTTGCAACCAGTGGAGGGAAAAGAAAGCTGGCCAATATCTTCAAATCCTAGACCTTTATCACCTATTAAAATGAAAATGCCAGGTAGGCCAAAGGTAGAGAGAAGGAGAGAAGAGGGAGAGAAACCAAAAGGAACCAAATTATCAAGAAAAGAATGCATCATTAGATGCTCTATGTGTGGAGAGGCAGATCATAACAAAAGAAAGTGCAAAAAAAAATCCAGATGTTAATCAACACGCCCAACAAGCTAAAGCTGCCAAGAAAAGTAGGAAAAAACAAGATTTACATTCTCAGGTAAAACATATTTTTCTCATTTTATTTCATTTGATTATTGTACCTAGAATAATCTGCTTCTATATGCTAAACAAATTCTAAATGTGCAGCACACATGGTTTAATTATTGTACTATAATAATCTGCTTCATTTCATTATTGTACCTACAATAATCTTCTTCATAACAGATTTATTTTTCCTTTGTATATGTTGTCCTAGAATTAATAATTTGAGTGACAATACCTGCATGTTTTGGGTTTCCAGCAAATTCATGCCCACCAATATCATGCCCACCAAGATCATGTGCACCACACATATGTCCAGCAAGATCATGTGCAACATAGCCAGGCCAAGCAAGATCATGTGTCCCCAAAGAAAAAGCAGAAAAGAAAGACCACTGAAACTGGCAAGTCAAGCTCCGACACAATCAAGTCAAGTTTCCGGTGAAATGCATTTTGTAAGATCTCAGACTATTCCAATTAAGGATGGCAATGGGTAGGGTATGGGACAGGTAGAGAAATACCATACCCGTAATTGTATAGTCAACGGGTAGATAACTCTGCCCATACCCGTACCCATGGGTATGAAACTCTACACATACCCATACCCGGCGGATATCCGTACCCATTGGATACCCAACGAGTACACAAGTTATTATATTCATCGACAACATATTTGACAAAAATATCAGTTTGATCAATTGTATACCTCATCGATGGGAATTTATTTTCTTAATTTGAGTGTTTGGAAGATGAGAGGATTAAGGAGTGATTGCAGTTTGGGAAGATTTGCGAGACGAGGGGATTACAAGTGTGGGCTACATATGGCCAAAGTGGCCTACCCATGACTTGACGGGTAGGGTACGGGTACTATACCCATGGTTACAAAAGTGTACCCATACCCTGCCCATACGGGTCGAATACCCGCGAATACCTGTACCCACGGTTAAAATTGCCATCCTTAATTCCAATGTCCCAGGTAGTGACAGAGCCTGTGCCAAGATATGGGAGGATGAAGTGGTTGCTGGGAGAAAAACAAACGCAGAATGGTGACTAGTTTGAGTCGTTCTTATGTTGAGAATGTCCCTAGAATTTTTCTGTTAGCTATGTGTGAAAATGCGCCAAAACTATGTTTGAAAATGTCTCAGAACTATGTACTGTGTGATGTGTCGAAGAATTTTATTTCCGTCAAGGTAAATTCCTATTGTTTCGTTCACTGTCAATTTGCAACTGATGCTAAAATGTTGGCCAAGTGCTTCACAAACTGATTGGTAGTTTGCTGTGTGAATCAGTTGGCATTGTTCAGGTCTGTAGATAGGCTCCTGTATATGCATTGTGTTCAGTGGCAATATGCCCAAATTGATGCCCAAACTGAATGTTGATCATGCCTGTTGTTGCTGCTACTTAAATATGTATACCTGGGTGCATACTCGATTGGCAAATCTGCCATAAAATGCAGACAAAGTGCTGTCCAAATTGATGCCAAAATGCAAGCAAAGTGCTGTCAAAATTCAGTATGAATTACAGATGCCCAATTGCATCCCAAATTCAATCATCATAACTAACACATCAAACACTTATACACTGACAGATCAGTTGCTAGACATAACCATGTCACAATACATTGAAATTTCTACTGAACATATCCAAATTAAAAGATAATTGCAGCCATCATCCGTGAGCTTATCTTCACTTCTTTGCATCTTCAGTCCAATGTGCGCCTGCGCGTGCCCGTCCAGGCTGGTGCTCAACGCGCTGCACGTGGCCGGCGGCGCTGGCGGCAGCCACTCCTCGGCCGTCCACTTCGCAGATTCGTCCCCCCACGGTCGTGTACCACCCGCTGGCCAAATCGCGCAGCCGGTCCGACGGCACCTTGTACGAGGACTGCTCGCGCGATGGACTACGTCGGGCGTGCTCGGACAGAAATCTCTCCTCGCTGGACTACGCCGGGCGGCTCGGCGGTGGCGGCGCCAGTAGCACTTACGCCGTGAAGGAGCACCCGTGGATGGACCGGCTCGGCTCGGGCATGAGCGGCATCAACGAAGACGGCATGGACGGCGGATGGACTAATAGGGACACGGGCGGAACTGTGGATGCGAGCCCCTATGGCTGCACGCGAGCGAGAGCAGAGCAAGAGCGATGGAAGCAGAGGAGAGCAGAGCGAGAGCGAACGACACCGAGCTGGCCTAAACCAGCATCCAGGTCAGCAAAACCAGCCCCAATACTGCCCTCAACGTCTCCAGGGGGTTAATTTTCTGGTATTGCATAGTTAGGGGGATTAAGTATGCCGATTTGAAGTTGTGGGGGTGCTCCGTCCGTAACCTGAAAGATCTGGGGGGTATGTGGACTTCTTTCGAAGAGATTCCAATTCGAGCAGTTTTGGTTCAGAACTTGATGGATTCCAGGATATGGTGGCGGCTGCTTGGGGGGTCATTGATAGAGATACAAACCCCTTCTGACGCCTCCACCCTAAGATGAAACACACGGAACGACAACTCATGAGTTGGAGTGACAAAAAGGTGGGGTGTGTGAAACTAGAGATATTCGTAGCGCGGGAAGTGATTCTAAGGTTGGATGTGGCGATGGAATCTCGCCAACTCTCGGGTGAGAAACGTGCGCTTCATGCGAAGATCAACAAGACTCTCCTGAGGCTATCCTCGCTGGAGTGCACGATGGCACGTCAGTGGGCCAAGATTGCATGGCTCAAGGATGGGGCTGCTAACACGACTTTCTTTCACCAGCACGCTTTGTGCCGCCGCCAGAAGAATGTGGTACGCAATCTCCTGGCCAAGAGTGAAGTGGTGGCGGATCTTGAAGCTATGGTGGAAGCATCTTTCTCACACTTTCAGTCTCTCCTTGGGACTTCAGGGTCGAGACATTTCTCGCTTGACCTGGATTTCTTAGGGGTTCAGCTGAGAATCTTGCTTTCATAGAGAAACTTTTCACGGTTGACGAGGTGTGGGAGGTAGTGCGGCGGTTACCCCATGGGAAAGCGCCAGGACCGGATGGTTTCACCCCTGAATTCCTTCAGTACTGCTGAGAAATTCTAAAGGACGATTTTATGGTTGCTTTCCAAAAAGTTCTTCACGATGTGTGGGAGGGGTTTACAAGGTCTGAACCAGGCTCTGATTATACTCCTACCAAAGCGCTCGAATGCGGCTGCCTTGGGGGATTACCACCCGATCAGTCTAATTCACCCGTTCGCCAAGCAAACGGCCAAAACCATTGTCGCATGTCTCGCCAGAAACCAGAGCGCGTTCATTCCAAAGCGTTATATCTATGATAACTTCATGCAGGTACAGCAGACTGCGAGACTATTGCACATGCTCAAGGAGTCCAGGTGAACGGATAGTATGGGCACCTAGAGCGGGGGTGAATAGGTGCTACGGCCAATTTTAATTTCTTTTCAATTTAGGCTTGGCATAAAGATAAATTATCTAAATATGCAAATAAGGTGAATTTACCTATATGACAAGAATAATAATAAACAAGATACAAACACAAAGTAAAGGAGGGGAAATGAGGTAACTGATAACGGAAGCACGCTGAGACAAGGATGTAATACCGAGTTCCTCCTTTTGAGGGGAGTACATCTTGTTGGAGGGGTGTGAGTTTCGCCACAAAGGCCAACTCAACGCCACAATGAGCTCACCCTATTCTCCGATGAACCTCATCGCAAAGGCCTAGTCCACCTTCCACTATTGATTCATTTTGAGGCGGAAATCGAGTCCTTTATAATGAGCTTGAGACACACACCCACAACCAAATTGGGGGCTCCCAAGAATCACCAACAACCACCACAAGTACCAATGAGGTCTAGGTTTTCTACAAGGAAATCCTAGATAAGATCCGCTCAAGCAAATGAGGGGGGGGGGAATGGAAAACTAGTTGGTGAAGATGTAGATCGGGGCCTTCTCCTTCATTCCTCCGAAAATCAACGAGTTTGGTGGGAGGGATTGGGAGATCTAGCTTGGTGGGTGAGCTCAATCAATGGGGCATTCAATTCTGGACGAGCTAGCTGGAGGAAGAAGAAGGGGAGGGGGGTATTTATACCCCAACCCCAAAATCTAGCCGTTTGACAGCTTTCTGCAAAAGTCACAACGAAGACTCCGGTGCAAAGGTCGAAGACTCCGGTCTGCCAAATATTCCAGAGGGCCGGAGACTTTGCTCTGCACCGGAGACTCTGGATAGTCTCCGGAACCTATGCAGTGGGCACCACTTGGACTTGCTCTGGAGAAATTTCCGGACACAATCCAGAGGGCCAGAGACTTTGCTCTGCACTGGAGACTCCGGACAGTCTCCGGACCCTATGAAGTGGGTGGCACCACTTGGACTTGGCTCTGGAGAAATTTCAGGGGCGGAGACTCCGGTCTACACAGGACGGAGACTCTGCAAAGATTCTGCCAACTTTTCTCTCCAAAGCGCAGAGAGTGTCTGCGGTGCTTCGAGTGTAGGGAAGTAGTCAGAAGTCCGGAGACTCCGGCCCCTGCGCCCCGGAGACTCCGGTTGGACCGGATACTCCGGGAACTCTCCGCACACATTCTTGAGGGTATGCAGTGGGTGACACCACACGCACCACTCTTCTTCTTCGCTGGAAAATCCTGACCCTGAAGACTCCGGTCTGGGACACCTGAGACTCCAGCCTGGAAATTAATTCTAGCACCTCCAGGTCATGTAGTTCTCTTTGATCTTTTTGGAGAACACACCACCATTAATAAAATTATCATTTGGCCCTGAACATGAACACACGTTAATAATAATACTAATGTTGTTAACAAACACACAAAACAAGATTTAGGTGGATTTGCACTTTCAATCTCCCCCTTTTTGGTGTTTGATGACAACACAAGTATTTGCACTGATGGTCAAAGCTAGACATTGTGTTGTAAAACATAGACGGGCTCACCTTTGATGTGTGCACCAAAGATACACAACAACAATGTTCTAAGCTCCCCCTACGTTTTACAAACTAACATCACAAGCACAAATATAATGAACAATACAATTGCATATATATATATATATATATATATGTGTGTGTGTGTGTGTGTGTGTGTGTGTGTGTGTGTGTGTGTGTGTGTGTGTGTGTGTGTGTGTGTGTGTGTGTGTGTGTGTGTGTGTAAGACAAGTAAAGCAAGAAAATATTAGCACAACCAAAGATAGCTTCACAACCATAGTCTCACCACACACAATTTAAAGTTCACTAAGAGAGAAACTCAAATGCAACTAAGATATAGGGAGACATAAGCTATAAAAAGCAAATCAAGTTCAAAAGCTTGTGCTCTGAAGCAAAGCAACCCTTGCAAACCCCTGAGAAGTCAAGATAGCAACTTCTCCCCCTTTGGCATCGAGACACCAAAAAGGGAAAATAGCAACTACACGAAACCCAAAGGATCACGCATCCTCCTCGTACTCCTTGTCCTCATCATCGCCTTCTTCAGACTAACACTCCTCTTCATTCTCAGCTTGATCTTCTTATTCTTCGGTCATAGGAGCCTTCCACGGTCACGAGAAGAGGATGGAGCTGAGGTCACCTCATCAAAATCACCCCACGGGAAGAAGGAGGTGTTCCACTAATTGTAGGACAAGGTCTAAGACTCAGGAGCAGCCACGAGAGGAGGGGTACGCACAATTCCAGCATTCTCCTGAAGAGTTTTGAGCATCTTCTTCATTTCCCTCGTTTCCTTGTAGGCCTCATGGTTCTCCTCGTGAACTGCAATAGTCATGCAAAGGATGTTGCGCTGGAACCATGTGAGCTTCTTTTGCTCGACCTGAACTTCTTCCTTGCCCTGAATACGAGTGGGAGGGTCAACATTCTTCCTCCTAGTCCTCGAAGCCTCAGCCTCAAACATATGTTGATCCTCATCCTTGTCCTCCCTAAAGTGAGAAGAGAGAATCCAAAGAGTGCCCGGACTGTGCTTCGTCTCCGTGACCTCAGACCTGGAACCTTGTCAAGTATTATCTTCATCACATAGGGAGCATACACATGCACCTTCTTTGGTTCAATCATGGCATCATAAACTCTTCCTTGATGAAGTTCATGACATCAATCTCATATCCTTCACAGTCTTCTCCGGCACGGTGGCACTTGAAGGCATAGTCAAGCAAGTTCACAAGACCACCGCGAATAGCATCCACATTACCAGCCTTAGGAGAAATATTGCAATGAAAGAGGTGGAGAAGAATGTAGTAGACACGCTTCAGATCTTTGTTGATGCCTACATTTGCCATCTTGTCATAGAGAGGAGCCAACGTCCTCTTGTCGTAGGCAACACCGTGAACATGCATCCTCTTACCCACATTGTCACCATGGAGAGGATAACCAAGAAGCTCAGAGAGCCTCAAGATGGACAAATCACACTTGACGGGCCAGCCATCCATGTCAAAGAAATATCATCGTCCTCTCCAAAGGTAATAGTAGCGAAGAACTGCTAAACAACCTTAATGTTGAAGTCATGCTGGATGTCCATAAGCTTATCGAGACCAAGCTTTGTAGTCACCCAAACAACTTCCTCAAAGTACTCCTTGTTGTCCAGAGCATCTAAGTCGAGAACCTTTTGCGGACAGACTGGATGGATCAGTGTGTTATAGATGTCTGTCTGAATGAGCTCCTGCTCCTTCCTCCAATAGTTCGGGTGATTAGACGTGCGAGCCATGGATAAGAATGGATACACCCTCATTTCCCTATACTCACTCTTGTGCATTACCTTCAAAGTGGATATCTGATCAAAACGGGCCTTCTTCGCCCTTTCTAGCCTTTGGTGCTCTGCAATTTCTTCCTCTCTATTATGGTCATCCTCAAGAGCCCTGCGTTGTGCCACCTTCCCAGTCTCTAGATCGGTGATAAGATAGTTCCGTGCATGAGGACGGTGAGGAGGTTGCTTCCTCAGTGCCTGGTTGAGGTTTGAGGAGGATGCCTCGGTCCTTTTCCCTGAAAACTGCCAAACAACAAAAAAGATAGTAAATCGATAAGCATGCATGTCCAAGAACCAAATGAAGAAACCAGCAAGAGATATTGGGTATCAGATTTTTGATTCCGCGCCGGAGTCTCCAGCCTTAGGGGGCGAAATCTCCGGCCCACCGGAGTCTCCGGTCCTGAGGACCGGAGTCTCCGGCCCTGCGGCAGGGACTTCAGATGCAGATCCATAAATTTTCTAGCCACTATCTAGGGATGTTTCTAAGATGACATTTTCGCCTAAAGATGTTCTACCACATGGGACAAGTACTACATCTCAAAAAGAACATCACATCTAGGTCAAACCCTAGAGGAAGAGAGAGAGATGAGGAGAATGGAGTACCCTTGTGTGACATGGTGAAGTTCCGTGTGGGGGAGAAGGTTCCCCCTCGAGAAGGAGTGGAGGAGGCCCAGCGACAGCGGATTCCGGCGGTAGGGAGTAGCCGGATGGGATATTGGAGAGGCGACAGTTGCGCAGGAGCGTTTGGGACTCAGTGTTGGTGAGGGGATTGTGAGAACCCCTCGCCTCGATCCCTTTTTTACTCGGCGGAAACCACTAGGCCAGAGTCTTCAGTGTACCGGAATCTCCATGGAGCGGAGACTTTGGCCAGATAGGAGTCTCCGGTGCTGCACACCGGAGTCTCCGACCACAAATCTCCATAAATACAAGATTATCTGTATGAAATGAATATGTCGAAATTTGGCTTTTATGGAAGTTTTGGCTTGGGATAAGAAACACAAAAAGGGATGGTACTTCACACTCAAACTTTTCAAGATAAAATCAAATAAAAACCAAAATTGAGCGTGTTTCCCATGAAAACCAACTGACTCAAAAAGGAAAAAAAATCAAATGAAATCCATATAACAACCAAATAAAAAACAACTCTTCAAAAGAAGAGGTTGGTGGCCTAAGCCACCATGTAAGAGATTATGGTATGACACCACGAAGATATATCTTGGGTGCATTGCCAATTATCGACATTTTAGCTCACAATTAACATTTGAAATAGAGAGATAACAATGATTTTTTTTTCTTTGGGCAATGGGGGAGGGAGAACCCAATGTGTTAGGATAACACTCCCCCTATGTCCATGCCTACACCTAAACCCAAACACATAGTCAACTATAGGCGTGTTTGCAAGATACTCAAGACAAACTCCAGAAATCGATGATATTTAGCTCATTTCTCAAAAACATGAACCTTAAATTGAGATACTCAAGAGGCTTCGTGAATATTTCCATGAGGTTATCCTTGGTTGCGACATATGCTAGCTCAATATCACCTTTTTCCACATGATCCCGGATGAAATGATGACGAATCTCAATATGCTTCGTCCTTGTGTGTTGCACGGGGTTGTAGGCGATCTTGATGGCACTCTCGTTGTCACATAAGAGCGGCACCTTATCCAAGTGAGCATCATACTCTTTGAGGGTTTGCCTCATCCATAGAAATTGGGTGCAAGAACTAGCGGCCGCCACATACTCGGCTTCAGTAGTGGAGAGGATATGCAATTTTTCTTTTTAGAAGACCAACTCACCAAACACCTACCAAGGAATTGGCAAGCCCTGAAAGTCGATTTCCTACCATCTTGATCACTGGCCTAATCCAAGTCCGTGTACCCTTGGAGAGAAAATTGTGCCCCCTTTGGGTACCACAAACCAAATCTTGAGGTATGAACCAAATACCGAAAGATCCTATGGACCATCACCAAATGGATTTCCTTAGGAGCCGCTTGATACCTTGCACAGACACCTACACTCAACACAATATTAGGCCTAGATGCACAAAGTTAAAGCAAAGAACCAATCATATAACGATACAACTTTTGATCCACATATTTACGTCTGGATTGCGTTTGAGATGGCATTTGACTTGCATAGGGAAGACCTTCTCTTTGTATTTGGTATACTTGACTTTGGATATGAAGGTCCCATGAGCCAATTGCTTGATTTCAAAACAAAGAAAGAATCTCAACTCTCCCATCATAGAAATCTCAAACTTGTCAGTCATAAGTTTTGAGTATTCATTACTAAAAGCTTTGAGCCAAAGAAAATATCATCCTTGTAGAGTTGGCATATGAAGAGCTCTCCTTTTATCCTCTTTGTGAAAAGGGTGGGGTCGATCTTCCCAACTACGAATCCACGGTCATGCAACAACTCTCTAACATGCTCATACCACACACGCACTACTAGGAAAAGGCTTACCGCTGGCGCGCAAAATGGGCTTACCGCTGGCGCATAGGCGCGCGCCGGCGATGCTCACGCCGGTGGTAAAAAATTACAGCCGGCGTGCAGGCTTACTGCGCCGGCGGTAAAAAACTTACCGCCGGCGCACCAACATTCCACGCACCGGTGGTAACATTCTGAACTTTTTTTTTCAAAAATTGTTTTTCGGAATTTTCAATAATTTTTAAAAAAATTATCTTTTTTCCAAAACAAATAAAAACATATATTCCATTTATTTGAATTTTTTCTCTATAATTCTAGGTCCCCTTTGTCAACTTTGGTCAATTTCCCACTCGGTCACCCATCCTACCAATACTATAGCCCGAGCACGCTTAACTTCTTAGTTCCATCCCACTACTCTACCTAGGAACAACTCATTCTTTCTTGTAAGCATAGTACTATAAATCCTCTTAACTATTGCACCATATCTACAAATCCGTAATTCCAAATTCGACAAATGATATGTCTAAATTGATCAGAAGAATACAAGGAATCCAAATATGATATCCTTATTATCTTTTCTAAAACAAACATTTTTTATTTTTTTGAATTTTGTATTTTTTTATTAATTTGATTATGTAGGAAAATTTAGTCTGTCTCAAATAACTTTTTTTCCTTTCGGAATTTGCCGATTCTAAAAAAAACCTCACAGGCCATTTTTTCGACGTCGTATGCAAAAGTTATGCCCGTTTTACGTTTTATTTTTGAATTTTGCATAAAAGGTCAAATGGAGTATTTCAAATTTTCTATATCAACTAGACAGTACACCCTACCCACATATCAAAGGATTTTATTTTTGAACATTTTATCATTTTTGTTCCTTCTTTAGAAAACTAAAAAAGGCGGTCCACGCGGGGGGGCTGTGGAGAGAAAAATCCTGGACCTACCGCCGGCGTGTATGCATGCAGGGGCGCCAGGGGTAAGTGCAGGGTTATCGCCGGCGCAGTGGCCACACAACGCGCCGGGGGTAAGTGTAGTTACCGCCGGCGCGTGGGGAAGCGTGGCGCCGAGGGTACGTTTATCATAGGGGGCGGGGGTGGCAAGCCTTTACTGCCGGCGCGGCGCAGGGCGTTGCGTGCGCGCCGAGGGTAACGAGCTAGCACCGGCTTATGCCCATTTTGCGCGCCGGCGGTACATACTGCTGGCGGAGACGAATGCATGTGCGCCGGCGCTATGGGATGCGGCTATAGGCCTTTTCCTAGTAGTGAAGTGGTGCTTGTTTAAGTCCATAGAGCGCCTTATCAAGTTTGTAGACATGGTTAAGAAAGTTGAGGTTCTTGAAGCTTGGAGGTTGCTTAACATATACCTCATCTTTGAGTGGACCATTGAAGAAAGCACTTTTTACATCCATTTGTTGCCATTTGAAATTATGCGAAAATGCATATGCAAGAAGGATACGATGAACTCAAGGCGATCCACGGGAGCATAGGTTTCATCAAAGTCAATGCCTTCCACTTGAGTGTAGCCTTGAGCCACAAATCTTGCTTTGTTCATTATGACAACTCCATGCTCATCGTGCTTGTTCTTGAATATCCAGTTAGTGCCAATAACATTGTGGCAATCTTTTGTCTTCTCAACTAGCTTCCAAACTTTATTGTGCTCAAAGTTATCGATTTTATCATGCATAGCTTCAAACCAATCCGAGTCCTCAAGATCTTCAAACACTTTCTTTGGTTCCACCATGGATATGTGAGCTTGATGCTCACTACAGCTTGGCCATTGTGCTCTTGTGGATGTTCTAGATCGAACGTCATGCAACACTTGTCATCGGAAGCATCAATATGCTTCAAGACTCCTCTAATCCTTCTAGCACGACGGTCTTCGATCTTCTCATTATTGCGAGGAGGAATCACTTGATCATCTTGATCATTTTGGTCCCCGTATTGACCGGAATGTTGGACTTGATCATGATCTTCATGACTTGCTTCAACTTGAGGAGAGGAAGACGAAGAAGGTTGATCTCAGCCTTGACCTTGGCTAGCTTGAATGATAGGAGTGCTTCGTTCTTGCATAGCAACTTGGTCAACAAGAGGAGGTTCTTGAGCTTGTTCTTGGTTAGGTGCATCACTTTCTCCCTTGGCATGTTCTTCTATTATAGACGAGGGCTCCACTTTAGTAGAGGATAGTTCTTCTCGATCCGCCACAAGGTGTCACTCAATGGGGCGGAAAAATCACACACCCATTCTTCCTATGGCTTCTTGAGGAATTTCAACATCTACATTAGAAACATGAAAATGCGCCACTTGGGAGCCATCATTTTCCTCGAAAACCACACTACAAGATTCTTTGAAAATCCGTGAGGTATTGTCAAAGACTCTATAAGTATGGGATTCGACACCGTAACCAAGAAATGTACCCTCAATAGATTTAGATCGGAATTTAGACAACCGAACACCTTTTATCAAATAGAAACACTTACAACCAAAGACACGGAAGTAGGATATATTGGTTTTGTTGCAGGTGAGAATCTCATATGGAGTCTTCACTAATCCCTTGTGAATGTAGAGCCGGTTAGGGGAGTGGCATGCCGTAGAGATGGCTTCGGCCTATAGATATTGGGAAGAAGAATACTCCGCAAAACGGTCTTAGCCATATCCAAGAGAGTGAGATTCTTCCTTTTGGCTACCCCATTTAGTTGAGGGGTATATGCAACAGAATATTGATGATGAATACCCTCTTCACTAAGAAATTCATTTAGGGTGTAGTTCTGAATTCAGAGCCATTAACCCTCCTAATAGCCATGATGTGAACATTGTGTTGACGTCGCACTTGGTTGGAAAAGTCGATGATGGTTTGTTGGGTCTCACTCTTCAACTTGGATAAATAAACCCAAGTATATCTTGAATAATCATCAACAATAAACAAGCAATACTTCTTGCCTCACAGACTTGCCTCGGTCACGGCACCAAAGAGATCAACATGGAGAAGCTCCAAGATCCTCTTTGATGAGATAATTGTCTTGCATTTATGGGAGGCATCATGCATCTTCCCTTCAACACAAGCCATACAAACACGGTCTTTGGCAAAGGAAACATTTTCTTTTAGTCCGAGGATGAGGCCACCTTTGTGAAGACTTTGCAAAGTTCTGCTGTTGACATGGGATAGGCGGCGATGCCACAACCATCTGATACGTCATAAACGTATCCATAATTTCTGATGTTCCATGTTGTTTTCATACTATATGGAACATGTTTCCTATACACTTTGTGCCATTTTTATCGATTTTCTAGGACTAACCTATTGACAAGATGCCACAGAGGCAGTTCTTGTTTTCTGCTGTTTTTTATTTCATAAAAGTTGTTCTGGAAATATTCTCGAAATGGGACGATTCGAAAACCAAACTCTTAGAAATCTGTCGTGCACACGGAGTCCACAGGGGACCCGGAGGGGGACCACAGGGCCCCCACACCATAGGGTGGTGCCCCCCTCTGGCCGTGACCAGGGGTGGTGTAGACCCCCTGGCTGCCCACCGATGTTGCCCTATCGCCTATTTATACCTCTCGGGAGGTTAATCCTGGAGACCTGAGACTTTTCCACCAAAAACATCCGCAGTCACCGTCATCGTCAACCCTAGTTCGGGAGGGTTCTGGAGCTCTTCCCAACACCCTGCTTGGTGGGGAATTCATCACCGGAGGGCTCTACACCACCATACCCGCCTCCGGAATGATGCATGAGTAGTTCATCCTTGGACTACGGGTCCATAGCAATAGCTAGATGGTTGTTCTCTCCTCTTTATGCCTCATGTTTAGATCTTGTGAGCTGCCTAACATGATCAAGATCATCTTATTGTAATGCTACATGTTTTCTTTTCTGTGATCCGATGAATATTGAATGCTATGTCCAATGATTATCAATCTATCATGTTTTATTCATGTATATGTTATTTATGATCTTACATGCTCTCTATTGCTAGTAGATGCTCTGGCCAAGTAGATGCTTGTAACTCCAAGAGGGAGTATTTATGCTCGATAGTTGGTTCATCCCTCCCTTTTACTCACGCTCGATTGACAGAAACGTAACGGGTGGGGGATGTGTTGTTGCCATTAGGGAGAAAACAACGATGTTTAATTTTTTTACCTTACACACTTTGCTTAATGAAATTATATGTTGCTTGCAGCTTAATACCCAAGGTTTTCTCGGATGACATTCTGAGGGTGGTTTATTAGTCATAGATGCAGTTGGATAACGGTCTATGAATCTTGTTTTAATGCCCGCGTGAATCACATAGTGATCATCATGTCATGGATATGCACTACGGTGCAGCCTTTATATCTGTCAATTGCGCAGCTGTAATCTGTTTACCCAATATGTTATCTATCTGTTCTGGAGAGACACCACTAGTGAACTATGGACCCCAGTCCATTTTCTTTATACTGATAATACAACCACTGCAATCACTGTTTACATACTGTTACTACTGTTTTCATACTTCCATCATTGTTCTCTTTTCATCTACTGCAAACAAGTTATTTTTTCCACACCATATGTGTAACCTCTTTGTTTTCAGCAAAACCGGTGAGATTGACAACCTTAGTGCTTTGTTGAGGGAAAGTGATTTGATTGTGTTGTGTAGGTTCCACACTGCTGCTGAACCGGTAGTGCACCCTGCCAACGTCAGCTGCATCAACCTTCGGAATTGATTTCTTTCTCCTACTGGTCGATTCAACTTTGGTTTCTTTCTGAGGGAAACTTTCTATTGTGCTCTTCATACCTTCCTCTTGGGGTCTCCCAACGAACGTGTGTTACACGCACATCACTATCCCACATCCGCCTTTTCGAAAAGACACATCGCTTGAGAGTTGGTAGACTTCGAAAAGTCTACCACATACAACTCATTTTTGACATCTCACACTTATGCGACGTCTAGAGTCTTGCTCCACAAAAGGACCACAATGTCAGGTTGAAAGAAGACGGAGAAACCCATCTTCCCTAAAGCACGAGCTGAAAGTAAATTTAAACCAAGGGATTCCATAAGCATGACATCAATGATGTCAGGAGCAGCAACAACCTTGCCGAACCCCATTATCTTAGACTTGTACTTATCTCCGTAAGTGACGGTTACTTGATTTATATTTGGACGCAACTCCATCACAAGCTCTTTTCTTCCGCTCATATGACCCGTACATCCACTATCGATTATCCATATAGACCCACCGGAAGCATAGTCCTACAAGAAATCATTGACTAGAGTTAGGACCCGAGGAGGGTCCTCTCATGATAGCAACAAGGGTCTTTGGAACCAAAATAGTGTAGTCAATGTAACCTTCAATAGGACCAACATATTTAGCTTGCACACCACCATAAAAATCAACATATAAGACTCCACCAACTTTTCTCTCCAAAGCGCAGATTGTGTCTAGGGTGCTTCGAGTGCAGGGAAGTAGCCAAGAGTCCGGAGACTCTAGCCTCTACGCCCCGGAGACTCCGGTTGGACCGGATACTCCGGGAACTCTCCGCACACATTCCGGAGGGCATGCAGTGCGTGATACCACACTCATTACTCTTCTTCTTCGCTGGAAAATCCTGACCCCAGAAACTCCGGCCTGGGACACCGGAGACTCCGGCCTGGAAATTAATTCCAGCACCTCCCGCTCATGTAGTTTTCTTTGATCTTTTTGGAGAACACATCACCATTAATAAAATTAGAATTTGATCATGAACATCAACACACATTAATAATAATACTAGTGTTGTTAACAAACACATAAAACAAGATTTATGCGGATTTGCGCTTTCACCGGGGTGATGCTCAAATTGGACACTGCAAGGTCCTTCGACTCAGTTTCCTGGGGGAACCTCTTCGAGGTTCTCAGGAAGTTTGGATTCGGGCCACAATTCGGTGAATGGGTGGCGATTCTCCTATCCACGACTAGTTATAGGGTGCTGCTTAATGGTGAGCCAGGTCCCCCCATTTGGCACCAGAGGGATCTGAGATAAGGTGACCCTTTGTCGCCATAGCTGTTTGTCCTTGTAATCAACTTGTTAAACAATCCCCTAGAAAAGGACGTGGAGCTGGGTGTACGTTGTAAGGTGGAACGACATGACCTAGTCACGATGGTATCTCTATGCGCTGACGTGTGGTCATCTTCTTTCACTCAGATGAGCCAGAGCTGTGTCGCAGTGTGACATCCTTGAGATTTATGGCCAGGCCTCAGGCCTGCATACCAACTTCACCAAATGTTCGTTGTCACCGATCAGATGTGGGGATGTGATTGCTGCAAGGGCGGACGGAGTGGTGGATGTCAGCTGACCCCCATTCCAGTCAAATATTTGGGCATCCCGCTCGGGCTTCGAAGACTACCTAGCGAGTCACTCCAACCGGTGCTCGATTTGATCGCGGACAAACTACCTACTTGGAAAGCGGCCATGATGCCTAAAGCGGGAAGGCTGGCGATGATCAAGGCGGTCCTTGTTGTGATCCCCCTGCACCAGCTGGTAGTCCTAAGCATCAATAAGAACATGTTGAAGAAGCTCAATAAGATCCTCGGGGACTTTCTTTGGATGGGGAGAGCCACGGCAAATGGAGGTCACTGCCACGTCAACTAGGCATGTGTGTGTAGACCGCTACGGTTGGGCGACCTTGGCATCCTTGACTTCACAGGCATGTCCATTAGTCTCAGGCTCCGTTGGTTGTGGAGAATGCACACCGACCATGATAGGACGTGGAGGGGCCTTGACATTCAGTTCTCCAAGGTTGAATGCAAGGTATTTGAGATATCCTCGGAGATCATGCTGGGTGATGGATCATAAGCCCTCTTCTGGAAGGACAGGTGGATGAAAGGTAGATCCATGGAGGATGTGGCACCGAGACTCTACGCGCTAACCCCCAGGCAGCGCAGAAGCATGAGAACAGTGCGATAAGCGTTGATTGAGCGCCGGTGGATTGCGTACATCACGAGAGCCCTCTTCCCATTGGCTCTCCTGCAATATATCTGGATCTGGAACTACGTGCAAGGGGTGCATCTCTTGGGGGATCCGGATAGGTTGATTTGGCGATGGACGCCCGATGCCCAGTATACATCCAAGTCTTTCTATGAGGCCCTATTCCAAGGGGCAACTATCTCACGATGTTGGAGGTTAAACTGGAAATCATGGGCGCCGCCAAGGGTGAAGTTATTTGTTTTGTTGGCCTGCATGGATCGCTCCTAGACCAGAGAGAGGCTTGCACACCGTGGCCTACCTCACCAGGACAACTGCCCTTTTTGTGATCAGGAGACCGAATCTAAGCCACAACTACTTACATGATGCTCCTTCTCGCGGACGATCTGCCATGAGATGCTCTTGTGGATTCGATCAACGGCCATACCACTAGTAGTGGAAGACGATTTCGTGGAATGGTGGGTACTCGTGCACAAGACCACCCCCATATGTTGCGTAAGGGCACTTGTTCGGTCATTGTGCTCACTGTGTGGTGGATTTGGAACCACCGGAGCGCAATCGTCTTCGAAAACTTACGACCATCGGTTGGCTCTTTGATGGAAACCATCAAGACCGAGGCGCATTCCTGGTGAGCGCGGGGACCCGCGAGCTCGCGCTTCTGCTCCCCCTAGTATAAGTTCCTAGGTTTAGTTGTAAGTGGTGGGTTGACATTGTTGTGGGCTTATAAATATATTCCCTTTTCTATCAATGCATCAAAACTCAAGGCTTTTGCGTTTTCACGAAAATATCTCTGAAGTCAGCCCTTCCCAACCACCCCTTTTCAAATTTAAATTTACTTTCCTTGGGTGAATGACTCCCTCCTGAACCCAAACAATAGGTGTGTGATCACTCCCATACCTAGAAAAAGATCTAGTATTTGCTAAGGGAAAATGAGACTCAAAGCTAGTAGAGCGGAATACCATATCAATCTTACTCATGATAAGATTTTCTTGATTGTCCCGCAAGTGAAGGCCCTCCCAGAAAGGTCAATTTCTATTAAGGATCATAATTCTAAGCATGCATTGAAATTATCAACCCACTTATGATCAACAGTACCATTTCTCTTATCAGATTGAGACCTAACCAAGTTGAAATCCCCACCAACCAGAGCAGGGCCATCCTAATTGAAAAACAGTTCATGGAGTTCAGATATAAACTGCTTCTTCTTCTCAACATAGGCATGTCCATAAACTGTGGTGACCCTACAAATAATATCCGCTTATTCCTAACAACTACACTAATAAAGGAAGACTTCACCTCCCGAGAAATCACCTCAAAGAGTTCATAGTTGACCCCCACCAAGATGCCACATGCATAGCCTACTAAAGCAATGATTTCCAAGTAAAATCCCTATTCCGAAGTAGGTTTTTCAACAAGGAGTTACTAAAAGTTTCCTTCTTAGAATGTTAAATTGAAGAGTTATATTAATATATTTTAACCATTGGGCAACGCCAATTTCGATGTCTTATACCTTTTTGGGGGAGTCATGGACCTGTCCAGTTATTATTATTCAATAATATTTGCTAGGGGTGGACCCTCATGATGAAGAATCAGTGTCTGCTGATGGAATTCCACATCCAAGACATGTTGAAGATTTTTTACATCCTAATCAGGGTAATCATTTCAATAGAACTATGCCCCTGCATGATAATTTGTTGCAGAGCCACAATTAAACCATAATGTTGTCTGTGTGTGGGGGGTCATCTTTAGTTGAATAGTGTACACATTTCTTTATAAGAGCATCTTGAGAATAATGTGCAGGAGTGGGACCATTGGGCAACGCCACTTCCGATGGTTTCATAGACATGGATATTTATGCAGGTGAACTTCCCCTGAATAAGAGAAGAAGGAGCTTGCAACCGATCCGAATCAAGCCCTTGTGGAAGATAATAACAGTGAACTCACCCTCACACTCAATCTTCAAGATAATAGAGGAAGTTTGGAGGAGTATGTTCATAGATTTGAATAAATTCAACAAGTTGTGCCAGAAGCTGTGATTACACATGAACTTCTTGATTTATTTGATCTAAATGCTCCATCTCCTAAATAAAATAATGTAGATGTATTGCAAGATATTCAATTGGATGTAGTTGGGCCTCTTAATGTGGACATGTCTTTGGGGAAGTTGTTTCCTTGAACTTTTTGACCCATGCTAAAGTGGGCTCTATTAACAACGGTGAGCTTGCTTCTTTGGCCCATTCTGTTGGCCTATTTGCCAGTAGATAACTGGAATTGGCCCAATACGACCCCCCAAGCCATATCAATTAGAATGCTGAGCTGAATTTAGAGAAAGTTGCACTATAGGAAATTCTCCAGACTATGTTGCCCTTATCAACCAAATCAGAATATTACTCAAGGGAGATAGGAATGGTCACATCCTCCATGTTTCCACATTCTTATTTATAGAAACATTCAAGTGGGAGCAATGTTACTTGATTCTGATGTTGCAGATCTAGTATTCGAGAAAATACTAGATAAAAAAACTTCTACAGATATTGATGCTCTGGTTTAGGTGTTCAAGGGGCTTAGCGGTTGAAGGCTAACCTTGCACATGAATCCATGAAGGAGAGCTATTTTTGGTACCAATTGGATGGTCAAATTTTGTGACTCTTGCACTCTTATCCCCTCGTAGAATTGATTGGCAAAAATCATTTCTTACCTCTCAATTATTTACTTATATCGTGGAACGGCCTGAAAGTAACATCTTTAAGCCTTGGTTATTCCTAAAAAATGCACACCTAAGCAGGCTCCCATGTGTCAGTCCGAGGGTGATACTAAGGAGAAAGATACGGGAACCATGCTACTCCGAGTTTAGAACACACTTTTGGAAAAGCAATCACATCAAGTATTTCTTCAGTACATATATCAAAGAAGAGAAAGAATAAGGGAACTTCGGTGGAAACATAGGTAAGAAGGAGTGAATGACTCAAACATGTTTAGATTGGATTTAAGAAAAAAAAATATTGTATGGATAAAAACCAAATTAATTGCAATTCCATTCCACCTTACATCTCAAAAAAAAAATATGAGAAATCTTAGTGCCTCTTTTTGTAAGGTTGCACTTGAGGAATGCTCGGAAGAGGCCCTCATTAGCGAACAAAAGAAAAAGAAGACAAACGAGGGGGCATCGAATATGGCACTTGAGAAGAAAGAGGAAAGTCCGGTCTAGAATAATTAAGAACTTGCTTTATCCTAAATGCAAGTGATTTTGTTTCTATACATACAATACTATTTACTAAGAGTATTCTAAATTTGATGTGGATTTGCATATGTAGTAAGATTTGTGGATGGGATATGTTCTCATGTAGGGAGGTGTTTTCTGGCTGTGTTTGTTCGACGGTATGTTTATTCCATTTCTCAGATGAATAGATTATGGAACGTGCTGGGTTGGAATATTAGAGGAGTTATTGAGTAGGATAAATGGCCTGCTATAGCAAACAGATTTGAAGAAACAATATGCTCAATTCTCTAACTCCAAGAAATTAAGAGAGAAAGATTTAAAAGGAACAATATGCCAATAAATAAATTTGATTATATCCCTTCGATAGGGGATTCGGGAGGTTTCTTTGTTTATTTGAATGAAGCTATGTTGAATGGAGAAACAGTTTGTAAAAATGATTTTTTTCCATCACAATAAAATTCAATTGTAGTCATAATAAGGACTCATGGTTCTTTACAAATATATATAGCCCATGTCAATATGAACGGAGAAACATTTTCATAGATTGGTTCATGAATTTTCAAATGCCAGATGAAGAGAATGGGTTGATTCTAGGTGACTTCAAGTTCATAAGATATCCACATAACAGAGTAGGTAAAGAGGAAATCTTGGTGATATGAATGATCTCACTGAGGCCATCAGAACGTCGGCTTATGTGGATATACCTTTTAAAGGAACAAATTTTACATGGAGTAATATGCAAAATGCTCATTTGCCTGAGAAATTGGATTGGGGTTTTTCTTCTGAGTCTTAGACAGTTAACTTCCCAACACTCTGTTTTTTCCATTAGCAAGAGACAAACAGTAACAAAGAATATCACTACTAAATTTAAAAGGTTTAGAAAGGGGCTTAAGATTTGGGAAAAAGGAATTTCTCAGTTGTCTCAAATCATAAAGGACACTAATGAAGTTATTTTTATGTTTGATTCATTGGAGGAATTTAGGCCTCTCTATCCATGTGAATTGGGAGGTGGAGAAGTTAGCTTCTATGCTCACTCAACAATATATATGCCGAAGGCAAAGAGAAAGAATTCGTTGGTCTGAGTGTAGGGAAGTGAATAAAAATTCTTGCATGCCAATTGATGGTGCAGGTCTTGCACTCGTTGGGAAACCCTAAGAGGAAGGTGTGAAGAGTGAAGCAAGAAGTTTTCCCTCAGAAAAGAAACCAAGGTTGAATCGACCAGTAGGAGGAAGGAGTAACTATAGAAGGTTGATGCAGTTGAGATGGTAGGGCACACTACCGTTTCAGCAGCAATGTGGAACCTAATGGCAATAGCACTTTGCCCCAACACAATAAATTCACTTTGCCCCAACGAAGCAGTGAGGTTGTCAATCTCACCGGTTTTGCTGATAACAAAGAGGTTAAATGTATGGTGTGGAAAACATTAGTAAAACAATATGAAAACAGTAGTAGTAGTGTGAAAACAGTGGAAACGGTAATTGTAGTGATTGTATTATCAGTATGAGAAAATGGACCGGGGTCCACAGTTCACTAGTGGTGTATCTCCATAGAAAATAAATAACATGTGTGGTGAACAAATTATAGCTGGGCAATTGATAGAAATGAAGGTTGCACCATAGTGCATATGCATGACATGATGATTACTATGTGATTTATGCGGGCATTACAATAAAATACATAGACCGTCATCCAACTGCATCTATAAATAATAATTTACCCTCTGAATATCATCTAAACAAACGTTGTGTATTAAGTTGCAAGCAACACATAATCACAGTAAGCAAAGTGTGTAATGTAAACAATGTAAACGAATTAAGCATTGTTGTTTTCTCCCTAATGGCAATAGCACATCTTCCATCTGTCACGTTTCTGTCACTCGAGTATAGATGCAAAGGAGGCATGAACCCACTATCGAGCATAAATACTCCCTCTTGGAGTCACTAGCATCTACTTGGCGAGAGCATCTACTAACAACGGAGAGCATGCAAGATCATAAATAACATATGCATGAAGATAACATGATAGATTGATAATCAAGAGACATAGCATTCAACATTCATTGGATCCCAACAAACACAATATGTAGCATTACAATAAGATGATCTCGATCATGTAGGGAAGCTCACGAGATCTAAACATGAGACCTAAAGTGGAGAAGTCAACTATCTAGCTACTACTATGGACCAGTAGTCCAGGGATGAGATACTCACGCATCACTCCGGAGGCGAGCATGGTGGTGTAGAGCCCTCCGGTGACGATTTCCCTCTCAGAAGGGTGCCGGGGAGAACTCCAGAACCCTCCCGATCTCGGGTTGACGATGACGGTGGCCTCGGGTGTTTTTTAGTGGAAAAGTGGTCTCTCTTTTAGGGTTAACGTATCGGGGGAATAAATAGGCGAAAGGGCGAAGGCGCTGGACGCCCGAGGGGCCCACACCACCCCCAGGCGTGGCCAGGGGTGCCGCCCTATGGTGTGCCCCCCTGTGGCCCCTCTCCGGGCCTCTTCGGGACTCCGTGGAACCTTCGGGGATTCTAAGACTTCCGGGCTTCGAATTTTCCAATTCCGATAATATTTATAGAACAACTTTTCTGAAACTAAAAATAGTAGAAAACAAGGAACTGGCTCTGTGGAATCTTGTCAATAGGTTAGTCTCGAAAATCGATAAAAATGACATAAAGTGTATAGCAAACATGTAGCAAATAACGTGAAAACAACATGGAACATCATAAATTAAGGATACGTTTATGATGTATCACCAATCCTCCTATAAAATTCAGACATAATGCTATTGCTTCCCTACTATATGATTTTGGAACATAACACTATGATCATCAGTCCAAAGCAGCAATTCTTGAGATAACTCTTAAGATGAGACTGGGAACTTCCACTACTACTGTTAATGACATGCATCTTGAATCGCTCATTAGTACTGCTCCTGATCTTGTAGCACTTGAGACCCCTTTCACTAAAGAATAGATTGACATGGCCAACTCCCCTTAGACAAATCCCCAGGCCTAGATGGGTTTAACATTAATTTCATAAAAGAGTGTTGGATTATCATTATTGAAGATGTTTATAAACTCATAAGTGACTTCTGGGAAGTAAATATCAATTTGTAGAGAATAAACTCATCCTTTATCACTCTTATTCCCAAGAAGGACTCTAAACGATTATAATCCCATCTCTCTGCTGAAATGATCTTTAAAAAATTATCACTAATCTTTTGGCAAATAGGTTACACAAAGTCATGCCTAAGCTAGTTCACACAAACCAATATGTAATGCAAGATCTATTCAAGATATTTTTCCTTGGGACTATGAGTACTTGCATCTTGTTGGTCAACAAGGAAACCAATATGTCATTCTGAAACTGGATTTTGAGAAGATTTTGACATGTTAGAGCATAGTACAACAAACACATTCTAATTGCTATAGGCTTTGCGCAAAGATGCATTAAGTGGATTGATTTAATATATTCTACTGGTATGTCATCTGTGCTTCTGATTGGCATCCTAGGTAAACATTTCGTGTGCAAGCGAGGTGTGAGCCAGGGTGACCCCCTTTCTCCTCTGATATTTGTTCTGGCCTCTGATCAATTGCAGAGTATTTCCAACGAAGCCATGAATAATGGATCAATTAGAGCTCCAATTTCTGTTCAAGCTTGTCCAGACTTCCCAATCATCCAATTTGCTAATGATACCCTTTTGATTATTGAAGCTTATCCCACTCAACTCTACATGTTAATAATCTTCTAATTTACTTTGATAAATATAAAGGTCTGAAGTAAACTATAATAAATCAAACTTTGTCCCTATGAATGTTTCTCCTGAGCTAGCACTTGTCCTAACAAACCCTTCGGATGCGTTGTTGGAGCACTTCCTTTCACTTACCTTGGTCTTCCTTTGAACACTAACAAGCCAAGAGTTGTGGTGTTCACTCCCATTCTTCAAAGAGTATAGAAAAGATAAGCATGATGTTCCACATCTATACTTCTTATAAAGCAAAACCCCACTAACATTCATTAATTATTTTTCTATCTCAACATGCAAGCTATCCACATCATCCATGTTCTTAGCCAATCAATTTTCCATGTCATATCCACTAATACTTATTCATCTCTACATGCAAACTCCACATCATCCATTTTTCTAACCATCCACATATTAATAATTTTTAATACACACATTTCGTGTCAATTAAATTTAGTATCTTGACTATGCTAAATAAAATGTTGCATTTTTTTAGATAATTTAATATATTGTACACAATACATAATTTTATTATATAATATAATTTCTAAATCAGTCCAAGCACAGGTTCTTTGCTTGGCTTCTATTGCATGATAGAATTAATACAAGGGATATGCTGCTTCGTAGACACTGGATCATAAATACTTCTTCTGATTGTGTCCTGTGTCCTGGTCAAGTTCATGAGGATTGGAGGCACCTATTTTTCAATTGTACTTTCAGTACAAGGATTTGGAACTACTTACAGATCCCTTGGCACCCTGGCTCCTCATCACATGCTATCATGTATGCCAAAAAACATTTTGCCGGCCCTTATTTTGTGGAGATTGTGATCCTGGCCTGCTGGTGCATCTGGAAGCAAAGAAATGGTTGGATCTTCAAGAACATCAAACCAACTTTTAGAGGTTGGAAGGCCCTGTTTATACAGGAAGTCACTCTGCTTAAGTACAGGGTGAAGAGTGCACACTCTGTTTTTTTGACATCATGGATTAATTCACTCCCCTAATCCCCTTGTATATATTCCTGTTTTTGTAAATAACCTTTTACTTTATTAATAAATGGGGGGCTGTGGGGGTTTCCCCCACAGTATTGGTGTCAAAAAAAAAAAAAATTCTAAAGCGATTCCCGCTGCAACGCGCGGGGCATTTTTCTAGTTTCTATCTATGGAGAAAGGCTTACCAGTGTTTCATCTGTGTACTCTTCAGATTCCTAGCACTTTCATTCAACAGTTGAACAAATATCTTAAGCATTGCTTTTGGAGGAAGTATGGGATGGAAGACAAAGGTGAAACTCTCATTTCCTGGGAAAAGTGACTCTCCCAAAAGAACAAGGTGGCCTTGGCGTAATAGATCTTTCAGTTCATAATAATGCTTGCTCATGAAGCACTTGCACAATTTTTTCAATAATTATGAGCTCTCATGGGTGAAACTTGTGCATGAGAAATATTATGCTCGCAGTTGGATCTTTCTTGTGGAAAAGCTTGATCAAACTAATCCCTCAACATAAGAAAGTTGTCTCTGGGATGGTTGGTAATGGAAGCACTATCTTGTTGAAGTCTGACAGATGGAATGCTACTCATTGCAAAGATAGTTACCTCCCCCCCCCCCCCCCCCCCCCCCATCCCCTAGTTTTTTCATTCTGTCGAGATGAATGAATAAGTTGTAGGAAGTTATTTCAAAATCCCATTGAAGACAATTTCCATACTCCACTTTCAATCCAAGCTTTTCAGCAACTTCTAGAACAGATTGTACACAAGCATCACTTGAATGATAACCATGATATATGGACCCTACCTGGAGGATCTAATATTTATTCTTCGATGAAAATTTATAAGATTCTGAAAGAAGGTTCTAAAGCTCATGAATTTTTTTAATGGATTTGGAAAAATGCTCCTATCTTAAGATACAAGGTCTTTTTCTGGCTTGTTCTCAAAGACAAAATCAATTCCAGAAATCTATTGCATAGGAAATATTTTCATTTGCCAGAATATTCCTGTGTGTTGTGTAATAGTGGCATGGAAGAAACGGTCTCCATCTGTTTTGGGATTGTCTTAAGCTGTTGGGGTTATCCCCGGCATTTCAAGCTCTGCCAAGAAATATTGCTACGGAAATAATAATTATGAGCTGTTGGAACATTTGGATGCAAAGAAATGGTCTCATATTTAATGGAGGCAACCCTGCTGTGATATCTTGGCGACATCTTTGAAAACATGGTCTGCATATCTTGAGCTACCATGTCAAGACTAAGCATGTTGCTTGTCTGAAGAATTGGATAGAGTCTGTCCTCTGAATCTTCCATTATGTTAGAGAAACAGGAGTAGGTTAAATACCCTGTTAGTGCTTTCATCCTTGTAAATAACTGTGCATTTATTACATATATGAAAATGACACCGTAGAACATTTTGTTCTACAGTTTTGGCTTCAAAAAAAAATTCGTACACTCAGCCATTTTGGTGGGAGATCAATCTTGTGGTAATAACAAACGCTTCAACTCTTGTGGTAATAACGCCCTTGGGCAATGCTATGAAAACAAACTACGGTCTTGATCCCCATTCCTGATAGCACCAGAGAGATGAAGCCATGCATTGTAAGCCGCATTATGGAGCTGCTTGGATTAGCTTTGCTTCACATACCCACCTGTGATCTATCTTGGGCCGCACTTGCATCTGTGTTAATCTTGAGCAGTTCATTGTCTGGCGGAGTCCAGTGCATACTCGGTCGGCTTAACCTTCTTTTTTGCAAAGTAAAGCTGAAAGTCATGTCTCCCGGCTAATTGGCACACTTCATCGCCAGCAACAGTCCTTGTTTCTGGTAGCCCAAGGATACTGTCGATCAACTGCAGTACTGAATGACAGTGTACAAATTGCTGCACATTATCTGGGCATGGGATGCACACTGCGCTGCTCGCTGGCTGCTTTCACCAACATGCCATCAACTCGACATAATCTGCAGTTTTTATTCATAGGAATGCTATTTTTGTTGAGAGAAAGACGATGGTTTGCTAGTTTAATTAGTATAGGCTCACAATGAGCTTACTCCATTTGAGCCAAAGAAGAAAAAAGTAAGATCGGACTGCAAGTCCACGGACGCAATGACCAGGCACAGCAATTCTAAAGCAAAACCTGTCTATTTTTTCTTCTTTTTAACTGAGGTCATAGAATGCACGAGTGCCTCCCCTCCTACAATATAACAAACTCTTGAGAAAAACACTGCATGTATAAATAGGAATGTCCGTATCAAATTTCCTGCTCTTTGTAGAATCGGCTATTGAGAGGCAAGACCACAAAGCTTGTTGCCCCTAACTTTTTCCTTTTTGAGTTCCACTTTTCAGTCTTGGGATTCAAGTGCTTGAACAATTTTGCTTCTCCACCGTCGATACACATTTCTTTAAGAGTCATCGCATTCTCAGCGAAGAATTTCATCAGCTTGACACCAAGACAGTCCGACTTCTCTATCCGGAATTGCAAGGCCACTCTCTCGAGGGAGCTCTGCAAGCATGGAAACAAGTGGCGCGGTCCCAAGATGGCAGCGATTTGAATTTCCTTTTGAGGAGTTCGTGTCTGCACTACCCATCTTTTATTTGAGGCGTCCTGCTGCTTCGTGGTGACGTTGATCCGGAGGGCACAGAGCACGGGACAGCAGCAGAGCAGGTTCAAGATCGTGGTCACTGCTGCAGTCTTTCCTTTCGTCCAATGCGCTCCTTGAAGCTCGAGACGCTCGAGGCGGTGGAATGCCGGCAGGAGCTCGACCCGCCTCGCCTCGTTGAGCACGGCGATATCCTCGAGGTGGTTCACCCTCAGCACCATCTCCCTTGCGCTGGTGAAGTTCCGAGCGAATCGCCAGAAGGTCTCCAAGTTACGGATTCGACCCTTGTTGTTCCACTCGTCGATATGCAGATCCACTTGTTCCAACTCCGGCGGCAGTGGACTGAATGAGAAGGAGCGAAGTGGCCCCTTGTACCTGAAGTGGCGCAGCCTCGGCGTACCGATCTCATCAACATCGACGGTCTTTTCAGATTGGTGGCCGTCAGGGGTCGAGGCGCTTCTCCTGCCACGTGCAACTGTCCAACACGAGCACGTTGGCAGCGGGGCATCGCAGGCGGCGGCGCCGGCGTGTTGTTCCTTCTTTGGCTTCCTCGTCGGTTGCGTCGATGAGGACGGACTCGAGGCGGACGGTAGCGAGCGCTGGCGCCACGTCGATGACACGTTGGAGAGAGCTCAGTTGCTGGATGCTGTGGCTGAGACGTAGGGAGGACAGCCGCGGGAGCAGGACGGCGGCGGCGTGCTGCATCGGGTAGAGGACTCCCTTGCAGTTGATGAGTTCGAGGATCCGGAGTGTCTCCATCGGCAGGGAGTCGAGGGTGACCTTGTACAGGCCTGCTCGACTAGCCGTAGAGATAGCTGTAGCTGGGATCTTGGACGACGAGCCGGAGCTCCTCGACACGGCGCGCCGTCCTGTGGGAGAGCAGGAGGTCGACCAAGTCTGTGTGCAACACGAAGTCGTCATCCTTGTCGCGGCGCACGGTGAGCCTCGTGACGGGGCCGTCGACGGCGTCGAGCGCCCTCGTGGCCGCGGTGAGGAAGGCGTCGCGCCCGGTTAAGAAGCGGATGGTGTCGTCGTGGCGTGAGGTGTGGTAGCATCTCACGACGCCGGTCTCGAGGTTCACGGCGCCCGAGGAGAGCCAGAGGAGAGGTGTCGCGCGCCATCGCCGCGACAGCGCGGTTGTGGAGGCGGCCTCCTTGAGTGGGGCGAAATGGAGGATGCGGCGGAGGAGGTCGTCGGGGAGTTCGGACAGGCAGTCATGGCCACCGGCGGCCATTGTGCACTTCGGCAGCGGCGGCGGCGGCGCGCGGGGATGCTATGCCATCAGGGATTCGGGGTGACCTGGATGGGATTCACTAGGTACATGTTTCTTTTTTGTTTCTTTTTGTTTCTTGTTTGACATGTTAGCTGGGCTTGCGCTTCAGGCTTCGTACCAGATATACGAATTGTTGGAGTCATTTTTTTTTAATATGGTAGTATATAATGGTTGAGTCATTTAGAATTAACGAGGCTTCCTTCCGAATACGAAACTACGAATATGAAGCGACAAAGGAAATTACAGGTCTACTATGTCACGCGCGTTGCACATACTTTTTTTTTGCAAGGTAATACGTTCTCATTCATAGGATGATCGACTCCGCGCTCCGCGTGTCGGACCGCTCGCCGGTGGCGATCACCGACGTTTGGCACGCCCTCTACCACGCTCGCTCGGGGACGAGGACAGATAGATTCAAGTGAGAGATCCGGTGGGATGGCAGGGAAAGGATTTCGCTGTGTCGGAGCGACGGTGTGGAGATCAATTTTTTGGCCACGCCGGTGATCGCCAGGTTGTCTCACGGCGCGACTGTGAGTTTTCCACGTTTCGTGGCTATGATTGGACCACATAGTGGTCACGACTCGCTTGTCCGCCCGCGTGTGAGCGTATCACACCGTGCATCGCCCTTAGTGCGGGTGTGCGGAGTGGTGCGGCTTGGCCCTCGCCACGCGTCGATCGTCGGCAACACCGGGGACAGGAGAGGTCCCACTGATCAGAGCACACCACACACCTCTTCTCGGGGGTGGCAGAGAGGCCGAGGCAACGCCAACCATTCAGCCCCTCGACTCAGATCGGCAAAAACCAAACCCTAGACGAACCTGCGGCGTCGTCTTCGTCAGATCCAACCAAAATCTGCGTCCTACCTCCCGATCTGTTGCAAATCGAAGAACTGGGCGGGCGTCGTCTCTGGAGACCAGCGCTCCTTCGCGCAAGTGGTGGGGGTCGCCGTGGATCGCATATTTGGGAGAGGTTCGGGTGGCGGAGCTGGCGACGGGGGCTATGGAGGACCTAGGCGTTCTCCTCGAGGAACGCTTACCGTCCAGGGCCATATGGAGGTAGATCTAGGATGGGGGAAGATGCGGCGCGCAGGGATGGCGAGCGCTTCCGTGATGACGAACGCCGCAGGGAGGAGGACCGCCGCCGAGAAGAAGATAGAAGGCGTGAAGAAGATAGACGCAGATCTGAAGAGCGCCAAAGAGAAGAGAGCGAAATACAGCGCGGGGAGGATTTGCGGAAGCAGGAGGAAGAGCATCGGCGGTTAGTAAGGACCCGCGAAGCAGAGAGGCTGGCTAGGGAACGTGCCCTAGGGGAGCAGTGTCGGAGGGAAGCTGCTTCAGCGTGAGGCAGGGATCGATGGAACCACCGCCAGGAGACGACGGGGGCTAGTTCTGCATCAGAATATATGGCGGCGACAGCATCAACGACTTCGATTCCTCATGGTGAGACTCTTCCAAACCCTAACTCCGTGGGTAGGCGTGATCTAGCACTTAATCCGTTAGTGGTTAGTCCTTCTGTTCAATCAAACACCATTGGAGTTGGTATTTCTGGGCATGTTGCCAACAACGTCCCTCTTCCTCTGAATGCGGGTACGGTGGTGGTCGCTCCTTAGGTGCAGACCAATATCCCAGCAAGGTCCTCTATACCTGTGCATGGGGGTACTGCTGCGGGAATTAATCCATAGAATTTGATCATTGGCAAAATGGGTGAGATCAATGGGGGAAGATGCAGCTGCTGTGGTGGAGCTCATGGACTTGTTGTTTGCCAATTAAGGGATCCGTGGGAATACTCTGCACCTTTCTTTGGTTGCTCGGACTTTGATCAGGGTTTCTTCTCGATTCCCGCTATTGAAACTGATGTGAGGCCTCGGGAAGTTTTACGTCATGCTATGTTGAAGGTTATATCTGGAGAAGCTAGTGGAAGAGAACTAGAACATGAGTTTCAAGTCTGGGCTGAATCCATGCAAATCAATTGGCGTTTTTATGCAAAAGCAATCTCGGAAACAGAATTCCAGATGAGGTTCCCTAATGCTAAAAGTCTTGAAGAATTGTCTCACTTTGGGAGGTTTTTCATGAAAACCAAACCGTATGTTCTGCTTGAAATCAAGAAATGGACTAATGATGTGGCTCCAATTGCTGTCTTAGAAGAAGCCTGGTACAGAGTTAAGGGCATCCCCATGAAGTTTAGACAGAGATCAACAATTTTCTATGTTGCTGGTCTTGCTGGCAAACCTTTAACTCTTGACAAGAACACAATCAGAAATACAGTTATGTCAGAGTCAAATTGGGATGTAGGGATGTGTCTCTTTTGCCTAACACTAGAGAAGCTGAGATAAGAGGGGCCTTTTTATGAGATTCAATACAGTAGAGAGTGGTTTGAACCTTATGTTGACCCAAAGTTGGTTTATAATCAAGCTATCTTGGATGTGTCATGTGAGGGGAAGTTACCTCAAAATGTTGAGAGAACTTTGCTTAATGCAGCTGGTAATACTGATCACAGAACTGGTTCTGTTGATGGTGGAGGCAATGGGCAGAACTACAGTAACACTGTTAGAGGAGGAGGGGATCAGATTGAGAATAAAAATGGTAAGTATTTGTCTAGGAGAAAAGGGAAGGAAGTAGCAGGCACAGTGTTTGCGACATGACAATCTTCTAACTCTACTAGTGTTTCCTTTGGCACAGGGCTTAACCAGGTGTTCTATGGCAATTTTTCAGACAGGGGAGATGCTCAGCATAGAAATCTGCATAATCTTCAGGGTTTTAATGCTATTAGTGAAGTCCAACATCAGATTGCATAGGATTTTGCTCCTCCTTTCTTGGACTCTGTAAGCACAGTGGTTGAAGTACCTGAGGTGAATCAAAATGAAGAAGGAGGTGGTAATGATATGCAGGAACATCCAGCTCAAGAAATTGACCCAACTTTTAAGGTTTTCATTCACAAAATAGTCAAATCAGGGAGTGACAAAGTGGATGGAATTAAGGAAAAATATAAGCATATCCTGGACCTAATTGTTGAACAAGATGGGCAGGAAGGACAGTCTAGTGATGAGGAGGTCTTAGTTGAAGATGCTTCTTCCTCATCTACTGAGCAACAAAACTCTGACATGGACACTGATGTCCCTTATCTTCCTAGAGGAGCTGTTGTTTTTGCTCTCCCTGCTATGGGGGCACTTTTTGGGCGCGCTGAATTCATTACTCTTGATGGTTCTCAGCCTGGGGTGGTTTTGAATCAAGAGATGGAGAACACTGGGGATGAAGAGCAAGGTGATGCAGCTGTCGAACCTAAAGCACCTATTCCAATGCATCATCATGTAAGGTGCAGTTCAAGGTACAGGAGAGACAAGGAGCTCGGGTGAGGATTGAGGATATAGCTAGAGCACAAGCTAGTGCAAGAAACCTGGAAGGTACTAATCTCTCTACCAATAATTCTTTTGCTTGTCTTGATGATGATATTATAATGCATAGGGCTCTTGAGCTTGGTATTAATCATGACAGCATTAATCTCGATAAGATTAATTGTATTAGAGACTTGTAAATTGCTAGACATAGTATTGATGCTAAACAGATGGAGTTATCTCCAACTAATCAAGGTGAAGGGGATAAAGTGCTTCTGTTGGGATGAGGAGAGGAGGAGACCAATGTAGATGGTTTTATCCCTGTTTTGTCCAGGAGTGCTAAGAGGAGGCTAAGAATTGTCGGTTTATCTTCTACCGGAGGCACATAATCAAAATCAAGTGTTGCCTCAGGGAAAGTCAATAATAATCACCCTGTGAGTGATATTTTGACTAGTCTCTAGGCCCAGAAAAAAGAATCCTAAATATCTATGATAGGTGCAAGCTGGAACTGCAGGAGTGTTAACAAGAAAGGAATGGGGGATTGTTTACAGGATTTTTTAAGATCCACTGCAGTATACTTTATTGGCCTGCATGAAATTATGAAGAAAAATTATTCTCCTGCTTTTTTCAGAAAAATTGATCCTATGAATCAATTTTCTTGGAATTGGCTTCCTTCTGTTGAAAAATCATGTGGGATTTTAGGTGGCATTAGGAAGGACAAGTTTATTCTTAAATCAATTTCTGCTGGCAAGTTTCATGTAAAATCCGTGGTTTTTGACATTAAACTTCAATTGGAGTGGTGTTGGGTCAATGTTTATGGTGCTTCCCATGAAGAAGATAAAGGGGCTTTCCTTGCAGAATTAGCAAATGTCTGTGCAAATCAGCAGTTGCCTCTGTTGATTGGAGGGGACTTTAATCTCCTTAGAAAAGCTAGTGACAAGAACAAGCCAATCAGATCAATGAGATGGGGTGATGTGTTTAACAGTATCATTCATACTCATAAATTGTTTGAGATTGGTATGGCAGGTGGGCAATATACCGGACAAACAATCAAGCTAATCCAACTCTGGAAAAGATGGACATGTTCCTGATGAGCAAGAGTTGGGAACAACTTTTCCCTTTGGCAACTGATCATAAAATTACCAGAGATATGTCAGATCATAGTCAATTATAATTGACACCATGGATAATAGTGAGGTGAAAATTAAAGATTTCGGGTTTGAGAAAAATTGGTTGAAAAAACCCTTATTTTTTTGCCAGAGTTGAAGCAGCCTTGAACAAACCTGTCAGAGCTAGTTCTAATTTAGAAGCTTTCCTGTTGAACATTAAGTTGATTAAGAAAAGCTTGAAAGGCTGGGGAGCCAACTTAAAAGGGGACTCTAGGAAACTCAAGAAGCAACTGCTAGCTGAGCGCCAGATTTTGGAAGATCTAGAAGAAGATTGCCCTCTTTTGTGTGAAAAGTTGATAAGGAAAGGACAAATACAAAAAGCTCTCTTGAAGATACATGAAGATGAAGAAGCATATTAGCAGCATAGATCAAGTGAAACTGGCTCTTGAAAGTAGATAAGAATACAAAGTTTTTCACAGAATAGCTAATGGGATAAGAAGAACGAAAATGATCTTTTCACTTAAAAAGGGCCATGATGTAATTCAGGGGACTCCTAACCCGTTGGAGCATGCTACCATGTTCTACAAGGATTTGTTTGGCCAATCAACTTGTGGGGGGGTCCATTTGAGGGATGGGACTTGGGATGTTCATGAAGTGCTTTCTGATATTGATAAAGAGCATTTGGATAGAACTTTTTCTGAGAAAGAAATTAAAGAAGTAATTGACTCAATGGAGAAGAATAAAGCTGCAGGTCCCGATGGGATTTCTACTGAATTTTATCAGGCATGTTGGCCTGTGATTAAAAATAATTTGGGCCCGTTGTTTGAAGATTTCTTTCATCATAGACTGGACGTGGCAAGAATTAATTATGGCATTATTAATTTTCTCCCAAAAGGGGAGGATGTAGACAGAATTCAAAAATATAGACCTATTTTCATGTTGCAAGTGCTATTCAAAATCTTCTCCAAAGCAATGACTTCTAGACTGTAACCTTATATGGGAAAAATTATTAATGAATGCCAGACTGATTTCATCAAAGGGAGGAACATAATGGATGGAGTGGAACTACTTCAGGAGATATTGAAAGAAGCAAAGTTATGGAAAACACAGGGTGTGGTGCTTAAAATTGATTTCGAAAACGCCTATGACAAAGTTAACTGGGAGTTCCTTTTCAGGACTTGTAGGCGGAAGGGTTTTAGTAACAAGTGGATGGAGTGGTTCAAAAGCATAGTGACTCAGGGGACTCTTAGTGTCAAAACCAATGATGCAAAAGGTCCCTATTTTTGTAGTTACAAAGGAGTGAGGCAAGGTGATCCACTGTCCCCCTTCCTGTTTAATGCTGCAGCAGAGAATCTCCCTAAAATGGTTCACAATGCCCAAGAAGCAGGACTGGTGGTGGGTTTAGCTGAGCACTTGGTTGACAAGGGGGTGGCTATTCTCCAATACGCAGATGATACAGTCTTCCTACTGCAAGATGATGTGGAAGTAGCTAGAAACCTTAAACTGCTGTTGTACCTTTTTCAAAGTATGTCTGGACTCAAAATAAATTTTGAAAAAAGTGAAATCATGTTGATTCAGGAAGATGATGCCAAACTGCAAGACTATGCTGATCTGTTTAATTGTCAAAAAGGTAGCTGGCCGATTAAATACCTGGGAGTTCCTGTGAATGCTAGGAGGAACTCAGTACAGGATATGAAATTTTTAGGGGGAAAAGTGAAAGGATTGATGGATGGTTGGATGGGGGGAGCTCTATCTACTGGGGGCAGAGTTATCAGAACAGATGTATGCTTATCATCTGTAGCTGTGTACCACATGTCTATGTTCCTATTACACAAAACCACTTTGGAGGAACTGGACAGACCAAGGAGGGATTTCCTTTGGCAAAGTAACTCTGCAAAAAGAAGGTATCATCTAGTCTCCTGGGATATAATTTGCAAACCTAGGGCAAAGGGAGGTTTGGGCATAAAAAACTTGACAAGATTTAATATAAGTCTTATGTGCAAGTGGCGGTGGAAACTAGAGGCAGGTGAAGGACCCTGGCATAAGTTCATGAGAGCCATGTACTTGGCTGAAGGGGTATTTTTCAAATTAAACACGGGGCCATGGATTCAGCTTTCTGGTCTGATCTTCTTCATATCAGACAAGTTTACCTGCAGGGTAGGATCATGGTTGTCGAGACATCGTAGTAGAGTTCATAGACGGGGGTGCCATGAGACTACTGGTAGAGACGTGGAAGTATGACAACCAGGGACACCAATTTTACCCAGGTTCGGTACGTCGCAAGTAGGCAACGTTCCTACCGCCGCAATCTCACTAAATCAGGACTAAAGCCTAAGTATACATAGTACAATGTGAGTAGGGTTTCGCTAACTCGACGAGGATCAACTTCTCGGCGAGTTGGCTTCTAGCTAATTGTCTGTATTTTTCTTCTCTCCCGTCTGACTTTATATAGATAGCTGGGTTAGGGGTTACAGAAAGGAAGCCTAGAAGACTACGGAGAGTATATAACTTACAAAGCAGGAATCCGCCTTCTACTCCAAGCTGCACCACTTTGGGCCGTGGTCCGGGTTCTTCTAGAATCCGGCTTCTGCGCGTCAGCTTACTGGGCCGCCTAATGGACTGTGATTTATTACCAATCAGGCCACCCTGGTAATCCGGCTCTTTAGGACAATGCCGGATACACCCCTAATTGGTATATATCCGACAGTAGCCCCCAAGAAGGATTGAGACTTCGTTCTGCCATCTTTCTCCAATTTGCATTCTTTTCCGAGTAATGTTGGCGCTTCGTTTCAATTCTTCTTTTTCCCAAAATAACACGAAACTCGGATTTTATCAGAATCCGGCTTTTTCTTCCACGATCCTTTGTGGAGAAGGAACTTCATGACGTCGGCGATGAAATCGTGCTGACATCACAGACGTTTGGGTTCAGTGTGAAACCCTGAAACGTATCTCTCACAGATTCTCGCGGGAAACGAGGAGATAGCCATTATCACCCCGTCCCCTCGTTTCCCGGATTTTCCGGGCGTGACATGCATCAAGGATCCAACGACTAAAATAGCTGTTGTAGCTCATCTCAACGCATTTCCGGCTATAAATAGCCGCCTCGGGCCCTCCGGATTACCCTTTTGTTCTCTCTTCTCCTTCAAGCCCCCTGCGCCTTGCCACAGAGCTCGAGTTTGCGAGAGTGAGTAGAGACCGGGCGACAGCACCTTCCCCGGAAAAAGCCATCGGAGGATCCGGATCCACGCCGCGCCGCCCGAATATGACCCCCGGAGGATCACCCCGCTCTACGGAGGAGAGCTCCGTCGCCCATGACATAGACAACATAATCAACGACATTGACCCACAGCTGGACTGCCCCGGCCGCGCCACCACAAGCACGCCGGAGGGAAACGCCGACAACTTGGCCCGCGGGGATCTTCCTCCCATGGCCGAAAGCACGCCGTCGTCATTTGCCAAGCCAACTCCGCCCCTCGCCACCGAGCCCGCGGAAGAAAACCTTGCTCGCGGTGGTGAGGAGCTCGCCGCTTCGGGCGCTGCCGGAGCCAAACAAGAAGCAGAGGAAAATTCCGGGAACTGGAGCCACTGCAACGTGGTTCCGTCCCTTCTTCTGACAATGGAGAAGGAGGGGCTCGTGTGGAAGGGCGAATGGCGGTACGAGGAGGAGGACTCCGAGCCATCACCAAAATCCGGGGAAAGGGTTCTCCTTACCTCCCACATCAGTAGAGGTATGGGATTTCCACCTTCCGCCTTTTTTCTCCAAGTCCTCAACCACTACAACATCCAACCACATAATATTCCTCCCAATTCCATTCTTTATCTAGCCAGGTTCCAAGCCCTCTTCAAAGGGTATCTAGGAATAGAACATAGGTTAGATTTTTGGCAGTATTTCTTCGGGGTGAAGCACAACCCCTGTGAGGGCGCTCTCCTCACCTGCGGGACCATCTCCTTCACCCTGCGTAGGTTTAGGGAGGATTGGTTTCCGAAGATAAAAACCTTGGAATCCGTCAAATTTCGGACGGGTTCCTTCTTTTACCACGAAGATGTCCCGTATCCTGGAAAGGATACGAGCATTCCACCTTTCGTCAACTCTGCGGCCACTCCCCAAGACAATTGGGCAGTGGACGCAGTCCAAACTTTGTCAGATGATCTGATGAGGATCAAACGGCGCATCGCAAAACTCGTCTCCTCCTCTCACTAGTACCGACACAGTTCTGTGTAGGATCGGGAGACACATCCAGTCATTGGCTTATCGCGGAACCCGGCTACTTTGTGACTATACGGGCCCGGGGGATGCAATGAGGGGAACAGACAAGGCGTTCTCCAAGAGGGATTTCAAGAAGCGGGTAGATCATCTGGTCGCTACTCACGACCAGTATGAAGAAAACCGAGGAGTGTATCATGAGGGAAACCCAGCTCCAAAGGTAATATTTTTCTTCTTTGGACAATTTCTCGGATTTTCTCTTTCTCAGATTTTTAACTTAGCCGGATTTTGTGCTTCTTTCACAGCTGGCCGATCTTCCTGATGAGGACCTTGCCACCGACGCTGAGTTGAACACAATGCGTGCCAACTTTGTAGGCGGACGGAAACGCAAGAATCCCTCCAGTGCTCAAGAGGTGGTTGAACTTGACGGAATTCCTGTCGCAGCTTCCAGGTAAATCATCCGGGTTTTTTTCTTTTCTTTTATCTGCTTTTTTGTCGTAGGAATTTCTTTTCTTTCTCGGAATTCTAACTTCTCGGATTTTTTCCTTTCTAGCCTGGCTCCGACAACACTGAAGCCAAAAAGGCGGAAGAAATTGAAGTATGTTGCCCGGAGAGGGGCACAGCCTTCTCCTGCTGCTGCTCCCGACACTCCGGTCGTAGCTGCGGAGGAAAACTTGGCTGCCAGGGAGGAGGATCCCCTGCAGACCAGCCAGCCCATTGCGCCGGAGACGGACGCGAGGGAAAGGCCGATGGAGCCAAAAATTGGGGGTCCCTCCAGTGTTCCACGGGAGGAGCCAATCCCCAACTATGACCCGCAGTTCAAGGTAAAACAAGATTAACATTTTGACGAACATGGATATATTCATCCATGGGCGACAAAGTTCTTTGCTCCAGCCCCTTTAATCCGTCCTTTGCCTCCGCAGATTATCCAAGATGGCCTTTGCCACGTTGGAATTCTCTTTACCGGGTATGCAAAGTAATTCAACGAGAATTTGTCGAGTCTTCAACGGATGAGCCAGGTAATATCTCTAGCCCCCAAGCATTTTGCCAAAAGTATACTTTTTTTACTTAATGCTTTTATCATTTCCTTGGTTGATTTTTGACTTAAGAGCTTTGTTTCTTTTCCGTGTTTCAGTAAACTGCTGAAAACATTAACATGGAACTTTTCAGTAAGCTTACCATCAAGAATAAGGAGGTGAAAACTCTCCTTAGTATTCTTGAGGATAAGGACTCGGAGTTGGCCTCCGTTTAGAAAAAGCTGGATGAATCAGCAAGTAATTTTTATCACTGCTTTTGTTTAGGATTTTTAACTCTTCATTTTACTTGCTTTTCAGCTTCTTTGGCGAAAGCCAAACAAATTGCTGAAGATGCCGGCAATGCCGAGAACCTCCGGAAGGAAAACCTGTAACTTCACAAGCTCACTATGAAGCTCCAGAAGGACCTGGAGGCCAGCCAACTGGCTGTCGGCATTGCCGAGTCCAAGGCCTCCAGCCAGGCTGAGAAAGACAAAACCACCATCCGGGGCCTGGAGAATGCCCTGAACCAGCGCCTAGATAAAGGCACGGAGATGGACAGGATTCTTGGTAAGTTTTTAAACTTTTACCGGCATTTTCCTTTTCCCTTTTATGTTTTTCCTAACTTTATTTTGTTGATTGAAACAGAAGGTAGCCCCCAACTTACCCGGATCGAAAGAATCTGGGCTTTCAAGAAGGTCTTCACAGCGCTTAAAGCTGCGGGGATGTTACTTATCAATAAGTACATTCCCAACAAAGCAGGAGAGTTCTCGGAAGTCAGTAAGCTTCCGAAGGCGGTCGAGGAGGTGGCGAACCGCAAGGAATCCTGGTTCCGCTCCGCGGCTCATGGTGGTGCGCGCATGGCCCTTGGGCTCATGCATATGCATTATACCACCGCCAAGTCTTGGCGTGTGGCGTCAGGTATCCCTCAAGGATACACAGATGCGCAGCGGGCCAGCATCTTTGACTCCATCAAAGGCCATGCCACCAAGATAGCCAATATGGTGAACATCTCCTCCTTCTACCCCGAGGAGGAAATTCTGACAACTCCAGAGGATTCCAGCAGCGAGGATGATGACTCAGATCCCGAAGAAGCTTCTTGAGTCCTGGGTAGAAGATAGGAAAATAGAAGCATTACTATTCTTACAATGTAATACTCATTGTAATGCTATCTATCCTTTTGTATAAACAAGTACTCCGCTTTTGCAGTTTAATTTATAAGTCTTTGCAAGTTTTCCGAGTTTTAATTCCTTTGTCTTCTGAGTTCTCTGGTTTGTATGTTTTAACTGTCCTTAGTGTTTGAAATGGCTCAATGGTTCTTAATCTTCACGCCAAGTGACTAGGTGTAACCGATCAGTCGAAACTCGAAAACATGGATTGTACCAAGGCATTTTTACTTACTAATTTCAGTGACCCAACATAAAAACAATCAGATAATACTAGAGAAAGTAAGGAATTTTGAAATCTGTATGAGACTCAGGCACGCAGGCACAATTTGGGTTTCCTTAAGCCTCCTTAGACCGAAAATCATTCAGTTTTTTAACTCCGAGCACGCAGGCACAATTCGCGTTAACATTGAGTATTTTGAAAGATCATTAGGAAATAGATAAGACGTACTTACGCTTTGTACTATAATAAACATGTAAAACATAAATGCATGAATTCCGACAACTTTATTTCATGATCTCAAAGATGTTTACATAGAAATTGAACTACGTGTAGAAGGGACGTAACTGCTGGATGCTCCAGGGTCTCTTTGTTGCCCCACGGTGGGCGCCAACTATCGAGACATCGTAGTAGAGTTCATAGACGGGGGTGCCATGAGACTATTGGTAGAGACGTGGGGGACGTGGAAGTATGACAACCAGGGACACCAATTTTACCCAGGTTTGGTACATCGCAACTAGGCGGTGTTCCTGCTCCTGCAATCTCACTAAATCAGGGCTGAAGCCTGAAGTATACAGAGTACAATGTGAGTAGGGTTTCGCTAACTCGATGAGGATCAACTTCTCGGCGAGTTGGCTTCTAGCTAATTGTCTGTATTTTTATTCTCTCCCGTCCGGCTTTATATAGATAGCCGGGTTAGGGCTTACAGAAAGGAAATCTAGAAGACTACGGAAAGTATCTAACTTGGAAAGCAGGAATCCGCCTTCTACTCCAAGCCGCACCACTTTGGACCGTGGTCCGGGTTCTTCTAGAATCCGGCTTCCGCGCGTCAGCTTACTGGGCTGCCTAATGGACTGTGATCCATTACCAATCAGGCCACCCAGGTAATCCGGCTCTTTAGGACAATGCCGGATACACCCCTAATCAGGTATATATCCGACAATGGTAGTTGGTGATGGAAAGAGCACAGATTTCTGGGGTGATGCTTGGTGTGGGCATAGGCCTTTAAAAGATTTATTCCCAGAGTTATTTGAAATCTGTAATGAGCAAACAATTACGTTGGCTGGTATGGCCAGGCAGAGGTGGACTCCCACCTTTAGAAGATGGCTGACAGGTGACCTTCAGGGTAAAATGAGGTCATTATAGACAAACTTGCAACTGTAGCTTTGAGTGATATCAGAGATGTCCCCAAGTGGAAATGGATAAAGTCTGGGATATTTTTGGTTAAATCCATGTACAAACACATGTCAAGCAGTGGTGTGGATAGATCCTTCAAACATTTGTAGAAAGCTAAGGTACCTTTCAAAATCAAGGTTTGGTTATGGCTGATCTGGCATGATGCCATTGCCACAAAGGACAATATGAAAAAAGGAAATGGGTAGGGAATTACCAGTGTCAGTCTTGTAATAAGGATGAAGCGATTCTCTGACTCTTTTTTTAGTGTGACGCAGGAAAGTATGTTTGGAGTGTGATAGGGACTGCAGTAGGTGCTGGAAGTAGACCTGGCTCGTTTCTTCAGTATTTCTGGTGGATCCCGAGATATCTTTCGGCCAGCAGAAATGTGCAAATTACTGGCCAGTGTGCTCGGCAATGTGGAAGATTAGGAATCGAGGCTATTTTGAGAAAAAAATGATAAAATCTTTGTTTGAACTAATCAGTTATACATGTGTGTTCCTTTCATACTGGGCAGATCTTCATCCAGTGCAGGAGCAGGAAGATATACGGGCTGACGCTAATATGCTTATTCAGGTGGCTGCTTCGATGGAAGTTGGGAGAAGAGCTGAACCTGAGCGTGCAATGATCACTGCTGGGCGTGATGAAGCAATACATGATGAGAATATGGAGGATGAAGAAGGTGAATCTAGTGGAGAAAGGCGGTGAAAGGATCCTGGCTTGTCGTGGAAGCAAACTTTATTAGCTTTTCTGGTGGTTTTTGTGACCTTGATCTAGCACATGTTGAGCCGGGGTGGTTGGACTCCTTTTGATTTGGCTTTTTGTACATATATTGTTGGCTGTTTGGGGCGTGAGTGCTCATAACTCGTGGATGCTAGTGGTTGTTCCGTTATGTTATATAATGGAATGGGGGTCCCTCTCTGAGGGGTGTCGTTCGTGTAAAAAAATAGATACGATAAATATTCAGTTATAAGACCATCCACACCGTTGGTGCGGTTCAAACAAAATGATGGCAGAGGTACGAATCGCTTCATGTTTGCTACACGGGTGCAAGCGTTTCTTGTCAGATAGCATGGAGGGACCATAGGCTCTAGTCAAAGCAGTATCTCCTTTATTTTTCTCATAGCCAAGTAGGCCAGCTCCTAGCACAAGATTCTTCTGAACCGATTCAGCTTGTTGAATCGCTTTTTTCCGTGAATCGCTTTTGTAGAGAGCTACTATGTGTAAAACCAGTTCAAATCTAGGAGAGAGAAGGCTAGGAATCGCTTTTTTATCACAGTGTGGCTGGTCTAAGACACGTAAACACCGACATTACAGTAGAAAGGATCGTATAATCCTATGCAAAAAACCAGCGTCTGTGCATCTTCTTCGGCACCACCGAAGCGACCACCAAGAGAGAGAAGACAAATCACCGTTTCACCCGAGCTCGATGCGGCTCCATCGCTGATCTGCAGCTTTTACGGACCTCCAAATAGTTTTCCAGAAACAAAACCATTGTCATTGAACGAATCATTCGTAGTTACATAATAGAAATGAAAAATCATACCGTGCGCAGATTCGTGCTGGAATAAAATCTCCAGATACGAATAGCAACTTTTTCAAACCAAAACGGCTAAAACTTGGCACTTTATTAAAAATTCCAAAAAACAAAACTAAAAAATAATTCTCTTGTTAGCAATAGGACACAAAGGAAATCAAAAATAAAAACAACCGGGTTGCCTCCCGTAAAGCGCTTTCTTTATAGCCATGTAGCTAGGCTTCTTACTTGATATTTATGATGGACGAAGCTCATGAGGGAGCTTGAACTTTGATGTGTCCATCTTCCCTAGGAAGTGTTCCATGCACTTCTTGTGTGGAAACTTAAACTTCACATTCCCTTCTTTGAATCAATTATACCACCTGTGGTACGAAGAAAATTTCTTCCAAGAATAATTGGACTAGAGGTTTTATTCCCATATCCATGATTAGAAAATTAACAGGTACAAATGTCATATTAAACTCTTCCATAACATCACTTACTTTTCCTAAGGCATGTTTAATGGAATCATCACTAAGTGCAAGTTCAATAGAGCATTTTTTTAAGATACTTTAGACAAAACAGAGACACTAGATCCTAGATCTAATATAGCATGGTGTGTCTCTTTTCCAATGGTCACTAGTACTTTGGGAATCATATATTCCCAAGCTTAGGTGGTATCATAGGTTCTTGGTTGTACCTAGTATAATTTCCTTTTAAAACATGATTAGCAATATAAGAACCAAAACCTACTTGGTTAACATTAATGGAAGGACACTTGCAAATTTCTGTGAGATAGATATTAATTCATGCAAGCTACAATTCTCTAAGTAAAGTAGTGGTTCCTTGACCTCACTAAGCAATTTAACTTCCTCAACTTTTCTTTCGAACTCAATTAACAGAAGAGATTCATCATATTCGGTTTCATTAACTTCTTCTTTTAAACCAACAAGTTGGGACATAAATGGCAACAAATATTCATGATAGTTCAATAATTCATTAAGAGTTTCCTCCAAAGTAAGAGAAACATTTTAATAGAATTCATTCCAACCACGGGTGGTGCTTGTGGTTTCTCTACAGACATACTCAATAAAGTGGTTTGGATATCAGATAGTTTTGAAAGGGCTTTGTCTAGTCCTACAGCTTGGATTTCTAAGCCTTTAACAACCGACTTATTCAACTATTGTATCATAGTATTATGACTAGCAACTTCTTCCATAAGAAATTTATTACTTGGTGGCATAGGCTTCCATTTATTATCACTAGTATTAGGATATGTAACAAAAGGACGGTTGTTGGAAACATATGGGATTTTATTATAAGAATTATAATTGCTGTTACCATACCCATTATTACCATAGTTCCTAATTAAGTTAACATCAAACATTTTCAGGATTATTACCAACTAGTTCTTGCAAAGGGACATTTCCAATATTTTGTTTATTAATGAAAGCAAGAATAGTGTCCATTTTAGATGACAAATCATTTGTTTCTTCTACAGAGTTTACTTTATTACATGGATTAGGTTCTCTTTCAGTATTCCATTGACTATAGTTTTGCAAAATACTCTCTACGACTTTCTTAGCTTCTACTATAGTTTTTCTCATAAAAGCCCCTCCAGCAGCGGAATCGAGAATATTTCTAGACATGTAATTTAGACCATTATAAAAAAGAGTGTAATATGGTCCATTCGTTAACCCCATGAGATGGAAAATTTCTAAGCATAACTTTTATCCTATCCCAAGCCATAACAACGTGTTCATTTTCATTTTGCCTAAAAGAAAGAATATCGTTTCTATTTTGCAAAATTTTAACAGGGGATAATATTTCTTAATTAAATCTCATCCCAAAAATTAATACTATCAGTAGATAGTGATTGCAACCACTCTTTATCTTTTCCTCTAACCGAGAATGGAAATAACTTCAGTTTTAGAATATCACTTTCCGCATCTTTAAATTTTGCATGTCACATATTTCAAAATAATCATGAAGATGCATAGAGCCATCCTCCACAGCACTACCGCCAAATTGTTCCCTAGTTATCAAGTTCAACAAATTAGGACTTACTTCAGAACTATCAGCTCTTATCTCAGGTGTGGCAATGGGCCTAGCAATAAAATGATCATTTGGATTGTTTGTGTAGTCACACAACTTAGTTATGTCTCCCACTTTGGCAAGTTTTTTATGTGTTTTTAATTTTTTCATGCAAAACTTAAAATAAAATGATACTAAACAATGCAAACCGAAATATGCAAGAGAATAACAAAATAAAATAAAATTATGTGAAGGTAAAGATGGATAAGATGATTCTCACGTAGGTGCAACCTCCCCAAGCTTAGGTGTTTGCACAAGTTGGTGATGAAGTTGACTTTGTTGTGAGACACTCTTCTACTAGTACTTAGGCAACATAACCATAAAGTGTGGTGCGTGGCCTAAAAATAGTTGGACAAATATTTACAGCAATGATTCCCCGAAAATGGCCCCAGAAAATGTCTTGATACCCGGTGATGTAGTTACCAGCGTCAAAAGAATATGGGTTAGGTCGAGACTCCAAGTGTAGAGTGTATAGTATAGGAAGACTGTTTTGCCCATGAGGGATGACTCGAGGGTTTATATAGAACTCTCGGGGAACCAGTAGTGAAAGATTTATCTTCCTATCCTTCTCTTGAAAACCTACAAAACAAAGTAAATTTTTTTGTGCCCTCAACCTCACCAAGTGGTTGTCAAGAACAAGGTTTGAGTATGATATCAAAATATAATAAATGCAAAACAGTCTCTCCTTTCTTTTTCTCATAGCCAAGTGGGCCAGCTCCTAGCACAAGATTCTTTTGAACCGATTCAGCTTGTTGAATCGCTTTGGTTTTCCATGAATCGCTTTTGTAGAGAGATACTATGTGTATAACCGGTTCAAATGTAGGAGAGAGAGGGCTAGGAATCGCTTTTTCATCACAGTGTGGCTGGTCTAAGACACGTAAACACCAACATTACAGTAGAAAGGATCGTATAATCCTATGCAAAAAAACTAGTGTTTGTCCATCTCCATCGGCACCACCGAAGCGACCACCAAGAGAGAGAAGACAAATCACCTCTTCACCCGAGCTCGACGCGGCTCCATCGCTGATCTGCAGCTTTTACGGACCTCCAAAATAGTTTCCAATAAACAAAACCATTGTCATTGAACGAATCATATGTAGTTACATAATAGAAATGAAAAATCATACCATGCGCAGATTCGTGCTGGAATAAAATCTCCGAATAAAAATCGCAAATTTTTCAAACCAAAACAGGTAAAACTAGGCACTTTATTAAAAATTCCAGAAAAAAAACTAAAAACTAAGTCTCTTGTTAGCAAGAGGACACAAAGAAAATCAGAAATAAAAACAACCGGGCTGCCTCCCGTAAAGCGCTTTCTTTATAGCCATGTAGCTAGGCTTCTTACTTGATATTTATGATGGACGAAGCTCATGTGGGAGTTTGAACTTTGATGTGTCCCTCTTCCTTGGGAAGTGTTCCATGCACTTCTTGTGTGGAAACTTAAACTTCACATTCCCTTCTTTTGAATCAATTATACCACCTGTGGTACGAAGAAAAGGTCTTCCAAGAATAATTGGACTAGAGGTTTTATTCCCCATATCCATGATTAGAAACTTAACAGGTACAAATGTCATATTAAACTCTGCCATAACATCAGTTACTTTTCCTAAAGCATGTTTAATGGAATCATCAGTAAGTGCAAGTTCAATAGAGCATTTTTTTTTAAGATACTTTAGACAAAACAGAGACAATAGATCCTAGATCTAATATAGCATGGTGTGTCTCTTTTCCAATGGTCACTAGTACTTTGGGAATCCATATATCCCCAAGCTTAGGTGGTATCATAGCTTCTTGGTTGTACCTAGTAATATTTCCTTTTAAAACACGATTAGCAATTTAAGAAGCAAAACCTGCTTGGTTAACATTAATGGAAGGATCACTTGCAAATTTCTGTAAGATAGATATTAATTCATGCAAGCTACAATTCTCTAAGTAAAGTAGTGGTTCCTTGACCTCACTAAGCATTTTAACTTCCTCAACTTTTCTTTCGAACTCAATTAACATAAGAGATTCATCATATTCGGTTTCATTAACTTCTTCTTTTAAACCAACAAGTTGAGACATAAATGGCAACAAATATTCAGGATAGTTCACTAATTCATTAAGAGTTTCCTCGAAAGTAAGAGGAACATTTAATAGAATTCATTCCAACCACGGGTGGTGCTTGTGGTTTCCCTGTGGACATACTCAATTTAGTGGCTTGGTTATTATCTCGTTTTGAAAGGGCTTTGTCTAGTCCTGCAGCTTGAATTTCTAAGCCTTTAACAGCCGACTTATTCAACTCTTGTATCATAGTATTATGACTAGCAACTTCTTCCATAAGAAATTTATTAACCTCAAAATTGTCATTACTTGGTGGCATAGGCTTCCATTTATTATCACTAGTATTAGGATATGGAACAAAAGGACGGTTGTTGGAAACATATGGGCTTTTATTATTAGAATTATAATTGGTGTTACCATACCCATTATTACCATAGTTCCTAATGAAGTTAACATCAACATTTTCAGGATTATTACCAACAAGTTCTTGCAAAGGGACATTTCCAATATTTTGTTTATTAATGAAAGCAAGAATAGTGTCCATTTTAGATGATAAATCATTTGTTTATTTGATACGTCATAAACGTATCCCTAATTTCTGATGCTCCATGATGATATTATGCCAATTGCTACATGTTTTGTCTCTTCTTTATGTCATTTTTATCGATTTTCCGGACTAACCTATTGGCAAGATGCCACAGAGTCAGTTCCCTGTTTTCTGTTGTTTTTAGTTTCAAAAAAGTTGTTCTGAAAATATTCTCGGAATTGGAAAGTTCGAAGCCCGGAAGTCCTATTTTCCCCGGATGCATCCAGAAGACCGAAGAGGAGTCGAAGAGGGGCATCAGGGGGCCACACCATTGGGTGGTGCCCCCCTTGGCCGCACCAGGGGGTGGTGTGGGGCCCCTGGACCTCCACCGCCTTTGCCCTTTCGCCAATTTAAGCCCCCCAGATGAAAAACCCTAAGTACCTGATCAAAATCCCCGAAAAGTTCCGCAGCCGCCGTCACCGTCAACCCTAGATCAGGAAGATTTTGGAGATGTTTTCTAGCACCATGTCGGAGAGGAAATCATCACCGGAGGCTTCTACATCACCATGCCTGCCTCCAGAGTGATGCGTGAGTAGTTCATCCTTGGACTACGGGTTCATAGCTAGAGCTACATGGTTGTCTCCTCCTCATATGCCTCCAAGTTTAGATCTCGTGAGGTGCCTATCATGATCGAGATTGATCTTATGTAATTCTATATGTTGTGTTTGCTGGGATCCGATGAATATTGACCTTATGCCAAGGTTGATTATAGTCTTTATTGCATATGTTATCTGTGATCTTGCATGCTTTCCGTTGCTAGTGGTTATTCTGGCCAAATAGTTTCTAGTGACTCCAAGAGGGAGTATTTATGCTTTATAGTGGGTTCGTGCCTCCTTGCTGCCTTGCTCGAGTGATAGAAAGGTGAAGGGGGGATGTGTTGTTGCCATTAGGGAGAAAACTGCGGTGAGAGTGCCCGCGTGCATAATCATTGCTTACATTACACACTTTGTTTAATGCAATTATCTGTTGCTTGCAACTTAGTACCTAAGGGGGTTCGGATGATAACCTGAGGGTGGATTATTAGTCATAGATGCAGATGGATGTCGGTCTATTTGTCAATTGTCTGTTGTTGTAATGCCCGCACTAAATATCATAGTAATCATCATGTTATAATGTGCACCACGGTGCAACCTTTATTTGTCAATTGCCCAGCTGTAATTTGTTTCACCCGGCATGCTATCTTTTATGGAGAGACGCCACTAGTGAACCTATGAACCCCAGTCTATTTTCCACATTGTTAAACAAACCACAACAATTTCCTGCTTTCTTTACTTACTGCAAGCATACACTGTTTTCCACACTATACGTCTAATCTTTGTTTTTAGCAAGACCGGTGAGATTGACAGACTCACTGTATCATTGGAGCAAAGTATTTTGGTTGAGTTGTGTGCAGGTTCCACGTTGTTGCTGACACCGGTGAAGCGCCAGCACCACCGTCAGTGGCATCAACCTTCCGAAGGTCCTCCTTCTCCTACTGGATTGATAACCCTGGTTCTTAACTAAGGGGAAAACTTCCTAAGGAAGTCTTCTGGCAAGGGGAGTCTCTCACTCTCAATCTCTTTATTTTGTTTATTGTCTTGTTTTTATTTTTGTCTTGTTTTTCTTCTCTATATTGAAAACACAAAAAATTAGTTTACTTCATAGCTGTTTTTTATTTGCTTGTTATTATTCTGCTAATATGAGTTCCGATAAGAATACCAAGTTGTGTGACTTCACTAACACAACCACCAATGATTTTATTTGCACACCTATTGCTCCACTTTGCTCCTACTGCTGCTTTCTATGATATTAAACCTGCTTTCTTAAATCTTGTGATGAAAGAACAATTTTCTGGCATTAGTACTGATGATGCTGTTGCTCACCTTAATAATTTTGTTGAACTATGTGAGATGCAAAAATATAAAGATGTGGATGGAGATATTATTAAACTGAAAGTATTCCCTTTCTCTTTGAGAGGAAGAGCTAAAGAATGGTTGCTATCTTTGCCTAGAAATAGTATTGATTCATGGACTAAGTTTAAAGATGCTTTCATTGGAAAATATTATCCTCCTACTAAGATTATATCCCTAAGAAGTGACATAATGAATTTTAAACAATTTGATAATGAACATTTTGCTAAATCTTGGTAAAGAATGAAAACTATGGTGAAGAATTGTCCCACTCATGGACTGACTACTTGGATGATTATACAAACCTTTTATGCATGACTGAATTTTTCCTCAAGGAACCTATTGGATTCAGCTTCTGGAGGTACCTTTATTTTCATCACTTTGGGCAATGCAACAAAGCTTCTTGATGATATGATGATAAATTATTCAGAGTGGCACACTGAGAGAGCTCCACAAGGTAAGAGGGTAAATTCTGTTGAGGAAACCTCCTCTTTGAGTGAAAGACTTGATGCTATTATGTCTATGCTTGTTAATGGTAAAGCTCAAGTTGATCCTAATAATGTTCCTTTAGCCTCTTTGGTTTCTCAAGAAGAGCATGTTGATGTAAACTTTATTAGAAATAATAATTTTAACAACAATGCTTATAGAAATAATTTTGGTGGAAACAATTATAAACCCTATCCTCCTAATAATGGTTATGGTAATTCTTATGGCAACTCCTACAATAATAATAAAATCTCTACCTCTGATCTTGAAAACATGCTTAGAGAATTTATTAGCACACAAACTGCTTTTAATAAATCTGTTGAGGAAAATATTGGTAAAATAGATGTTCTTGCCTCTAAAGTAGATAGCCTTGCTATTGATGTTGATTTTCTAAAACTGAAGGTTTTTCCACAATATGTTAAACAAAATAAACTTTTAATGCCATCCAATTTCAAATAGATAATAATGTTAGGTTGACGGCTGAATTACATGTTAGGTGGGAAAGAGAAGATGAATTGGCTAAAAAGAATAATATTGCTAGAGTTTGTACTATCACAACCACTAGTAAAAATGAAGCTCCAAGTGCTAGTAAACCTCCTACTATCAATGGTAAAGTAGTTGGTGTTGATAAAGTCCCTACTCCTTTGGTGAAACATGCTAAATTGTCTCAAACTACTGAAACTACTTCTAAAAAAATGGGCTGAAAATTTTAGAGAAGTAGTAGATAATGGTCCCATTACTTTTGATGATAATAATTTTGATTTTGATGATTGCAACATCTCTGAAGTTATTATGTTTTTACAAAAGCTTGATAGAAGTCCCAATGCTAGTGCCATGAATATGGCCTTTACTAAACATATTACCAATGCTCTCATGAAAGTTAGGGAAGAAAAGTTGAAACTTGATACATCTATCCCTAGAAAATTAGATGTTGATTGGGAGCCTATCATTAAGATAAAAGTAAATGATTTTTATTGCAATGCTTTGTGTGATCTTGGTGCTAGTATCTCTGTTATGCCTCAAAAGCTTTATGATATTCTTGATTTACCAACGCTAGAACACTGTTATTTGGATGTTCATCTTGCTGATAATGCTAAGAAGAAACCTCTTGGTAGAATTGATGATGTTCTCATTATGGTTAATAATAACCTTGCACCTGTTTATTTTGTTGTTATGAACATTGAATGCAATGCTTCTTGTCCTATTGTTTTGGGAAGACCTTTTCTTAGAATTGTTGGTGTTGTTATTGACATGAAAGAGGGGAGTATTAAATATCAACTTCCCCTCAAGAAAGGTTTGGAGCACTTTCCTAGAAATAAGATGAATATACCCTTTGACTCTACTATTAGAGCAAAATATTATGTTGATGCTTCTTTACTTGAAAATACTTGAGTTGCCCTTTTTATGCCTAGCTGAAAGGCGTTAAAGAAAAGCGCTACCGGGAGACAACCCGTTTTATTTCTCTGTTTTCATTCTGTTTTTCTTTGTTTTCTTTGGTGTGCTTTGCACCTGGGTGCTTTCTATTTTCTTATAAACCCTTCTATATCTTTTGTTTTGTGTTTTTGTTGAGCCAAGTAAAGCCTCCATTGGAAAGTTGACTCTATATTTCGGATTTCTGCGCAGAAAACAGATATCTGCTATCCACTATTAATTCCGTTAAAAATCACTGAATAATCAAAATGACCTGACCTTTTTTGTGCTTAATAATGAGTTATATACGCAACTTTTATTAGTTGACCACTTTTTTATTTGAGCAATATAAGATTTTCGAAAAATTCGATCTCTGCCTGTTGTTCTGTTTTTGACAGATTTCTGCGAATTATTGCATTTGCATCTTAATCTCTTTCTTTTGGTGTTCTTTTGAGACAAAGAGTTTTAAAATAAGTTGTGACAGTAGCTAATGTGTTTTTTATTTCTAGTCTTGTGTTGAAACTGAACCATGTGAGTTTATTATTTCGATTGCACTAACGTTGCTAATGAAGATTGTGAGATTTTTTATGTGAAGGAAGGTTTCAAGGGTCAAGAGAAGAGGATGATATGATGTGATCAAGAAGAGTTAAAAGCCTAAGCTTGGGGATACCCTGGTGGTACATCCCAGCAAATTCTAAGAAGAATCAAGCGTCTAAGCTTGGGGATGCTCAAGGCATCCCCTTCTTCATCAACAAATTATCAGGTCACTTCTAATGAAACTATATTTTTATTCGGTCGCATCTTATGTGCTTTGCTTGGAGCGTATTTTATTTTTGTTTTCAGTTTGCTTTTGCTTTTGCTTTCAGTTTTTTTTTACTATCATAATAATCTTGGTTGGAACCCAACATTCTTTTATTGGAGAGTGAAACGCTCCGCTTTTTCATGAGAATACGTTGTATTCTTAGTCTCTGTTTGGCTGCTGCATTTATTTAGCCCCAGTTTTGCATGCATCTCTTATCAGAGCTGTTAGTTTTAGTAGTATTATTTGAGTACTCTCATGTTTTCTTGCTGTATCATAAAGAATATTTTTGTTGAAGCATGTTTTGTATGGTGCTTGTTGGCAGAAAGAAAACTGCTGCTTGAAGTAGAATTTATAACAGTACTAGTAGAAACTTGTATAGACTGTGGCTACAACTTTTTCATGACATGCTAAATGTTATTTTAGTTTTAATGCCTTGTGGTTATTGAGTAGCACGATTAGCCTCAAATAGCTGAGAGTGTTTAATATGTTTTGAAAGATTCATGAGTTGTTCTTGTCATAGTAAAGCATCAATATATGGTATTCTCTTTTGAATGTTTTATTTGGTTGACTTGGCGCATGCTCACACCATGTTTATGACTACAAACCAGTCACAAACAGCCTCCATGACCACTTAGTTTTTGAACTTGTGATACTGCTTATATTTTAATTAATGATGTGTATGTCGCTATGCATGATTATGGCTCTTATGCTCTCTTGATTTGTCCCTCCCAATCTTTTGGTAGCCTCCACCTATACTGAGTATGAGCTCTACTCGTGCATCCAAACTCCCTTAAACCAAAGTTTTTCCCATTGTGTCCACCATACCTACCTACATATGGTATTTAACTGCCATTCCAAAGTAAATTTCTCATGTGCTACCTTTAAAACCTTCAAAATTAGTCCTGCTTTGTGTTCTTGTTTTTGCTCATGAGGACGTCAATAGAGAATATTTATCTCACTTGTTGATTGGATTTCACACTCTGGACTAGTGGCTTCATCCGCTTATCCAAATGATAGAAGAGCTGGCAGCGGGGTGCCCAGCCCCAAAGTAATATAAAAAAATTCTCTTCACTATTTTTCCCCTGATCATATCAGTCAAAGCATAATTGTGTAAACAAAAGAGAAAGAGGGATGACCTTCTACACCAGTTGCGTCCTTCACCATGAGAGCCGCTCTTTTGAATCCAGTTGGCTTGTGACGTACTGTATTGTCTGTTTACCATTCGTTGACACTAGGATACACCCCTCCTAAAATATAGACATTCCTCCACAAATGTCAAATTTTTAATACCTCTGATTTATAAAATAAAAAGCTCTAGCATTTGTCCCATAAACATCAATAATCACTTCATGATGTGATATCATTAGTTCTTAAATTATTTGTTCTAGTCTTCCTCTTGAACTTTGAAAGTGTCCTGGCATTTATATTTTGTCCCACTCTTAAGGACTAGTGAAATACCACTTTGCCATGCTTTCTCTATACCTGAAACAAACGTTTACCTTTCTTTGCATTATTATTCGTGATCCTTTATTTGAGTTACTCTTCGTGATGCAAAGTAATTGCTATGCTTTATTATTAAAGTTTTATTTATCATGCTTGTGTTTAAAGTTTTATGATCTCAGCGTGCATATGCTTTTACATTAGATTGATCAAGTTTATGTTAGTAGCATATCACCTATTGTTTTCTCGTTTACCTACTTGAGGACGAGTAGGAACTAAGCTTGGGGACGCTTGATACGTCATAAACGTATCCCTAATTTCTGATGCTCCATAATGATATTATGCCAATTTCTACATGTTTTTTTCTCTTCTTTATGTCATTTTTATCGATTTTCCGGACTAACCTATTGACAAGATGCCACAGAGCCAGTTCCCTGTTTTCTTCTGTTTTTAGTTTCATAAAAGTTGTTCTGGAAATATTCTCAGAATTGGAAAGTTCAAAGCCCGGAAGTCCTATTTTCCCCGGAAGCATCTAGAAGACCGAAGAGGAGTCGAAGAGGGGCATCAGGGGGCCCACACCATGGGTGGCGCGGCCCCCCCTAGGTCGTGCCAGGGGGTGGTGTGGGGCCCCTGGACCTCCACCGCCTTTGCCCTTTCGCCTATTTAAGCCCCCCGGATGGAAAACCCTAAGTACCTGATCAAAATCCCCGAAAAAGTTCCGTAGCCGCCGTCACTGTCAACCCTAGATCGGGAGGGTTCTAGAGCTGTTTTCCGGTACCCTTCAGGAGAGGAAATCATCACCGGAGGCTTCTACATCACCATGCCTGCCTCCGGAGTGATGTGTGAGTAGTTCATCCTTGGACTACGGGTTCATAGTTGTAACTAGATGGTTGTCTCCTCCTCATGTGCCTCCATGTTTAGATCTCGTGAGGTGCCTATCATGATCGAGATTGATCTTATGTAATTCTATATAATGTGTTTGCTAGGATCCGATGAATATTGACCTTATGCCAAGATTATTATAGTCTTTATTGCACATGTTATCTGTGATTTTGCATGCTTTCCGTTGCTAGTGGTTATTCTGGCCAAATAGTTGCTAGTGACTCCAAGAGGGAGTATTTATGCTAGATAGTGGGTTCATGCCTCCTTGTTGCCTTGCTCGAGTGACAGAAACATGAAGGGGGAGGATGTGATGTTGCCATTAGGGAGAAAACAGCGGTGAGAGTGCCCGCGTGCATAATCATTGCTTACATTACACACTTTGTTTAATGCAATTATCCGTTGCTTGCAACTTAATACCTAAGGAGGTTTGGATGATAACCTGAGGGTGGATTATTAGTCATAGATGCATATGGATGTCGGTCTATGTTTCTTGTTGTAATTCCCGCACTAAATATCATACTAATCATCATGTTATAATGTGCACTAAGGTGCAACATTTATTTTTCAATTGTCTAGCTGTAATTTGTTCACCCAGCATGCTATCTTTTATGGAGAGACACCACTAGTGAACCTATGAACCTCGGTCCATTTTCCACATTGTTAAAAAAACCACAACAATTTCCTGCTTTCTTTACTTACTGCAAGCATACACTGTTTTCCACACTATACGTCTAATCTTTATTTTCAGCAAGACCGGTGAGATTGACAACCTCACTGTACCGTTGGGGAAAAGTATTTTGGTTGAGTTGTGTGCAGGTTCCACGTTGTTGCTGACACCGGTGATGTGCCAGCACCACCGTCAGTGGCATCAACCTTCCGAAGGTCCTCCTTGTCCTACTGGATTGATAACCCTGGTTCTTAACTAAGGGGAACACTTCCTACCGTTGTGATCATCACACCCTCCTCTTGGGTTCTCCCAAGGAGTGCAAGATCTGCACCATCATTCTTCTACGGAGTTTACTTTATTATATGGATTAGGTTCTCTTTCAGTATTCCATTGACTATAGTTTTGCAAAATACTTTCTAGGATTTTCTTAGCTTATACTATAGTTTTTCTCATAAAAGCCCCTCTAGCACCAGAATCGAGAATATTTCTAGACATGTAATTTAGACCATTATAAAAAAGAGTGTAATATGGTCCATTCGCTAACTCCATGAGATGGAAAATTTCTAAGCATAAATTTTATCCTATCCCAAGCCATGACAACGTGTTCATTTTCATTCTGCCTAAAAGAAAGAATATTGTTTGTATTTTGCAAAATTTTAACAGGGGGATAATATTTCTTAATTAAATCGCATCCCAAGAATTAATACTATCAGTAGGTAGTGAATGCGACCACTCTTTAGCTTTTCATCTAAATGAGAATGGAAATAACTTGAGTTTTAGAATATCACTTTCCGCATCTTTAAATTTTGCATGTCACATATTTCAAAAAAATCATGAAGATGCATAGAGGCATCCTCCACAGCACTACCGCCAAATTGTTCCCTAGTTATCAAGTTCAACAAATTAGGACTTACTTCATAACTATCAGCTCTTATCTCAGGTGTGGCAATGGGCCAAACAATAAATTGATCATTTGGAGTGTTTGTGTAGTCACACAACTTAGTTCTGTCTCCCACTTTTGCAAGTTTTTTATGTGTTTTAAATTCATGACATGATGACTACTATGATATTTAGTGCAGGCATTACAACAATATACACAGACCGTAATCCAACTGCATCTATGACTAATAATCCACCCTCAGGTTATCATCTGAACCCCCTTAGGTATTAAGTTTCAAGCAACAGATAATTGCATTAAACAATGTGTGTAATGTAAGCAATGATTGTACACGCGAGCACTCACAACGTTGTTTTCTCCCTAGTGGCAACAGCACATCCTCCCCCGTCATATTTCTGTCACTCGAACACAGGCGAAAAGGAGGCATGAACCCACTATCTAGCATAAATACTCCCTCTTGGAGTCACTAGCAACTACTTGGCCAGAGCAACCACTAGCAACGTAAAGCATGCAAGATCACAAATAACATATGCAATAAATACTATAATCAACTTGGCATAAATTCAATATTCATCGGATCCCAGCAAACACAACACAAAGAATTACATAAGAACAATCTCGATCATGTTAGGCAGCTCACGAGATCTAAACATGGAGGCATTTGAGGAGAAGACAACCATCTAGCTACTACTATGGACCCGTAGTCCAAGGATGAACTACTCACGCATCACTCTGGAGGCAGGCATGGTGATGGAGAGGCCTCCGGTGATGATCTCCTCTCCGGCAGCGTGCCGGGAGACAGCTTCAGAACCCCCCTGATCTAGGGTTGACGACGACGGCAGCTACAGAACATTTCGGGGATATTTGATCACGTGCTTAGGATTTTCCATCAAAGGGGAATATATAGGCGAAAGGGCCAAGGTGGTGTAGCCCTGCGGGGGCCCACACCACCAGCTGGCGCGGCCAAGGGGGGCACCCCATGGTGTGGGCCCTCTGGTGCTCGTCTTCGACTCCTCTTCGGTCTTCTGGATGCTTCCCGGGAAAATGGGAACTTCGGGCTTTCTGGGGTCCGATTCCGAGAATATTTCCAGAACAACTTTTCTGAAATAAAAAACAGCAGAAAACAGGGAACTGGCACTTGGCATCTTGTTAATAGGTTAGTCCCAAAAACGTGTAAAAATGCTATACAGAAGGGAGAAAACATATAGCAATTGGCATAATATCATCATGGAGCATCAGAAATTATTTGATACGTTGGAGACGTATCAAGCATCCCCAACCTTAGTTCCTACTCGTCCTCGAGTAGGTAAACGATAAAACACAATAATTTCTGAGGTGACATGCTACTAACATAAACTTGATTATTATAATGTAAAAGCATATGCAAGCTGAGATCATAGAACTTCAAACACAAACTTGATAAATAGTAATTTAATAATAAAGCATAGCAATCACTCTGCATCATGAAGAGTATCTCAAATAAAGGATCATGAGTAACAATGCATTGAAAGATATACGTTTGTTTCAAGTATAGATAAAGCATGGCAAAGTGGTAGTTCGTTAGTCTTAAGAGTGGGACAAATCATAAATTCGAGGACACTTTCAAAGTTCATGAGGAAGACTAGAGCAAATAATTTAAGAACAAACAATAGCACATCATGAATCAATTATTGATGTTTATGGGCAAATGCACATAAAACTCGGAATGGAAAAAATGCTCTCTCAACTGTGCATAAAGTTAGAAGATGGAGACTCAACATAAAAGTAAAAGAAAGGCCCTTCGCAGAGGGAAGCAGGGATTACTCATGTGCTAGAGCTTTTCATTTTATTAAATAGAGGTATTAAAAGTTTGACACTCCTCTCATCCATCTTTCACAAATCATGGCTAACCGAATCCTTGGGTGCCTGCCAACAATCACATACCATGGAGGAGTGTCTAAATTTTAGGAGATGTATGCTAATGTCAACGAATGGTAAACAGAAAATACAGTATGTCACAAGCCAACTGGATTCACAAGAGCGGCTCCCATATGAAGGACGCATGTGGGTAGAAGGGCATCCCTCTTTCTCTTTTGTTTACAAAATTATGCTTTGACTGATAAATCAGGGGCAAAAATTGTGAAGAGAATTTGTTTGCATTAATTTGGGGCTGGGCACCCTGCTGCCAGCTCTTCTATCATTTGGATAAGCGGATGAAGCCACTAGTCCAGGGTGTGAAATCCAATCAACAAGTGAGATAAAGATTCTCCATTGATGTCCTCATGAGCAAAAACAGGAACACAAAACAGGAGTAATTTTGAAAGTTTTAAAGGTAGCACATGAGCAATTTACTTGGAGTGGCAGTTAAATACCACATGTAGGTAGGTATGGTGGACGCAATGGGAAAACTTTGGTTTTAGGTAGTTGGATGCACAAGTAGAGCTCATACTCAGTACAGGTGGAGGCTAGCAAAAGACTGGGAGCGACAAATCAAGAGAGCATAAGAGCCATAATCATGCATAGCGACATAAACATCATTAATTAAAGCATAAGCGGTATCACAAGTTCAAAAACTAAATGGTCATGGAGGCTATTCGTGACTGGTTCATAGTCATAAACATGGTGTGAAGCCAAGTCAACCAAATAAAACATTCGAAAGAGAATACCATAAATTTATGCTTTACTATGACAAGAACAAATCATGAATCTTTCAATGGCATATTAAACACTCTCAGCTATTTGAGGCTATTCATGCTACTCAATAACCACAAGGCTTTAAAACTAAAATAACATTTAGCATGGCATTAAAAGTTCTAGCCATAGTCTATACAAGCTTCTACTTGCACCGTTATACATTCTATCTCAAGCAGCAGTTTCTTTTCCCAAAGCACCATACAAGATATGTTTTAACAAAAATAATCTATATGATAAAGCAAGAAAACATTATAGTACTCACATAACACTACTAAAACTAACAGCTCTGATAAGAGATGAATGCAAAACAGGAGCTAAATAAATGCAGCAGCCAGACAAAGATTAAGAATACAAAGTATTCCCATGAAAAAGCGAAGTGTGTCACTCTCCAATGAAAGAATGCTGGGGTCCAACCAAGCTTATTGAAAAAATAAAAACAAACTGAAAGAAAAAATAAAAGATGCTCCAAGTAAAGCACATAAGATGTGACCGAATAAAAATATAGTTTCACTAGAAGTGACCTGATAATTTGTCGATGAAGAAGGGGATGCCTTGGACATCCCCAAGCTTAGACGCTTGAGTATTCTTGGAATTTGCTGGGATGTACCACCGGGGCATCCCCAAGCTTAGGCTCTTCACTCTTCTTAATCACGTCATATCATCCTTTTCTCTTGACCCTTGAAAACTTCCTTCACACCAAACTTCTCACAATCTTCATTAGCAACGTTAGTGAAATCGAAATAATAAATTCACATGGTTCAGTTTCAACACAAGCCTAACACTCAAAAACACATTAGCTACTGTCACCACTTCTTTAAAACTCTTTTTTCCAAAAGAACACCAAAAGAAAGAGATTAAGATGCAAATGCAATTATTCGCAGAAATCTGTCAAAACAGGACAGCAGGTAAAGATGATTTTTCTCGAAAATCTTCTGTTTCTCAAATCAAAAAGAGGTCAACTAAGAAAAGTTGCATATATAGCCCAGGATTACGCACAAAATAACTTAGGCCATTTTTAATTTTCTGTGATTTTATACGAATTTAACGGTGGACAGCAGAAATCTGTTTCCTGCGCAGAAATCCGAAATATAGTCTCAACTTTCCACTAGAGGCTTTACTTGGATCTACAAAAACACAACAGAAAAGATACATCATGGTTGCTAAGGAAATAGACAACACCCAGGTGCAAAGCACACAAAAGAAAACGATGGAAAATCGGTTGAAAATAGAGAAATAAAACGGGTTGTCTCCCGGTAGCGCTTTTCTTTAACGCCTTTCAGCTAGGCATAGAAAGCAACTCAAGTATTTTCAAGTGAAGCATCAACATCTATAACTTCCTCTAAATCATTATTTGCAGCAATAGGCACTCTAGGTGCTTCTGAAGATTCAACATGAAGGTCACTCTTAGTTTCATGAATTGTTTTAGCAATTTTGAGCACATATTGAGATTTGGGTTTAGTTATCTTGGGAACACACATGAATCTTTGCTCCTTTCCCACAAAGGCTTTCTCCTTTTTGAAATTAAGAGATGAAAAAGTTGAGCTTAAAGTTCCCATAGCCTCCTCTAGTTTACCAATCCTAAAATTTTGATCATCATGAGTGTTGCTAGCTTCTAGAGCAGTGATTCTTTTATCAATAGTAATTATTGATTAATTAACTTTGCTAGCATTATCAAGGAAAATTGGTAAGTTCATTTCCAAAGAGTTTAGTTTATTAATAACATCCTCCAAAATGGTCTCAGTTTTAACAGTTATAGTGGGGGGGGGTGCTCCTACCAAACTTTCAATCAAATTGCAGGCTTCCAAGACAGGAGTTCCTAGAAAATTTCCACCCGTAAGAGTATCTAACACATGCCTATACCAGCCACTAATACCAACATAAAAATTCCTCAGGAGTATCAAGGTAGAATGTTTTTTTTGTACACCTATTATGAGCATCATTTATTCTATACCAAGCATATTTTAAACTCCCTCCCCCTTGTTGCCTAAAAGAACGAACCTCAACTTCAGGAATACTCATTCTATCAAAATAAAATCAAGCAAATAAATAACGGCTATAAAGTAAACTAATTTTTTGTGTTTTCGATATAGAGAAGCAAAACAAGACAAAAATAAAAACAAGAAAATAAAAAAAATAAAGAGGTTGAGAGTAAGAGACTCCCCTTGCCAGAAGACTTCCTTCTCCCCGGCAGCGGCGCCAGAAATTCTTTTGCTACGCCTCGATGGTGCCAGGAATTCTTGTGGCTATGGATGGCGTGTTGGGAACCCAAAGAGGAGGGTTTGATGAGTGCAGCGGTAAGAATTTCCCTCGGTTAAGAACCGAGGTTATCAATCCAGTAGGAGAAAGAGGATCTTCGGAAGGTTGATGCCACTGACGGTGGTGATGGAGCCTCACCGGTGTCATAAAAACACGGAACCTGTACACAACACAACCAAAATACTTTGTCCCAACGGTACAGACAGGTTGTCAATCTCACCGGTCTTGCTGAAAACAAAATTAGACGTATAGTGTGGAAAATGGTGTATGCTTGCAGTAAGTAAAGAAAGAAGGAAATTGTAGAGGTTTGTTTAACAGTGTAGGAAAATGGACCGGGGTTCATAGCTTCACTAGTGGTGTCTCTCTATAAAAGATAGCATGCTGGGTGAACAAATTACAGCTGGGCAATTGTCAAATAGAGGTTGCACCGTAGTGCACATTCATGACATGATGACTACTATGATATTTGGCATTACAACAATATACATAGACCGTAATCCAACTTCATCTATGACTAATAATCCACCATCAGCTTATCATCCGAACCCCCTTAGGTATTAAGTTGCAAGCAACACATAATTGCATTAAACAATGTGTGTAATGTAAGCAATGATTGTACACGCGGGCACTCACACAGCTATTTTCTCCCTAGTGCCAACAGCACATCCTCCCCCGTCACGTTTCTGTCACTCGAGCACAGGCGAAAAGGAGGCATGAACCCACTATCTAGCATAGATACTCCCTCTTGGACTCACTAGCAACTACTTGGCCAGAGCAACCACTAGCAACGGAAAGCATGCAAGATCACAAATGACATATGCAATAAAGACTATAATCAACTTGCCATAAGTTCAATATTCATCGAATCCCAGCAAACATAGCACAAAGAATTACATAAGAACAATCTCGATCATGTTAGGCAGCTCACGAGATCTAAACATGGAAGCATATGAGGAGAAGATAACCATCTAGCTACTTCTATGGACCCGTAGTCCAAGGATGAACTACTCACGCATCACTCCGGAGGCAGGCATGGTGATGGAGAGGCCTCTGGTGATGATCTCCTCTCTGGCAGGGTGTCGTGGGACAGCTTCAGAACCCCCTGATCTTGGGTTGACGACGACGGCGGCTGCGGAACTTTTCGGGATATTTGATCTGGTGCTTAGGATTTTCCATCGGAGGCGAATATATAGGCGAAAGTGCAAAGGCGGTGCAGCTTTGGGGGCCCCACACCACCAGCTGGCGCGGCCAAGGGGGGGCGCCACCCCATGGTGTGGGCCCTCTGGTGCCCGTCTTCGACTCCTCTTCGGTCTTCTGGATGCTTCCGGGGAAAATGGGAACTTCAGGCTTTGTGGGGTCCGATTCCGAGAATATTTTCAGAACAACTTTTCTGAAATAAAAAACAGCAGAAAACAGGGAACTGGCACTTGGCATCTTGTTAATAGGTTAGTCCCAGAAAACGTGTAAAAATGCTATAAAGAAGGGAGCAATTGGCATAATATCATCATGGAGCATCAGAAATTATTTGATACGTTGGAGACGTATCAATACTGTTCTACTAGTCCTTAGGCAACAGAACCAGAAAGTGTGGTGATTGGCCTAAAACTTGTTGGACAAATCTTTACAGTAATGATTCCTCGACAACGGCGCCAGAAAACGTCTTGTTACCCGTTGACGTAGTTACCAGCGTCAAAAGAATATGGGTTAGGTCGAGACTCCAAGTGTAGAGTGTATAGTATAGGAAGACTGTTTTTCCCACGAGGTATGACTCGAGGGTTTATATCGAACTCTCGGGGAACCAGTAGTGAAAGATTTATCATTTTATCCTTCTCTTGAAAACCTACAAAACAAAGTAATTTTTTTTGTTCCCTCAACCACACCAAGAGGTTGTCAAGCACAAGGTTTGAGTATGATATCAAAAGATAATAAATGCAAAACAATAAAGAAATATTCTATGATGATAAATGAATATGCAAGGATGGTTGGAACAATGATGGATTATATTTTTGGGTTTTGTATTCTGAATGTAAGATGTAAAAGTGTTTTTGTATTTTCGGATTTTCAAATGGAAGTAAATGGAAAATGTTTAAAAGTTGTTTCTTATGATTAAAAATGGGCCGGGGTTCATGGTTTCACAAATGAACTCTCTCTTTAATAAAGTGGTAGATAATGGAACACTAGAATTGACATATTAGATTGTAACAAAACGGTTTCATGAAAAGTTACTAATTATATGGGCATCACGTCCTAACATAGAGATATTTTGTTTATTAATCTCTCTTATACTCCACTAAGATGGGAATTAAGTCGAATCATCCTAGTATTAAGATAAGTCAAAGTATATCATTAAGTTCTATGACATGAATTTAAAACAAGAACATGCTAGATCTATTCATGGATAAGTGGAAAGGTCACCCCCACATTTCCGGTAGCAAGGTATTTTTCTTTATCCCTAGTGAGGCAACAAAGTAAGGTAAAGTACTCAAGTGGATCGCGGAACTTCTGTCACTTTCGCCGCACTAGCAACCCCTCGTTACTCCATCTAATGCACATGTTCCCACTCACACGCTCTCATACACAAGTTTGATCAAAACAACTAAACAAGAACGGGGTACATAATATGCATCTACTTTCATAACTGAAATAAAACTATTGCAATCTCAAACATATATTAACTCATAAAAAGATCCACTGCAAAGGTATTACATAGATGACCGTAATCATGTTCAGCAGCTCAAAGAGAGGAGAGGTACATAAGTTACTTCCACAAACCCATAATCAAGTGGAGGACTACCCATTCTTCATCATGGAGACGGTGGAGAAGTCGTTGGAGAGATGGAGACCACGCCGGCAGCGCCCCGTCGGAGTTTCCCCCCTCCAATCTGCAGCTCCAGGTCTCTGTTTCGTGCTTTTCTGTTCCTACGGTGCTCCCTTCTGAAAGCCGTCGAGGGACTATTTTTATAGTCGTTTTTAGGTCAAGACGAAGGCACAAAGATGAAAACGGACGACATCGGAGCAACGAGGAGGGAGAGAGGTGCTCTCACGCGGCCAGGGAAGCTGGCCGCGTGGGACCCCCCAAAATCCTCTTCGGACTTCCTTTCGTGCGCTTCCTTGGCTCCTACGGTTTGTTCCTTCCAAAAAATGATCCCCACAAAATATTAGGTCATCTGGACGTCGTTTGGGTCCTTGAAACATCAAAATATAGAAAATAGTGTTTTCGGCGAGTGTAGGGTTGATTCCAGAAAAATAGGGAAAGTATGAAATATTCTCAAAATCAATATAAAACAATAATACAACCCTTATATGATGCAAATATGGTTAAAATATAAGTAATACAATATAAAGCTCATGTATGCATTTTATATGCATCGCCGGGCCACTACCAGGGCAATTCCAGTACCCAGATGTGTCGTATCCACTCAAACCCGGTTGTGGCGGTAGTACTATCGGGCCCCAGGTACTACCGCCTTTTGCAGCAGTAGTACCGGGAGGGCAGTACTACCGGGGCTCCAGTAGTACCGGCCCCGAGAGCAGTACTACCGCGAAACATAGGAAACTTCTCCGTTTTCTTCGTAATAATGATGCCTTGAAGGTAGGTATGAATGTCCACACATAATACTTCTTCAATACATACTTGCAATATGCTTCAACATTCTCATGAACAATCTTCCAATTGATCATATCAAATATATACTCCCTCCGTTCTATAATGTAAGATGTTCTAGGTGTTCTACATGTTGTCTAGATTCGGACTAAAGTAAGTGAACACATATACTTAAATGTGTCTAGATACATGTGTATGTATATGAATGTGGAATATGTTAAAACATCTTCTATTGTGAAACGGAGAGAGTACAATATAAGCGATGATCTTGATGGCATCCAACCTTGAATCAACACATGGAGTTCAAATGATGCCTATGGACAAACCTACAAGAATATCTCAATGCAAACATTAGTCCATAAGGATTGTAATTAATTATCAAAACCACACATGAGGCACTATGCTCTTTCAGCTGGCCCGAGCTCGAGCGAGTCATTCGCGTCAGGAGGACATTGGCGGTGGTGTAGTGATGGCATCGTGCAACGATGGCAGGAGAACCGAGCGCTCTGGTTGGTTAATTTTTTTAGATGGGGAAATCTGAATTAGCTGGGGAACACATAATTACCGTGCACACGGTGTTGTCTGCGGTCCAGTGATGTTCCGTCAAACACATGACAACTTGGAGGCGTTAGATCTTTTTGGTTTAACGACCCATATTATTTGGATCTGACCCTTTAGGTCTTTTTATATTAGTGGATACAAAATCAACACACCATCATATCATGCTATGGCTGAATTTAAGGAGTACTTACTTAGTGCTGCAAATATATGTTTGTGTATGGCTGAGTTGATGTCTTGAAATGTTTTCTATTGTTAGCCAACTCGTTACTTTTGCAAGCCTATTGCTCAATGTTGCACACAGTATGCTCTTAGTGTATGCCAATTCTTTTGCAATGTTGCACACTGTAAAGTTGTTACTTTTTAGTGAGAAAGCATTCAGTTCAGAAGCTTGTGATCAATATCGGTGCATTTTGAGTCTCTAATGTCTCAAACGTCCAAATCACCAATTCAACCATATTTGGTTTTTCCCACATTATTCTTTATGGGTGATATTAATCCCTCCTCTCTTCTCCTAATTTTGAAAAATATTTCCAAAGAGAAAAGGATGGGTTAATCTTGGAAAAAAAATTAAAACCTTTTCTGCAATCATATTGGAATTCAACTTGTTTTGAACTGAAAATTCCAGGAAAATTGGAAAAAAGAAAAATAGTTTTACAAAAAAACAAGGACGGGTCAGGGGGCAGAACTTTCGGCCTCTCCTCGCTGTCAGCCCAAGGCCCAGCTAGGCTAAAGGAGGGCTCCATGTCGCTTCGTCCTCGTCGCCATATCGGGAAAAATCCAACGGCCGCCATAGCCACGTCGCCCCAAAGCTCCATCGACGGCCTCCAGCGCTCCCGCCTCTTTTAAAAGCAGGACTGAGCCCCAATCCCTAGAAAACCCTAGCCAGTTTCTCCGCTCCCCTCCGCCGACGCCGCCATGCCAAGATCTGCGTCCGTCCGTGAGGAGCGCTGTGTTATGCGCCGTCCCTGCGCCGACATCCAGTTGCCTTCGTCGTCCCTGCGCCGACCTCAGATCTGAAGTAGAAGTCCACCACTACGATGGTGAATGCGTGCAACAAGGACGGTATCCCGGAGACCACCGGCCCGCTGGCGAAGCACAAGGAGTTTCTCCAGGAGTGTCGCTGGGCGGTGATGGCGACTGCGTTGTTATTTGCGCAGGCGTCATACCGAGCTTGGCGCAACCCTCCCGGCGGGTTCTGGCGCGACGACGGTGGCCACCACCATGCCGGCGACCCCGTGCTGCGCGAAAAGCACTGGGCGCACTACGTCGCCTTCTACTACCTCAACGCGACGGCACTGGTGTCGTCGCTGGTGATAGTGGCGCTGCTGCTGAGCGAGAGGTCCTACCGCGGGGACGCTAAGGTGGTGGCGCTCATGCTGGTCATTTCCATCTGCCTGGGCAGCTTCGTGGGCGCCTTCATCGCCGGCACCACCCTCTAGCTTCGTGGACATTGCATTTTCGTTGTACAAGTCTGCAGATTATTTTTTGAGAAAGCCGCAGGAGAGCTGCGTTTTCATTTTATAGAAGAAACGAGCTAAAGGAACTCAACTGTACAAACGGCGCGAAGCCACAGAAAAAAGAAGAAAGAACAACGACAAGACGACCAAAGCCGGAAGTGCCTCTACAGGGGTAAACTGATCACTCGCGGCATCTAAGGTGCCGGCAACCGGCCATCGCCCAAGAGGACGCATCGCAAAGCAGCGGCCGGGGTCATCGACAAGTCCCAAGTCTGCAGATTATCAGTCATAGTATTCTAGTAGTAGACTGTTAACGAGAGTACTAGTGGTTGTTTTTTTAGAAATGGGAGCCTAGGCCCCGGCCTCTGCATCAAAATGATGCACACAGCCGGTTTTTTATTAAATAATCAGAAAAAGCATCCAGAGTATGTAACTTATTATAATCATGGGTCCAAAAGCGTGGCCACATAGACAAGCCACCGAAACATAGACGAACTACGCATTAATTCGCCAAGAATTAAGCCACCCAGCCTGGCTGTAAATAGCCCGAACGACCGCCATCAAACGAGCACAGCCGGAATCCATAAGTCCTCGCTGATCCAGAGGGAGAAGAAACGCCCACATCTGGATAGAATAGACCGCCTTGTTTACAATCTGCAAAAAATGAATATTCGTTTGTTTGTTAAAAACCAAATCATTGCGGCAATTCCAAATTGCCCAAAGGAAAGCAGCCGCACCAAATCGTATTCGTGCTTTTGTTTTCCTATCAATACCATTTAACCAGTTACCAAACATATTCGCAATGCTAGTAGGTGGATAAATACTATTGTAACATCCCAAGTCTGAAAAATAGCCTTTAGAATGTTTGCTATCTGTTATTTCATGTTTTGCATCATGGAATCATGTTGATTGCAATTGTTTTGTTTATTTTCCATTTGTTTTCCTCTGTTTTCAGTTGTTTTCCAACTGTTTTCATTTGTTTTCCTTTGTTTTCTATTTGAATTTCAACTCAAATTTCAAACCTTTTGTTTCATCCTTGTGATGTTACAATTTCTAAAAAGATATTTCAAAATAAAACAATTATTTGTTTCCATTAAAGTGTGATTCCAAACTATAGTTTTATTTCTATAAAAATGCATCCAATAATCAAACCCTTTTCAAATTCAATTTGTTTTCCATTTGAAATTCCAAACCAACATCCAAATAGTTGTTTCCAAATAAAAACCTTAATTGTTTCCATTTATTCCATGTTTGTTCAACTAATAAAATGGTGGTATTATTTCAATTAATTAAATCCAACTTGGTTTCAAATTCAAAGCAATTCTTCAAATCAGCACCGAACTTGAGTTTATAAAAATCTCCAAAATCAAATCAACTATTTCAATCACATTAAACCATAGGGTTCACCCTATTAAAACCTTGTTATCAATAATGTTACTTAATATTCAAAATTCACCCAAATTTGAATTACTTCCAAACATCAATTCATTTTCAAACTTTCTGAAAACAAAACTTGGCAATTGTTTTCTATTAACCTAAATAGCTGACCCACATTTTTCTAATATTTTTCCTAACATAAAACCCTTCTTTTCTTCCATTTCCTTTTTCAGCAAAAAAATAATAATTAGAACTAAAAAGAATAAAGCTAACAAGGGAGAGAGAGAGCACCAGCAGCCCAACCCACTTCCCCTCAGCCCAACACCTCCCTCAGCCCGCTACCCCTTCAGATCGTCTTCCACCTTGGTACGGACGAACATCCAGGCACACCACGTGGTTCAGAGAAGAAGCCAACGGTGGAGCTCCTCTCCCTTCTCCCTATAACTCCACCCCTCTGCCTAAACCCTAACCCTAGCCGCACTTCTCCTTCTCCCTCCTTCCTATCATCGCCTCCACCCCTCCTTTCTTCCACCTCCATCTCCCATCTTCTCTGTAACTGAAACCTCTGTACCTGAAGCTCCATCCAAGTCCTCCGGTGATCGCCGCCCTACAGCCCCCCTCCGGCCGCGGTGAGGGCGGGAATGGAAAGCCCTCACCGCGGGCTACCGTCTCCCCCCCTCGGCTCGAGCCGGGAGGGCCCCCACCGCCGGCGCCATCCCCTCCAAGCCGGCCCCGACCCCCTGCTCGCCCTGCTGCCCCTGCGACCTGCTCCTCCATCGAGGGCACCAAGGTGAGGCCGCACCTCCTCCTCCTCTCCCCCACTCGCCTCCTCCCTCCTCTCCCTAGGGCCGCACCCCCCGAGCCCCTCCTCCACGGCGCCCCCTCCGGCGAGGGCAGCAGCCATCGCTGGCCATGTCCATGTCAATCTCTGTACTCTCTGTACCTGTTCGATTCAGTTAGGATTCAGAAACCACCCGAAACAGCAACACATACCCCCCCCTAGCCCCCTTCTCTGTCACCAACCGAAACCCAGCCCACTGGTTCTGTTCCCTTGAGCGCATCAGGAGGTGCAGGGGTCGAATCCCACCCCCTGCACATTAAACCAACCTTTTTATTTTGCAATAATTTGGTCACAAAACTTTCTGGTATTCACCAATAGGCCCCTGGTAATTAATCTAGCCCCTGCAAATATTTTTTTTCAAGTCCCTAGATCCATAAAAATGGCAGATTTGCACCCAATTTTGGAAATTGCATAAATAAATCATCCTAACTCTAAATTCAACATTTTTAATATTTTTTCTGTACCAAATTAAATACTCTACCCAAATATAAAATTTGTTTACTGTTTTGAATATTTTAAATTGGTGCAAAATTTGAAAACTTGTCAACTTCACTTAAATTTGCAAAATTCATAACTTGCTCATAAAAATTCCAAATTTCACAAACCAAATATGTTTTCCAAACAACTTTTCATGTACTTTCCAAATATAAATTTTGTTTGCTGTTTTGAATAATTTAAATTTCTGAAAACAACTGTTTCTTGTTTAGTGCATTTAAAATTGCCAAAATAATAACTTGCTCATTTTAAATCCAATTTCCACAAATGAAATATGTTTTCCATGCAAAATTAAACCACCTTTTCAAATATAAAATTTGTTTCATGTTTTGAATAATTAAAATTGGTTAAATGATTTAAACCTTGTTTAAATCATTTAATATTGCTAAATTCATAACTTGATCAAAACAACTTCTTTTGGGACATATAAAATATGTTTTCAAACCATAAAAGTATAAACTTTTGAAATATGAATTTGGTTTAATGTTATGAACAAATAAAAATTCACATAAGTTCATGTTTGAATTAAATTCATTTAATTCTTGCTTAAACTTGTGTAATTCATAAATAATTTATTTGGAATCCTTTTTCAACAAGTGAAACATGTAATCCACCCAAAATCTTGTGTTGTTTTCAAATATAAACTTTGTTATCTATTTTGAACAATTTAACTTGATGAAAACAACAAATTCTTGTGTGGCACCTTTAAGAAACCAAAATTCCATAACTTAATAAATGAATTTCTAAACTTGTTAAACCTTATTTCTATTTGGTGCTATTGTTGTTATTTTGCTGTTTTCCTCATCCATGCATCATGCTAATCCACTTTCATATGATGATTAGTTGTAAAACAATTAATTCAACCATAATTCATGGGCTTTCCATATGCAATCCAATTGCATGTGGGTCCATTTAATCCTGTTTCCATCTTGTCAAGTAGTTTATTCTGATGCATCTATTAACATGACATGCATCATCCCATGCTTGTGCACCTATGCCATTATATTGATTGTTTATCTTTCTGCATTGTTTGTTTGCTTCTTCTCGGATACACGACGACGTTGAGACCGACGATACTTACGACATCCCTTTTAAGGAGTTAGCTCAGTACCAGGCTACTGGGTTTTGCAGGCAAGTTATCACTCACATGAACCACCGTGTTCCTTTCAACATTGATTACCGATACTTTCCGTTGTTCTTTTCTGCTAGCCTTAGTAGTAGTTGTTTCTGTTACGAACCTATCACATGAATCCCTTAAAACCTGATATTGCCTCATCTCCCTTCCCACAACCCATTGTCTGAGCCAGTGTCTTACTAGCATGCTTAGGTTGTTTTGCTCGAGTCTGTTACCCGTTACTTTCAGTTACTATATTGTTATTATGTTCTGGGGGCTCGATGTTTAATCAATCAATCATTCTAATGTTACTATTAATAATAAATTTGATGATAAGGCACCGGCAGGAGGCCCATGAGAGGTTTTGGAGCCTGCTAGTGTCGACCCTAATAGGAAAAGGGTCTTGTCTACTGATCCATGATGAGCGCACTAACCGCATGTGGGAAGCGAGTATGGGCGCCCCCCTCAACTTGACCTGATTCGCATCTCGTCCAAATCGCCTCATTTAGTTCGTGTGTTCTATTTGCCGCATGCATGTTTTTGCGAGCCCAGGCCAGGGTGGAACTTTTGTAGTCGGCATATAGGGGGACACGGTCTTAGAGTGCTATGAGGGTCCCTTTTCTTCGGGGCTTGATTAGCCGTGCGCCCAAGGTTCTTTGGGCTTGATGCGAAGAATGGTTGGTTGTGTAGAGTACCCCGCTTGGTGGGTTAGCTTCCCATCTGGCGGGTTATTCTTGCGTGTACGGCCAAATTGGTGCAACCCTGCAGGGATAATCTTCTCGAGAAGCCGTGTTTTCCGCGGTTATGGATTACTTGGTGAAAGTACTGGCTAACAAGTACTCAGGACAACTTAAACATAATGATCCAACATGTTACACCCGATGATTAATAACTTGACTAGTAATAGGTTGATGACACAATAACTTGATTCACCTTTAATACAACTGTGTGAGTTATCCTCGGATTGCTTCTTTGGATAAGGGGCGAGATCCAGGATGGGTTTGTTTGAAGTTATCTTTCAGTTGGTTACAATCCTCGATCTTATCTCCTTTCTGTTAGGAGGAAGTGGTAGAATCTCTGTAGTTGTTTAGAGCAGCCAATTGCAGCATCTTTTATATCCCTTTCCTTCCGTTGAACCCAAAGCATCTGTGCTTGGTGTTGACGGGTTACACTTTGGTGAACTGTGAGTCTTGCTTGCCAGTACGTTTATGTACTGACCCCTTTGGGGCTGTGGTTTACGCAGACGACGATTCCGAGGATCTACATGGTGGCTACTACGTGAAGTTTGACGAGACTGCGGACGAGTAGATAGCGGACCCGGGCAGGATCCGAGACTTTGTGGATGGGCTCCGTCTTTCGTTTCCGGCCTCTTAGGCCTATTTGGTTCTTGTCTGTACTCAGACATGTTGAATGCTTCCGCTGTATTGTAAGGATGAATTGTTGGGACATGTGTCCTCTGAATGATTGTATTTGCTATCTCTGCTCTAATGAGAGCCAGTTGCAACTTATTTCAATCTTTTGTGTCGTAGAGATCTGTTGTGATATCACTTGTTAAACGCCGTTGACGTACCATGTGTGTATGGTTTGAAGTACGTCGACGGAAGTGCCATTGATCTCTAGTGGATAGTTTACATCGACGATGGAATAGCAGGGCTTGTGTTGTCGCGCATAAGCGCAGGCCTACCAGGAAGCTGGGACGTGGGAGCAGTTATGCCCCATAATCCAAGCATCTGCTATCCAGTTCGTACGGTGAGTATCCCCTAGAAATCAGGGTGCGACAAATGGTATCAGAGCCTGTCTGCCTGTAGGATCCCTTTTTACTGGTCGCAGTTGAGTCTAGAAACTATTTTGTAGCTATATAGGAAAAAATGAAACGTGAGAGTAGGAATTCTGTTCTTTTTCTTCTTTTCCCCACCCACCCTCCCTTTTCTGGTAAGGAAGTGCAACGTTGTTTTTCTCTTCTCATCTAAACTTTCAAGTTAGGATTTCACGAATCCTGGTTTCTCTAGGATGGTTATATCTACTAGACCATAGGAATGGAGGTGGTTGTGACATGATTTATCATGTTGCCTACTCAGGATTGAGAACGGAGGCGTGTAAGCCCCGGAAGCAAATCCTCTATTCCTTAAGCAGTAGGTAATGATCCTTTAGAAGCCCGGATGGGTTTTTCCGTAGTACCTCAGGAGTGTTTTGGTCTCGTTTTTCCCGGTGTTGCTTCGTTATCCTGTTCTTCTCAACATCCTTTTCGTCCGTTGAAATCTTGTTGTTGTTTTCCAATTCAATTCTTCTACCGGCGTCTAATCAAAACTTCCTCGTAAACTCTTATCCAGTTAAAGTGTTATTTGATACCGGAGCATCACATTCCTTTGTGTCAACAATCTTTTCCACAACATACAACCCAATTCTGGTTCCACTAAGCAATCAAATCTCTGTTCACTCTCCGGAATCTCAAGTGTTAACTTCCAAGATAAGTAAGAACAATCCAATTCTAATGGGAGGACACATATTCCTCGTAACTCTCATGTTGCTGATTCTGACATTGATGTCATTCTTGGTGTTGCATTGATGTCAATAACCCTGTTCAACCATTCTAGCCAGATAATCTACTCTCCAAATGAATCAAATTCTATCCAGCTATACACCCTCCATACAAAACCTATACCTCTACTAATATTGTTCCGGTGGTTTCCAAATTCCCTGACGTCTATCCAAGGTGCACGATGTGTTTCACGTGTCACAGCTCAAGTGGATCTTTCCAAGAAGTTTCCGGACCTTTTCTTCTCTCAGTAGGAATCTCGGGGCGCGATTCCTTCAAGGGGGGCGTTTTGTAACATCCCAAGTCTGAAAAATAGCCTTTAGAATGTTTGCTATCTGTTATTTCATGTTTTGCATCATGGCATCATGTTGATTGCAATTGTTTTGTTTATTTTCCATTTGTTTTCCTCTGTTTTCAGTTGTTTTCCAACTGTTTTCATTTGTTTTCCTTTGTTTTCTATTTGAATTTCAACTCAAATTTCAAACCTTTTGTTTCATCCTTGTGATGTTACAATTTCTAAAAAGATATTTCAAAATAAAACAATTATTTGTTTCCATTAAAGTGTGATTCCAAACTATAGTTTTATTTCTATAAAAATGCATCCAATAATCAAACCCTTTTCAAATTCAATTTGTTTTCCATTTGAAATTCCAAACCAACATCCAAATAGTTGTTTCCAAATAAAAACCTTAATTGTTTCCATTTATTCCATGTTTGTTCAACTAATAAAATGGTGGTATTATTTCAATTAATTAAATCCAACTTGGTTTCAAATTCAAAGCAATTCTTCAAATCAGCACCCAACTTGAGTTTATAAAAATCTCCAAAATCAAATCAACTATTTCAATAACATTAAACCATAGGGTTCACCCTATTAAAACCTTGTTATCAATAATGTTACTTAATATTCAAAATTCACCCAAATTTGAATTACTTCCAAACATCAATTCATTTTCAAACTTTCTGAAAACAAAACTTGGCAATTGTTTTCTATTAACCTAAATAGCTGACCCACATTTTTCTAATATTTTTCCTAACATAAAACCCTTCTTTTCTTCCATTTCCTTTTTCAGCAAAAAAAATAATTAGAACTAAAAAGAATAAAGCTAACAAGGGAGAGAGAGAGCACCAGCAGCCCAACCCACTTCCCCTCAGCCCAACACCTCCCTCAGCCCGCTACCCCTTCAGATCGTCTTCCACCTTGGTACGGACGAACATCCAGGCACACCACGTGGTTCAGAGAAGAAGCAAACGGTGGAGCTCCTCTCCCTTCTCCCTATAACTCCACCCCTCTGCCTAAACCCTAACCCTAGCCGCACTTCTCCTTCTCCCTCCTTCCTATCACCGCCTCCACCCCTCCTTTCTTCCACCTCCATCTCCCATCTTCTCTGTAACTGAAACCTCTGTACCTGAAGCTCCATCCAAGTCCTCCGGTGATCGCCGCCCTACAGCCCCCCTCCGGCCGCGGTGAGGGCGGGAATGGAAAGCCCTCACCGCGGGCTACCGTCTCCCCCCCTCGGCTCGAGCCGGGAGGGCCCCCACCGCCGGCGCCATCCCCTCCAAGCCGGCCCCGACCCCCTGCTCGCCCTGCTGCCCCTGCGACCTGCTCCTCCATCGAGGGCACCAAGGTGAGGCCGCACCTCCTCCTCCTCTCCCCCACTCGCCTCCTCCCTCCTCTCCCTAGGGCCGCACCCCCCGAGCCCCTCCTCCACGGCGCCCCCTCCGGCGAGGGCAGCAGCCATCGATGGCCATGTCCATGTCGATCTCTGTACTCTCTGTACCTGTTCGATTCAGTTAGGATTCAGAAACCACCCGAAACAGCAACACATACCCCCCCTAGCCCCCTTCTCTGTCACCAACCGAAACCCAGCCCACTGGTTCTGTTCCCTTGAGCGCATCAGGAGGTGCAGGGGTCGAATCCCACCCCCTGCACATTAAACCAACCTTTTTATTTTGCAATAATTTGGTCACAAAACTTTCTGTTATTCACCAATAGGCCCCTGGTAATTAATCTAGCCCCTGCAAATATTTTTTTTCAAGTCCCTAGATCCATAAAAATGGCAGATTTGCACCCAATTTTGGAAATTGCATAAATAAATCATCCTAACTCTAAATTCAACATTTTTAATATGTTTTCTGTACCAAATTAAATACTCTACCCAAATATAAATTTTTTTTACTGTTTTGAATATTTTAAATTGGTGCAAAATTTGAAAACTTGTCAACTTCACTTAAATTTGCAAAATTCATAACTTGCTCATAAAAATTCCAAATTTCACAAACCAAATATGTTTTCCAATCAACTTTTCATGTACTTTCCAAATATAAATTTTGTTTGCTGTTTTGAATAATTTAAATTTCTGAAAACAACTGTTTCTTGTTTAGTGCATTTAAAATTGCCAAAATAATAACTTGCTCATTTTAAATCCAATTTCCACAAATGAAATATGTTTTCCATGCAAAATTAAACCACCTTTTCAAATATAAAATTTGTTTCATGTTTTGAATAATTAAAATTGGTTAAATGATTTAAACCTTGTTTAAATCATTTAATATTGCTAAATTCATAACTTGATCAAAACAACTTCTTTTGGGACATATAAAATATGTTTTCAAACCATCAAAGTATAAACTTTTGAAATATGAATTTGGTTTAATGTTATGAACAAATAAAAATTCACATAAGTTCATGTTTGAATTAAATTCATTTAATTCTTGCTTAAACTTGTGTAATTCATAAATAATTTATTTGGAATCCTTTTTCAACAAGTGAAACATGTAATCCACCCAAAATCTTGTGTTCTTTTCAAATATAAACTTTGTTATCTATTTTGAACAATTTAACTTGATGAAAACAACAAATTCTTGTGTGGCACCTTTAAGAAACCAAAATTCCATAACTTAATAAATGAATTTCTAAACTTGTTAAACCTTATTTCTATTTGGTGCTATTGTTGTTATTTTGCTGTTTTCCTCATCCATGCATCATGCTAATCCACTTTCATATGATGATTAGTTGTAAAACAATTAATTCAACCATAATTCATGGGCTTTCCATATGCAATCCAATTGCATGTGGGTCCATTTAATCCTGTTTCCATCTTGTCAAGTAGTTTATTCTGATGCATCTATTAACATGACATGCATCATCCCATGCTTGTGCACCTATGCCATTATATTGATTGTTTATCTTTCTGCATTGTTTGTTTGCTTCTTCTGGGATACACGACGACGTTGAGACCGACGATACTTACGACATCCCTTTTAAGGAGTTAGCTCAGTACCAGGCTACTGGGTTTTGCAGGCAAGTTATCACTCACATGAACCACCGTGTTCCTTTCAACATTGATTACCGATACTTTCCGTTGTTCTTTTCTGCTAGCCTTAGTAGTAGTTGTTTCTGTTACGAACCTATCACATGAATCCCTTAAAACCTGATATTGCCTCATCTCCCTTCCCACAACCCATTGTCTGAGCCAGTGTCTTACTAGCATGCTTAGGTTGTTTTGCTCGAGTCTGTTACCCGTTACTTTCAGTTACTATATTGTTATTATGTTCTGGGGGCTCGATGTTTAATCAATCAATCATGCTAATGTTACTATTAATAATAAATTTGATGATAAGGCACCGGCAGGAGGCCCATGAGAGGTTTTGGAGCCTGCTAGTGTCGACCCTAATAGGAAAAGGGTCTTGTCTACTGATCCATGATGAGCGCACTAACCGCATGTGGGAAGCGAGTATGGGCGCCCCCCTCAACTTGACCTGATTCGCATCTCGTCCAAATCGCCTCATTTAGTTCGTGTGTTCTATTTGCCGCATGCATGTTTTTGCGAGCCCAGGCCAGGGTGGAACTTTTGTAGTCGGCATATAGGGGGACACGGTCTTAGAGTGCTATGAGGGTCCCTTTTCTTCGGGGCTTGATTAGCCGTGCGCCCAAGGTTCTTTGGGCTTGATGCGAAGAATGGTTGGTTGTGTAGAGTACCCCGCTTGGTGGGTTAGCTTCCCATCTGGCGGGTTATTCTTGCGTGTACGGCCAAATTGGTGCAACCCTGCAGGGATAATCTTCTCGAGAAGCCGTGTTTTCCGCGGTTATGGATTACTTGGTGAAAGTACTGGCTAACAAGTACTCAGGACAACTTAAACATAATGATCCAACATGTTACACCCAATGATTAATAACTTGACTAGTAATAGGTTGATGACACAATAACTTGATTCACCTTTAATACAACTGTGTGAGTTATCCTCGGATTGCTTCTTTGGATAAGGGGCGAGATCCAGGATGGGTTTGTTTGAAGTTATCTTTCAGTTGGTTACAATCCTCGATCTTATCTCCTTTCTGTTAGCCGGAAGTGGTAGAATCTCTGTAGTTGTTTAGAGCAGCCAATTGCAGCATCTTTTATATCCCTTTCCTTCCGTTGAACCCAAAGCATCTGTGCTTGGTGTTGACGGGTTACACTTTGGTGAACTGTGAGTCTTGCTTGCCAGTACGTTTATGTACTGACCCCTTTGGGGATGTGGTTTACGCAGACGACGATTCCGAGGATCTACATGGTGGCTACTACGTGAAGTTTGACGAGACTGCGGACGAGTAGATAGCGGACCCGGGCAGGATCCGAGACTTCGTGGATGGGCTCCGTCTTTCGTTTCCGGCCTCTTAGGCCTATTTGGTTCTTGTCTGTACTCAGACATGTTGAATGCTTCCGCTGTATTGTAAGGATGAATTGTTGGGACATGTGTCCTCTGAATTATTGTATTTGCTATCTCTGCTCTAATGAGAGCCAGTTGCAACTTATTTCAATCTTTTGTGTCGTAGAGATCTGTTGTGATATCACTTGTTAAACGCCGTTGACGTACCATGTGTGTATGGTTTGAAGTACGTCGACGGAAGTGCCTTTGATCTCTAGTGGATAGTTTACATCGACGATGGAATAGCAGGGCTTGTGTTGTCGCGCATAAGCGCAGGCCTACCAGGAAGCTGGGACGTGGGAGCAGTTATGCCCCATAATCCAAGCATCTGCTATCCAGTTCGTACGGTGAGTATCCCCTAGAAATCAGGGTGCGACAACTATATGTAAAGTGTATAAGACGCCAAATATCACGGGCAAAAGGGCATGTTATAAATAGGTGTTCGACAGACTCATCTGTATCGCAAAAAACACATTTTTTACAACCATGCCAATTCCTCTTTATCAAATTGTCTTTAGTAAGAATAACTTTCCTGTTAAGAAACCATAAAAAGATCTTAATCTTTAATGGTACCTTTAGTTTCCACAAGTATTTCCGTAAAAATCTTGTGGATCCATGCATCAAGTCAGCATAATAAGATTTAACCGTAAAAACCCCATCCATTGTGAGATTCCAACTGAATACATCTTTAAGATTAGATAGGGAGACCCCCATCAATCTTTCAACCAAATGCAACCAACGGTCCCTTCTGTGACCAACCAAAGTCCTCCGAAACCGAACTTCTAGAGGATTATGGGATAGCACCTCCGCCACCGTAACGTTTCTATGAGAAGCGATGTTATATAACGATGGATAGGAATGTGATAACGGTTTATCTCCTAACCATGTATCTTCCCAGAATCGCACCTGCTGACCGTTTCCTAAAGAGAATTTGCCCCGTGAAAAAAAATCATCCTTAATCCTCATTAAACCTTTCCAGAAGGGTGAATCCGAAGGTTTACTCTCTACCTGAGATAACGTTTTATCTCCTAGGTACTTATTAGAGAGTAACTCTTGCCACACCCCCTCCTCTGACAATAATTTATAGAGCCACTTACTTAACAGACACATGTTCTTAATTTGTAAGACCTCGATTCCTAAGCCCCCTTGATCTTTGGGACGGAAAACAATATTCCATTTTGTAAGGCGGTATTTCCTCCTTTTGACATCGCTTTGCCAAAAGAATCTTGAGCGATAGAAGTCCAAACGTTTCCTAACACCCACTGGTATTTCGAAAAAGGACAGCAAAAACATCGGTAATCTGGATAGGACAGAGTTTATCAGCACGAGGCGGTCCCCATAAGACAACAATTTCCCTACCCAAGAACTGAGTTTCGTGTCAAACCTATCCTCAATTGGTTTCCACTCTTTATTAAGAAGTTTTCTGTGGTGAATTGGTATGCCTAGATATTTGAAAGGAAGCGTTCCGACCTCACAGCCAAAAATAATACGGTAATCATCTTGGGCCTCTTTCGCTTTACCAAAACAAAAAATCTCGCTCTTATGGAAGTTAATTTTAAGGCCAGACAGAAGCTCAAACATCGCAAGTATGAGTTTCATGTTCAGTGCCTTTTGTACATCGTGTTCCATAAAAATAATCGTATCGTCGGCATACTGAAGTATGGACACCCCTCCTTCGACAAGGTGAGGAATCAATCCTCCAACTTGACCATCCTCCTTAGCTCGATCTATGAGGATAGCCAACATATCCGCTATAAGGTTAAAAAGAATAGGTGATAACGGATCACCCTGTCTCAGACCTTTTAGCGTTTGAAAATAATGACCGATATCATCATTAACTTTAATCCCGACACTTCCCCCTTGGACAAAACGAGCAATCCAATCACACCACTTAGGTGAAAAACCTTTCATTCTCAATACTTGCTGTAAGAAAGACCAATTCACCTTATCATAAGCTTTTTCAAAGTCAATTTTAAACAAAACCCCGTCCAATTTTTTCCTTTTTAGCTCATGAATAGTTTCATGTAATACCACAACTCCTTCCAGAATATTTCTACCGGGTAGAAACGCTGATTGAGTTGGACGGATAACTTTACTCACAATAGAAGTTACCCTATTGGTACCCACCTTGGTGAAGATTTTGAAACTAACATTGAGCAAACAAATGGGTCGATATTGCTCAATACGACTCGCATCCTCCTTCTTTGGAAGTAACGTAATAAACCCAAAGTTTAATTTAAATAATGGTAAGTCTCCATCATAAAGCTGAGCAAACATCGCCATTAAATCGACCTTAATCACCTCCCAAAATCTCTGATAAAACTCCGCGGGGAATCCATCCGGGCCCGGAGCCTTATTATGTTCCATCTGAGAGATTGCTTCGAACACCTCCTTGTCCGTGAAAGGAGATGTAAGAATACAATTTTCCTCATGTGAGATTTTAGACATATCCTCCGTCCTCTCCTCTACTAAAGAAACATTACTCGGCGCCGGTGCCCCGAATAATTTCTTATAGTATTCCGAGATAAAAGTTCTAAGGTTGATCTCACCTATAATCGTTCCCTCATCCTGCTCCAATTGGAAAATCCTTTTCTTCCTATGTTTCCCGTTTGCAATAAGGTGGAAATATTTCGTATTATTCCCTCCTTCTTGTATATGTTTAACTTTTGCCCGTTGCGCCCATTTGGATTCCTCATCTCGTTTCAACTTCCGTAGGTAATCATCGGCCTCCTTTTTTGCAGCCCGTTCGGCCACTGTCAAAGGAGTCGATTCCGCCTTAATATCTAGCATATCTATGAGGGCTGTTAGTTTATCTTTTAGTTTTCCATATTCCCCGCTCTGATTTTTCGCCCACCCCCGTAAAAATTGTCTCAGGTGTCTTATCTTATTTTGCCACCTATCTAATGGGTTTTGCCCACAATTAACTGACCTCCATTCCTTAGAAACCAACTCATAGAAACCTTCTTGGCGTATCCAAGAAAGTTCAAAAGAGAACTGACTCTTATTTCCCGCATATGCTTGAGTCCCAGAGTCTAAGAGCAGTGGTGTGTGATCTGACCCCATTCGAGTCAGAGCATGCACCGTAACCAAAGGATATTTCTGCTCCCACTCAATACTATTAAGAAAACGATCGAGCTTTTCATACGTCGGATTATCTCCCCAACTAGCCGAAGTAAATTTTCGTCCGGATAAAGTAATCTCTTTCAAATCCAAACTGTCGATAATAGCATTAAAAATAAATGGCCATCTCGCATTAAAATTATCATTACTCTTTTCTTCCTGCCTCCGAATAATATTAAAATCCCCCCCCCCCCACTAGAATCGGAAGTGTTTCGTTATCACAAATACGTACTAACTCAGCAAGAAATTCCGGTTTCTTTGAGTCTTGTGCAGCCCCGTAAACTACAACAAAGCCCATTCAAAACCATCCGCTTTAGTCTTAACATGAAACTTAAGGCAGAAATCTCCAGACACAACGGTTTGTGCCGAAAGAGTAACGCCATTAAAGCCAACAAGCATCCCTCCAGAACGACCATGAGGAGGTAAACAGAACCACGTAAAGTCCCTACCCCCAGCGAGGAAATCCAAAAAATGCGCAGTAAAGGAGGATCTTCCAGTTTCAATTAGAGCAATGAAATCAATTTTATGTTCCTTAATAAATTCATGAACCGCCAAATGTTTTGCATGATCACCGAACCCATTACTATTCCAGATTAAGCCTCTCGTCTCACTTCTTAAATTGTTTAATTCTAGAACTTCTCCTAGGTTTAGATACGGTACCTAAATGCTTCTTGCGGTTACGTTTAACCGTCTTTGAGAGCATTGGATAATCCGTTTGATCATCCTCATGCTCGACCTCGTCACAGAGATCCTCACTCAGATTAGATGCTTTCTTAAGAGTCAAAGTAGAGTTAGAATCATCCAGATCACCGTCTAACATTTCTTTTAAATTATTACGAAGAAAAATAAGAGACCTATCTTTTTCCTGCTCTAACAAACCATGAATAGATGCATCAATTTGCTGCCTATTTCTTCCTAGTGACACACCTAACTTATCAGCCCGCGCCTTAATTTATGAATTAGAAAAAGAGAGTAACGATAAACCAACGGGAATGGGGGGGGTACCTCTAGGAAAGACGACATCCTTGCGGTGCGCAAGGGCCATCGCCCGCAGCTCTTGAGGAAGATCCGCATCCGGTTTTGCCCGCAAGCGTGCACTAGAGCGGACCTCAGTATCAGCCGTTGCAAGACCCCCATATGCCATCACCGCAGCCAACGAAGGACGCGGTGTCGTGGTCAACACAGCTGCCAACCCCAACCCGCCTGGTTGAGGTGAGCTATGTCCGACCGGCAAGGGGGTCTCCCCCGTCGAAGTAGACACCATCGCCACCGTCGGCGCCCCCACACCCAACCCGCCTGGTTGAATGCAGGGCACCGTTGGTGACACAGAAGAAGTCGGTGAAGACACCACGCCCTCCCCATCCAACCCGCCTGGTTGGATGGAGGGCAAGTGTGCACCGTGAAACTCTCCGTCGAGACGCCGTGGCTCCATAGCACCGCCACCACGCACATAGCAGGAAGACGAGTTGACAGATGGAGTCAGGTATCCGTTTGATACCAAAGCCACCCGCCCATCACCAGTCTCCCTCAACTCCTCGTCGGGGTAAGCACCCCCAACCGAAACCATCAAGTCATCCATCCCCTCAGCCGAGCCATCAGGCACTCCCAAAGAATCCGAGCCAATGGCATCCGCATCCACATCAGAATGTTGTGTGATCTCAAGCTGCGTGTTACTCATCGAAGCAAGAAAAAGTCGAGCCTCTCTGACAGAACTAGCCACGGATGGTGAAAGAACCACCCCGGGGGAAAACGTTTTCTTCACCCCGTTAACATCCATCTCCTTCCCAGCCGGTTCCGAAGACCCACTGGTACCACTAGTGCTCTGCTTGGACATAACGATGTCCATACTACCAACAGCCGGTCCTTTTTGCTTTGAATTCGCACCATCACCCTCGTCATCATCACGAGTATCATTTTTGGAGTCCACTACCATCTCATCCTCATCATCAGAATTAGGATTTTCCACCTGAAATTTCAACTCATAAAAACCATCACGCAGAAACACCGGCCAACCATCAGGGACAAGTGTATAATCCATACACCCCACAAGAACTCTCAGAACACCATGCTTACGAGTAAAATTCATATCCACTCTCAGAGTCTTACCGAATAACGAGCCAAGACTCCACAAAAGTAGAAAATCACCTCGATGCTTAGGTGGAATGTCTGACACTCTAATCCAGATCTCAGGAAAAAGCCAGAAAGGCTTCATCTCCGTAACCCAGGCCTCCACAGTGATCACACAGCTGCTGTTAGGAATATGACATGCACCGAAAATGATCATACGATCCAACTCAGCTCTAGTAGGAAAAGAGACCTTATAAGCATTGTCACTTACGAGAACCACCTCCCATCTGAACTGCTCGGAAGGCACCAATCTCTGGAGCTGAGAAATAACCTCATCAACAGAAAGCGATCCTCCTGTGATAGTAAGCTTACCCAGCCTCACGGAGTCAATCTTGGGCTTGTACGAAGCCGTAGGCACCGCCTCATAAAACATCAGCCCCTCGTTCAGTAAACCATGCGTGATCAACTGTTGTTTAGCAACTCACAGACCACTTGAGTGCACGCCGCACTCACATGACCTTGCACACCACAGAGGAAGCATTTTGCTTTATCATTCTTTTTTGCCTTCTTCGCGTTCGGATCATCGACCTCCTCCGTCGAGGAGCCAACATTAGCAATCTCCGAGGGCCCCTTGGGCTGCATCAAAATACCACCAGGTGCAGACGCGGCAGCAGCCCGCAACGCGTGATCCCTGCCCGTAACCGGCAGAGGCACCTTGCGTACCGCGGCAGCGGAAGAAGTGCCGGCAGCCGCGGCAGAGATTAGCTCTGCCGGCTGCACCACTGCAGGCGTAATTGGCGCCGCGGCAGGCGCGGCCAGCGCGCGCGGTGCGGCCACGGCAGGAAGTGCCGCTGCAGCCGTCGCAGCTGTGGCGACCGGTGGTCGATTCACCGTAGTCACTCCTTGCGCGCATAGGGCCTCCGTGACACGCCGAACGACGGCCTCCATCGACACTTCGGTGAAACCCCCGTTGGTAGGGATCGCCGCCGTGGTCGCCCTCGGCACCACCGGCCCGCGACGACGTCCTCTTCCACGATAATTCCCCCGCTGCATACCACCTCCCGCCGCATTACGGTAGGGGTATCGGTGTCGATCACCTCCCCCACCGCCGTTGCCGTACTGAGCACCATTGAAGCCAGCACCTGCATTGAATCCGCCGAACGGCGCACCGTTCCCGGGACCGAAATCCCCTTGGCCTTGATTGCCCCTCCCGTTAAGTCCACCGCGGAAGTTAGGTCCATAGCCTCCCCTCGCCGGCGGACCTCCACGGAACGGAGGAGGACCATTGCCACGCGCAGCACCGCGGCCGTCGCCGTAGTAACCCCTCCCTCCGCCTTGGTTCGCCATCGAGGATACGATGGGCGCTGCGCCTCTGTTCCCGTACCCTAGCGATCGAAGCCTAGGGTGAAAGGACCACTCGATACGGTCCAAGCCCGTGTGGCTTCGTTTCCGATCGGGAGTCCTAGAGCGGCCCAAACAAAGTCGGTGCATGGGGCCCGTGTGGCCCACCGCGATCACCGGATCGAATTTTGAAAATGGAGATCCACCGCGGGCGGCGATCATCGTCTTCTCCGGTGACGGTTCGCCGAGGAGGACAATAACTCGCCCCTTCTTCCCTACTGCGAACCACGGAAGATCATCATCTGGGCTTTGAGTAAAGAAGCTAGGGGGAATAGGAGGGATCTTGAGCCGATGCCCTCGGTTTCCCAACATACTCCCCTTCGCCATGGTCACCACACGAGGATCCGCGGTCGGCTCCTCGGACTGCGGCGTGACCGCCAAGGCGATCGCCGCCATCCGTTGTTGTCCCCTCCTCTCCAAACGCTTACCGTGCCTACCTTCGACCAAATCTCGCGAAGACGAGGGAGAAGGTGTCTTGTAGTACGTAGATCGTGGCGACTCCGATGCCGCCGTCGCCAGGGAGGAGGGAGAATCGCCGTCTTCGTCTTCATCCTCCGAGAGGAGAGCCCAGAAGCGACCGCCGGCGGGGAGAACCCCACGGTCCCCCCTCGAGTCGCCCCCCGAGCTCTCAGTCATCCCTAGAGATGTTCGAGCGCCACCTGGAACCTGGACACGTATTCTAGCTAGCTGTCCATCCATATGTAAGAGTAGATAATCTAGTACTAGTTGTACATGGTAAGTTGGTCACTGCTTGCATCGAGCTTAATCATCTTGAGGTCGTGTTGGTTATATAAGCATAGCCTCGTGCGTGGTGTAAGAAACTCTTAAACTTGTTGGCTCGCACATCACAAGATGTATTATCACTAGTGGAAACAGGTGTATTAGTCCCGGTTGGTACGGCCCATTTGTCCCGGTTGTGCAACCGGGATGGTCCGGCCGGGACAAATGGCCCTCCCCCATTGGTCCCGGTTGTGCCAGGACCCGAGATGGTAGGGGATGGAACACGTGGCGAACATGGCCAGGGAGTTCGTCCTGGTTCGTTTTAGGAACCGGGATAGATACCTTTTCTGAAAAAACAAATATTCGGCTCACTTTGCCTGCTGCGGCAGGGTTCTTTTTGTTTCAGTTTTTTCGCTGTTGTCCCGCAATCCCCAACCGGCCTCCCCTTCCCCAACCGCGTTCACTGGCCCACGTATTTAATTAAACCCACTGGCCACATTTTGGTCAAAGGGCCGACTGGCCCGCGTCTTTTATTATAAGCCCACTGGCTACATTCGGTCAAAGGGGCCACCGGCCACGCGGGATCAAAGGGGCCACTGGCCAGCGGCCTAGTGGCTGACTCGCCCGGTCCCTTAAATTAAGACCGCAGGGACACGCGGTCAAAGGGCCCACTGGCCGCCTCGTCTTCCCGCGCCTCCACTTCCCCACGCGCGCGTGGCCACGAACGGCACGCCTCGGCTCCCCCCCCCCCCGCATTCATGGCCACCTGCAACCGCCGCCACGTTCCGGCCGCCGGTTGGCATGCCAGCCCCCCGGGTCCTTTTTAAAGGGCCCCCGCCGCCCGCACATCCCATTCACCCCGGCCGCGTCCCAGCCCACGCAACCCTAGCCGCCGTGTCGCGCTGGTTCAAGCGCCCCAGGAACGAGCACGAGGCCGGGTCCTCGAGCGGCGCCGGCCAGAGAGGCGCCGGCGTCCCCCGCGCGCCAGCGGAGGCCTTCGGCTTCGGCCCGAGAGGTGTCCGCATTGGCGGGCAGCCGCGCGTCCCCGCTCCACCTCCGGCATCACGCGCGCCGCCCGCGCCGCGCCCAAGGGCAAGCGCTTCCGCCGGTACGTGCGGAAGGAGGAGGCCGAGTGGCACTGGGACCGCGCCACGCCGGTGTTCTGGCCGGACGTCCACCTCCCGGACGGCTGGCATCTGAACCCGCAGCGCATCCCCGTGCCGCCAGCCCCGTCCAGCGGCGAGGCCTTGCGCGAGGAGATCGACCGCCGGCGCGCGCTCCTGCCGGCCCACCTCCTCAGGGACCGAGCGTACGCGCGGAGCTCCCCCTACTGGGCCACCTGGTTCCAGCAGGAGCACGACCAGCGCCGTCGCTCCTACATCCCCACAGCCCAGGAGGTGAGCACCGCCGACTACCCCGCGCCACCGCCGGGCAGGGAGCCGGAGCTTTGGCTCCTGGAGGACATCGCCGACAACATCCCCGAGGACGAGGACCCCGAGCTCCAGGCCGGCTTGGAGGAAGCCTACGAGGCCTCCCGCCGCTCCCTCGTCGAGGACGAGGTCAAGCGGTGGCACCAGGTCCTGGCCGCTTCTGCCGCCGACGGCGAGGCCATGCCGCCCCCTTCGGCGCCTGCCCCTTGGTGGCAGAAAATGAACGCCGAGCTGGAGGCGTCCGAGGACCAGCCGCCGCCACAGCCGCTGCCCCCCGGCCTGGAGTACGGGATGACCTGGGCCTGGACCGGCGGCGTATGGTCGCCGGAGGAGCTGCCGCCACCGCCGCCGCCGTACGGGATGACCAGCTGCCTGCCCACCTGTGGCAGGCACCCCCTACCACTGCATCTCCTCCGACGAGGAGGAGTAGGCTGGCGCCGGTGCGCTCCCCTAGACTAAGCTACCCACCCCCCCCCCCAAGAAACGGCCGGCCGCCTGTGGCCGCGCCGCCGCCCCCTGGATGTAAGCACGGCCGGCCGCCTGTGGCCGCGCCGCCCCCCTATGTAAGCACGGCCCCCGTGCCTTTTTAATATATATTTGTGTCGAAACAACGCGTCCCTAGTCCAACCCCGCCGGCGGAACCAGGCCGAGCTTGTTCCGCCGGCGGGATCTTCCTACTCGTTCCCGCCGCCGGCAGGGCTTCGCCAAGGCATGTCCGCTGTCCTGGGTGGTCGCTCGGCCTGGAGAGAGGGCCGAGATATTTATACAGCTGGGCCTCTAGTCCCGGCCTGTGCCACCAACCGGGACTAGAGCCCCTTTGGTCCCGGTTGGTGCCACGGGCCGGGACCAAAACTTATTTCGAATTTTGGTGGCACCCTACGCGCCCAAAAAATTTTAGCGCCCAAAATTTGAAAATTGTTTAAGTTTGCACATTAACAACTTCTATATACTTTCGAATTTGACAAAAATTTCAACATTAAAAGTGCTAGAATTTGCATAACTAATTCAAATCCATTTTTCGTTTAACTAAATAATTATTCTAACTATTGAAACTATTAATTATTTTACCATTTGCATATAATTTGAATATAAATATCTTACAATTTTTGTTTTCTCTCGTGATCTTCCGAGTGAGTCCAGAGCATACAAGGCATCCCGGGTGATTTATATAAAGTTCGACAAAGCGAGTTGTACCTTATTGACACAGTGAATTTGAGATCTTCGTCTACAACAGAAAACCATAGTTTTCCTTCGAAGGTTTACTCTGAGCATTCTTTCGCCATCTTTTCAAAACATAGTGTGGTGGAATTTCTTTGATATTTCTGATCTCAAGAACCTTCAGTACCTGGCAACACGGAAGACCTACATTTTCAAACTTCTTGCAGCTACAAATGTATTCTGATGAGTCGAATCTAACAAAATGACCCCGACGCCTGTTTTTTCAGTTATCTCATACTCGGATATGGGTCCAATTTCGCCACAGTTATAGACCACGTAATCCAAGATCAGTTCAAATTCTAATCTGAAAATCTCAAACAGTGCAGGAGTGTATACATTAGCAGCTTGCCAAAGTAACCGCAGAGGTGCAACTCTTTGCGTCATTTGAACTCCAAGGTAGTACCAAAGATCTATTTTTGTTTTAAGGATATCTGTCAGGATGGTATCCGTACTATCACTTCGAAGTGTGCCTGCAATATCTGCCTACAGTTATCTCATACTCGGGTGGGTGTGCCGCTGGTTGGAATAATAATGAAGTCAGGATGGTCATAGTTGTCAAGCACTCAATGCTTGCCAGCTTTTGACCGATCAATACAAATTATTGGTCAAACTTGCACCTACTCCATTCATAATCACAAAATATGTATAAATATCATTTTGGTTAACAAAATCTCGTTCATACTACGTTATAAGAACTATGATCATGTATTACACGTTTATTATTACACATCACCAACAACATCCCTATCTAGTCTTCTGAATTTTCTTCGTGTCCCTTGCTTATGATCGCTTCGGCCGTAACCATGGAGCATCTTCATTATTTAACGGGATGGTGGGGTCAGTTTTCACTGTGAAGGGTGGAATTTCAACAAACTTATTATAATCTTCTGACATGTCTGCCGTGTCCTCGATTCCCACGATGTTTCTTTTACCTGAGAGAACTATGTGACGCTTCGGCTCATCGTATGATGAATTTGTTTCCTTATTTTTTCTTTTTTCGGTCTGGAAGACATGTCCTTCACATAGAAGACCTGAGCCACATCATTGGCTAGGACGAATGGTTCGTCATTGTAACCAATATTGTTGAGATCCACTGTTGTCATTCCATAAAGCGGGTCTACCTTTACCCCTTCTCCATTTAGGTTGAGCCACTTGCACTTGAACAAAGGGACCTTAAAAGAAGGTCCATAGTCAAGTTCCCATATCTCCTCTATGTAACCATAGTATGTTTCATTTTTTCCATTCTCGTTTGTTGTATCAAAGCGGACACCACTGTTTTGGTTGGTGCTCTTCTTATCTTGGGAGATCGTGTAAAATGTATTCCCATTTATCTCGTACCCTTGAAAACTCCCAATAGTCGAAGATGGTGACCATGCCAACATGTACAGCTGATCTTCAACATTGGTGTCATTTATAAGATGTGTTTGCAACCAACTTCCGAAAGTCTCCATGTCTTTTCGTTTAATCCATGAGTCATCCTTCCCCGGGTTTGCAGACCGTACAATATTCTTGTGTTCCTCGAGATACGTAGCCATGAACATAGAATTTTGTAGAACTGTGTAGTGTGCTTTGGTGAAAGAATGCCCGTCCCTAGGTATCATTGTTTTCTTTCCCAGCGTTCCTTTTCCCCTCAGTCTCCCCTCATGCCGCGATTCAGGAACACCAATTGTCTTAAGGTCAGGAATAAAGTCAACACAGAACCCAATGACCTCCTCTGTTCCATAGCCCTTCGAGATGCTTCCTTCTGGCCTAGCACGGTTATGAACATATTTCTTCAAGACTCCCATGAACCTCTCAAAGGGGAACATATTGTGTAGAAATACCGGACCAAGAATATGAATCTCTTCACATAGGTGAACCAGGAGATGAGTCATAATGTTGAAGAAGGATGGTGGGAACACCAACTCAAAACTAACAAGACACTGGACCACATCCCTCTGTAATCTTGTCAGAATTTCTGGATCGATTACCTTCTGAGATATTGCGTTCATGAATGCACATAGCTTCACAATGGGTACTCGAACATTTTCCGGTCGAAGCCCCCTCAATGCAATCGGAAGCAACTGCGTCATAATCACGTGGCAGTCATGAGACTTCAGGTTTTGGAATTTTTTCTCTGCCATGTTTATTATCCACTTTATATTCGACGAGAAGCCAGACGGAACCTTGATACTGTAAAGGACTTCAAAGAATATTTCCTTCTCTGCTTTAGTAAGAGCGTAGCTGCTTAAGTAATGGCGCCCTGTATCTGTGTGCTTGTTGCTTGGGTCTTTCATACGTTGCTGGTCCTCCCGTGCTTCTGGCGTATCTTTGGACTTCCCATACACGCCCATGAAGCATAGCAGATTGACACAGAGATTCTTTGTCACGTGCATCACGTCGATCGAAGACCGGACCTCTAAAACTTTCCAATAGGGTAGCTCCCAAAATATAGATTTCTTCTTCCACATGGGTGCGCGCTTATCAGGGCCGTACGGAACTGGTTGGCTGCCAGCAGCCTTACCAAAGATTACTTCTAGGTCCTTGACCATATCGAATATATCATTACCACTACGGAGCTCAGGCTTCTTCCGGTTATCTGCCTCACCTATGAAATGTTTCCCTCCTTTCTTTCTTACGGGATGCTTGATCGGAAGAAATCTACGATGCCCCAGGTATACAACCTTTTTACTTTTATCCAAAAAAAAAACACTGTCAGTCTTATCTAAACAGTGTCTGCATGCATTGTATCCCTTGTTTGTATGTCCGGAAATGTTACTAAGAGCAGGCCAATCATTGATGGTTACGAAAAGCAACGCCCGTAGGTCAAATGGCTTTTGTTCGTTCTCATCCCACACACGTACACCTGGTTTGCCCCATAATTGTAAGAGTTCTTCCACTAATGGCCTTAGATACACATCAATGTCGTTGCCAGATTGCCGCGGGCCTTGGATGAGAACTGGCATCATAATGAACTTGCGCTTCATGCACAACCAAGGAGGAATGTTGTACATACATAGAGTTACAGGCCAAGTGCTATGACTGGAGCTCTGCTCCCCAAAAGGATTAAAGCCATCTGTACTTAGACCAAACCATAAGTTTCTCGCCTCTCCTGCAAAGTTTGGGAAGTCTCTCTCGATCTTTCTCCACTGCGATCCATCGGCGGGGTGCCTCAACTTTCCGTCTTTCTTACGGTCTTCTTTGTGCCATCGCAACAACCTAGCATGCTCTTTGTTTCTAAACAGACGTTTCAGCCGTGGTATTATAGGAGTATACCACATCACCTTAGCAGGAACCCTCTTACGGGGGGCTCGCCGTCAACATCACCAGGGTCATCTGCTCTGATCTTATACCGCAGTGTAGTGCATATCGGACATTCATCCAAATTCTCGTACTTCTCACCGCGGAAGAGGATGCAGTCATTAATGCATGCATGTATCTTCTGCACATCTAATCCTAGAGGGCAGAGAGCTTTCTTTGCTTCGTACGTACTCTCAGGCAATTCGTTATCCTTTGGAAGTTTTGGCTTCATTAGTTGAAGTAAACTCTCAAATGCCTTGTCAGTCACACCGTTCTGTGCCTTCCATTTCAGCAAGTCCAGTGTGGTACCGAGCTTTGTGCTACCATCTTCGCAATTTGGGTACAATAATTTTTTGTGATCCTGTAACATGCTGTCCAGCTTCAACCTCTCCAATTTATTTTCACAGTCTTCCCTTGCATCAGCAATAACTCGGCCAAGATCATCATCGGGCTCTTCTGATGCATGTTCTTGATCACCTCCTTCTTCTCCATTCTCTTCCATTGCAGTATCGTCGTATTCAGGGAACAAAGGATCTTCTTCTTCTTCTTCATCGTCTTACATCACAACCCCTCTTTCTCCATGCTTGGTCCAGCAATTATAGCTGGGCATGAAACCTCTCCGAAGTAGATGGCCGTGAAGGATTCTTTCGGAAGAGTGCTCTCTGACGTTCCGACAATCAACACATGGGCAACACATGAAGCCATTATCTTTGTTTGCCTGAGCTACAGCAAGAAATGCATTCAGGCCTGCCATATACTCGAAAGTGCGTCGGTCACCGTACATCCATCGCTGTCGTGCATCCATCTGCATCGTATAATTAATGAATTTTATCAAAAATACATTACAATAACATATTAATACAGAGATGACCACAGTACATCGACAAATACTACTTTTTTATGTATCAGTTACAGATGAAAAAGTTAAGTTTGTTAACCTCGTTCGAAGATACCATTTTTAGTGAGCTTATATGTGGCTCGAGAATTTCGTCGAACACCTCGTGTGCATAGTAAAATAAAACACACTAACACCCACCTCTCTCACACCTCCAAGCAAAAAAAAAGATGGAAGGGTGGGGGGCTGGGGCAGTATATATAGGGGGAAGGGGGACATTGGTCCCGGTTCGTGGCCTGGACCAGGACAAATTCTCATGCGCGTGCCACGTGGCATGTGGCTAGGCATTGGTCTCGGTCAGTGGCACGAGCCGGGACCGATATCCCCCCCCCCCCCACGAACCGGGACCAATGCCCCCAGGCGGTTTCTGTTGCACCGGGCGCACGAACCGGGACCAATGCATGGCATTTGTCCCGGATTTGGTTGCAGCCGGGACAGATGCCCCCTGGCCCCCTGGACGAGAGGGGTTGTTTGCACTAGTGTATGTACCGGAACAGGCCCACGGAGCGGACAGCTTTGCCGCCGCGAGCAAAACGTGGCGCCGGCGGCAGAGCAGCGCAGGCAGCAAAGATCAGGCCAGAGTCGAGAGAGATGACCGCGACGGTGATGGATGCACGAGCACGGCCCCGGAGCGACGCGCCGATTATGCAGATGTGCGTGCGCGGAAGCGACCACCGGCCGGCGCGGTCGTATTGTCAATCACGCCCGGCCCGGGGCCGAGCGGGCATTCTCTCACCTTGCATGCGTCAGCCGTATGAAGAAAGCACCGTACCTTAGGGCATCTCCGGCCGTCCCCCCAGAGCCCCCCCCAGGGGGGCCTTTTCGCGGCGGAAGCGGCGAATAGCGCCGTTTCTTCACCACTCGGCCCCCAGAGGCCCAAATAGCGCCGTTTCGGCGCTATTTCGCGCCGCGGCACCCAGGCCAAACCCAACCCGCTGGGTTCGGCCTGGGGGGCGAAACTGCGCGGCCGCGCGGGCGGGCCAGCTCTGTCAGCGACGCGACGAGAAAGCGCACGAACAGGATCCACCGCCCGTGACCTTCTTCTCGGCGCCCGCGCCGTCAAAGGCTGCCGGAGTAATGGCGTGGCGGCCGGCCAGTGCATGCGCCCCAGTCAAAGGCTGCCGGATTAATGGCGGGGACGGCAGCGGTGACACACGCGGCGCAGCGACTGGACCGCCAGGCTATAAAAAGGGTGCTCGGCCCTCGCCGTCCGCCCATTCTTGCCTCCTCCTCCCCGCCGCTCCCCCATTCTAGCCTCCTCCTTCTCTCCCCCTCGCCGCGCCTAGCAACGATGGACGGCCTCTGGGATGGGTGGCCCAAGAGCGACGGCGAGGGACAACAGGAAGAGGCGCCGGCGCAGCAGCCGCCGCAGGGACTAGCGGCGCCCGAGCAGCCGCCTGTCCAGGCAGAGCTCGCGCCTGATCAGGAGGCGGCGCAGGCTGCTCGGCAGGCTGCCCGGCGCTGGAGGAGGGAGCGGAGGCTGCAGCCGATATGGCCGGAGCAGCACGCCGTCCTGTACTCCATCGAGACTGCGCAGAACGAGGGGGCGTACCGCCAGGTCCTCGGCGGCCTCGAGCAGGCGGCGGCGGCGGAGGCTGCGCCGTTCGGGCGTCTCTGGAGACGCATCAGAGGGAAGAGGCCGAGCGTGAGGTGCGCCGGCAGCTGGCCGAGAACGCTGCATCGGCCGAGCAGCAGGCGATCATCGCGCAGTACGAGGCCGACCTGCGGCAGCTGGCGCTGCGGAGCGAGCGGCGCACCCGCCAGCCCTCCGAGCAGGCGCAGCTGCACCGGCTGCGGGTGCAAGGCCGGGCGGAGCGGCACCGGCTCGCCGCGGCGAAGGATGACGGCGAGGCTGGTCCCTCCAACCGGCTCGCCGCGGCGAAGGAAGACGATGACGCCTAGGATAGTCGTCGATGTTTTAGTTTTACTTCTCGATGTTTAGTTTAAATTCGCGTCGAATTGTACGAAGTTTGCCTAATTCAATAAAAATCGCCTATTTTCAAATTATGTTTGTTTGGGCCGAATCATGGGCTCGGGGAGCGACTGGGAATCATGCCCCCAGGTTTCAGAATAGCGCCGCTTAGCGCCGCGGCGGCCCCAAAACGGCGGCGTTTTGGGCCCTGGGGGGGCGCAACGACTGGAGATGCCCTTAGCAGAGTGGTCAGTGGATCTCTTGTCCATCTACACCACCATGCGGTGCATAAACGCGCCAATGACCATTTTAGCCACTCATCACCAATCGATAACCTCATTGCCATGACATTCACACGCGATGCACGCAACGTCGCAGCAGAGGGGACGATAGGCCGAAAACATGCGAAGCAGCTTTCTCGAGCGTCGGGTCGTCGACGGGACGGTGGTGGGCCGGCCGGACTGGGCATCGTTGGTTGAGCGTATTGAGGACGGTTCCGACTCGAGTGACAGAGGGCATGAATCTGATGCTTGATGCACAGTACACCGAACAGGAAGTGAAGGGGGCCCTCTTCGAGATGTACCCCACAAAATCCCCGGGACCGGATGGATTCCCAGCTCATTTTTTCCAACGGAATTGGGAGGTGTGTGGGGCCGAAGTAACACGGGCAGTTCTACGGGTGCTATCAGGTGTGGACAACCCGGAAGTGATCAATACAACCTTCATTGTGATGATACCAAAGGTAGCTAGCCCTACCGAGCTTGGACAATTCCGTCCGATAAGCTTATGCAACGTAATCTATAAGATAGCGTCCAAAGTGGTGGCAAACAGATTAAAAAAGATTCTACCGGAGGTGATTTCAGAAGAGCAGTCTGCATTTGTTCCGGGGAGACTAATTTCTGACAATATCATAACAGCATATGAGTGCCTGCATTTTATGAAGCGTAATAAAGCGATGAAGCATCGCTCTGCGGCTCTTAAGCTGGATATGAGGAAGGCCTATGACAGGGTTGAGTGGACCTATCTGGAGGCCATTATGCTGAAGATTGGTTTCAGCAGGACATGGGTTGATTTGATTATGCGTCTCGTCACGACTGTTTCTTTCTCGGTGTTGTTCAATGGGAGACCGCAGGAAGTATTCAGGCCTACGAGGGGGATCAGACAAGGAGACCCAATCTCACCTTATTTGTTTTTGTTGGCAGCAGAGGGCCTTTCGTGCCTCCTAAAATCTAATCAGTCACCGGAGCTCAACGGGTTAAAAGTGGCATCGACTGCGCCAGCAGTCAACCACCTGCTCTTTGCCGATGACAGCCTGCTGTTCTTCAAAGCAAGTAGGGAAGGAGCATTGGAGATCAAGAGGGTGCTAAATTGTTACTGTTTAGCTTCGGGTCAAAGAATTAATATGGAGAAGTCCTCCATCTTCTTCAGTAAGGGATGCCCGGAGGTGATCAAGGAAGAAGTTAAGGAGTTGATGGAAGTACAGAGAGAGACTCTCAATGAAAAGTACCTTGGGATGCCATCTGATGTGGGTAATTCCAAGAGTGGTGCGTTCAAATATCTGCGTGATAGAGTGTGGAAGAAGATTTTGGGTTGGATGGAGCAATTGCTATCGGTGGGAGGCAAAGAAATACTCATCAAATCGGTGGCGCAGGCGGTACCAACCTATTCTATGTCGTGTTTTAAACTCCCCAAGGGGTTGTGTGAGCACATCAACACCATGCTTCGCAAATTCTGGTGGGGGAGCAAGGAGGGCAAGAGGAGAACAAGCTGGGTATCGTGGGAAGCGATGACTCAACCCAAGCGTGATGGAGGACTCGGTTTCCGCAACATCGAGCTCTTTAATCTTGCGCTTCTTGCGCGACAGGCATGGCGATTGCTACAGCAACCGGATACGTTAAGTGCCCGGGTTCTAAAAGCAGTCTACTACCCGGAAGGGGATATACTTACGGCGGAGCTGGGGAATCATCCATCTCAAGTATGGAGGTCTGTGATTGAAGGTCGCAACACGCTTAAGATTGGGCTGATAAAGAGGATAGGCGACGGCTCAACTACTGATGCGTGGACGGACAGCTGGTTACCGCGCGACGAACGGCTCAAACCAGTTGCACCTAGGGCGCCTAATGCCCCTCGGTTTGTTTCTGATTACATAAACCACCAGGAGGCGCGGTGGGACATTCAGAAGCTAGAGGAGTTTTTCCTACCGATGGATACGGAGATTATACGGAACATCCCTTTGTGTACTCGTACATATGCGGATTTCTGGGCGTGGCACTTTGATCGCAAGGGAGTTTTTTCGGTCCGTTCATGTTACCGTGCGCTCGCCAGGACAAAGCGCACACGGGAGGACTGGATCGAAGAAGCTGCATCATCATCCACGGCCGCGGATGAAGGTAAACAATGGTCTGGTTTGTGGAAAATTAAAGTCCCCTCAAAGATCCGTATTTTCCTCTGGAGGCTGGCTAGGCACTCTTTGCCTACAGGAGATGTTCGTCAACGGAGGAACATGGCACCCACGGCGGCATGCTCCTTGTGTGGACAGGAGGATTCCTGGCGTCACTCCCTCATCGAGTGCAACATGGCGCGTTGCGTGTGGGCTCTCTCAAAGGTTGATATCATGGAGCATATTTCAGCCTCGTCGGAGCCAACGGCTCGGCTATGGCTATTTTCAATGTTGGAGGCGATGCCACATGAAGACCTAATCCGAATGTTGGTGACCCTATGGGCAATCTGGCATGCGCGGAGACAAGCTATACACGAAGAGAAATTCCAAAGTCCGATGTCGACGGCTATGTTCGTTGATAGTTTCTTGCAGGACCTCGAGTCCGCGTCTACGCTTGCGGAAGGTGGCCAAAGCAGGCGGGGAACAACAAGGCATTCCACCAGGTGGATTCCCCCACCGGTGGACTCGGCAAAGGTGAACACGGATGCAGCAGTTGCCAAGTCTACGGCGAAGGGAGCGGCAGCGGTCGTCTGTAGATCGGCGTCGGGGATGTTTCTCGGTGCGTCGGCTACGGTTTACGAGGGACTAACTGACCCAGGGGCTCTCGAGGCCCTCGCATGCAGAGAGGCCCTAGACACTGCTGATGATCTACTCCTGGGAAAGATCACGGTGGCATCGGATTGCCAGGAGGTAGTACAGGGTTTGGACAGCACAAACCTCGGTAGTTTCAGCAACATACTGATTGAAGTAAAGCAAAGAGCAAAGGATCGTGGAGGTACCTCGTTCCGTCACGAGAGGAGGGAATCAAACGGTGAAGCTCATCGTCTAGCCAGATTCGCTTCCTCATTACCTCAGGGTAGGCATGTGTGGCTAATTGAGCCACCTGCGGATCTTAACATTCCTGTAATGCTTCAAGTTGATTAGTAAAGTTGTGTGGTTTTCAAAAAAAAAAAAAAAAAAAAAAAAAAAAAAAAGCCCTTGCTTTTCTCCGAGCAGAGGAGGTCGCGTACTCGCGTACGAGTTGATTCTTTCTGCAAACTCGATCAAAGTTTCTCGAATTGAACGAAAGTAATTAACGTGCCCTATAATATTCACACTCCACGGAGAAAGTACATAGTACATGCTGTGTTGGTTAAATTGGTTGTCGTACATATGCTCTTTGTCATCTTACCATCGAGTTCGCCCGAACGATGAGAGTGGTTTTGAGAGGATCTGAATGCGACGCTGTCAAGCACGCTGCTGCATGGACGAGTACGGCACGTGACAGAGTTAAGAGCAAAGAACGACGTACGTACGGCTACCCGTCGTCTTACAAGCGTGCACTGTGCCGCGACTGCGATATCCATTGGATCATCAGCCAAGAAATATCGGCAGTTAAGCGGGGCAATTGAAACGCTGATTGTGAACTTGTCGAATCATTGCGATTCGATGCAGAGCTGAATCGAAGAAGCAGCGTGAAGATGTAGATCGATGGGCAATATGCCACGTTATAATTTTTCCTAAATAGCCATTATACAAACTTTCACCCATTAGCGGGCTCTCCAAACCCCTGGTTGGATGTAGTAAAAAATGATTCGAATTGAGTTGGACTCGTGATTCCAAATCCAAGATGGAAAGGAAATGAGGTCCAATTCGAATTCTGTTGTTTGGCTGTGCATGGAATTCAAGGTTGGAATCAAAGAGTATCACCAAATTCTAATTCCTGTTTGGATGTACAAACCATGGAATTTGATGTTTTTTAGTTTGTACAATATAAACATGCTTACACGTATGAAATGTGTAAATTTTTCTGTTTATATATTATTTTGCACACATAACAACAAAGAAAAATATTTTGAATAGGGCCATAACAACATAATAATAATAATAGGAGCAATTATGTAACACACGTCCGGGAGCATGCCACAAAATTTGAGCTCTCATCAATCTCCTGGAAACCAAACCGAACACAATATTAGCAACACAAAATTTCGAGTTGACAACTTTTGGAAAACTACATCGGATGAGGAGGGCAGGGAAGAAGACTTCCATGACCGAGGAGGGTAGGAAGAAGAGGTCCGTGGTAGGGATGGCTAGGGAAGAGCAGGGGCTTGGGGAGGGATAGAGGAGTTGTGGAAGGGACGGACGGCCGTCGTCCTTCCCCGTGTCGCCGCCGCTCCCCATCCCGCCCGTCAATCCACGGTTGGGGTGGATCTATGGAGGGGACTGATAGCGGCGACAACCTGCCCTTCGATGAGAACGGGAAAGTGAAGGTAAGGGGGAGTGGAGGGCGGGGAAAGAGAGAGAGGGAGGGGGACTCATCGGAACCGGCAGCGCCGCCGTCTTCCTCCTGTCTCGCGGGTGCTCAAGTCGAGCCTGGTCTCGCGTCTTCTATTTCTCGTGAACTGGCTGTAACAGCCCAAGTATGAAAACCTACCATTTAGAATGTTTGATTTCTTGTTATTAAAGTATTGCATCATGTCATCATATTGTTGCATTTGTTTCTTTTGTTTTTGCATCTGTTATTCTTTGTTTTCATAAGGAAAATCAAACAATTTCAACTGCTTTGTTTTCATACTTGTTCTGTTACAACTTTTGGAATAAAAATAACAAATTAAAACAACCAAATTGTTCCATTTTATTCCATGTTGATCACTTATTAAATTGTTGGTTTTAATCAAACAATTAATTCAATCAATTAATTCCAAATCATTTCAAATTCAAATCAAATCTTTAAAACATCAATCAACTTGAGTTTATAACAAATCTCCAAAACAATCAAACTCATTGTAATCACTTTAATCAATAGGGTTCACCATATTAAAAATCCTTGTTTTCAATATTAATCTATTAATTTCTAAATTGCTCAAATTCAAACCAAAACATTTAAAACAGAACACTTTTGAACTTATAAACTTTACCAATCCAATCAACAAATTTTAATCAAGTTAATTCATAGGGGTCACCCTATTTAAAAGTGTGGTTTTATCAATGTTCATCTAATAAAGAAAACTCATTCAATTTTGGTTTATTTACTAAACAGAAATAATATTGAAAACTTTTGGAAAACAAAAGTTGGTTTCTAGTTGCTATTTAAAGAACTAAACTAACCATATTTTTTACCAAATTTTTGCTAACCCTAAAAGCCTTCTTTTCTTCCATTTTGGTTTCAGCAAAAAAAAATAAAAGAAACAGAAATAATAAACGAAAACCGCGCGGCAGATAACCTAACTAAGCCTACCCAGCCCACCTATCCTCTAACCCGCGCTCAGCCCAGCAGCCCAGCCCGCTAAAACCCCAACTTACCGTTTCGCTGGCCGCCCCGTCGTCTCTCCCCCGTACGGCAAGCATCTCAGGGGTGCCACGGCGGCACCGTCCCATCGCGACGGCCAGGAGGCGATCCCGTACCCTATAACTACCTCTCCTAGCCCGCAGCAGCGCCCTAGAACCCTAGACCCCTCTCCCCTCGCACCGCCGCCGTCCCTCTCTCCCTCCCCGATGATTTCCTCCCTCTCTGCCCCTGCTTCCGACCGCCGTGATCGCTGAACTTCGACGATCACCTCCGCTCCCGTACACCACCTCCCGTCCTATCTACTGAAACCAAGCCTCCGTACTCACTCCTTCCTCGACGACATCTCCGATGATCTTCACGCCGCCTGGATACGCGCCGCCGACCACGAACCTGCCGCGGCGAGCACTCACCGGAGTTGTTCTCTGAATCTTGGAGGGCAACCACCGCTCCAGTGCACCTTCTCCCTCGCTGACGGCGTGGATCGAAGCGCCGTGTCCTCCTCGTCCTCACCAACATCTGCACGGCGCCCACGAACCCCTGCTGCCGCGCCGCCGAGCTCGTCTCTGTCACCTCGCCATCGAGCTCATCCGCGGCAACCTCCCGGTGAGCACGCCGTGTAGCTCCTCCCTCTCCCACCTCTGGTTCATGCTCACTGCACCTCTCTGCGCACGCTTCCAGCACGCACACACCCCCTCTGCATCGAGCGCTGCCGCGTTACCTCAACGCCGGCGATCAGCGATGCCTTCTGTCGCGGACGGATGCGCTCGTCAGAAAGTTCAGTTAGTTGGGTCTGAATGTTAACCTGTCCGCGTCGCCTACTCTTAACATCGAACTGAATCCACCGCAGTGGTAACGCTCCCTCTGAACCTTTGCGCAGACGCGGGTTCGATTCCTCGCGTAAGCGAATAAACCCAACCTTTTTTCCTCCGCGTGGCTGACAGGCAGGGGCCACCAGTCAGTGACCCTGGCTGCCACGCCAGCGCCCAGCACGCCACGCTGGCCGTGGCCCACGCACAGTGGCTGCGGCTAGGGTGCTGTGGTGTACCAAATGTTTAAAACATTTTCTGTTTAAATTCCAATACTTTTAATTAACAGAATTAATCCTAAAACTTCAAACCTTAATATCTTTTAATCTATAATTCCAATAAATAAAACTTGTATATGTTTTCTGTTCCAAATTTCCTAATCTTTCCAAATAACCTATTTGTGTACTGTTTTGACAATTACAAATGCATTTAAAAATTCAAACTTGAATAATTCAAATGCTATTTTTTTAAAATCAATAACTAAATCATTCTTAATCCAATAAATACAAATAAAATATATTTTTCATACCATTTTGAATATCCTATTCAAATATAAAATTTGTTTCATTGTTTGAATAATTTAAATTGCCTAAATAATTTAATACTTGTTTAATTCAATTAAATTTGATAAAATCATAACTTGCTTAAAATAAAATATTTTTGAACATGCAAAACATGTTTTCAAACCATCAAAGTGTGAACTTTTCAAATGTGCATTTGAATTTATGATTTGAACAAATAAAATTCAAATAATATTCAAACTTGTTCTAAATTCAATTAAAACTTGTTTAATATTGTTTAATTCATAATAAATTCATCCTAATCCAAATTTCAATATTTGAAACATGTAATCCAACTAAAATTTGATGTTATTTTCAAATATAAACTTTGTTATTTGTTTTGAACACTTTAACTTGTTGAAAACAACAATTACTTGTGTGACATGTTTTAAGTAACCAATTTTTCCAAACTTAATCAATGATTTCCAAAACTTGTTCCAATCCTTTTTCACTTGCATCTATCCTTGTTAATTGTTGTTATTTTGTTGTTATCATCATGCATGCATCATGCTAACAACTCTCACATAATAATTAATTGTAAATCATTTGTTTCCACTTATTTCAATGGATCTTTTCCATATGCAATCCAATTGCATATGGGTCCAATTAAATTGTGTTATCTTGTCAAGTAGTTTATTTTGATGCATCTATTAACATGACATGCATCATCCCATGTTTGTGCACCTATGCCATTATATTGATTGTTTATCTTTCTGCAATGTTTGTTTGCTTCTTCCCGGATATACGACGACGTTGAGACCGACGATACTTACGACATCCCTTCTAAGGAGTTAGCTCAGTACCAGGCTACTGGGTTTTGCAGGAAAGTTATCACTCACATGAACCACCGTGTTCCTTTCAACATTGGTTACCGATACTTTTCGTTGTTCTTTTCTGCTGGCCTTAGTAGTAGTTGTTTCTGTTACGAACCTATCACATGAATCCTTTTAACCCTGTTATTGCCTCACCTCCATACCTAAAACCCCTTGCTTGTTGCCTTAGTCTTACCTAGCATGCTTAGGGTTGCTTTTGCTCGAGTCTGTTGTCGGTTACTTCTTTTACTATTATTATTGTACCGGGGGCTCGAATGTTAATCAATCAATCCTGTTAATGCTAATGGTAATAATAATAATTTGATGATAAGGCACCGGCAGGAGGCCCTGTGTGGTTTTGAGGCCTGCTAGTGTCGATCCTAATAGGAAAAGGGTCTTGTCTACTGATCCATGATGAGCGCACTAACCGCATGTGGGAAGCGAGTATGGGCGCCCCCCTCAACTTGACCTGATTCGCATCTCGTCCAAATCGCCTCATTTAGTTCGTGTTTTCCATTTGCCGCATGCATGTTTTTGCGAGCCCAGGCCAGGGTGGAACTTTTGTAGTCGGCATATAGGGGGACACGTTCTTAGAGTGCTATGAGGGTCCATTTTTTTCTGGGCTCGATTAGCCGTGCGCCCAAGGTGCTTTGGGCTTGATGCGAAGAATGGTTGGTTGTGTAGAGTGCCCCGCTTGGTGGAAGTGCATTTCCATCTGGCGGGTTATTCTTGCGTGTACGGCCAAATTGGTGCAACCCTGCAGGGATAATCTTCTCGAGAAGCCGTGTTTTCCGCGGTTATAGATTACTTGGTGAAAGTATTGGCTAACAAGTACTCAGGACAACTTAAACATAATGATCAAACATGTTACACCCAATGATTAATAACTTGACTAGTAATAGGTTGATGACATAATAACTTGATTCAATTTTAATACAACTGCGTGAGTTATCCTCGGATTGCTTCTTTGGATAAGGGGCGAGATCCAGGATGGGTTTGTTTGAAGTTATCTTTCAGTTGGTTACAATACTCGATCTTATCTCCTTTCTGTTAGCCGGAAGTGGTAGTATTTTCTGTAGTTGGATAGAGCAGCCAGTTGCAGCATCTTTTATATCCCCTTTCTTCCGTTGAACCCAAAGCATCTGTGCTTGGTGTTGACGGGTTACACTTGGGTGAACTGTGAGTCTTGCTTGCCAGTACGTTTATGTACTGACCCCTTTGGGGCTGTGGTTTCCGCAGACCTACGTTTCCGAGGATCTACATGGTGGCACTACGTGGAGTATGACGAGACTGCTGACGAGTAGATAGCGGACCCGGGCAGGATCCGAGACTTCGTGGATGGGCTCCGTCTTTTCGTTTCCGGCCTCTTAGGCCTATTTGGTTCTTGTCTGTACTCAGACATGTTGAATGCTTCCGCTGTGATGTAATGATGTATTGTTGGGGCATGTGCCCTCTGAATGATTGTATTTGCTATCTCTGCTCTAATGAGAGCCATTTGCAACTTATTTCAACCTTTTGTGTCGTAGAGATCTGTTGTGATATCAGTTGTTCAACGCCGTTGACGTACCATGTGTGTATGGTTTGAAGTACGTCAATGGAAGTATCCTGATTTCTATGGGATAGTTTACGTCGACGCTGAACAGATAGGGGTTGGTTGTCACACATACGTGTGTTGGCCTACTCGTAAGAGGACGCGGGTGCCGGTAAGCCCCATAATCCAATCTACTACTGTTCAACGGAACGGCGAATATCCTCTAGAAGTCCGGGTGCGACACTGGCGAAGGGGTAGGCTCTGTACTGATTCCGAGTGTTTCTGAGGCCTGCAGCTCGGAAACTTGCGGGATGAAAGGATTAAATTATCTTATCTTGTAGCCTCAAAGTTGAGAGGGAATAGATAAGTTCATGATCCATATAGCGTTGGTGGGGTTGCGTTAGTTGATCCAAAATTTTGCCTACTAGATCGTACAGAAAGACGACTACGAAAAGAATCGGGGTTCACAACAACAAACTCACATGGATCCTAATTCTTTCTCTAATCTCTCTCTACAGTATGATTTTTTTTAATTAACTAGCACGGCCCTAGCCATGCTATATTAATCGTGGAAATATTTCTCTCCTTTAGACTTTGGCGATACCAGTGATGAGAGATATTTAACACGAGATGATTCATTAGTAGATTTTTATATTAGACGATTTGTATGCTACCATCTCAGAGTGTTTCTTATCTAGAGTTTAATTTTTCTATGTTTTCGCATGTGTAGAATGGCCGGAATATTTCCTGTGTGTGCCGATTGTGGCTACTGCATGTGCAAGGACAAAGAGTGTTCACTTATTTTCTACTACAACTACAAAGTTCAAACGATATGCTCTAAGCTATTTACATGCTCTATGAATTTAAAACGGTTATGCTCTATTATAAGCTGTGAAAACCAATTGTTGTTTTATTTTGATTTTACTTGGACAATCCCTACAATGGTAGACATGACTTTCTTCGCCATGTCTGTAGAGACCCTCTTCAGCTCCGTCCGTTTGTGGTCGCTCTGGAATCGCTGAAGCAACATGGTGGTAGCTACAGGGTGGTCGTCCTGAACAAGAAGAAGCGAAACTCCTTCTTCGGAACGGTGTGGCCGGTCAAGATGATAGATGATACAAGATTAAGTTCATGGAGAAGAGCACTTTCTTTCTTGAGACTGATGGCACCATCTACTTCGACCTCAACAGGGACCACTCCGACGACGAAGACGACACCGTGCATCTGTTTGTGTTTATAACTGCTATGAATCTGGTGTGTTTGTGTTTAGAACTTTCATAATATTCAACCGTTATGAATCCGTTGTGCGTCTGTGGTTAAAACTTTCATGATATTCAACTGTTATAAATCTGGGGTGTAAATACTTTCTGTTTTTTTTTGCCCATGTACTCTACAAATTAGCACCGACGCACAACAACAGATACCCAGGCGAATATTTACCCCCGGGCTAGTCTCCCACGCTAGGTGGAGATACGCCAGCGTAATATTCAACAGTCTTTCTCTTGCGGCAGGCCTATTTTGTGCGCCGACCGTAAAAAATTTCTCTAGTAGCGAGTGCAGCAGCCTCTCGTGTGTCTCACATCAAAAGACTCGCATGGGGAATATTCGCTGTGAATCACGTTAAACTGTAGTTTCTTTCGGCGATCGAGACGTACATAGATGCGTGCGTGCTCCAATCGGGCATGCGGATGCAGGTATGTTGCGGACACAGACAGCTCGAACGGACCGATGATTGCAGCCGCAGAGGCAGAGCACGCGCCTGCAGGTTCGATCGGTACATTCCCGGCAACACGTGCCGATCGTCCCGTAAGGCCGTCACTTGGAGTACATGTTCTAAGCTAATTAAAAGCGCCATTATTCTCCACGGACCTGACGAGCAAGGCACATGCGCTGTGTTTCCTCTGCAAACGATATCATCATGTCTCCCTCCCTCTGCGGCTAGCTTGCAGTTGCAGGCATGCCTGCCGGCTGCCGCTGATCGATGGATGAAAGATGCCCTTGAAACTAATCAAGCTGATTAGTTCCACCGTGTGTCGATTTCTTTCGGGAGGCTACCATGATGAGGATGATGGCATGGCGTGGGCGGGCGTGATTGGCAGTTTGACAGAGGAGAATTAACTTGAGGAGATGTGGGATTGAGAGGTTGAAGATGATGGATGGATGGAATCGGTGACGAGATGATCGATGATCATATGGAATTCGGTGGTGGGATCAATCATGGTGTCGTCCAGCTTCGACGTGGGCGGCGCGGCGGCAGCACGTACGTATGTCGTGGTCCTCCTCTACTCCGCTGTAACAATACATTATGTCTTTTTCTACCACGGTTGAAACTCGCAGGATTCTCAAAACGTATAATAAGATAATGAAAAGTACAGAAATATCCAAGGAATGTAAAGTGTAAAAAGGAGTACTGGAGTTTTTAAGGGAAATTTTAGCATGCCCGCGCCGACGTGAGTCGCGGGGAGAGCAATAAGGGCATGTATAATGGGGTGATGTCAACCTTCCCTTAGCGTTGCCTCGTCAGATTTTTGCTTAGTTGAAGGAGAGAGAATTAAGAGAAGGAAGGTTGCCTTCTCTTAGCTAAGGGATGATCTCTTAAGAGAAGACTATTCTCTGCATTGTACAACATGTCTTCTCTTAGACACACAATTTCCTATCAAAGATAATTATTTCTCATTAATTGCTAATTAATTATTAAGGATAATAATAAGAGATAATGCATTGTATAAATTATATGTTTGGCTTCTCTAGATGACATGGATAGCTAAGAGAATGCGTGCCTTCTCTACCATTGTACATGCCCTAACACGTGGATCAAGCGGACGATATACTTCAAAGTCCACTGCTAAGTGCTAACTAGTACTCCCTCCGTTCAACAATAGATGACTTCCACATATTTATATATGGATGTATCTATTGTTGAACGGAGTGAATAGATGGATACCACCACACGTGCGTCGGACTTAATTTGCACTCATCCCATGACTGGGAATAAAAAAAATAGCTTCAAGGGTCTAATTATTCCAAACAAATTTCATAGGAATTTCAGAGGGCTCAATTCCTCAAAAAAAAAAAAATCCCTATTGAACTTGTTTGGAATGCAGCATCACAAATGATAGTAAGTAATTATTTCATATGTTCTAATATGCATGCGTTTGCAAAGGACATTTGAGATAACATGCTTTCGCCCCGATTTATAAATAAAGTTCAACAATCAAACCGATATAAGTTGACGAGATAACCTCTTACAAAGTAGACCAATGATAAAGAAAAGAAATCAGGAAAACTAAACTTGCCACCGATGACATTGTAACGGAACCAAAGAAACACGGAGCTCCACGACAATGCCCCCAAGGGAGTAACGACGCCTCACGTCGCCATTGTCGAGACCCTAGTCTAGGGTTTTCACCCGGAGCCCTCACGCGGCGGAAGTAGCCACAACGGCGCCCCCACGAGGGTTACGACACTGACAAGCATCGTCGCCATCGGCGCCGCAGCGCTTGGCTTTCGCCCGGATAAACCTTCGCGGACCCCTAAAACCTAGGTCGGCAGGGCCCGCATCACCCAGATCGGGACCGAGGCCCCACCGTATTTGAGTTGGCAGAAACTTTTATTCAATTTGATCATCATGTTTTTTGTAACCAATGTTTTGAGATCGGGTTGCCGTTTGGGGGTCACTGGATCATCGTGTTTTTTGTAACCAATGTTATGAGATTGGGTTGCTACTTGGGATTCACCGTTTAGAGAGCCGGCACTGGAACACACACCCACGAAATGAGCGGACATATGTCCGGCGTCTTCCGGAGAGAGCACAGTCGGGGGTGCTCGACACAAGCTAAATATGTGCTACCGCCAATAGCATCCGTTCGGACGATTCCGGACGCTCAATTGGCACATAGGTTGCACACTGGTACTAACTTGTACTCCCTCCTTTCAAAACCATATGACTTCAAAAAACAATTAGATATAGATAATGACACTAGGAACTTCAAAAAACAAAGTGTACTACCTAGCCAATAGCGTCCGTTTGAGCGATTTCGGACGCTCAATTGGCACTAGGGACGGAACCGGGGGGTGTGGGGAGGGGCTATGGCTCCCCCAAGGTAATTTTTTTTTTGCTAATCTCCCATTGTTAATTTGTGGATTTTCCCCCTAAATTTTTAAAAATTACCTATATGGCCCCCTTTGACTGATTTAATATGCAATTGTCCCCCTTTAATTCTTATCCTGGTTCCATCCCTGGTTGGCACATAGGGTGCACACTAGTAGTAACTTGTACTCCCTCCTTTCAAAAACTATATGACTTGAATTTTTTTAGATATAGATATTTATAGATAATATAACATGTATAAATATATCTGTATTTAGATAAATCGAAATCGTGTATTTTTTAATGGAGGGAGTGATTCTGAAGCACGATTTGTTTAGCTTGCATAGCCTGCTTAATTGCGTCTCACAGTTAACGAAACAGGCGATGGGCAGCAAGCAGGAGCTTTGGTGTGGCCTGCGTCCCCTCGGCTCTGGGCCTATAGCAAGCTACGTAGTTCGTACGCAGCTTTACTCACTACTCAGAGGGACTTGAATGCGGCAGGCCCGTCTGCGCTGAACGATGGATGGATCCCTGTGACTCTGAAGCTGGATCGCTTGCTTGTTTTCCTCCTCTTCCCCCGCTGCGTGCAACACATGTGCATGCCAGTGCGGTGCAGTACCGCCGGTCAAGTGTCAACTACATGCAGATGCCATTGCTGTGCCCGATCTCCACATTGCTATGCTATGTACGCACGCATATGTACCAGTCGCCTCCGATCAACCACTGTATCCGTGTGCCAGTCGTCTCCGCCCAATAACTGAAAACCAGTACTCGTCGTACCACCTAGCCAAAGCGTCACGTATTTGCAGCCTTAAACCACTAGTACTCCTAGCTAGCGTCACGTAGTGGCAAGTGGTCCGATCATGTGCGCCTGCTACATAGCATATGGCGATGGCAGCACGGAATTAGCCTCATATGACAAGAATCTGAGCCAGGGCACTGTTCGCTGTTGAAGGCGGTGGCGACCGTCAACCGACCCCCATTCAAGGCAACACAGCGAATTTTGTCTCTGGTTGCGTGCGTGCGTTCGTGCGTTCATCATTAGGGCGAGGGTTGATCATCAGGGTACTGCTGCTCGGGCCCCACGGACAGTGACCCATCCACATCCACAGCAGACTGGATTAGCAGCCAGGCAGGTGTATCCGACGTACGCGGCTGGCTTTCGTGTCCAGACAAGTCAAAGCGACCCCAAACCATGCAGGCAGCAGGCGTCGTGACAATCGCGAAAAGCACGGGTGATCCAAGCCAGCGCGCGCGCCCTCAGGACATCTCCAGCGGGGCTGCTCATTTGCCCCGGACTGGTCCGTTTTGAGCAGCCTGGCCCAAAACCAGGCCTCAGCGGGGCTGCGCAACCCACGGCCTGGTCCCTTTTCAGTCCGCGGATGCTCAAATCCTGACCAAATTTGGGTCAGATTTGAGCAGCCCGCGGACACGAAACGGACGCGCGCGCTCGGTCGTGTCCCGTTTCGGTCAAAGGTGGTGGCCCGCCGGCCAGTGACCGCGGCGACGGCTCGGCTACCCACGGGGTCCTATTTAAATGGGACCCGCGGCCACGCGTCCCTCCCACGCGCACCGTCTCCTCGCAGTCACCATCACCATCACTGCCCTCGCAGTCACCACCGCCTCCTCCCCTCGCCTTCCTCGCCGCCGGCCATGGGCCGCAACTGGCTCAACTGGGGCCGCGGAAAGAACGACCACGAGGCCGGCGGCTCACGCCGCCGCCGCGAGCCCTCGCCCTCTCCCCCGCTCCCTCCTCCGCCACCTCTCACCCGCACCCAGCGCACCCAAGCCGAGCAGGTGCGCACGCCGCCGGCCTCTCCTCCTCCTTCTTCTCAGGGCCCGGCGGCCCCATTCCGCCTGGTGCCCGCCAGGGTGCGGGAACGCCCGTACCTGAACAAGGCGCGGTGCCAATGGTACTGGGATCAGGCGATCCCAGTGCCATGGCCAGATGTCCACCTCCCCGATGGGTGGCATCTGAACAGGGACAGGATCCCTGTGCCGCCGGTACCGCGGTCCGGCGCGGCGCGGGAGGTGGAGATCCACCGCCGGCGCGACGAGCTGCCACCGGACCTGCGCGCCCACCCGGCGTTCGCGGTGAACAGTCCCCACTGGGACACGTGGTTCACCGACGAACACGACCTGCGCCGCAGGTCGTACTTCGGTGCGCGCCGCGCCCGCGGGGAGGCACAGCTCCCGCCACCGTCACCTCCACGCCAGGCGAGGCGTGGCGCCGCCCCTCCACCGCCCCCCAACGCCCCCTCCGTATCGGCGGCCGCGCCCCGGTCGTCAAGGAGGAACCGGAGGAGGACCCTCCCAATGGTACGAGGAGGAGGACGACGAGGACGTCCCCATGGCCGAGCCCGAGCCCAACGAGGAGCTCCAGCTGGCCATGGCCATCGAGGCCTCCAGGAGGGAGGCGGAAGCAGCGGCGGAGGCGGAGGCCCGCGCGCTGGAGGACGCCCTCGCGGCGGTGGCCGCGCAGCAGGCGGCGGAGGAGGCAGAGGCCCGCGCAGCCGGCGCGCGGGCTGTGGACGAGGCCGTGGCGGCCATCCACGCCCAGCAGGTCGACGACTACCCCTACGAGGAGGAGGTAGACGACGACGGGCGCGATGAGAACGCGCCGGTGCCGGCCTGGTTCGAGCCCCTTGTGGGCATGCGGTGGAGGTGGGAGGCGCCACCACCTGAGCACCTCGTGCCGCCGCCCCGGCCGGCCACGCCGCCGCCGCGAACCCAGCCTCCCACGCCGCAGGGGGCCAGGGCCGCCCCACTGCCACCCCACCTCGCCCGCGAGACCCCCGACTACGTCATCCTAGATGACTAGGAGCTCCGGGGGCAACTCCGGCGCCGCCATGCCACTGGCCAGTGGCCGTCTAGCTAGGGCTAGACGTTTAATTCCCTGTTTTTATTTTTTTTTAGTTTGTAAATCTATGGGCCCCTGTGGGCCCTACTAAATCTATGAAATGTCCTATTTGGTATGAGCAGCCCCACTGGGGGCACCTGGTCCAGGCCGTGTCCGAGGACAGCGGACGGCTGCTCAAACAGACAAAATGCGGACCAAACTGGTCCGCATTTGAGCAGCCCCGCTGGAGATGTCCTCAGTCTCAAGGTCTCAACAACCAGTCAACCGCCGTGTCCAAAAGTTGACCAACTTCCGTATTTGTGGGGTTCACGGTCAGTAGTACACACACACGCGAACAAAAAGGCAAAAATGTGGAGCAACTTTGCCCTACGTCACGTTCTTTGAGGCATTATTGCTGGAGGACCTTTCTCACCTATGGTGGCGGCATGTTTCCGTAGGAAGAGTTGGGTTTCAGGGGCTTGTTTGGTTCAAAGGCAAAAGTGGACGAATAATAATATAGGGATGTGAGTATTTTCTGCTGTGACACTATTCATCCATTATTTGGTTCAAAAGAGTTGGGCAAAGGGAAATACGCATGCCATTTTCCTTTGATCTCAGCTTTGAAGGAAAACAAAAACTTACAATCCACTTGGACCTCCTTTTCGAAATCCTACGCACAAAGAACAAGACTGATGCCTCTAGTAGCGTAATAGCATGCTAATTCATACTTTCCCAAATGGTTTGGCTTTTATTTGACCATTTTGATTAGTAATCATGTGTTTTTCCTATACATACATGAGAACCAAACAACCAAGTTTACAAAACTCCTCTGTTTTCCGGTCCTTTGTTTCGCACATGCATTGCTATCCTTTTCATGTGTTTTACCTATTACTTTATTTTTAGAATCTCGAAAACCAAAATAAAAATGCCTCAAAATTGTTATGTGTTTCGTTGCACGCATTATGGTATCTTTTACAAAATTGCTTTTTAGTGATAATTAACTATTACTCGCTTGTTTTTCCTAATAAAAATAGTACAATGTTATTGTTTCTGCAAAACAGTAGCATCACTCATACTCTTTTGCTCTTTCAGATGTATAATATCACACAATACGAATAGTTCTCCTTTATGTATACCGTGATAACAAGAGTAATGGACTTTAATTTTCTGTCTTATTTATGTCTCATAAGACAAAAATATATGGCCTTCAAGAATAACAATCTCTAACTATCCCTTTTTTCATGAAGGTTGCACCTTTCGGCCTCTACATCCTCGAATGCATACAATCATGATACTGATAAATTGGTTTGAGAAAAAGAGCCTAAAATATCAATAACCATAGTACATGAATAGACACCAAATACACTCGGTTAATAGGATGATGCATGCATAATTTCTCGCAAGAACCCAATAAGGCCAACCAAAATGTGATACATCATCAATTAGATGGTTACTCATATCAATTGAAGTACATGTACTTTTTGCCAAGTTCAATTCAACAAGTTAAAAGCTATTTATAGACAATACACAAAAGGCCAACTCGACCATACTCTTTCTAGCAAGCAGCAAGGCCTACCCTTCTGTTACAATTCAAATTTATAGAGCATGTCATGTGATCATTACTGAAAGTACAAGTCTGTCACAAGGATGGGGAGTGAATATGTGACTAAATTTTTTCTTCTTTCCTTTTAAATTTTGGGCTCAACAAGATAAATCACAAGGTTGTCTAGATGTGCAATTAGGTGAGCAACCTATGTGATACGAAATAAGGTGCGCAAAGGAAGCTATAGTAAGGTACAAGATAAACAACAAGCTTAAACACAGTGAGAAGTATATGTTTTCCGTAGTTACTTTCCAAGGGAAGCAGGTGTACGTTGGAGGGGTGAGGAGCCACATAGGCACTCCAGTAGCACGAAGGTGCACACCCCTATTCTCCTTAACCTTCTCCGGTGAGGGAGATGCTCGTTTCCACTATGAGGTCCTCTTGAAGACGGTGAACAAACCTTACACAAGGTTGAGGCTATCTCCATAACTTGATTGGCGGCTCAACGAATCCAAAACTTCTTGAAACAAGGTGGAAGCTCCTAAGCACCGGGGTTTCTCTAGAGTTGCAAAGTAACCAAGAGATTACAATATCCCAAAGGGAAGAGAGGGGAATCAAACTTTTGGCTATGTGAAGATGTAGATCTAGGTATTCTCCACCAAATTCTTGAAGGGCTTCAAGATTGGGTGGTTGAGGAGGGAGATCTATGCATTAAGATCTTGGCATTAATGGAGGAGAGAGAGAGAGAGTAATGGACGAGCATCCCAGCCCTAAGGAAGGGTATGGGTATTTATAGATCCTCCAAGATCTGACCGTTGCAGCTGACAGACGCCCGTAAGTACCGGACACTTTAGGCCGGAAGTTTCTGGAGCATGACAAAATGTTTCGGGCAAAATCTCTGAACCCCCATCTGATAGAAAATCACAGAAGGACTTATTCGTTTTTCCTTATGCCGGAAGTAAAAAGTGCATCGATCTCTCTAAATAGTTTTGGAGTTGATAACAACACGATTAAGGTTCTAACATCATGTTTAAGTGCTTTCATGAAATATCAAAGTGACGCAAAAAGGAAGAAGCATCTGAGTTTTGCCAACGAGTTAAAAATTAATACAGCAGTAGTACCGGCCTCCCCAGCGGTAGTACCGCTACCTCCAGGAGGTAGTAGTACTACGGGAGATTGAAAGGACACGGATGTCGCCTAGAGGGGGGGTGAATAGGCGTTTAAAAATAATTACGGTTAAGGCTTGAATAAATGCGGAATAAAACTAGCGTTTAATTTATCAAGCCAAAACCTAAACAAACTAGGTTCACCTATGTGCACCAACAACTTATGCTAAACAATTCAAACAACTATGTGATAGCAAGATATGTTACTTCAAGCTCGATGGCTATCGCAAAGTAAATTGCATAAGTAAAGAGTTCGGGTATAGAAATAACCGAGAGACGAGGAGACGATGATTTATCCCGAAGTTCACTTCCCAATGGAAGCTAATCTCCGTTGGAGAGGTGTGGAGTCACAATGACTCCAAGCGCCCAATGGCTCACCTTATTCTCCTCGTGCCTCCACCAATGCGGAGTGCCACGATCCACTATGGGACCTTTGAGGGCGGTCACCGATCCCGTACAAGGTTGGGGCAATCTCCACAACTCAATTGGAGGCTCCCAACAATATCCCGCGAGCCACCAAAACTCCGAGATAGCAACAAGGTCCGGAGCTACCAAAACTCCGAGACAACAACAACCGTCTAGGGCACTCCAAGTACCCAAGAGGACAAGCTCAAGGGCACTCCAAGAACCCAAGAGTAACAAGCTTCTCAACCTTTCACTCGAACGAATCCTCGTAGAGAACTCAAACCGATGCAACCTATGCAATGGCAAGAACACAAGAAGTGCTCAAATCCTTCACTCTCAAATCCCACCAAAGCAACAAATGCTATGGGGGGAGAAGAGAGGAAGAACAATAAAGAACTCAACAAATGAATCCACAAGATCTAGATCCAAAGACTTTCCCCTCACTAAGAGGAGAGATGGATTGGTGGGATAATAGATCTAGATCTCCTCTCTCTTTTCCCACTAATTGGAGGCAAGAATCATGGAGGAATAGAGAGAGAGCAAGCTCCAAAAAGGTCAACAATGGTGGGGGAAAACTTGCTAAAAAGGTAGGAAACCAATGGGGAAGAAGGCCCCTTTTATAGGCCCCCAAAAACAGCCCGTTGGGGGCATTCTGCCCCACCCCGGCCTCCCGGGCCGGCCAGGCCGGCCTCCAGGCCGGACGGTTCGGGTAGGGGTCCGGCCTGGGGAGCCCACCCCGGCCTGGGGCCGGCCTACCAGTTTTCAGAAAATGTCCTTCACAAAAAACGCGATATCTTTTGCATCCGGACTCCGTTTTCGATGATCTTGGGCTCGTTGAAATCGTAAGAACGAGCACTACAAGATTATGCAAAGAAACATCATAGTCCATAATTGGATGATAAAACCAAATGATGAAAGTTATTACCTCTCTATAAAGGAACAATCGGTAAAACCTCCAATATCAAAAACGCAATAAGTTTTTCATGCGAAACCCGTTTTTGATGAACTTGAGCTTGTATTGAAGCACATGACAAGCTCAAAAACAACACATCGAGAAAACACAAATAAGAACCAAGAAATGTTATGCCAAGTATGCAAAGGTTTGAGCTCTCTCCGAGTGATGCGATCAAGTTGCTAATATGAGAGCCCCTCTTGATAGTACGGTTATCTATCCTATAATCCGGTCTCCCTCCTAATGCTATGAGACCGGTAAAATAGAAAACCTATCAAGATCATACCTTTGCCTTGAGCATTCCACTTGAGCTATAATATGACGATCTCGACCTCCTCAAGATGGAACACCTTTCTTGATTTCTTTTTGCTTGATGAAGACACAAAGATGCTCCCCCCATATGCAACTATGGGAGAGGCTCTTTTAAGTATATCTTTACTTTAACATTATCTCCAAAAGAGTGGCAAGCTTCAAGAATGTGATCTCTTCGATATGCTTCCCTTGAACTTGCACTTCTCGAACTTGATGACAATCACAACTTTACGTCATCCACCATGGACTATATGAAATCTTCCTTTTGATGCAAGCCCATGGAAAGATGCCTAACCCCACATAGATATACCACACACACATATAATGGGTTAGAACACAAAGCTATATGAACAATTACTTACGATACCATGATACCACATGGTGCATCTTCTTGTTTTGTGAGTTGATCACTATTAACCATCGCTTAGCACTTTGCCTTGATCAACCTTTTATCTTTTCTTCTCTCTTCATAATAATGATGTCTTGAAGGTAAAGATGAATGTTCACACAATATTCTTCTTCAAGACATACTTGCAATATGCTCAACTCTCTCATGACCAAACTTGGGATATTCACATGAATAGCACCTTGGTCACCACTTGATTATCTTGAATCCAACACATGGACATCAAGTATTGCCTGTGGAGAAACTCTACAAGTGTAGCTCAATGCAACCATTAGTCCATAGTGATTGTCATCAATTACCAAAACCACACATGGGGGAACCATGCTCTTTCAATCTCCCCCATTTTGGTAATTGATGACAAACTCTTTTACGAGGGTTTATATAATGAATTTTACCTACCATGCAAATAGACAAGCAAGGTTGCATGAGCATGAAAGGAAAATGTTTAAGAACAAAACCAAAATTTCTTAAACCCTCAAAACTTTCTCCCCCATTGGCATCCATTTCCAAAATGGGATCATAGAAATTTTAGATGGCCAATATAGTAAGGGTTCCTCCGTAGGCTATGCACTTCTCATAATATGAGTGAAATCAAATACACTTATCCAATGATGAATAATGGGAGGAACTATACCAAGGATCCAAAGATTGCAAATAAGATGGTATACAAATCTAATATTCTCCTAAATAGAAGCAAACAAACAAGAGATCCAACAAACCAAACGAACAAGGTATATTATGGTTTGAGAAAATGAGTGTTTTTAAAGAAAATAGAGGAGCTCCCCAATATTTGTGCATGATTTAAAAATATTTGCATTTTGAACGCAAAGGGCACAAAAATGGAATCATAACTCCCCCACTGTTGTTCAAAACTCAAAGCAAGTGCAAGTGATCATAAAAGAAAATAAGGCATATCACTTGGAGTAAGAGATGGTTAAGCCATAAGAGAAGTTATCAATAAAAGGATGGACACCGAACCATTAGGATACCAATAAGACATGTAATTCTTATCATGTGTATAAGTTTCTTAAATAGACCACAATCATGATGATGTACATCCATAAAGAAACATGTACACACAATATAGTTACAAAGAGAAAGAGCGAGATATCCAATTCGAAGACATAAATATGATAATAAGATCTTTGCTTGAAAGCATTTTTTTTAGAGGATATGAATGACCTTCCAACAAAAACACATCAAAGACGTCACGAACATCAATAAGGGAAACAGAGATAGTTGGGACGTTTTGATAAAAGCAACAAATATCACAAGGAGTAAATATGTTTCATGCCATGATACAACCTACAAAAGGTTGAAATGTTAGAGTATATGCATGAGATAGATACTTGTTACCGAGGTAGCATTGGTGATGTTGTACTATATAAGAATTCATCAATCATCATAGCTTGACTCCAATAAGCATGTATTGATAACACCTTCTTTGTGAATGAGGCAAGCATCCAACGCATATGAAATGTACCTAAAACATATTTAAGTACAAAAATGGTCCCCAAACTCATTGGGTCCAAAGTAGTTACACAAACTACAATATATAGGATTCAATCCACATGAATATAGGCATATAGATAAGAAATTGAATATCATGAACATCTTAGCCAATTTAGGATTTATGGATATTATTCTATATAAATATTGGATCAAGGAAAATAAACATGCCATAACATATACACTAATAATTATGCATGCAATCTAAAGATAGAAGAAACATTTCATTTTATACCCGGGAGAGAGAAAATGGTCGTTGGGGGGGGGGGGTTCCCCCACTCTGCAGCGCCCAACCCGGCCTAGGGGACCGGTCAGGCCGGTCACCCCCTTTCTCCTTCTATCTTTCTCCTTTCTTCTCTGTTTCTTCTTCTTTCTTCCACATCTTTTTCCGTAGACTTTTCTCTCTTATTGCTGCAACTTGCATGTGGTTTACGGGTAGATATGGTTGCACTTTATCCATGATATTTTCTGAGTAAACTTAGGGAACACGTTAGTCCTTCCATATGTTGTGATCAAACACTCAAAATAGGATTTAGGAACATGTCAATCAACTCATGATTGATAAGATACCAATTAGAAAATATATCATTGTAAAAATAAAATACCAAAGGAAATACTTATCACTTGGGGGATACTAAATAAAAATGCATCAAGGAGTAAAATATTGAGATCCCAATAGACATCAAATGAACCATGTCAAATTCCAAGAGATGTCAATTGAAGCAAATATCTATGAGTGAGATATCAAACTCCAAATAAATAGAAATTAAGGGCCTCAAAGCAAAACAAATGAGCATAGAGGATGTCTATGTAAAATATGATCAAAGACTTATCTCATTCAAAACAATAGAATGAAAAACAAGGAATGAGATAACCAAGCCCTCTACACTTTTTATGATGGCACAAAGTAATAAAAAAATAAAAGTTGTGCCTTCCACAAACTCACAAGATATTGATTAAAATACCAATTTAAAAAGATCTAATATCAATTGATGATAACTAGTGTTCAAAAAGAATCTATGATAGCTCCCCCATGATCTATGCATGATTTTTGAATTTTGCACACAAATGGAATCATCACTCTTAGCATGCATACAATAGAAACTTTCATTAAGTGCCAAGAGATCCAATTGAAAATATAGTGTTCTAAAGGAAGTAATATAGCTCTCCCATGACTTATGCATTATATAGATGTTTGCATTTTAATACAAAAGCACTATAAGGGGATCCTCACTTTTCTTACAACCATTACACTAGAATTTTGTTTGATTATAACACATAGATATTCACGAGTCAAGGAAGACAATGTGAGTTCATACAAAACAATTTCTCGTCAATAATATAAATGGAAGCAAAGCATAATGTAAATATGATCAATAACTTCTACCACAAATATGGTTGTCACTTGTCCAAGGACAAGGAGGGTATGGTGTTAATTTTAGGTGGTATGTTGCAAAAATATTCGTGATCATGTTGAAACACAAAAGTTTATGGAAAAGGATATGAGTTAATTACCATGCTTCAACTAGTAAAATTATCATGCAAAGCAATTCTTAATATATATTGAAGCAACCGGTTTCCCAAACAATAAATACTAGTGCACATTTGAGGAACACCGCACGAAGAAACTCTCTCAAATTCAACAAACCAAAATATGAGATACAAAAACTCATTTAAGCAAGTATGGAACTTGTTTGAGCTAATCATGCCACGTAGTAACAATATAATTTAGAATATCAATTCTAAGTGGCATTACCTCACATGTTCACATTTTCTAGGATTGTAATATGCACATAGCTTATTACTCCCCCATAATGTGATAATCCATTTCTTTTCAACAAGAGGCAAGTGAAATCAAATAAGAGATAATTAATGAACATTGTGAAATTCGAATTTCTCATGAGAATGAAATACCACATGGAGACTATATAATCTTGTCACGTTAATAATAAGTGATATACCTCATGTACACATATTTTAGGATTGTGAGGTGGTAAGCACACCACTCCCCCAAAATGAGATAGTTCATTAATCTCTCAAAAGAGTCAACTTAAATTAATCATAAATTGCAATAAAGGCTCAACACAAAACAAACAAGTACATGGAGTGCAAACCAACAAACACATACTAGATTACTCAAGATAGGTAATTAGTAAGCACACCATATACAAACACATGCTAGACACAAAACTAACACATGCAAGGGGCAAGCAACTTTTAATGTATATAATTTAAATACAAGTTACCGCAAGGAGACACATTGGATAGGAGATAGATATATGATGATACAAATGACTTGGCTTGAGTAAATATAATTGATGAAGATCCCTTAATTCTTCATAAGATAGCCAAGTCTCCAATGCCCTCCAACAACACCTATTGATCAAGTTTTAGCTTGTTGGTCCCCAACCAAGTTGGCTCCTAAGAGGTTAGTCACAATAGGCTTGGCAACCCAAATGGTTCGTTTCTTAACACCACTTTGAGTGCCAAAATATTTGGCAAACACATTGCCAACCTTATCCTTCCGAAGGGAATAAACATCATAAATAATGATAGGGTTGGATAAGGTACCATTAGTGCATGAGGAAGCAAGGTGGCCCTTTTCACGGCATAAGTAGCAACATCGGCTTCCTCCTTTCTTCTTAGTTGATTTCTCAACTTGAGGAATTATAACTTGATTCTTCTTGGGAAGAAGCCTTTCTTCATCTTGAGGTTGAGCATGAGATTGAACTTGTGGCCGCTTCCCTTGTTGCTTCTCACTAAGAGGCTTCTTCTTTAATGGGCAAGACCTAACATGGTGCCCTTCAACATTGCACTTGAAGCAAACAATCTTGGACGAATTGTTGACTTGTTCTTGGCTCTTGTTCTTGTTGATTATATGATTCTTCTTTATATTGGACTTCTTGTTATTATTGGAATTGAATCCAAGTCCACTCTTGTCATTGGGTAATCTTTGTACACTCAACATGTTGTCAAGTGCGGACTTCCCATGACGCTTTTCCAAGTCTTTCTTCAAAGAAGCGACTTGGACCTTGAGCTCTTTTATTTCCTCTACATGGTTAGTAGCAACACAAGTAATAGAGGAAGTAGATGATTCATTGTTAGAGCAACAAGGCATGGAAAGCAATTCATCACAAGATGTAGCGATATTATGAGTGAATGAATTAATAGGACTAGCACGAGGCAAAATAGAATTTTGAGTAGAGTTTGTGCTAATGTACACATGAGGCTCACAAGATATCACCTTGGTAGTAATAGCCTCATGAGCTAACTTTAGCTTATCATGTGAGACTAAAAGATCCTCATGAGAGCCTAAGAGCTTTTCATGACGTTCTTCCAATTTCCCATAATTGCTAGTTAGCAACTCAAGTTGAGACCTTAGCTCAACATTCTCCTTCAATGTAGATGCTTCACGAGAAATAGAGTTAGTAGCACAAGCATCATAATTAATAGAAATAGGAGAAGGCAAATTGGCAAGTCCTTTTGAATATGAAGCTTTAAGTTGAGTATGTTCGACTTTTAGCTCATCATTTTTAGTTTTAAGACAATTAACCACCTCAAGATTTCTATTATGAGAGTCCTTTAATTTTGATAACTCTAGAGTAAAAGTCTCTTCAAGAGATTCACTGATATTTTGTTCTTCTACAAGAGCTTCCTCTAGTTTTGCAATTTCATTGGAATAATCACGCTCGCGGCTATAACACGCGTCAATGCATGCTTCCAAATCCTTAATGGTGATATTGCGCCTATCAAATGCTCTAATGATTTCTAGGAAATTGGCACAAGCATCTTTATCCTCATAAAGGATATTGTGAATCATTTTACCTTTCTCCATTAACGAATCATTGTCATTATCATCGCCATCATCATCATCATCATCATCATCCTCATCACCATCATAATCATCATCATCATCACTAGATACATTGGCGTTCAAAGTAGGAGCTACCTTTGAACCTTTAGCCATAAGGCAAAAGTGAGATATGGTAGATGATGATGAACCATTACTTGAAGCGCCACTTAAATCCACATCTTGTTCCATGGAATGTTGAGTTTCTTCTACATGGTTAGTAACACAAGTACTAGAGGAAATACAACCATTTTTACTATGGAAACAAGATGTATCAAGCATATCATTATAAGATTTAGTCAAGGAATTTTTACATGATATGCATGAACTATCAACGCAAGTATGTAAATCATTTTGGGTGCTAGGTGTGTTTAAGTCCATAGACAAAGTATTGCAATAAGATAGAGATGAAGAATCGTCAACAATAAGCATACTATCAAGATTGCAATTTTTGTCACTACTCACCATATCATTATCTTGTGCCTTGACACATGTTGGTGAGGTAGAGGAAGTTGAGAACTCATCACGCCCGAAGGTGGAGGGAGTATAATCATCACCACAACTTTTGGACACATCATATTTAACTTGAAGCTTGGTCCAAATATCATGAGCTTTCCAAGATGGCCTAATTGACTCAAGAACTACAATACTCAAATATTTGAAAAACACATTAGTAGCTTGGGTATTGAGATATAAGTTTTTCTCATCCTCTAAAGAGCAATCAATACCCGTTGGAGTAGAAAAACCCATATCTACAATTTTCTCTATATTTGTACCCATGTCCTTAAAAATATTAAGCATACTAATTTTCCAAGTATTATAATTTGTGCCATCGAATATAAAAGTGTCATTATGCACTAATCCCCTAGCCGACATCTTTACTCTCTAGGTTGTGAAACCCTATGAAGAGAGACCCGGCTCTGATACCAATTGAAAGGACACGGATGTCGCCTAGAGGGGGGGTGAATAGGCGTTTAAAAATAATTACGGTTAAGGCTTGAATAAATGCGGAATAAAACTAGCGTTTAATTTATCAAGCCAAAACCTAAACAAACTAGGTTCACCTATGTGCACCAACAACTTATGCTAAACAATTCAAACAACTATGTGATAGCAAGATATGTTACTTCAAGCTCGATGGCTATCACAAAGTAAATTGCATAAGTAAAGAGTTCGGGTATAGAAATAACCGAGAGACGAGGAGACGATGATTTATCCCGAAGTTCACTTCCCAATGGAAGCTAATCTCCGTTGGAGAGGTGTGGAGTCACAATGACTCCAAGCGCCCAATGGCTCACCTTATTCTCCTCGTGCCTCCACCAATGCGGAGTGCCACGATCCACTATGGGACCTTTGAGGGCGGTCACCGATCCCGTACAAGGTTGGGGCAATCTCCACAACTCAATTGGAGGCTCCCAACAATATCCCGCGAGCCACCAAAACTCCGAGATAGCAACAAGGTCCGGAGCTACCAAAACTCCGAGACAACAACAACCGTCTAGGGCACTCCAAGTACCCAAGAGGACAAGCTCAAGGGCACTCCAAGAACCCAAGAGTAACAAGCTTCTCAACCTTTCACTCGAACGAATCCTCGTAGAGAACTCAAACCGATGCAACCTATGCAATGGCAAGAACACAAGAAGTGCTCAAATCCTTCACTCTCAAATCCCACCAAAGCAACAAATGCTATGGGGGGAGAAGAGAGGAAGAACAATAAAGAACTCAACAAATGAATCCACAAGATCTAGATCCAAAGACTTTCCCCTCACTAAGAGGAGAGATGGATTGGTGGGATAATAGATCTAGATCTCCTCTCTCTTTTCCCACTAATTGGAGGTAAGAATCATGGAGGAATAGAGAGAGAGAGCAAGCTCCAAAAAGGTCAACAATGGTGGGGGAAAACTTGCTAAAAAGGTAGGAAACCAATGGGGAAGAAGGCCCCTTTTATAGGCCCCCAAAAACAGCCCGTTGGGGGCATTCTGCCCCACCCCGGCCTCCCGGGCCGGCCAGGCCGGCCTCCAGGCCGGACGGTTCGGGTAGGGGTCCGGCCTGGGGAGCCCACCCCGGCCTGGGGCCGGCCTACCAGTTTTCAGAAAATGTCCTTCACTAAAAACGCGATATCTTTTGCATCCGGACTCCGTTTTCGATGATCTTGGGCTCGTTGAAATCGTAAGAACGAGCACTACAAGATTATGCAAAGAAACATCATAGTCCATAATTGGATGATAAAACCAAATGATGAAAGTTATTACCTCTCTATAAAGGAACAATCGGTAAAACCTCCAATATCAAAAACGCAATAAGTTTTTCATGCGAAACCCGTTTTTGATGAACTTGAGCCTGTATTGAAGCACATGACAAGCTCAAAAACAACACATCGAGAAAACACAAATAAGAACCAAGAAATGTTATGCCAAGTATGCAAAGGTTTGAGCTCTCTCCGAGTGATGCGATCAAGTTGCTAATATGAGAGCCCCTCTTGATAGTACGGTTATCTATCCTATAATCCGGTCTCCCTCCTAATGCTATGAGACCGGTAAAATAGAAAACCTATCAAGATCATACCTTTGCCTTGAGCATTCCACTTGAGCTATAATATGACGATCTCGACCTCCTCAAGATGGAACACCTTTCTTGATTTCTTTTTGCTTGATGAAGACACAAAGATGCTCCCCCCATATGCAACTATGGGAGAGGCTCTTTTAAGTATATCTTTACTTTAACATTATCTCCAAAAGAGTGGCAAGCTTCAAGAATGTGATCTCTTCGATATGCTTCCCTTGAACTTGCACTTCTCGAACTTGATGACGATCACAACTTTACGTCATCCACCATGGACTATATGAAATCTTCCTTTTGATGCAAGCCCATGGAAAGATGCCTAACCCCACATAGATATACCACACACACATATAATGGGTTAGAACACAAAGCTATATGAACAATTACTTACGATACCATGATACCACATGGTGCATCTTCTTGTTTTGTGAGTTGATCACTATTAACCATCGCTTAGCACTTTGCCTTGATCAACCTTTTATCTTTTCTTCTCTCTTCATAATAGTGATGTCTTCAAGGTAAAGATGAATGTTCACACAATATTCTTCTTCAAGACATACTTGCAATATGCTCAACTCTCTCATGACCAAACTTGGGATATTCACATGAATAGCACCTTGGTCACCACTTGATTATCTTGAATCCAACACATGGACATCAAGTATTGCCTGTGGAGAAACTCTACAAGTGTAGCTCAATGCAACCATTAGTCCATAGTGATTGTCATCAATTACCAAAACCACACATGGGGGAACCATGCTCTTTCAGAGATACCGCCAGAAGTACCGCCAGTTAGGAATTCGTCTCTGTTTCCAGCAGTACTGGCCTAGTAGTACCTCTGTTATTTGGTTTTAATTCGGAGCAAACTTCACCCGGCGGTAGTACCGCTTCCATCAGGAAAGCGGTAATACCGTTGGAGGTACCGGGCTAAGTACCATCAGGTAGGTTTTTTTATCTCTGTTTTCCCCGGTACTAGGGCGGTAGTTGCCTAGTACTACCGCGAGCCACTTCGATTTCAAAATCAAGTGGGTGGCCAGCGGTAGTACCGTTGGCACTACCGGTAGTATCGTTGCTAGTACTTTGCGGTACTTCTCCAGTTGTACCGCCAGGGACTAGTGTGCGGTACTCCCTAGTACTGCTGGGACAACAGGTAGCGGTAGTACCGCTGGCACCAGCGGTAGCACCGCCAGGCACGAATTGGCTCAAACGGTCAGATTTTGGAAGGGGGTATAAATACCCTATCCCCTTCTTCCCCAAGAGGTAGCTCGTCCAGCATTGAAGTCACCATTACTAGAGCTCAACAAAAGCTAGATTTCTCCCATCTTCTCCCACCAAACTCATTGATTCTTAGAGGAGTGAAGGAGAAGGCCCAGATCTACCTATTCACCAAGCCGTTCTTCATTCGCCCTCGTTGTCTTGAGGGATTTGTGTCTAGGGTTTCCTTGTGGAAAACCTAGACCTCATTGTTACTCACTTGTTGTTGAACAGATTGTTGGTGTTCTTGGGAGCCCCCAATTCAGTTGTGGGTGTGTGTGCCTCAAGCTCATTGTGAAGGTACCAAATTCCGCCTCGAAGGGAGTCAATAGTGGAAGGTGAACTAGGCCTTTCAGGCGAAATTTATCAAAGAATAGGGTGAGGCCTTCGTGGCGAAACTCACACCCCTCCAACAAGACGTACTCCCTTCAAAAGGAGGAACTACGGAATACATCCTTGTCTCCGCGTGCTTCCGTTATTGGTTCCTTCTGTCCTTTACCTTTACTTTGTGTTTGTATCTTGTTTAGTGTAGCCCTTGTCATATAGGTAAATTCACCTTAGTTGCATATCTAGAGAATTTACCTTTGTGTCAAGCACAAATAAAAAAAGTATTAAAATTTGGATGTAGCACCTATTCACCCTCCTCTAGGTTCCCATACTGTCCTTTCAATTGGTATCAGAGCCACGACTCTTAATTTGGGCTTAACCGCCTAAGAGTATAGTGTGGTAATCGAAGAGGAATCCACCGCGTCTGCGGCACCGACCACCATGGATGATCTCAAGGAATTGCAAAATTCCTTGACCTCCTCCATGTAGGCCCAAATGAAAGACTTGCGTGAAATGATAGCGCAACTCTTGAAGTCCAAGGACACAACATCCCCATCAATGGAGTGCCCAAAAGAAATTCCGGATGACAAAATTGATGAGGATGTTGGTAAAGACCATAAAAGTGAAACCCCTCCTCCTAAGAAACCTTCATCTTATAAGGGAGAGGATGGAAAGGAATACTACCATAAGGTTCCCTCTTGGTACTCTCCCGATCCTCCTATCCCACATCATCATATAAATAATAGGGGTGATCCTCCTAAAATTTATGCACATTCTTCTGGCCAATGGCAGTATTTCATGAAAACACACTTGAACTCTTCTTGCATTGATATATAGAGAGTCATTGAAGATGGATACAAGCCGGTTGATCCGAAGAACTTGACAAGGAGAGAAGTGCTTGATTGTCAACTCAACTTCGCCGCTTTGCACATGATTCAACAAGATGCGGGTGAGAAGATCATGCCACACATTCAACAATTCTCCACCGACAAAGAAACATGGGTTGCTCTTGTTTCCATGTTTGAGGGCAATGAAAGTATGAAGAGAAATATGTTTGATGCCTTGATCAATGAGGCTGAAGGTTTCTATATGCATTATGGTGAAATCCATGAGGACATGTACCAAAGACTCAAGACCCTTGCTACCACATTTAGTGGTCTTGGTGACACTCATGTTGATGATGTGTGGATCAAGAGGAAGTATGTAACTGCCCTCATGCCATTTGAGCCAGTGGATTTGAAGATCCTTCAAGGAAGACACAACTACCACCTCATGACTTCAAGTGAGATTATGCAAGAGATGACATCATTTCAAGTTCAAACAAATCTTGCTCAAGACAATCGTGCTCGTGCTATTGGAATGCACAAAGGAGACTCTGTTTCTTTGAATGCCAAGGTTGTGACCAAGGTAGCAGATCATTAAGAAGAGGTTGAATTGAGGGAAGATTTGGCTCCTCTAAATGCTCAAGAGTATGATCCGGTGCTTAAGAACTTAATTACTATTGTCGTGCAAAAGTTTTGGAAAGAACCCTCCTAAGACCAATGAATATGTTGAGGAGAAATCCAAGTCAAGTTATGGGAAGGAAGGGACTCAAAAAGTGAGGGCTTGTTTCAATTGTCAGTACACGCATCACTTTGTTGCGGAGTGCCCTTTCGAGAATAGAGAAAGTCAAGGAGGGAAACATGTTCTCAAGGATAAGTCAAAGCTACCTCACAGTAAGACTTTCTTCAAAAAGAAACCTTTCAACAAGAAACCATCTTCAAGGTTTGTGCTAGTGACTCAAGAAGAGTATGACCTCGGTGATGAAGAATAATAAGAATCCACAAGTGAAGTGGCTGCTCGTTTCTATTGCGTCTTCATCACCCCCATCACTCATTGAATTCCCCAATGAGAATCTTCCCCAACCTTCTGCAAAGTGCTTCATGGAAAGAGCCAACGAGGTATCATCTTCTTCCAGCTCTAAGACTCAAAATGGAAAGAACAACCGTTCTAGTCTTAGTGTAGAAGATAAAATTACCTCTTTGGGTCTATTTATGTCTAACTTGCAAGGTGAGACCAAAAGGTACTTTGATCTTCTCATGAGCCAATTGGGAGAGTCTCAAGAGGATCTTGAGAAGAAAGGTGATACCAAGAGAGAGGATGCGATTGAAAAGTCATCTCTCTCAAATTCTCTCGAGGAAGAGCATGAGCTTCGAGTATGTCTTGAGGAGAAACTTGAAACTATTGAGGAGTCACATAATGAGTTAATGTCTAAACTTACTAAGGAACATGACCGTGCTATTACTAAATACAAAATGGTTAAAAAAAGATTGAGTTTGGTATTGGTCATGATAAACTAACCGAGGAGCTAGAGAAGATCATCAAGGCTCACAAGGCCTTGGATGGTGAACACTCTAGCCTCACCAAGTCAAGCGAACAACTTCAAACTCAACTTGATCAATTCAATGTGCCTAGTACCTCTACTTTCTTGTGATCATGAAAATATTATTGAGAAGAATGCTAGGTTGAAGGAAGAGCTATCAAGAATCAAGGGAAAGGGCCCTAGTGTTGAGAAGGTAGTTGCTCCAAGACCATAAAATGGCAAGCAAGGTCTTGGCTATGTTGCCAAGAGCAATAATGAGAAGAATAAGAACAAGAAGAAGGCCAAGCCGCAAAAGCAAAGAAGAATGTTGGTGCGAGTGGTATTGTCATTAGAGACGAGAACACTCGTAGCAACTCCGCATGAACTAATAATCCTCACCATTTCCTATTTATTGATTATTATGGTGTTGTGTAAGCTAAATATGTTGGTCCTGCTAAGGGTTACATTGATTACACTATTTTTGTTCCAAAGACCCTTGTTGCTAACATGAGAGGACCCTCCTCGGGTCCTAACTCAAGTCAATGATTTCTTGTAGGACTATGCTCCCGGTGGGTCAAAATGGGTACTTGATAGTGGATGTACAAATCATATGATCGGAAGCAAAACACTGATGACAGAGTTGAGACCAAATATAAATATAGCAACCGTCCCTTATGGAGATAAGTCAAAATTTTAGGTAATGGGTTTCGGCAAGGTGGTTGTTGCTCCTAACATCATTCTTGTGAAATTCATGCTTTTCGAATCCCTTGGTTTCAGTTTACTTTCAGTTCGTGATTTAGGGAAGATGGGATTTTCCGTCTTCTTTGAACCTGGCATCATGGTCCTCTTGTGGCGAAAGACTCTTGATGTTTCTTACATTGAATTTGTCAAAAATGAGTTGTATGTGTAGACTTTTTGGGGTCAACCAACACTGAAGCAATGTGTCTCTTCGGTAAGGCCGACGTGGGGTGGTTGTGGCATCACCGCTTATCCCATGTCGACATGAGAACTTTGCAAAGCCTTCACAAGGGTGGCCACATCCTCGGACTAAAATAAAATGTTTCCTTTGCCAAAGATTGTGTGTCTAGGGCTTGTGTTGAAGTAAAGATGCATGACTCTCCCCACCCAAGCAAGACAATTATTTCATCAAACATGATTCTAGAACTTCTTCATGTGGATCTCTTTGGTGCCGTGCCCGAGACAAGTCTTGGTGGCAAGAAGTATTGCTTGGTGATTGTTTATGACTAATCAAGATACACATGGGTTTATTTATTCAAGTTAAAGAGTGAGATCCAAAAAGCCGTCATCGACTTCTCTCATCAAGTTCAACATAAACACAATGTTCCTTTCATGGCCCTTAGGAGTGATAATGGCTTTGAGTTCAAGAACTACATCCTAAATGAGTTCCTTAGTGAAGAGGGTATTCGTCATCAATATTCTGCTGCATATACCCCTCAACAAAGGGTGTAGCTGAAAGGAAGAACCGGACTCTCTTAGATTAGGGATGGAAACGGGTACCCTGTTACCCTGCGGGTAAAAACCCTATTAGGGCAAGGGTTTGGGACTAAAAAATACCCATGGGTATATAAATGGGAAAATGCCATGCCCACTGGACAGAGAGGGTACGGACATGGGATTGCATAACCCATACCCGCGTACCCTTCTACTCGTGTTAATTCTGTCAAGTGGGACTTATAGTACAATTAAACCTAACCTAATTTTCTAATCACATAGTCCACATGTCAAATCAGCTACTCAAGGGCAAAGAATCCACGATGGGTTGATCGTACAGTAATGCCACAAGCATTAACTATCGTCTCCTATTCCCGTGAGTGTCGCACATAACCACGTAAATAACGTTCGTTGGCTGGCTTTGCCTTCTAGTCTTATGATGGAGTTTCTCATTCATGATGAGTTTTTCTTATGCGTATGTGGTGTTGTTTATAAGGAGTCTTTGTTTACAATATGTTGTTATTTATGAGTGTGCTATTGTTACAAAGTGCTGCTATTTATAATTTCAAAAAATTTCTCATATTTATAAATTAATTGTTGTTGTATATTATTGTTTATGGCCATTTTTGCCTTAGTTTGTTAAGTTGCTAATACGGGCATTTTTTTACCCGTGGGCAACCCTTTACCCTATTGGGTGACGGGTATGGGAAAAAGTTGTACCCGCTGACGGGTATGGGTACGGGTGACGGGTAAACTTGAGGGGGGCTCCACCCGCGCCCATACCCTGCGGGTGCCATCCCTATCTTGGATATGGCTAGGTCCATGTTGGCGGAGTACAAGTCTCAACAATATATTTGGGACGAAACCATCTCTATGGCATGTCATTCATCAAACCGGCTCTACCTCCGCAAAGGCTTAATGAAGACTTCATACGAGATTCTCACCAGCAACAAACCAAATATCTTCCACTTCCGTGTCTTTGGTTGTAAGTGTGTATATTTAGTAAAAGGAGTTTGTTTGTCTAAGTTTCAATCTAAATATCTTGAGGGTACATTTGTTGGTTACAGTGCTGAATCCCACACGTATAGAGTCTTTGACAAGACCTCACGGAATGTAATTAAATCTAGTAGTGTGGTGTTCAAAGAATATGATGGATCCCAAGTGGCGCAATTCCATGTTTCTAATGTAGATGTTGAAATGCCTAAAGAAGCCATATGAAGAATGGGTGTCGGATTTTTCCGCCCCATTCAGGGACACCTTGTGGCGGATCGAGAAGAACTATTCTCTACTCAAGTGGAGCCTTCATCTATATTAGAAGAACATGCCAATGGAGCAAGTGGTGCACCAACCCAAAAACAAGTTCAAGAGCCAAGTTCTCCTATCATTCAAGCTAGCCAAGATCAAGGCCAAGATCAACCTTCTACTTATAATGTTGAAGCAAGTCATAATGATGATCAAGGCGAACAAACCGGCCAAGACGAGGACCCAAATGATCAAGTGATTCCTCCTCACAACAATGAGGAGATCGAAGCCCATTGTCAAGCAAGGATATCTAGAGCTTTGAAGCAATTTGACTATTCCGATGATAAAGTGTTGGGTGATCTTAAAGGCAATAGAACCGCAAGAGCTCAATTGACAAGCTTTAGTGAGCATCAAGCTCATATATCCACGGTGGAACCAAAGAAAGTGTTTGAGGCTCTTGAGGATCCAGATTGGTTGAAAGCTATGCATGATGAACTCAATAACTTTGAGCACAACAAAGTGTGGAAGCTAGTTGAGAAGTCCAAAGATTGCCTCAATGTTAGAGGCACCAAGTGGATATTCAAGAACAAGCAAGACAAGCATGGTGTTGTCATAAGGAACAAGGTAAGATTGGTGGCTCAAGGGTTCTCTCAAGTGGAAGGCATTGACTTCGATGAAACCTATGCTCATGTGGCTCTCCTTGAGTCCATACGTATCCTTCTTGCATATGCATCTTCACATAGTTTTAAATTGCAACAAATGGATGTCAAAACTTCTTTTCTAAATGGTCCTTTGAAAGAGTTGTTATATGTTAAGAAACCACCAGGGTTTGAGGACCCAAACTTCCCTAACCATGTCTACGAGCTCTATAAGGTGCTCTATGGAATTAAACAAGCACCATGTGCGTGGTATTTTCACCTTAGAGAGTTGTTGAAAGACCGTGGGTTTGAAATTCGGAAAATTGATCCCACCCTTTTTCGCAAAGAGGGTTAAGGGGGAGCTTTTCATATGCCAACTATACGTGGACGATATTATCTTTGGATCAAATAATCAAGATTTCAATGATAACTTTTCAAAGCTTATGACTGATAGGTTTGAGATGTCTATGATGGGAGAGCTCAAATTCTTCCTTGTCTTTGAGATCAAGAAATTGGCTTGTGGGACTTTCATTTCTCAAGCCATGTATACCCAAGACATTCTCAAGAGGTTCAACTTCTATGATGCCAAAGGAAAGATCACTCCAATGCAAACTAAGTGTCATCTCAAGCGTAATACATATGGTAAAGATGTGGACCAAAAGTTGTATTGTTTTATGATTGGTTCTTTGCTTTATCTTTGTGCTTCTAGACCCGATATTGTGTCGAGTGTAGGTGTGTGTGAAAGGTATGAAGCGGCTCCTAAGGAAATCCACTTGACGACGGTCCATAGGTTATTTCGGTATTTGGTTCATACCTCAAGATTTGGGTTGTGGTACCCAAAGGGGGCACATTTCTATCTCCGTGGTACACGGACTCGGATTGGGCTGGTGATCAAGATGGTAGGAAATCTACTTCTGAGGCTTGCCAATTTCTTTTTAGGTCTTTGGTGATTTGGTCTTCTAAGAAGCAAAATTGCATATCTCTCTCTACCGCCGAATCTGAGTATGTGGCACCTGCTAGTGCTTGCACTCAATTGTTGTGGATGAGGCAAACTCTCAAGGAATATGATGTCCATTTTGACAATGTGTCTCTATTGTGCGATAATGGAAGTTCCATCAAGATTTCCTACAACCCGGTGCAACATACAAGAACGAAGCACATTGAGATTTGTCATCACTTCATCAGAGATCATGGTGCCCATGTAGATATTACACTAGCCTATGTGCCCACCAAGGATCAACTTGCCGATATATTAACAAATCCCCTTGAAGATACAATATTTATGTTCTTGAGGAACGAGCTAAATATCATCGATACAAGGAGCTTGACTTTAGGATCTTGCATACACACCTATAGCTCACTATGTGTTTGGGTTTAGGAGTAGGCATGTACATAGGGGAGTGATGTACTAACACACTGGGATCTCCCTCCCCCATTATGCGCAAAGTAAAAGTTCATTTATGTCTCTCTCTTCTAATGTTGAATTCCGAGCTAAAATGTTGAGAAGTGGCAATGCACCCAAGATACATATTCGCGGTGGCATACCATACTCTCTTACATGTTGGCTTAGGCCACCAACTTCTTCTTCTTGAAGAGTTGGTTCTTGTTTGGTTATTAGTTGTTTTTCATCACCTATCTTTTTTGTGTCGTGGTTTTATGGAAAACACACTCACTCCTGGCGTTTATTTGATTGCATCTTGCAAGATGGGTGTGAAGTACCACTTCAGTTTGTGTTCTCAATCCCAAGCCCCAAATTCCCATCCGAAAAAGACCTCACTCTTTCTCAAAATATCACTACTTAGACTCCTTGTCGGAGAGAAGAATCCTGGCTAGCGGTACTACCTCCAGTTGCAGCGGTACTACCGCTGTAACTGACAGTAGTACCCAGGCACCGGTACTACCGGTAACTGAGAACGGTACTACCGCCACTGGACAAGTGCCATGCACTTGTTCCAGGAATGGTAATACTGCTCTGGTACCGCACACACCAGGTGGGATGTACTACTGCTCATCCCAGCGGTACTACCGCTGCGGTATGTTTCGTAGGGTTAAATTGGATCTGGGATAAGGTGATTTCTTTTACCCCCCACACTCTCCCTCACCGGAACCCCACACAAGGAACAACAACAGCCACTTCATCTCACCGCTAGGGAGGGCTTCCTCCGGCTGCTGATTGCCCCTCTCTTGTCGGGAGGAGTTCCGAGATCGTCTCCTTCGTCTTCTACACGAAGATGAGCTCTGGTAACCCTCAATCCTCTCTCCCTTGAGTTGATCTTCAGGGAAGACATTGTTAGGGTTCCTAGAGATCTCTATGTGTTGAACTCGTTCGTTTTGATGCCTCCATATATAGACCCCCTGATGGCGTGTAACACACGTTCGCTGGGAGACCCCAAGAGGAAGGTAAGAAGAGCACAGTAGCAAGTTTCCCTAGGAAAGAAACCAAGGTTGAATCGACCAGTAGGAGAAAGAAATCACTTCCGAAGGTTAATGCAGCTGATGTTGGCAGGTGATTTCTACGCACGCTTCTATTCTTCTAGACAGTGTTGGGCCTCCAAGTGCAGAGGTGTGTAGAACAGCAACATGTTTCCCTTAAGTGGATCACTCAAGGTTTATCGAACTCAGGGAGGAAGAGGTCAAAGATATCCCTCTCAAGCAACCCTACAATTACGATACATGAAGTCTCTTGTGTCCCCAATACACCTAATACAATTGTCAGTTGTATAGGTGCACTAGTTCGTCGAAGAGATAGTGAAATACAAGTAATATGGATGATTATAAGTGATAGTAGCAATCTGAAATAAAAATGGCAGCAAGCAAACATGTATTAGAAGTTTAGAACTTATTGTAAACGATGTTTCAATGCTTATAAACAAGGCCTAGGGATCATACTTTCACTAGCGAACACACTCAACAATAATAACATAATTGAATGCATAAATATCATCTCTTCACTATGCTACTCCGAACCACTCTCCAGTCGGATAACAAACACCAATCATTGTGTAAGGTTATAAGAGCACTCCTTAGAGTTCGCATTTCCGCATCTAGGTAATCCCCATGCTATCACCATGAGACCTAGATGATTCCAAACAAACACCACAATTTCATAGGGTCATCCAACACAAAATATAAATATTATGCTAAACCACACGGTGCACACACTATCACCTTTACACCGTGATCATAGTGTCAACGGAGATCTCATAACAAAACCACTTGAGTAGCATAATAGATTAAGAGTAGCATCTACTTATTCAACTAGATTACAAAGCTCATGATCACATAAAGATCACACCATGGGAGAAAGAGAGAGAGAGAGATGAAACACATAGTTACCGGTAGAGCCCTGGGCCCCGGGGGAGAACTACCCGCTTCTCATCATGGGAGTCAGCAACGGCGATGAACATGGCAGTGGGTCGATGGAGATGGCTCCGGGGGCACTTCCCCATCCCGGCAGGGCGCCGGAACAGAGATTTCTGTCCCACGAAACTTGTCGGCGATGGCGGTGGAGCTATGGAACTTTTCATGGATGGAAGCTTGATATTTTAGGGTTTATGCATCGGGAGGAATATATAGGCGAAAGGGCGATGTCGGTGGGTGCCCCGGGGGCCCACACCACCAGTTGGCGCGACCGGGGGGGGGGGACCGCGCCCCCTATGGTGTGGCTCCTTCTCTGCCCTACTCCGGGTCTCCTTTGGACTCCATTGACGTATCGGGAATTCTAAGACTCTGGGATTTTTTTCGGTCCAATTCCGTGAATATTTTTCTAAAACAACTTTTCTGAAACAAAAAACTGTAGAAAATAGGAACTGACTCTATGGCATCTTGTCAATAGGTTAGTCCCAAAAACTCCATAAAAATGACATAAAGTGTATAGGAAACATGTAGCATATGGCATGAAAACAACATGGAACATCAGAAATTATAGATACGTTTGAAACGTATCAAGTAACGCCAGGTAAGTTTTGCTCTCCGTTTTCCCCGTACTAGGGTGGTAGTGTCCTAGTACTACCGCCAGCCACTTTGATTTAAACATCAAGTGGGTGGCCAGCGGTAGTACCGTTGGCGCTACCGGTAGTACCGCTGCTGGTACTTTGCGGTACTTCTTTGGTTATACCGCCAAGGACCAGTGTGCGGTACTCCCTGGTACCGCTGGGACAACAGGTAGCGGTAGTACCGCTTGCACCAGCGGTAGTACCGCCAGACACGAATTGGATCAAACGGTATGATTTGGGAAGGGAGGGGGGTATAAATACCCTATACCCTTCTTCCCTAAGAGGTAGCTCGTCCAACATTGAAGGCACCATTAATAGATCTCACTAAAAGTTAGATTTCTCGCATCTCCTCCGACCAAACTCATTGATTCTTGGAGGAGTGAAGAAGAAGGCCCAGATCTACCTCTTCACCAAGCCATTCTTCATTCCCCCTCATTCTTTTGAGGGATTTGTTTCCAGGGTTTTCTTGTGGAAAACCTAGACCCCATTGTTACTCACTTGTTGTTTGTAGCAGATTGTTGGTGTTCTTGGGAGCCCCTAATTCAGTTGTGGGTGTGTGCCTCAAGCTTATTGTAAAGGCACCGATTTACGCCTCGAAGGGAATCAATAGTGGAAGGTGAACTAGGACTTGGTAGCGAAGTTCATCGGAGAATAGGGTGAGGCCTTTGTGGTGTTGAGTAGACCTTCGTGGCGAAACTCACACCCCTGCAATAAGACGTATTCCCTTCAAAAGTAGGAACTGATGAATACATCCTTATCCCCGCGTGTTTCCGCTATCGGTTCCTTCTATCCTTTATATTTACTCTGTGTTTGTATCTTGCTTAGTGTAGCCCTTGCCATATAGGTAAATTCACCTTAGTTGCATATCTAGAGAATTTACCTTTGTGTCAAGTCTAAATCGAAAAAGTATTAAAATTTGGAAGTAACACCTATTCACCCCCCCTCTAGGTGACCATACTATCCATTCAGAAGTTCCGGGTTTTTTTTTGACCTTGAGGGTCAGAAGCAACATGGGACAATCTAGGCTCTTTCTTTCATCAATGATGGAATGATTGGTAGAGAGAATGGGGAAGAACACCGTCTTCGATCTTTTCACTTTGAGGGGGTCACCGATCATCAGTTGCTGTTATCACAAATATCTAGAATTACTTAAGCACGCGGTTAGGCTGAAGATTGAGTTGTCATTATAACTAAAACATAGAGACACACTTTCAATTACAATAAAGATAGTTAGTTGGATGATTAGTTTGTGATGCACCCTAAGAAATTAGGGCTAGGTTCTTGTATCACCTTCCCATTGTGTGCACGGAAAAACATGTTTTGTTGTTACGTTGTTGCTAGGAAAAACTGTCTCTCTTGTGACTCTTGGTATTAGCACCAACATATTTTGTAAGTCTATTGAAATGCCCATGTACGCCAATAGTACCTTGTACTCAACTACACACACACGCACACGCGCGCGCGCACACACACATGCACATAGTACTCCTTTATGTGTACCGTGCTGGACTTTAATTTTCACTGTTATCTGTGTATCATATGACAAAAGTTATGACCATTCATCATGAAAGGTCACAAATATAATAATAGTCTCTAACTATCTTTTTTACATGCGTGTCTCCAAAATAACAATCATGGATAGAACTAGGAGAATGAGGTCTAATTTAAGGAGTAAAGCATTTATTGAGTTCCCATTTAGGGTTCAATGAAGAAATTAATAATTTTCTTTTTATCCATGAAAAAAGGACAGGGATCCTCCGATGTAGAAACCATGATATTATTAAATTGATTTAAGACAACAATGCCAAATTTTTTTTGTAAAACAATCGAGACCAAAATATCAACAAGCAGAGTACATGAAGTAGACATCATATCTAGTCAGTTAATAGGATGATGCATGCATGCTTTCTCGTAAGAACCCAATAAGGTCAACTACAACGTCGTACATCATCGATTAGATGGTTACTCATATCAACTGAAGCAGGTCTACTTTCTGCCAAAGTCAACTCAACAAGTTAAAACCTATTTATAGACCATACACAAAAGGTCAACACGACCATACTTTTTCTAGAGAGCAGCAAGGTTTTCCCTACACCTATAATTAAAATTTATAGAGCATATCATGTGAACATTAATAAGATCATTAGTTGAATGATTAGTTTGTGATGCACCATAAGAAATTAGGGATAGGTTATTGTATCTTCTTCCGGCTAGATACACCGAAAACATATTTCGCTGTCACACCGTTTCCGGGACAAACTATCTCTCGTGTGACTCTCGATGTTGACACCAACATCTTTTGTAAGGAATATTGAAATGCCTCGTTGACGCCAATAGTTACCTTATAGGTGAGATGATAGGCAATAATGACATTTCAAGACCTCCTCCGACCCACGTGGGTACTATCACCGACGTCATTTTCCTGTTGATAGAATGCCATCAAGCGTCCTAGTATATCTAAGCTATAGGTTATGCTCTATCTTAGCAAACATGTTTCATTTTGAGTCGTTTTTTAGTTTTTGACCGTTGTTGGCCATTTCACCAAAACCTCGGACGACCGTTTGTAAATGTGGAAATTAAAAATAACCATCCTCATAAGAAAACATAAAACTTAGCCGTACAAATAAATGCAAAACAAAATATTCCTCTCTGGGCATCCAAAGCTGCTGAAGAAAAGCTTGCAAATGATCACACACCAACTTTTTGGCCAAACGGTTAACCCTCTCTCATCCTTTGACCCCTCGACACGCTCACATAGGCACACACAATCCATAAAACCGCCCACTCCCCCCAAAAAGCCAAGCACTCTCCACAACTCGACCTCCAGCGCTGCCACAGGCACCCTCCGCTTCGCTCCCCACCACCACCTTTACGCGCGCGAACAGGCAACCGCCGGCTGCGATGAACGGCTCCAGCAGGCCCGGCGCGCGAGGCGGCGGCGGCGATCTCCGGCCGCCGGAGCCGCAGCGCGACCCGCTGGAGTTCCTGTCCCGCTCCTGGAGCGCGTCCGCCGCCGACGTCTCCCGCGCGCTCGCCGCCGTCGTGCCGGCCGGTGCGGCCGGCGCCATCGCCGAGGACGTCGCCGGGGAGCTCGATGACTGCGCGAGCGGTGCCGGCACCGCCTCCGGCAGCTCCTTCTCCTTCGCCTCCGCCGCCACTTCGCAGCTCATCATGGACAGGATCATGTCCCAGTCGGTGCGCTCCTTGGCCATCTGCTTTGAAAAAATTCGGTCTTTTTTAATTCAATTGGCATGCTATTTTGTTCTTAGCTACTTGTGTATGCCAATCAATTGCTTGCTTGTTGTTCAACCACTCGAAGAGAATTTACGAGCTAAATTATTTAGTACTACAGTACTTGCTTTCTTGAATGCCATCTGAATAATCCCCTGTACTTTTGGAGGACAAGAAGAAACGGCCAAAGACTGGATCTTTTTTTTGTTTCTCTTAACACGAAAACAACAACGACCCTTTTTAGTCGTGCAGTTAATCCCATCTGATCATTGTACTTTTCTCAATCGGAGTACTGCCGTAGCAGCATAGTAATGCGGATAGATTACGTGCTGATTTGAAATATCTTGCTTGTTTTCCTGTGCAGCAAGAGGTGTCGCCACTGACCTCCGGCCGCCTCTCCCACAGCAGCGGCCCCCTCAACGGTGGCAGCTCGCTCTCCGACAGCCCGCCTGTCTCGCCGGATGTCGACGACGGCAGGGTATGCATATCTTTCTCTCCGTCTCTGCACCTTACCATTTTTCTTCTACCGGATGAACTTTTCAGTTTCCCCTTGTAACGATTCACTGAAACAAAACTCTGAATAATAATATCCTGGTTGGTTCTAGAGTGGTTTTACTTGAAACAGAAAAATGATAATCTTTTCAATCAATCTGTGAACTCTGTATTAGCAATAAGTTTGTTGTTTCTTTTAGTACTAGTACAACCTGTCAGACTGTTTGGCACAAAAACACTCCCTGCAGTTTTGCAGACTTTCCTTGCACAAAACATATACACCACTGCAGAAGAATTTAATACATGCCTTTATCTCCACCCAATGAAACTGGCAGTTACTTACGTTCCATTTCTCTCTAGTTTTTATTTGTTTCCAAAAAAAATTGCCTCTCTCTAACCACAAAATTGAATATCTTGTGGAATGTGAGTTGTGAACAAATCATTTTCCTTTTCCACCATGCTTGCTCCGTGGTCTTTGCTCATGCTGCCTGCCTCTCCTTCTCCCTTTGCTACATTCCTCTCTCTGTCACTACAGTATCTGTGCTTTGTGCTCTCAGAGCAATGATTAGCCATCTCCATTTCTTTTGACAAAAGCATGCATCAAACTTAATTTTCTTTGTGCACACCTTATCTACTCTAGCAACTGGATCCTATGCCATCTAATTAAGCAGACATGCAACAAACAGATATGAGGATGGTTAAAGAGGAATCATTAGCTTTGTTGCACAGGGAAACAAAGCCTGCTGATTGGGCTGGGCTGTATCACCTGACCGGTGCATGCTTTAAATTCTCAAAGCGTCAGTTTATTGATAATATTGCCATGGCCTTTTGTTTCTTCAGCAAAGATTCTTTCTTCACTGGTATACAAAGCAAGCGAGTGAAATAAGTTCAGTGTGACCATGTAGTCAAGTCAAGCTTTGGTCATGGTCCAAGAGATGATAAGCACACCTGTCATGACATAACAGAGAGGCCATGGCCATCCAATGGTGTTGCAATTTTTTTAAGGGAGAATGTGTTTAGCAGTACTATTCTTTAAGGAAACTTTGATTACTAGCAACTTGGCAATCTCTGTGTTAATCACTATGGCCATTATTTCAAACTGAAGAAGAACACCTTGTTTGTTTGTGTGAGCATGAAGTGGCTTTGTGCTCCTGTAGCTATCTCTGACCAGCAAGGAAGAGAAGTGAAGATGGGGTGTTTGATTTGATGGTCTTCGGTGCTTGCTTGCTTGCCTTGCTGTGCAGAAGAGGCAGAAGAAGCTTTGATTCTAGGTGCCATTTCTGTCCTTGCGCTGCCACTCTGGTCTCCTCCATCTACAAGCAAACACTGCAGCTTGTCCACTGCCCCACTGCCCTTCACTGCCACTCTCCCATCTTTCTAGATAAAAAAGACACACATACAGGCTTGCAGGCCTATGCAGCTCTTGTCTTGCCCCATCTTCACTTTCACCTTTAGCTGTCTTTCTTATCCATAATCTAATGATGCATTCTTTTTCATCTGCTGTAATTAGAGTGCTTGTGGTCTCTGTTGAACTTTGTTCCCCACACAGTGCATCCATGATTATGTCCTGTGTCAGTGCTGTGTGCATTAACCTATGGCACGCCTCAGCAATTCACCAACAATGGAGGCACAATTATATGTACATGTCAGTGCAAGAATCATGGCTACAGCGTGTGCTTTTTAATTTGGGAACCATCAGCCTCTCTGCCCTCTGTTAATTAGCAACTGTTATCTAATCAAACAACTTGCTTTGGACACTGACAAAAAGTCTTCAACACACAATTTGGACCATTGATTTGCTCTGTGTCATTTTCAAATTTCATTGATTTTCTGTTCTGTTCGATTAATATTTTGAAGAAAACCAGTTATTAGAATAATTGTTTTCCCTGAGAAAAACATATGATCTGTATACTAATTGTAATAATGCTGTTCTTTGGCGAAAAATTGTGCAGTTTTTCAGAACAGTGAGCACGCCGAAGCCGCAGCTGCAGGCGCCGCGCGGGGGCAGCAAGACGGTTGGGCGGTGGCTCAAGGACAGGAAGGAGAAGCGGAAGGAGGAGACGAGGGCGCACAACGCGCAGGTGCACGCCGCCGTGTCCGTGGCGGCCGTGGCCGCGGCGGTCGCCGCAGTGGCCGCCGCTACCGCGGGCTCCGGAGGCAGGGACGACCGCTCCGCGCGCACCGACATGGCGGTGGCATCCGCGGCGACGTTGGTGGCCGCGCAGTGCGTCGAGGCCGCAGAGTCCATGGGCGCCGAGCGCGAGCACCTCGCCGCTGCCGTCGGCTCCGCCGTGAACGCCAGGACCCCCGGCGACATTGTCACCATCACGGCCGCCGCCGCCACAGCGTTGCGAGCCGCGTCGACGCTGAGGGCGAGGGTGCAGAAGGAGGCGTGGAACGTGGCCGCGGTGATCCCGGTGGAGAAGGGATCCATGGGGATGGGAGGCCACAGGCACAGCGCCCCGAGGCAGCTGCAGCAGCAGAATCACAAGGTGCAGGAGCTGGGCAGCAGCAACAGCAGCAGCTTCAGCGACGACCTGCCGGCCCTGGACCAGGACGAGAGCAACAACTTCCTCGGCATCTGCTGCCAAGAGCTGCTCGCCCGCGGCACCGAGCTCCTCAAGCGCACCCGCAAAGGTACCGCCGCCGCACATTTGGCGACTGATGCTTGTCTCCACGCCGCCGTGCTCTGACTTCTGAATGGTACTGACGTTGCTGATCATGTGCAGGATCGTTGCATTGGAAGGTCGTGTCAGTGTACATCAACCGGACAGGCGTGGTATATGCATCTCCTCACATTGTTCTTGATCTTGTGTTGTGTGACACATTCTGGTAACTGACGTGTGAGCTCTGCCGTTAAATTTCACAGGTGATGCTGAAGATGAAGAGCCGGCATGTCGCCGGGACCATCACCAAGAAGAAGAAGAGTAAGTGCACATGCCACCCTACAGCCATAGCCGGCAGTGTGATTTTATCTCCCTGTCATGGCAACCGGTGACACTTCACTGACTCCGGAGCTGTTGCGTGCGTGCAGGCGTGGTGGTGGACGTGTGCAGGGACTTGGCGGCGTGGCCGGGGCGGCACCTGCTGGAGGGGGGCGAGCACCGGCGCTACTTTGGCCTGCGCACGGCAGAGCACCGGGTGATCGAATTCGAGTGCGCGAGCCAGAGGGACCACGACATGTGGACCAGGGGCGTCGCTCGCCTCCTCGCCATCGTCGACGGGCGCAAGCGCTTCACTTGAAGCTGACACTGTCCCAGCCTGTGATATCTGATGATTGACCTTAGTGATGTGTTCTTGCTGTAGTTCTTGCTATTGTCTTCTTTGTTCTGATCTCCTGTAAGTTTTCTTCCTTCTCCTCCAGTTTGAACCAGAGAGTGTGCAAATTGGCAATGGCAGGCATTACAAATCAAGCATCATCGGAATCAGTAGTTTTTAACAGAATTGTGGTAATCACAAAGTAATTGTTCCTTTAATGTGCATGTATGTTTGATCTTGTTAATAGCTTTGGAGAAATGAAGAACATCTGAACCAGGGTTTGTTCAGCATCTGAGTAGGCTCTACTCCACAGATATAATCTTGGACCCACTGCCTACAAGGGAAAGCAAAAGCAAAACGCAAGGCTGGCATCCACACGTTAACATGATCTGTCCCTACCAAACTAATCTAATCTAGATCCTGGACATTAAGGCTGAACAAACTTAGGACATAGGCCAACTTGTGTGCTGCCTCTTTGAATTGCTGGGCCCTTGAGGATGTGGATGATTGGAGCTCTCTTTGGCTCTATAGGCTTGCAACAACTCTGCATCCATCCTATCTATCTACTTGATGATGGAATGGGGCTGCAGGGTTGTTCTCTCCCTGCCCACAACTGTTTGTGGATCATTCGGGTATTCCAGGACCAGCTCTGAAGCGTAATGCTGTTCTTGGGCGGTTCGGTGTCTATATAGGACCAGATACTTGTAGATCAACTCATGAGCTGCTGCATTAGCGGGTCCAGACAAGCTCTGGCCATTGATGCAGGTTGCTGTCTGTCCTTGTTGGTGAATGATAGATTTGTACATATATGTAAACAATCTGCCATAGTTTTCGTGGGAACCAACTAAATATGTTATTGATCGTTTTTGCATGGAAGAAACCGTCAGTTAAGCTCTTGTAAACGCAAGCAGAGTGTCACAACTTGGCAGTTGGCAGCACGGTTTGAAGCTGAAGATGTTTTCCACGCTATGGGATTTGGCTGATTAAAGCTCCGCGGAGCGTCGAATCCAATGCAGTCGCAGGCTTTGGCACTCCTCTCTTCTTTGGAAGAGAACAAGGGGAAACAAACGGACACTTTTCGAAAGACAAAAAAAATCTGTCTTTATACTTGTCTTGCACATGGAACAGAGCTGCAAATTTAGGTTGATTACAAGGATAAAAACATTAATTTCAAAACCCTGGTGTGCAAGCTTCGGAGTGGAGAAGAGAAATTCAGAGAACACACAAACAGAGAGGGAAGTTTCAGGGTTGAGAACTAGTGTAGTAGTGTAAGATGATCCGGGGCTGTGTTATTTTTTTCTTTTGAAACGAGAAGATGCACTTTGCGGCTTCTTTAGGCAAACTCGATGTGATACAATTCCCATAGCAAAGGCAGAGTGGCATGTGCAGCAATACCTACGAGCAACCTAAGCTAGATATGGCTGCTAGGCCGTAGAATCGCACCAACAAATGTGAGAGATACTACTTGCAGTGTACTACAATTTTTTGTTGAGATTTTGGGTGGGGGAGGGTGGTGACTTTTTGATATGCACCCGGTTCTTAAAATATAAAATTTGAAATGTTAAAAAAAATTGAAAAAAATATTGCCGCATAGTTCTTAACATTCTATATGTTGACTAAGTGGTTTCACGATTCTTGGTAAACCGACTTTGCGAATGTATAGAATATGAAGATGTATCTATAAATTTTTGTTTCGGAATTTTTTAATGTTTTAAAATTTAGTTTCTAGATACCAAACTAAGTATATAATCATGGTTCGCAATGGAATCTTGATTTGGAAGCCAGCTTAGATCATCTCAAATGGTGGATGTAAACCGTCGTAACGCGGGAAAAACCGTCGTTTTAGCGTACGCGGGACAAATCATGACGCTCCACCAGCCGCCTAAATTTAGGCGCGCGGTATATTTGGCCAGCGGCAGAGAAAAGCCTTGTCCGGCGCCTATAATTTTAGATGTTTGAGCTCGCACGCGAACAGCCGACCACCACGGTGAAACTTCCAATGCCGCTCTCCCCAGCCGCTCGGTCGCCTGCGCTACTTGCCGCTCCCGCAAGGTCTCCGCCGTCGCCGATTCGACCGGCGTCCAGTGGCAGCGACCCATCGTGCGCAAGGTGTTCGACACAATTTGAGAGCTATTTGACGAACAATTTATATATTTTTCGTGAACTATCGTTTCTATTGCTACTGTTTGTTTGTGTTGTAGGAATAATGAAACTATTTTTATTTTATATTTTCTGTCTGTGTTTGATCTAATTTATTCTATGTGTTTGTTTGTATGAGTGTTTTCTGCCGTGCCTCGCGCACTATTTTTCAGCGTCTGGTAAACCGGGCCACTGACGCGCATACTATTTAAATGTCCCCGAAATTGCTGCGGCACCGTGCTTGCTGCAAGAATAAAACGGGCGCTATAAATGTGTTTACCGCGTCAAAATATTAGGCTTTTTATGTTGGAGATGTTCTTAGACTAGTCAAGTATCATACACTAGTATCATATGCATGATACTAGTCTATGTTACTAATCCCACAATGGGTAGTAACATATTTATAGTATCATATACTAATATATTTATTAGGCTATAGGCACATCTTGTCTTGAAATTCGTTATGTTACGGTATCTACCTATGATACCACTAGCACATCTCTCCTCATCAAATGAGTGTCACATCATATTTTTTTTTTGCCTACGTGGCACTTATGTTACCACTTATGTCTCCCATTGTAAGCAGTCTTATAAACCACCTCCCTAGGTCCATGCTAGTCGTGTGGTACCAATAAACGCCTGAGTTACATGGAGGCTGCCATGTCCTTTCATGCAATAGTGTGAACAGGGCCATGCTCTGATGGGCCAAGCAGAATTTGGGCCGACAAACAATACTGACCTCAGTTCTATTTGACGTCTACATCTTTTTTCCCCTCTTTTTTTCCCTCTCCGCAAAGTCCGAACCGATTTCAAGGCTCTATTTATTGTACTGAAGTCCGAAAGTGGTGACCATGTATTGCTGAAATATTGGGCCCAATATGTGCAAGGCCAATAAGAAATCCTGAAATCTCAAAATGACCCATATGTACTAGTGAGTGGTTGGAGTGGAAAATTTAGTCCTACATTGGAAGTTTGAGGAGTTGCACACCACATTATAAGGTGGAATGTTGTAGTGATTGTATGTGAGTGAGAAGAAGAGAGCCTCTCGCGCACTCTTCCTCCTCCTCCATCGCCGCTCGCTCGTCTCGACACAACACGTCACGTCACGATCGCGTTTCGTGAATCGAGGCTCGAGCCGAAACAATATTTATCTTTATTTTGCTGTTTTGGAAAACCGATTTCGTAGTCGTGACGGACGCGTCACAACTGACGCGGTTCGGGTCGCTCCCGTATCACGTGCTGCAACCGACTCGGACGTGCGGCGTGGGTCTCCGACGTCGCACACGTTAGGGTTTTCCCAACCGCACTATAAAAGACGCGCGCTGTGGGCGCTGTACACACACCGAAACCAATCTAGATTTTCCACACCTCGTTCCTTGCGCCGTCACCGTAGTCTACTCCATCCCGAGCGCCGGCGTCCACCGGCGAACGGGAGAGCAGGTTTCCGGAACCAGTCGCCTTTGTGATCCTGTACGGGAGAGGGCGAATTAGGTTTTTGGGAAGCGCTTCGCGCGACTGCTCGCTGCTCCCACGACGGCTCGTCTGCTTAGTAAGTCAGGCGGTGCTGCGTATCGCCGCCTCAAGCGTCGTCTACTCCGACACGTTATCGCCAACGTTGTCATCAACAACGATCGGTACGGAATCTGTGTCCCAAATCTGTCTGTTTAACATGTCTACTGTTTACATGTTTAGGAAGACCATGTTGCTGTTATTCATGTTGTCTACTGCATCTAGTATGTTCGAGTTCCACATGTTAATAGTTGTCTTTGTCATGGTTTATATTCTGGAATTAACCGTGAAAATTATGCCTAATTGTTCAACATGTACATCAACTGGCAGGGCGTGTTATATATCATCGACCTCCTTGCACTCAATAATTTTGTTTAGCTGGTATGTGAATCTTCCCGTTAATTTTGCATGTAATGCTCTAGATGAGATTGACCTTAGAGCGTGTACCGCGTTGAGCTGTGTCCAGGAGAAAAAGTAAAGCCGAGTCTAAGAAAATGATTCCACTCGACCGTTTAGACACACCTAGTAGGACGCACCTTGCTCACTTTCCCCACCAAACAACTCCTTCCACCAATAGTTGGGATGGTTGAATTTTTTAATCACTAGACACCTTTACTTACACTAGTCCCATGTCTAGGAATTATTTTCTTATACACCATTTTTTCTTCGTGCTTCAATGTTTAGTCCTAGGACTAAGATTTTTTAGACACCAGTTTTTAACCACGCTGCACATGCCCTTAGCGACGTGTTCTTGCAGTTGTTGCTAGATCTTGTGCAAGTTTTCTCCCTTCTCCTCTTGTTTGGACCTGAGAGTGTATATGCAAATTGGCAATGGCGGGCAGTACAAAAACGAGCATCTGCTGCATCTGTAGCTTCTACTTGAACTGTGGTAGGTGCACGCAATCACAAACTAATTAGTAGCCAAGTCTGTTCGATCTTACCCAATAACTTGGGAAAAAGGAGAAACATCTGAACATGGCACTATCACTGTACCAGGTTCGTTCAGCATCTCTGTAGGCTAGATAGATAGAATCTTGGACTCACTCTGTGTGCAAGGCCAAAGCAAAAGCAAAAGCTGGCTTGGCATGGACACCTTAACATGATCTGCCCCTACCAATCTAATCTAATCGGATCTGACCTAGCTCTTGGAGACTATGAAGAAAGACCAACAAGCCAGGGCATAGACCAAGGTGTGTGCTGCCTCTTTGAATTGCTGGGTCCCTTCAGGATGCAGATGATTGGAGCTCTCACTGTCTGTTTGTTCTGTATAGGCTTGCAACAACCCTGCTTCTACCCTATCTTAGCTAATATTGGAGCTGGAGGGTTGTTCTCTTCTTGCCCACAACTGTGTTTGGGGAAGTTTTATGTGCACAGGACCACACATTTCTTGGCTCATATATGCCCTGTATCGATGCCGAAATGATGCAGGTTGCTGTCCTGGTTGGTGTAATGGATTTTGTGGTTACGATGATACATTTTTAGATGTATATATGTGAACGAAAATAATGCTGGAATGACAGAGTATGGAACAGGTCCGTTAGGGCGGTCGTGTGTTTGGTAAGGTGGCGGCCTCTGCGGCCTGCCGGGTGGCCATCCAAGACATACCCTTCAAGTGCGGTGTAGGTCAGTTAACCTCGTGTAAACACGGAGAGCAGAGTGTCCGTCACAGCTTTGCAGTCGTTGGCACGGTTTGAAGCCGAAGATCGTTTGCATGCAATCTCAGGCGTCGACAGTCATCTATTCAGTAAAATGCTTCCCAAAAGGAGCTGCAAGCCTGCAACATCACAAGAAAGAAACAGAACCACCTTGTTGCAGCGTGCAATTTTCAGAGCCGAGAAGAGAGATTCCGAGAACACAGACACACGTGCACGAGGCCCAAGAGTTCAGAAGAAAGAAACAGCGCGAGACGATCAGAGGAGATGTGCTTTGCTGCTTCTTTCGGCAAACTCGATGTGATCGAAACCGAATCTGGCAAAGCTATTTAAATCTACAGCTGCTACTACTACTACTGCTGAGGTTGCTACTGCTTTTCTAATGAATTAATTGGTACTTTTGGAGACGGGTTATATGCAGCCCGCTATTTTGAAAAAAATTAAATGATATTTTAACTTTTTTTATAAAACTCTAGACGTTGATAATATCGTGATCTACCACTATACAAAATTTCAATGAAAAAACTACTGAATTTTGATCTGGCAAAAAAGACAAATACGGAGATCTGGATCCGGTGAACAGTGCATTGTTCGAAAATTTTGAATACCAGTTTTGTCTTTTTTACATCCAAAAATAATATGAATTTTGACTTAAAAATTTACACCGATAGATCTCAACGTTGTCTAAACCTAGATTTTTTGTTTCAACTTATCTAAACATAAAAAGGATGTATATTTCATTTTTTTTTTAAAAACCAAGCTACATATTGACTTTCCATGTTTTGGAGCTCGGACTCCATGTAGTCCTAGTTTTCAAAAAATTGAAAATAGCAATTCAATAAAAAAAAACGGCTGTAGATAATGACGAACTCTACAAATGTGCAAAGAATAAAACGAACTAATTTGTACTCTATGCTAAGCAAAAAATGACAAAAGTGTGGATATGGACGCACTGAAGTGTGCAAATTTTGAAATTTTGTCAGATTTGTTATTTTGTGTACTTGTGTAGCATAGAATGCAAATTATTTCATAATGGTTTTTTCGTACAAAGTTCGACATTATCTACATCTAGGATTTTTGTAAGTAGATTTTCGTTCTAAATCTTTTAAAACTTTGAAACAGAGATTTTGAATTTTTCAAAATATCAGGCTCCATGGAGCCGGAGCTCTATCTGGACTTCTCAAACAAGAGTAAGTGCACACACAAGTCACTCTGCAGTAGCTGTGTGATTTTGCTTCCCTGTCATGCCACCGGTGAGGCGGTGACACTTCACTTACGCTCGAGCGTGTCCGGGGCGCCTGCTGGAGAGGTGGAGCACCGGGTGATCGAGTTCGAGTGCACGAGACAGAGGGAGCACGTCATGTTCAACATGGGGGTAGGCGCAAGGGCTTTGCTTGACGCCGGCACCGACGCTTTCATGGACGACAGCGGAGTAGCTCGTGATCTGACCATTGACCGTAGCGACGTGTTCTTGTAGTTGTTGCTGTTTGTTAGAGATATATTAGGCTGGTGCCAATGGGGGCTGTAGCCAGGGGCGGTAGGGGCGCTACCGCCCGTGGCGGGGCGACAGGGGGCGGTAGGGCGGGGCGGTAGGGGGCGGCGGGCGGTGGCGCTGCCGCCCGGGCTATAGCCGGTGCCGCCCGGCTTGCCGCCCGCATAGGCGGGGCGGTAGCGACGGGGTGGGGCGGTAGGGGGGGCGAGAGGGGCGGTAGGCGGGGCGGTGCGTTGGCGGGCCGGGGCGGTAGCGCGGGGCGGCAGGCAGGAGCCGTTGGGAGCCAACGGCTAGCTGACGTGGCGCCCCCCTATTGGTCCACGTCAGCTAGCCGTTAGGGGTATCCGTTGCTGTCCAAAAAAACTGAAAAAAAATTCGAAAAATTTGAAATTTGGAGCTGATCCCTCCTATAAATACCCCCCCCCCCCATATGCTGCACTCAATCCACACCAACTTCATCCTCTCTACTCTTCATTTCCACCCTCTTGACGCCATGTCTTCGTCAAGCAGCAGCGATTCGAGCGAGGGACTGGAGGGTGAGATGATCGCCGCAATGCAGGCGGCAATGGAGGCCGAGTACGAGGCGGCGCTCCAAGCGGTGCCAAGACCGCCGCGGCGCCGTCGACAGTTCATCAGGCGTGATCGTGTTGGCGCCGGCGAGCGGCTCTACGACGACTACTTCGGCCCGAACTGCACTTATCCTCCGAGCTTCTTCCGGCGAAGGTATCGGATGAGGCGATCCCTCTTTCTACGCATTGTGGATAGATTGGGTGAATACTCTCCGTATTTCACCCAAAGAGTTGATGCTCTGAACCGTACGGGTTTTACTCCGCTACAAAAGTGTACTACGGCGTTGCGTCTGTTAGCTTATGGATCCGGTGCTGATACGATAGATGAGTGGCTTAAGTTAGCTAGACAAACTTCGTCAGACTGTCTAGATCGATTCTGTGAGGGCATCATCGACTGTTACGGTGAAGAGTTTTGCCGTCGACCTAACGTCGAGGATACTCAGCGTCTGTTAGCGAAAGCCGAGGAGCGCGGCTTTCCGGGAATGCTAGGGAGCATAGATTGCATGCATTGGCAGTGGAGGAACTGTCCAGTTGCGCATGCCGGTCAGTTCACAAGGGGAGACATCAAACACCCTACCGTAATCTTAGAAGCCGTTGCGTCGTATGATCGTTGGATCTGGCATGCTTTTTTTGGAGTCGCCGGGTCCAACAACGACATCAATGTGCTCAATCAGTCCCCATTGTTCACGGATGTGCTTAGAGGAGAAGCACCCACAGTCAACTTCACGGTGAATGGACACCAGTACAACTGGGGTTACTACCTTGCCGACGGCATCTACCCCTCCTGGCCGGTGTTCATGAAGGGTGTTACTCTTCCACAAAGTGACAAGCAACGTGTCTTCACTGCTGCTCAATCGTGTTGGCGCAAAGATGTGGAGTGTGCATTTGGAGTGTTGAAGTCTAGTTTCAACATTTTAGCAGTTCCCGGACGCTCCTACTCCATGCGCACTCTTGGGTTGATCGTGCGTGCATGTGTCATTCTGCACAACATGATCATCGACGATGAGCGTGGTACCAATTTGGAGAACACCTATGAGACAGTTGCAAGCAACGTCGGCCCTCCAATACATACCAATGCACCACCAAGCCTAGCAGCAAGGATTCAGATGGACAACGAAATGCAGGACTCGCCGATGTATACACAGCTCCAGGGGGATTTGATTGAGCATGTGTGGGCTCATCAAAACTAGATTATGTAATTTTCTTATTTTTTATGTAATTTTTATTTATTATTATGTAATCGGTACAATTTTAGTTGAATAAAATAATTTCTTCTATTATTTGCAACGTTTTTAATCTTTAAAATATGTGTTGACGTGGAGGAGAGAGAAAAGCTGATGTGGCAGAGAGAGAATCTTACAGCCCGGGCTATAGCCCGTGCACTGGCACCGTGCCCGTGAGAGTGGCGTGAGAGTGGTGAGAGAAGGTGACGTGGCGGGCGCTATAGCCCGTGAATAGTGGGCGGTGCATTGGCACCAGCCTTAGGTGTACGTATCTTTGGTAGTTTAGGATTTGTATCAATCTCCTATTCTATCTCTACGAGGCTTCTTGCCCTCCAAGTTTGTACCCCAATATATACTCGCCCATGAGGCTCAATAATATAACCATCATATTCCGCCAATCTCATGCTTCTACATGGTATCAGCCTAAACACGATCTAACCCTAGCCGCCGCCGCCCCTTCTGCCTCGCGCCGCCCCCGGGACGGATCTATGATCGTCGCCGGGGGCCGCGCCGCCCGTACCTAGGGTTCGTCCGCCGGTCCCGTGGATCGGCTGCCCTAGAGCGTCTTTCTCTCCGCCGGTCGCTTGCCGGCGTTTTCTTTTTTGGTTTTCCGATTCAAGATCGGTTTGCGTCGCCCGCCGCCACCGTCGATCCTCACGCGACTCTACACCGACACCGGCGCGACTACCGGCCTCTTCACCGACACGGCGGAGTCACACGCCACGCGGCGGCCGTAACGGCCATTGTCCATGTGGCCTCTTCGCCGCCTCGACGGCTTCGCGCGATGCGGCGGCCGTAATGGCCGCCTTCCGCATGTCTACCCGCCCGTCGCTTTGTTTCGGTCGTCATCGCCCCTGCTCCGATCGGGACTCCTCCACTACCCCGCCTTCACCGTGGCTGCCTCACGCACGGAGCTGCCTTGGCCGCTCAGGCACGGCGCCGTGTTCGTCGCTCGGCCTCCATCGCCGAGCCTTACGTCATCATCATCGTGCTGAGTGGCGCATCCTCCACCTCACGAGCAAGCGGATTGATCACCCGCCTGCCCGCGATCCGTTCCATCCAGGCTGCGCGGCCGACCCGTACAGTCGTCTGCATGCGCCTCCGCAGGTTCCCGTGAAGACCGTCCCTGAGTGTGCGTCTATCACCGATCGAGCAAACGGGCTGCCGCTGCGTCGCCCCATCGGGCCGCAGCGCCGCCGCCCCGTGGTTCTCACCGCGGCTGCATCACCCCGCGCGTTGCCGCTGAGTCGCCCCTTTGGGCTGTAGCGCCGCTGCACACGCGGTTCACACCGCTGCCCCGAGGTCTTCCCGACGTCGCCCCGACACGCACGTCGCCGCTGCGTCGCTCTTCGAGCCGTAGCGCCACGACGTGCGGTCCACTCCGCCGTCCCCGCGCGTTGACCTCTTCGTGGTATGCGCCGCGCCGTCTCCCTAGGCGCGGGAACGCCACCGTCCGCGCATGGTCTTTTTCGAGTTGTTGGGTTCTTCTTCGCCTACTACGAGCATCGCCGCCGCGCTTCTACACGTGACCGCCGTGGCCCTTCGCGGGCTATCGCCGCCGCGTCCCTCCTAACGGCAACTGACATGGCCCCCCACGGGCTGCCTTTGGTTCCGCCGACTACATCGCCGTCCACCTCTTCCTCTGCTCCGACAACCGTGGTTGACATCGGCACCTTCTACCCCCACCCCGACTGGCGCTGCAACTGTCGTCGAGCCTTCGTCCACGACGTGTCCCCGGGCCCGGCAACCCTGGTGCGACGCCTCGTTAACATCGACTTCGTCCTTCTACGCATCGCCGTCCTTTTCCTCGACCACTTCCTCTGCTCCGACAACCGTGGTTGACATCGGCACCTTCTACCCCCACGCCGACTGGCGCTGCAACCGTCGTCGAGCCTTCGTCTACGACGTGTCCCCGGGGCTGGCAAGCCTGGTGCGACGCCTCGTCAACATCGACTTCGTCCTTCTACGCATGCCCGGTGCTGGCAACACTGGCGCGTGCCTTCGTCCACGACGCATCCACGGGCTTGGCAACCCCGGCGCGACGCCTCGTCCATACCGTCTTCTTCCCGGCGCACCACTACTTCAACACTACTGCGCCTATGTCTAACTTGGCGCCTCCTTGCGCCCCGCGGCTACACGGCGACTACCTCGACACCGGCTACCCCCACTCGACATCGACCTTGGCAATCCTCGCACGGCTACCTCGACCACGGCTACACCACCCTACGCTCTCGGCTACCTCGACCTCGGCACAAAGGGCTATCATCTCGCCTTGAGCACTCATCAGCTTCCTCTACGGTCCAAACTCCAGCGTCGTGACACCGTCCACGATGTCAGTCCACTGGATTCTACTTCGGTTTCTCTCCAGTCTGACCGTCCGCGACGCTCCGGTTGTTCGCAACGCTGCCGCTACGGCTGCGGGGGGATGTTAGAGATATATTAGGTGTACGTATCTTTGGTAGTTTAGGATTTGTATCAATCTCCTATTCTATCTCTACGAGGCTTCTTGCCCTCCAAGTTTGTACCCCAATATATACTCGCCCATGAGGCTCAATAATATAACCATCATATTCCGCCAATCTCATGCTTCTACACTGTTGTTTCCACAGTTCTGATCTTTTACAAGTTTCCTTCCTTCTCCTCTTGTTTGGACCTGAGAGAGCATGCAAATTGGCAATAGCAGGCGGTACAAAAACAAGCATCAGCATCCCTAGTTTCTAATTGAGTTTGTTGTAGCAGCACGGAATCTGGAAGTAGTAACTAGTACCCATTTCTAATTGATGAAGGTATGGAGCTGTAGCATTGTTCTATTCTTGCCCACAACTGTTTGTGGGTCATTCGGGTATTCCAGAACCACAATCCTCTGAAATATAATGCTGTTCTTGGGCAGTTTGGTGTCTATATAGGACCACATGTTTGTACTAGATTAATTCACGAGCTGCTGCGTTAGCAGTCCAGCCTGTCCAGGCAAGCTCTGGCCATCCATGCGGGTTGCTATCTGTCCCTGTTGGTGAATGATAGATTTGTTGATATTTTTTTTTTGATAAGGAGATTTGTTGATATATGCAAACCAATGAGGACACTAATTGTTTATTGATCGTTTTGCATGGAATATCGACTAGTGCAGAGTAGGTCAGTTAAGCTCTTCTAAGCACTGAAAACAGAGTGTCTCACCTCGGCGCAGTTGGCACGGTGTGAAGCTGAAGATCGTTTACATAATTGAGCCTAAAATCCGCAGAACGTCGAATCCACAGGCTTTGGCAGATGACAGTCATATCTTCTCTGGTGACAGAACAAAAAGAGGTGAAACGTCACAATAAAGAAATGAACACTTTTCGAAAGAAAATCTGGCTTGATCCCTGTCTTGCACTTGAAACGGGGCTGTAAACTTAGGTTACTTACAAGGATAAAATTAGAAATTTAGAAAACCCGGTGTGAAAGTTTCGGAGCAGAGAAGAGAAATTCAGAAAACACGCACACGGAGTGAAGTTTCAGAGCCGAGAAGGGAAATTCAGAAAACACACGCGCGCGCGGAGAAAAGTTTCAGGGTTAAGGAAACACACATACACACGCGCAGCCAGTACAAAAACGAGCATCTGCTGCATCTGTATTTTCTATTTGAACTGTGGTAGCCGAATGGAATCACAAATTTATTAACAGCCATTTCCAAGTATTTTTGTTCTACTCAATAACTTTGGAAAAATGAAAAAAGATCCGAACATGGCATTAATTACCACTGTACAGAGACCACACAAAGATCCCTGCAGTGAGAGTCTTTGAGGTGGCTGGGGACCTCTACCAGGTCCATTTCACTGTGGAGGCCCCAGCAAATGCAATTGGCAATGACACAGAAGAGGTGGATGGAAACATCCACCCTCCAGACCATGAAGAGCACACTAGCCAGCATGATGAAACTAAAGACCAGCACAGTATGGACACTGACAAGCACACCCCCACTGCACCAATTAAACAGGCTCAAACACACCCTCAAGGACAGAACAACAACAATATGTCCAAGCAGAAAGCTGCCAGTCTAGAGAGACTTGCTGCTAAGGTGCAAGAGGTGGCTGGCATCTATGCTGATAAGAGGGAGAATGTTGGACTCAGCAAGCTAATTCCACTGCAGACAGATGATGACATAGTGAATGTCAAGGTCATGGACTGGATCAATTCCACATTGCAACCAGATGCTGCTAGCATCAACTTGCTCCAAGAAATGGAACTAGCCCAAGAAGCTGAATTCTTCTATGAAGACCCTGACAGAGAGGATTTTATTGAAGAACAAGCTGCCCCTCAGGTACCTCCCCCAGCTTTTCCTAACTCACAGGAAAAAACTGGAGCAGTTGCTAGTGAGAAGTGGGGACAGTCTGTGGCACCAGACAGAGTTCTAGGCTGCAGCTGGGGGGAGCTACCATTGTGCAGCTTGCACAACAACTTGCAAAAAAAAAGAATCTGGAGGATGTTGTGCCAGCAGCCTCTAAGCTGAAAGGTATATCTAAACAAAACCCTTTCTCTGTACTACAATCTTCCACTTTGCATTCAATAGCTGATACTATAGGTATCAATATCCCTACCCTTGAGGATGAACTAGTTGCTACCCCTCTAAAATCTCCAAAGGGTACTCTAGATGCTAATGCTAGAGATCTCAAACACTCTCATCTGGAGGATGAGGAGGAGTTTGATGAACTCCTAGATGAAATAGAATGGACAGTAGTCAACAAACATAGACGGGGCAAGCACCCTAGGACAAGGTTATTTAAATGAAAATGTGTTTTTGGAATCCAAGGGGTATTCAAGCCCCTGGCCGCAAAAATTCAATTATTGACCTGCTCAATAAAACTCATGCTAACCTGATTGGTTTCCAGGAAACCAAAAAGGAAAGTTTCTCAGATAGTTACCTCAAGTCCCTAGCTGGGCACAGGTTTTTCTCTTGGAATTATCTCCCATCCATAGGCTCTGCTGGAGGCATCCTAGTGGGAGTAGATACTGATATTTTTGATGTTATTTCTTGGGAGATTAGGACTTTTTTCTGTTGCAGTAATAGTTAAACCCAAAAACTCTGATACCCCAATTAGAGTAATTACAGTTTATGGCTCTTCCTATGAGGAGAAGAAAGATGATTTTATTTCTGAACTGCATGAGTTGTTCATAGATTTTTCTGGGAACACAATCATTGGTGGAGACTTCAACCTAGTTAGATTTCAGAGTGACAAGAGAAATGGAGTTATTAACCATAAATGGAGTGACAAATTCAATGCTTGGATTGGAATTTGGAGCTTGCTGGAAGTTAGAATGAATAATAGGAGGTTTACCTGGAGCAACAACCAGGATGACCTCATCATGTCTAACATAGACAGAGTTTTTTGCAATGTTGAGCTTGAAGCTCTCTACCCCCTCTCAACTGTTAGAGCCTTCCCTAGGCTGGGGAGTGATCATACTCCAATTCTGTGGGAATCTTGACAGGTCACTCCCCCTAAACCAGCTATTTACAGATTTGAGAAATGGTGGTTGCTTAGAAGTGATTTTAAGCAGTTGGTAGCAGACTGCTTGGCTCTACCCACTGGTTCTAGCTCCCCCCTAGACATTTGGCAACATAAAGTTAGAAGATTTAGATGTAAATCTAAAGGGTGGAGTAGAAACATTAAGGCTGAGCTTAGGACCCTTAAATCCAACCTGATGGAGGAGTATGATGCCTTAGATATTAAATCTGAGACAGAGGAACTCTCCACAGAGGAGCAAACTAGACTCAGATGCATTTACTCTGAGATGAATAACATTTGGCTGAAAGAGGAAGTTAAAGCCAAACAAAGATCTAGGGACAAAGATATTAGGGAAGGTGATAGAAACACCTCTTACTTTCATGCTGTAGCTAATCAAAGAAGAAGGAAAATGCTAGTTCATTCCCTGGATGGTCCTGAAGGGCCCATTACTGAGGAAAAAGACATGCTAGATTTTGCTACATCCTTCTATAAGAATCTCTTTTGCAAAGAGGACCCCTCTGGAACTTCCTTGCAACAGGATTTTTTCTCCTTTAATGAAAAAGTTTCCTCAGAGCAAAACTCCCTCTTAGAGAGAGCTTTCTCTGAAGAGGAGTTCAAGAAGGCAGTTTTTGGATCCTACTCTGATGGAGCACCTGGACCTGATGGACTGCCTTTCCTCTTTTACCAAAAATTTTGGGACATCATCAAAGAGGACTTGATGGCAATGTTCAAAGATTTTCATGAAGGGAAGCTAGATATATTTAGACTAAATTTTGCCATCTTGACCTTGATCCCAAAAGAACCTGAGGCTAATAGTATGAAGAAATTTAGACCTATTAGCCTGTTGAATTGCTCTTTTAAAATTTTTACAAAAGTACTGACAGATAGACTAGGCTTATTGATGGAGCAACTCACATCTGTGAATCAATCTGCCTTCATCAAAGGGAGGTTCATCCTTGAGAGTGTGGTAACTGCCCATGAAACTATTCATACTGTAGTTCAAAGCAAAAGTGAAGGGCTGGTCCTTAAGCTAGATTATGAAAAAGCCTTTGATAAAGTTATTCTAGATTTTCTCCTTGATCTTCTTGAGAAAAGAGGATTTGGACCAAGATTTATCTCTTGGGTCAAGAGCATAGTACTCAAGGGATCAGTGGGGGTTAGACTTAACAATATTGTAGGTAATTTTTTTGAAACTGGCAAAGGGCTGAGGCAGGGGGACCCCCTCTCACCCCTCCTTTTCAACCTAGTGGTAGATGTGCTAACTAGAATGCTTATCAAAGCAGCAAGTGCTGGATTAATCAAGGGGCTGTGCTCTGATCTTTTCCCTGGGGGAGTTATCTGCCTACAATATGCAGATGACACCATTATTTTCTCCCAAAAAGACACTGCCCTGGCCACCAACCTCAAGTGGGTATTGGTGTGTTTTGAACAAGTTTCTGGAATGAGAATCAACTATTCTAAGAGTGAGCTCATTCCTTTAGGACTAGCTGAGGAAGAGATCCCACTTTATACTGATATTTTGGGTTGTACTGTTGGTGCATTCCCAATTAAGTACCTAGGGATTCCCCTCCATTATGAGAAATTAAGGAGAGAAGACAGTCAACCCCTCATTGACAAAATCCTCAAAATGATAGCTGGTTGGAGATGGAAACTACTCTCCTATGCAGCCAGGCTTACTCTCATTAAAGCCTGCCTGGCTAGCATCCCAATTTATCTAATGTCCTTCTTCAAATTCCCAAAATGGGCCTTGGATTTGATCAATAGCCAAATGGCCAATTGTCTATGGAATGACTTTGAAGGGCATAGAAAGCTTCACTTAGCAAATTGGAAGCTTATCTGTAAGAAAAAAGAATTTGGTGGCCTAGGGGTTCCTGATCTTGCCAACATCAACATGTGCCTGCTTGGCTCCTGGCTCAAGAGGTATATTGCTGATGATGGCAAACTTTGGAAAGCCATGGTGGATGCAAAATATAATACAAATAACCCTAATATATTTTTTAGTAGAACCAATAATGTCTCCAGTTTCTGGAAAGACATTATGTGGGCTGTCAAAAACATTAAATTTGGTTATAAATGGAAAGTTGAGGATGGGAGCAAAATCAAGTTCTGGGAGGATACCTGGTTTAGAGACTCCCCCCAAGCAGTCCAATTTTTTGATCTGTATGTTGTTTGTAATGAGCAAAGAAAAACCATCAGAAACACTCTGGTTGATGGGCAACTTAGGTTAACTTTTAGGAGGAATTTCTCTCCTCTTCTAGAACAGAAATGGCATGACCTCCAAAGTATTGCCTCTAGTGTCATCCTTACTAACAACACTGACTCATTAGTTTGGCAATATGAAAACAAAGGCACATATTCCACCTCCTCCCTATATGCTGTCATTAACTTTGGAGGAGTGCAGCCAGGGTATACCCCTAGTGATGAGGGGATAGTAACCCGGTAGACTAACTCCCGGGTGTGATCCGGCCCAAGCGACGGCTGGGCCCAATCTGGCTGGAGACAAAGAAACTTCTGGAAGGCCCAGGGTTTGTGAGGTTCGTAACCCGGATTGTGGGGCACGATAAGGAAAGCTAGAGTTCGCATGTAGAGTTCGAGTAGGACTCAAGGAGCTCTTTGTAGGGCAAGCCAAGGGGGGTATGAGTACTATATAAACCAACCCCTAGGCTTCGCCTAAGGGAGATTCAAGTCATAGTTGTAATACCTGTTATCGAGTATCCAGCATTATTGATATTGAGATCCGGCGAGTTATTCTCCGGTTCTTAGATCGCTTTCGCCATGTCTTCCTTTGAGCTAAACCCTCTCCCGAATACCTGTGTCGACTTGCCCCAAGATCAGTTACCCCAGGTAACATCTGCCGTGACCACGACAGTTGGCGCCCACCGTGGGGCCTGCGTCCAAAGGTGTTTACATCACGGGAGAAGCTCAGAAGAACATGAAGAACTTTGTCATCGGCGAGATCTACTCCAATGACGAAGGAGAAAAGATAGTGGACAATTCCGGATGGGAGTTGGAGCCGGATCACTTCGAATCCGGATCCATGGTGTCAATCGGCCAAATCAGTATCTTCATCGGCATGGTACGTACGCTCAATTTGAAAGGACAATATCATGTGCATGTTACAGGGATTTCCAGCAGGGACAAAAGGGCGTTGAAACAAACAGTGAATCCAGCCTTCTCGAGCCCTCCGGGATACTTGAGATGGGCAGAGCAAGAGGTAACGTGGAGCAGGAGAGATCATCCAGAAGGAATAGAGCGCCCCGGGACCTTGGCGTTAGTAGTTTCGCCACAGGTCAATGGTTACGAATTGAAAAAGGTGTTGATGGACGGAGGAAGCAGCATCAATATCCTATATTGGGAAACTTTCTTGCGCATGAACCTCAAGGAGTCCCAGCTACAAAAAAGTTCGACGGTGTTCCACGGGATCGTGCCGGGTCATTCGGCACGCCCCGAAGGAAAAATTGCATTGGAAGTAGCCTTTGGAGAATCGGTAGATAACTATCGGGTGGAGTGGCTCACGTTTGAAGTAGTCAGGCTGCACAGCCCCTACCACGCTCTGTTCGGAAGGCCGGCTTACGCTAAGTTCATGGCTAGGCCGTGCTACGTATATCTGCAACTAAAGATTCCGGGCCCCAAGCAGACCATCACTATCCACGGAAGCCGGGATATAGCAGCCGAATGCGATGAGGGAGATTCAGTAATGGCCGAGCAAGCCTGCAGGAAGGAGGAACTTCAGTATTACCGGTCTCAGGTGGATCCGGATGATGGTACAGCGTTGAGAAGACCAGATGCCGAAGACGAAAGAGTAAAGTTTAAGGCGGCTCAAGACACCAAGAGAGTAGATTTTGTGGAAGGAGACCCCACCAAACAGTTCACTATAGGGTCCAATTTAGAGGATGCGCAAGAAAAGGCTCTAGTAGAGTTCATCCGTTCAAATGCGGATGTATTTGCCTGGACACCCAGCGACATGCCGGGTATCCCCACCGAGTTGGCGGAGCATAGTTTGCATGTGGATCCCAAGGCCAGGCCTGTGAAGCAAGGTATGAGAAAAATGAATGAAGAAAGGAGAAGAGCAAAGAGAGCAAGCCTTGGAAAGGTCAGCCATATACCAGCAGGATTTGCGAAGATATCATAGTCGGCGGGTGAAAAGCCGGGTCTTCCAGGAGGGATACTTGGTCCTGCGCTTGGTTCAGACAAACGAGGGAAAGCACAAACTATCGCCACCGTGGGAAGGACCTTTCATCGTAAGTCGGAGTCTACATAATGGGTCATATTACTTGATAGATGCAAGAGAAGAATCGGCTACAGTCAACGATACTGCCCACACTACTGCACCTATGCAAGAAAGAGATAGACCATGGAACGTGGCTCAACCACGTCCGTACTATACTTAGCAGAAAACGATGTAACAGGCAGCAGGTTTCAGACGCACTCTTTTCCTATCCGGGGCACCCTTGGGGACTGGATGGGTTTTTAATGAGGCGGCTTGCTGGCCTAATTTTCTCATATCAAATAAAAAGGGGATTATCAAGAAAAGAGGCAATTGTTATTTATACGGCGTGCATATTCAGGTCTTGAGGGCTGGTTGCTCCTACAAGCACAGCTGCAAACTCAAAAGAGACCCGGCCTTGATGCCAATGAGTTATAGGGGTCGGCTACTCGAAAAAACGAGTGCGGCTACAATCTTATAACCGGACAAAGAAGTCCAAATTTCTCGGCTATTCTTACTTAAGCTCGATGTGACTCGCAACAAAGTGGCATGATTTGTTCGCCTACGATTACCGTCAGTCATGAGACCCAAACGGGACTTGCTTGACCCCGTTTTCGTATTGATGTAACAACATGGTATCCACGCGAAAGCCGTCTTATAGTACAAGATAGTCGAAAGGGTCATCTAAACCACAAGTTATGCAGAGTATAAGGCCGACAGCCGGAAACTCAACGATTATCAAGCATAACTTCAAACCTCATAAAAAGCTGTCCTGAAGTCTTGGGCATTCAGCGACAGGCGATTCGTTTCCTTGAAAGAAAACAATCATGTGTCCTAGACGCGGAAACCCGGACTGGGGACTTATGAGCTCTAAGGAAGAAACAGCATCATCCAGCCGATAAAATTACAACGAGCCACGCATCCGGGTCTCAGGAGCTTAGGGATTCAGGTGTAAAACCGTTCCCTAGACGCCAACGACACCCGGAGGATGGGTCTTGCTAAGGAAAGTATAAAAAAAAGTATAAGGTATCGAGAATAAAGCAAGTGGATATCAAGAACAAGCAAATGCAAAGACACATTCATCAAAAGCCCAAAGGGGCGCAAAGTGCATCGGGAGTTTAAATAAAAGTATTACAAAAACCATAAAGTATCAAAAGAGCACAGGCGCTCTGCTTAAACGAACAGTAAAGTTGTTTTAACGATGCTTTGCCGGCTGACGTATGTGGAATGATAGGTATTACTTCAAGCTGCAGGGTCCATCTTGGCCTTGCCCTTGTCGCCACCGGTAGTTGCGGCGCCACTCGGGTCAGCAGCAGTCCCGGGTTGTGCAGCAGAAGTTGCAGGAGCAGAGTCGGCCTCGGTCTTCTTGGCGGCTTCTTCCTTCATCTTGATCGCCTCCTCCCTCCAACGGGCAAGCATATCGAACGGCTGGGGGCGGTTCGCCTTGACAACCTTGTCATTAGCATCATAAGCCGGGAGAATCACATCAATTTCTAGGGCATCAGCGATAACACTAGCCGGATGACGGACTTCTTTCTGAATAGCCTTGAAGTCCTTTGGCAAAAACTTGGACCCATCCAAGTTGAACTCTGGGAATCCGCTCATAAGTTTGGCCAGCTCTAGCTTGGGAGCGTAGGCCTTAGCCAGCGCGAGTCCCCGGGTTACCCCAAATCGGCAGGAGGACCGTTTCCAGTGCCAAATCCACTCGGGGATTGTAGAGCAGCATTCCAGTAATCTCTTCATGTTATCTGGCCTGACACCCGGCAGTCGCAACTCGTCAAGTATCCAACTGACTCCGCTGCAAAGTTGGCGAAGAGTATTCTTGATGGTTTTAAGCTTGGCACCATCATCTTCTTCGGGGGCAGCATCACGTGGGCCTGCTAAAAAAGGTAAAAGGAGCAAAGATAGTAGGCAAGCAAGTGCAGTTGTTCAAATCAAAGCAATCCGAGTCATAAAAAGGTGAAATTTAAAAATCTTACCAGTCGCAGTACGGTGAACATCAGCAATTTGAGCAGAAAGAGTTGTAAGTTTGTCCTTAGCCCTGTGAGCTCTCTTCCTGTACTTTTTCGTCATCTTTTGGCACCTGCGAGCCTCAGTCTCAGCAGCTTCACGAAGGGCCGTTTCTTTTTCAATACGCTTGGTGGACTTGGCCAGCTTCTTCTCCAACTGTGAAACATAGTCCTGTAAAGAAGCATGAAGAGGGATCAGCCAGAAACATTATACAAAGTTCCAAGCAAGTTACCTAGTAATTTACTCGGAACTTGGGGACTATGTATGGAAGCAATTGATGATTAGTCGGGATTACCTCGTGCTTGGTTATTAAGGCATCTAGTATGTTTTCTTCGTCACCCTTCAAGGTATGGAGGGCATCTAGCATTTGAGCAAAGGTCATGTCTTCAGGGCGAAGTTGAGAAGGGCCGGAGGATTGGCCCTCTTGTGGAGGAGTTGTTCCGGGTTTGGGGGTCGAAGCCCGGATTGTTTGAACATCCGGGTTAGGAGAGCCCGACTTGGTCTCCAAAATGATGTCTTCGTCCACTTCTTCAGAGGGCTGGGGTGATGCAGTCTTTGGTGGAATTGGGTCCTTAAAAGGATCTTCTCCATTTCCGTCCTCGGCCTCGTCCTCAACCTCAACGTCCATGTCATCACTCGGCTTCTCTTCTCCCTGCTCTTCTGATTCAGGGATATCCGGGTCGCTCAGCGTAACTGTGGCGCTGAAGAGAAGAAGGGAGACATTGATCAATGGAATATACGGAAAAAAGAAAGGTAACCAATACGAGAAAATGTAAGTAAAGGTAGTTTACCCGGTGTTCACGGCATAATCCGGGGGAAGCTCGCCGCTGGAGGCGGATGACGTTGGTAAGAGCACTGGCTGCGGTACGCGAAATTGCCCGGCAAGTGGATGATTAGGAGACGGATGACGTTGAGGAGATTGGGAAGGTTGAGCTGGAGGGGTACTGGCTCGATGAGTGGGTGAAGTGGAGATACCCGGGTTAAGGGGATCATCCCCCGGAGAATTCCGGGTCACCCTACGTTTAGTCGGGAGAGGGTCCTTCAAGAAGGGTGAATGTGATAATCGCTCGTTAAGTTCATGCATAGCAGCAAAGGAGTAAGGCGCACGAGACATGGAAGAGAAGGGAACCTTTTCAACTACCACTCTAGCCTTCCTTTTGTTTCCAACTGGGAGTTCCTGGTCAGACTCGGTGGCTTCCGGGTCATTTTCTTCTTCCTCCTCTTCATCCCCCGACCCTGAAAGCCGAGTAAGTATCAGATAAGAGAAATAACACAGATGAAGGGCAGGTGTAAAGGGTATGGGAGAGTACCCTCATCATCATCAACAGACTCGGTTTCCTCTTCGGGGTCTTGAGAAGGAGGAGGGTTTTCGACTTTCCAGAAGGGATCGTCAGCCTGTGAACAAATAAACACAAGTGGTGGTTAGAGACTATAACGGACGAAAGTACTGAAATAAGAAAAAGGAGTCAGGTCTTACCGCTGGGGCGGGATTTTCCCGAGTAAACGGGGGTAACCCGGCAGTGTTCTTTATAACATCTAGTCTCTCCATCAGGAAGCCCTTGATGGTCTTGTTGGTGTTACCGGCAGGGAAGTTCTTGGTGGAGTAGCGGAGGGAATCTGTGACGTGACCCGAATATTCGTGTAACAGCTTCGAGCGAATTGAGTTGGGCTGAACCCGGAAGTCTACCCAAGTCTTTATTAGATTGAGCCCAAGAAGGCCGTGGGCTGAGAGAGCTGCTAGTTTGGCCAGAAGGGGCTGAATCGCTTCCCTATCAAGGTCAGATGCAAAAGCACTGAAAGACTCGGAGGGCTCGAGAAGGCTCTCCGAATAACCCGGTAGTTTCCTCTCACCATCCGGAGAAGTGTCGTGGCAATAAAAGAAGGATAATTGCCAGTTTTTGGCGTTGGAGTTCAGGTTAAGAGGTGGCATCAATGAGTGTTTGCGGCGCTGGATGGATACCCCGCCGCAGGTAAGAAGCGTTCCGTCACCGCTCTCATGGCATGGTTCGCATTGGAATAATTCGGTAAAAAGAGCAAGGTTTGGTGGAGTGCATAAGTACGACTCGGACAAAACTATGAAGTGGGTGATGTTCAGCATAGAGTTAGGCCCTATGTCGAACACCCGGAGGCCGTAGTGGCTCAAGACTTCCCGGAAAAAAGGGTGACCCGGAGGACGGAATCCCCGGGTCACATGCTCGGTAAAACAAATTACCTCGTTCCCGATGGGAGCGGGACGGGTCTCATCGCCAGGAGCCCTCCAGTGTATTTCCTTTTGAGAAGGAAGGATTCCTAACTCGGCCATCCCCTCTAGCTTGGCCTTTGTCGTTGAAGACCGACCCCAGTTGGCAGAAGTGGTTCGAGAGGCCTTTGCAGAAGCCAGGTGTCTTCCTTGTCTTTTAGGAGCCATGGAGTTGACCTGCAAGGGACAGGAAATGTATGGAGTAAGATTCGGAACATCAAATCATTCGAGTCTGGAGACGTCAAGGCGTTGAGGGCTAAAATGAAACCCGGATAATGCACTACGATGTTAAATGCGGAAGATTTTCCGGGTGTCAGATGAGGTTGAGTAAATTGTTAATTACTTACGCGTTGAGGTGAATTGGGTGAACATGGATGGTTGCCCATACCTTTATTGTGGAGGGATTAGCTGGAAAAAGAGGATTTTCCGGGTGTTAATGCGACAGGCGGAAAGAACAAGGTAGAATGGATCTAGATCGAAAAGCTTGCAAGCAATCTTATGCAAAGTTGGATGGCCAATAAAGGCGCGGGGATGAGCTGCGACTACGCATCAGGTGATTAAAGGAACTAAGGTCTATCGAAGCAGTTCAATTTGATGATATCAGAAAATTAGTTTACGGGTTGACCCAGATCCAATCTTGGTCAGATTGAAAAGGCTGCGAGTTTCAATTGAATGGTTGAGAAAGGCTTACCAAAGGAGTTGAGGTCCGAAGTGAGGGTGGTGCGTGGCGCGGCTTGAGTGTCACGTCACGGCCCTCGATGAGGAAGCGCGGGTGTGACAGCGATGCTTAATGGCGGTGCTGGATAGCTCGAGGACGAGTGCGGCCGGTGGTGGCCTTATCTTTCTTGGAGCGTGCGAGCCCGGTGGCAGAAATTGCGAGGGAGCGTGGAGAAAGGGGATGATGAAACGAGATGAATGGCTTAGGGTTACCATCGGCTGATATTTATAAGGGAGGTGGTGAGCTCACCTACGGCCCGAAAGCCGGAAATTACGGAACAGTAATTATCCGCGAGGATCTGGCGGCATATGCATTCGGAATTAGGCAAAATATCCCGTTGACGGGGGGAGTGCAGCTTGCCCCGAGATATCAGGGATCTTTATCGAGTAGGGCCCTGACATTTTAGGGTTTAAATTTGGAAAGGCCAGTTAAGCATTCAAGGAAGGATCGAGCTATCACATGACAGACATGGAGCTGTGCCTGGTCATCTGTTAAAGCAACTTAACCCGGTTCCCATAGGCTTGGGCGTTTCACATCTTTTTCAGGGAATAGCGAGCGCTCCGAGGATGAATCCGTGAAGCCCGCGCTATCCTGGGGACTACTGATGAGGGGATAGTAACCCGGTAGACTAACTCCCGGGTGTGATCCGGCCCAAGCGACGGCTGGGCCCAATCTGGCTGGAGACAAAGAAACTTCTGGAAGGCCCAGGGTTTGTGAGGTTCGTAACCCGGATTGTGGGGCACGATAAGGAAAGCTAGAGTTCGCATGTAGAGTTCGAGTAGGACTCAAGGAGCGCTTTGTAGGGCAAGCCAAGGGGGGTATGAGTACTATATAAACCAACCCCTAGGCTTCGACTAAGGGAGATTCAAGTCATAGTTGTAATACCTGTTATCGAGTATCCAGCATTATTGATATTGAGATCCGGCGAGTTATTCTCCGGTTCTTAGATCGCTTTCGCCATGTCTTCCTTTGAGCTAAACCCTCTCCCGAATACCTGTGTCGACTTGCCCCAAGATCAGTTACCCCAGGTAACATCTGCCGTGATTATCCCACGACACCTAGTGTGTGGAAACTAAATGTCCCACCTAGAATACACATCTTCCTTTGGTTGCTAGCCAATAACAAACTAATGACTAGAGATAACCTAAAAAGAGGCACCTGAACAAACCTGAAGACTGCATTTTCTGCTCTGACAGTGAAACTGTCACCCACTTATTTTTTGATTGTATTGTTGCTAAACAAATCTGGCAGTTTATGTCTTATGTTTTTAATTGTGATCTGGGAGCAGATTTTCTCTCTGTTGCTAGATTTTGGATAGCCAATAAAAAACATGCAGTCCTGAATTCTGTTTGTTCTGCTACTCTTTGGTCTATTTGGAAAACTAGGAATGAACTCATTTTCAATGGTCGTTCTTGGATTAACATCCATCAGGTGTTTCGGCTGGTCCTGAACTCTCTGAAGATGTGGAGGCCAATCTTCAAGGAGGAGATGCAGTCTGGAATGGATCCAATCTGCTCTCAGTTGTCAGACCTTCTGAACATCCCCCTGTTGCTGGAGCCGGGCTGAAGACTGTCGGGAACTCCCCTCCTTCCTCGCCAACTGCAGGATCAGATGGGGGACTGGGTGTTAGAGTACGTGATGGGCCTGGCCTGTTAGTCTTAGGGTTTGCTTAGGGGTCAAGTAAGTCTTGCTTAGGAGTCAAGTAAACCTCTCTCTATATATGGAGAGGAGATGTATCAATCTAATCAAGCAAGAATTAAGAAGGAAAACCCTTCCCTCTTGCCCGGCCGTGGGAAAGGACCCCCACGGCCGGCTCTCTCGCGCCCTCACAGCTCTCTCTCTCCCACTCAAACCCTAGCAACCATAACTCTCCCACTCAAACCCTAGCAACCATAACATCTGGTATCAGATTCCTCGGTTGCGATGTCTTCGGGACTGTCCACCGCCTCCGCCGCGATCGCCTCGTCGGGCGCGCCCACCACCATGGCGCCGCCGTCGGCGTCTGCGGTCCCGGCCGCGCCGGCTCGGGAGCCCGCCCCCATCCTCTCGATCCAGGAGCTCTCCACGCGCCTCCGCGACCTGACCGAGTCGGTCTCCGACATCAAGCACGCCATCGCCGTGCTCCTCCAGCGGACGGAGCCACTCGACGCCAGGCTGCTGTCGTCGCCGCCACTCGACGCCAAGCTGCTGTAGCCCCCGCTGCCGTTGTCCGTCTCCGGGCCGATCTATACGGCAGCTTGGGCGCCGCCGCACATCCAGTCACCACCGGCGCCACCCCAACAGTACGTCGGGCCCTCCCGCTTCGCCGGTACTTACGCCGCTCCCGACGGTGCGCCATTCCACGGGGGGTCCTCCATGGTCACAACACCGGCGTCGACCCCCGCAGGGCCGCCGCCGCCGCCCTCGGCCGCGACCACGGTGCCGGTCATCACGTTCCAGCATGGGATGCCCTACGACGGGACTGCGACGACCTCGTTCCCAGCAGCGCCACCTCCGTCCCATGACAATCCCATCCAACCGATCAAGTTCCAGCCATCGCCGTCACCGCGTCCGGCTTGGATCGCTACAGACCACGTGTCAGCGGCGGTGAGGCTGCAGGCTGCTGCGCACGGCCTCCTAGCGCGTCGGCATGTGCGGGAGATGCGTGATTTGCAGCTGCAGCTCCTCCAAGTTGCGCTTCGCGGTGCAACGGACCTCGATCTTGTCCGCTGCGTGGCGGAGCTTGGGCATGTGGTTTCCCCCACGGGCGGCGACCTCCAAGTCTACGACATCGACAGTCAGCCGACGGGGAGAAGACATGGTGTCACCGACAAGAGCGCACCGCATAGCACCACTGCATTCCGCCGTCGGCCGCCGCGAGGTCTCCCTTGGTCCCAATGGTTTCCTTGGGATCCAGGGGGCTGCAAACGCACAAGTTCGGCGCGCGGAGGATTCTCGCCTTATCATTCGGAGTCAAAAAAATAAAGAGTTGGAGTCTCATTCGGGTTAGCTTATTTTAGGTCAATACAATAGGCCGAGATGTAAAAGGCTTATTTTTTAGGCGTTCGGTTTGTGTGGGGTCGAATCATCGTTAGGTTGCAGCTCGAGGACGAGCTGCATGTCCAGGTGGGGTGTAGTGTTAGAGTACGTGATGGGCCTGACCTGTTAGTCTTAGGGTTTGCTTAGGGGTCAAGTAAGTCTTGCTTAGGAGTCAAGTAAACCTCTCTCTATATATGGAGAGGAGATGTATCAATCTAATCAAGCAAGAATTAAGAAGGAAAACCCTTCCCTCCTGCCCGGCCGTGGGAAAGGACCCCCACGGCCGGCTCTCTCGCGCCCTCGCAGCTCTCTCTCTCCCACTCAAACCCTAGCAACCATAACTCTCCCACTCAAACCCTAGCAACCATAACACTGGGCTCCCCGGCCCTGAAGAGAGCCGCAATTGCTGCCACCTGGGAGACCCCCACTTCTATCCTGGAGCTTGCAAAAAACTAGCTTAGGCTCGGTCTTTCTCTGCTTTGTAGTCCACCTGCGTGTGGACTCCCTCTCTCCTCTAGAAACTACTGTTTTTTTCAGTCTTTTACTTTCGTTTGCTTCCTTTTTACCTGGACACGTTTTTAGCGTGCTTGTATTGGTTAACTCGTGTTCTGCTCGGCGTGGTTTCGTTGAGCTATCAATGGAACCGGGGACGTCGTCCCTTTTAGTCTACAAAAATTACCACCGTACCAGGTTCGTTCAGCATTTCTGTAGGCTAGATAGATAGAATCTTGGACTCACTCTGTGCAAGGCCAAAGCAAAAGCAAAATCAAGCTGCCTTGACATGGACACCTTAACATGATCTGCCCCTACCGATCTAATTTAATGTAATCTAATCTAGCTCTTGGAAACTATGTAGAAAGATCAAGAAGCTAGGGCATATATAGGCCATGCTGTGTGCTGCCTCTTTGAATTGCTGGGGCCCTTCAGGATGCGGATGATTGGAACTCTCACTGTCTGTTTGTTCTGTATAGCCTTGAAACAATCCTGCATCTACCCTATCTTAGCTAATATGTACATGATGATGGTATGGAGCTGGAGGATTGTTCTCTTCTTGCCCACAACTGTTGTTGGGACAGTTTTATGTGCACAGGACCACACATTTCTTGGCTCATCTATAGTATTTGCCCTAGATCGAAAAATTGAGCTGCTTCATTGATGCAGGTTGCTGTCCTGGTTGGTGAAATGGATTTTGTGGTTACGATGATACATTTTTAGATGTGCATATGTGAACCATCATGCTGGAATGGCAGAGTATGGAACATGTCAGTTAGGGCGGTCGTGTGTTTGGTAAGGCGAGCTTTGGCCACCATCCAAACACAACCTTCAACACGATATGAACATTTTGTCATAGGTTCTGTTCTCCAACATGGAAGAGATGATTAGTGCGGTATAGATCAGTTAAGCCCGTGTATGCACGGATAGCAGTGTGTCACAGCTTAGTAGCTGTTGGCACGGTCTGAAGCTGAAGACCTTTTCCATGCTTGAGACTAAAATCCGGAGAACGCCGAATCCAATGCAATCTCAGGCGTCGACAGTCATCTCTTCAGTAAAATGCCGAGAAAGAAACAGTAACACCTTGTTGCTGTGTGAAATTTTCGGAGCCGAGAAGAGAGATTCAGAGAACACAGACACACACGCACGAGACTCAAGAGTTCAGGGAAAAAAAACTAGTGCGAGACGGGCAGAGGAGATGTGCTTTGCTGCTTCTTTCCGCAAACTCGATGTGATCGGAACCGAATCTGGCAAAGCTATTTGCATGTACAGTAGCTACTACTACTGTTTTTCTAATGAACTAATTAGTACTGTACTAAGTTTTGTGCTCATGCAAATCACGAAGGAAGAAAAGTAGTATGATCGTGGACGTTGGTAGCAGTATATGGAGGTACGTCGGAACATGGGCTTCGTTGCGCTCGAGAAACGGCGGCGACTGCTTTGCAGGGCGGGCGTGGATTGCGCGGGACAATGACAACATGTTTTCTACGAAATAACAAAAGGCTGATCACTACATGTCGGAGTGCGATATATGCAGTACGGAGAAAAACACTTCTCTATTCGAGGAAAACCTGAGAAAAACAAGTAGGATATGCTTCTATATACCTTCTAATTGGACCGTTGTTCTGCAGGGGACTTTTTTTTATAAAGGGAAGTATATTAATATCGCGGAGATACAAATTTCACCCGGGCTCTGCAACAACGCAATAACCATAGACATTACGGATGCATATAGCCGAAAGGCAATAAAAGGAAGAAACAAAAAAGAAAAGTCCCGCTACAGCAGTCCTTGCAGTAGCCGCACAACCACCATCTAAACAACAGCTGATGTCCATCTCTTTGAAAACAACGTCTCCAAGAAGAACGACGTCAGACACAACCAATTAAGGCCAAAATGAAACCTGCTCGGTGGTAACAGATGTTGGATGGGCCAATTTGTTTTTAATCAAAAGAGACAAAAAAAACCCAGCTTCATTTAAAAACTTGATGTCATGCTACAAGGTTTGTTGAACTCATGCATGAACATATACAATTGACAACAGATGGAAGCTATAACGCAAATGTTTGTACTACCTCCGATCCGATTTAATGGTCGGATGGTTAGGCAAAGTTTTGCCTAACCCATTCACAATCTTGCGCCCATTATTTCGGATTGGAGGGAGTACAAGGAACAAAGGGACACCTCTATGAAGGCTAACTGGCACCGGAAATAACAACCGCACATTTGTTATTGACAAAGACTATCCACTACCGATTCTAGGGGCTTGTTTGAAAAAAAAAATGATATGTGCCTAGGGACATTCCGTGCCACACTGCCATCATCGTAACAACCTCCTGCGCACCACCATCATCGATCCTCCGTGCCGCCTCAGCTCCCTGCCTTGCTCGACCCGCCGCGGTTCCACCGCCGCCCTAGCCTTCTCTCTAACCTCCTTCCCCCACTTCTCCGGTGATGGCGAATCTCACCGCATCGGCCCCGTTAAGTTTCTTCCTCTCCTCCATCGGCAACGATGCGATTAGCCGTGAGTTCGTTTTGCCAGCGACATTGCAACCAACCACGTCCCGGTCTTCATCGAGGTTGTCTCGATCATTGACACATCACCTTAATTATACACGGCGAGCTTCGTTGATGCCACCCTGACATTTTTTTTTAACCGGGCTCACCCCTTTCCATTAAATTGCTTTAACGGAAATACAGAGTTCCACTTATTTACACAAGCAACAAAGGAGAAAGAAAGGGCGGAAAGATGCCGCCCTGACATGGTAGGTCGCTCCTCTAACTAACCTAACGAGCGTTAAATAGGGATTACTAATCGGTGCGGGTAGCTCGGAAATAAACACGGATAGCAGAGATATTGCAACCATCACTTGTTGGCACAGCCTGAAGTTGAAGATCGTTTTCCATGCTCGTTGAGTAAAGATCCCAAAGGATTTCCCTTCTCTTGGCCAGTTGACGTTATGCTTCAGTAAGTCACGAATTCATTCTCAAATGTGGAGGACATGTTGTTTGTCCAATGAAAGTCCCACTGGTTCAGTTCAGTGCATTTTCAGGCTTTCACAATCGTCTCTGTCTCACTAGTTCAATTCAGTGCATTCTCAGGCTTTGACAGTCGTCTCTTTGGTAAGCAAAAAAAAAAAAAATGCAGCATCACAAGAAAAAACGAATACTTGTTACTGTCTTGATCTTTTTAGTGAACATAAAACAGAAGAATAGATAGAGTTCTTTTTCAACTAGCCAATGTTTCAGAGCAAAAGTTCAGATAACACACACACAGCATATTATGAAGCTTTCGGAGCTCAGTAAAATTAGTGTGAGATTTATCAAAATGCTGTTCACCACGTGTCGGATTGCCGATGCAGTACGGAAAGTAACAAATAACACACACACAAACAACACAGCTAGCTTTCAGAGTTGAGTAAAATTAGTGTGAGATTATAAAAATGCTGTTCAACGCGTGTCGGATTGCCGATGCAGTATGCAGTACTGAAAGTAAACTGAATATATAATCAGGATTTGTAGATAGCTCATCGTGCTTACCGCACGATGCGTTCTTGTTTCCGAGGCCAGCTTAGGGCGTGTACAATGGAGATGACTCAGCCGTCTATAGAAGATGACACCTAGGATTTTTTGGTAGTTAGAGGAGAGAGATAGAGAGGCTGTCGCTAAGTCTCCAGACGGTCTGGTGCCGCTAAACTCGCTTGCTACAGACGCGTTCCGCTCCGTTGTATGGATAGCGACTCTTTCCTCTGGATACGATTAGCTTTATTAAATATATTTTTAACCGCATGTAGTTATGAGTTGCCGTTTCTAACAGACAGATGAAAAAGACAGCCTGTTGTATGAGTCGTCTCCATAGCTATCTATAACTGACATGTACGTTAGTTACAGACATTTGCTGTCTAAACGACTGTACATGCCCTTATAAGCACGCTCGGTGTCCTCTACGCGAGCAGTGTGGTACAAAACGCCTCAGAAACACGAAGGCCTGTGCTCGTGTAGTGCTAACTGGGCCGTGTACTTACTACTTACCAAGATTTCAGGCCTATTCAACTGACCAGCCGATGTGGACATGCGGCAGAGATAAGCCCAACAAAAGTGAATTAAGAACCTGCTACAAGGGTATGACTTTTTTTTATTCTAAAAACAAAAGGGTATGACTTTTTTTTATTCTCAAAAAAGGGTATGACTTTTTTTCTCTCTCTCTGGGCAACAGAGGTATGGCCGAACTCTTGTTTTGGCTCTTGGGCTACAAGTAGCCCTTTATTTTAAACATCCAAAAAAAAAAATTAAGTTTCATTTTTATGTAAAATATATATACATATTGCAAATAATTTGTCATACAAATGTGTAAAATCTTAACCCGAAATACGTTGAATTGTCCGCTACATAAAAGAGACAATATTGTCATAATTTGTGCATATTGAAATTTGCACAATTATCGATGAAATCATTGGCTACATCCAGATTTATTCTTAGAATATTTTGAAACATTTTTTTCCGCGAAAACGCAAAAGCTTTGTGTTTCGATGCATTGATAGAAAAGAGAGTTTTATGTACAAGCCTTAAGGGCAGGCGACCCTACACCATACGACTCAACCCATTGCCTAATCTAGGAGAGAAGAAGTCCAAGGCCACCGGCTCCCACGCTCACCCAAGAACGAGCCTAGGTCTTGATAGTTTCGACCAAGGCGTCAACCGAGGGTCAAGCGTTCTCGAAGACGATTGCGTTCCGCTGCTTCCAGATCTGCCACGCCGTAAGCATAACCAGCGAAGAGGTGCCCTTACGTAGCAAGCGGGGCGGGGGGGGGGGGGGGGGGATTGCAAAGCGAGCTTCCACAAGTCAACGAAATCGTCCTCCACAACTGGAGGCCTAGCCGTGGATCGGATCCAAGAGAGAACCTCATGCCATATGGTACGCGAGAATGGGCAACCGGTGAGAATATGGCCCATCGAGCGTCTGGTCACAGAGCGAACAACTTGCCTGGTGTGGCAGTCCGCGGCGTGCCAATCTCTCCCCCGTCCAGCAGCGATCCAAGCAGGCGAGCGAGATGAAGAATTCACCCTAGGCGGGGCCCAGGACTTCCAGTTCAATCTCCACGATCTGGTTACTGTCGCTCCTATAAAGAGCGCCTCGTAGCAAGACTTGGAGGAGTAGGTGGCGTTCGGGGTCCAACGCCAGGTTAGCCGGTCCGGCGTGTCCTGTAGCTGCACCCTTTCCAACTCCCCCCACACCCGAACATACTGTAGGAGTGCAACCGGACAGAGGGCGCCGCCGATGTCAGAAATCCATCGACGATCCAACACGGCCTCCCTAACCGTTCTTGACTTTCTACGGCGTTTGGAGATGAGAGCGGTTAGGTTCGGCGCGATGTCCTCCAGCGACCTGCATCCCCACCATTTATCCTTCCAGAACAGAGCCGTTGATCCATCTCCCAGGACCATCTCGGTGGAGGTTGCAAAAATCCGACGTTCGTCTCGAGAGAATTGCATATCCAGACCCCTCCAAGGCCTTAGCGGGTCAGTGTGCAGTCGCCACAACCATCGGGTCCGTAAGCTCACCGAGGTACGAGCAAGGTCGGGGATGCCGAGGCCACCGAGCCTGAGCGGACGGCATACCCTCGCCCAGTTGACATGGCAGTGACCTCCGTTTGCTGCCTCACGACCCGTCCATAAAAAGCCGCGAAAAATCTTCTCAATCTTCTTCAGGACTTTTTTTGTTAGTGCTGACGACCACCAATTGGTGTAGGGGGATTGCTTCTAGAACATCCTTGATCAGCGCCAGTCTTCCATCTTTGGGCGTCATTGCCGCCATCCAACTAGGAAGTTTGTCTGCGATCCGATCAACCAATGGTTGTAGAGCTTCCCTTGGCAGTCCCCGAAGCCCAAGCGGAATGCCTAGGTACTTGACCGGAAATTGTGCAAGCTGACATCCCATCGCCTCGGCAGCTCCCACTACTATATCTTCCCCACACCCAATCGAGGAAACTGAGCAGTTAGCAAAGTTTGTGTGGAGGCCGGAGGCGTGCCGATAAAGCGCAAGGATCTCCCGGAGATTATGCAGCTCTGCAGGGTCCGGGTGATAGAAGATCACCACATCATCCGCGTAGAGGAACATGCCGTTTCAAAAAAATTAAAATAAAGAGCTACATGTTGCCTGATTTCCAAATGCCTTTTTTCGCTCCATTGCCCCGTTAATTGCCATTTGCATTGTACTGCCTCGGAGCAATGTCGAACAGATTTCACTAAAGAAAAGTACCGATCTCAAATTAAAAAAATGAGTACACAATCGCAGAATGTTATTCTTCTTTTGCCTGTGTGTTTGCATGATTTGAGAGGCAAAATTGTCCTCTTAAGGCAGAATGTTTTCATGGAACTTTACAACGTATCCAATTGTTCTCTGAAGTCCGCAAAAGTCGACCACAACCGTGAGACTATGCTCATGCGGTTGTGCTTGGCTAGGATTTCTGCGTGGTACCCGGATGATTTCCCCCGATCATGATGGCACGGTGGCGGCAATATATTGCGTACCACGTTATTGACACGCCACTGACGCAACCTGCGTCTAAACAAACGGGAAGACGACGACAACGACTGATGCGCCAAGGTATGGAGAAAAGGGCAGCCAAACTACCAAAGCCGGCCGGCTACCTTCTGGAGCCACACAATCGGCCGCACTCATGCATCATCGCTCTGATTCCTGAAGTCGAAGAAAATGAATGCACGTGCATGCATATACCCTGCCATGTTAGGGCATCTCCAGACGTCCCCAAGGACGCAAAATAGCGCCGTTTTGCGTGAATAGCGTCGTTTTTTCACCAGTCGCCTCCCTAGGACTTGAAAAAGCGCCGTTTCGGCGGAAATTAGCGCCGCCGCCCCTAGGCGGAACCCAGCCCGTTGGGTTCGGCCTGGGGGGGCGGCGAAAGGAAAAGCGCGCGTGGGCCAGCGCTGTCGGCGAGGGGAGCGCTATTTGCCCACTTTCCCCACCCCCCGGCTCGTCTTTTCTGCTCGCCGGCCTCGCCGTCGCCACACCACCGGCCGCGCTCCACGCCGCCGCTGTCGGCCACAATCGCACAAGATCGACGAGACAAACCACCGCCGGCTAGTCCCCCACATCGTCGCCGCCGTTCGATCGCGTCTCCGCCGCGGAGGAGGTTGTACCCGGTGAGCCGCGTCCACCCGCCCGCAAGGTGTTCGACGCTCTATCCGAGCCATGGACTCCGACGCCGAGGAGATGCTCGCCGAGCTGTTCGACGAGGAAGAGCAGACTGCCATCGACGACGAGGAGCACCTGCTCGTCCTGAACTGCCTGGCCGGATTGCAGGCCCAGGACGCCGCGCCGCGCCGCACTGGATCGAAGCCCGGTCGCCGCAAGAGCAGGCCGAGACAGCGGTACGAGGGCTACTGCATCCTCTACTCCGACTACTTCGCCGAGGATCCCACCAACGACGAGAAGGTGTTCCGGTGTCGTTTCAGGATGAAACGCACGCTCTTCCTCAAGATCATGCATGTCATCCGGGAGTTCGACACCTACTTCAAGTTGAAGAAGGACTGCACCGGCACGGTAGGGTTTACCTCTATCCAGAAGTGCACGATGGCCATGAGGTTGCTTGCATACGGTGCTCCCGCAGATGCACAAGATGACTACCTGCGCATGAGCGAGTCCACGGCCCTCGAGTGCTTGAACAAGTTCTGCCGGGCAGTGGTTGCAGTTTTTGGCCCAATATACCTGCGGTCACCCAATGCGCAAGATACTGCTCGTCTCCTCGCAGAGAATGAAGCAAGAGGGTTTCCGGGGATGCTTGGCAGTATCGACTGCATGCACTGGGCATGGAAGTACTGCCCATTTGACTGTCAGGGGATGTACAAGGGAAAGGAGGGAGAGTGCTCGGTGGTTCTCGAGGTTGTGGCTTCGTATGATCTATGGATTTGGCATTCATTCTTTGGTATGCCTGGAAGTCACAACGACATCAATGTCTTGCAGTGCTCGAATGTCTTTGCCGATCTTGTCGAAGGCCATGCCCCCCCTGTGAACTATGAGATCAATGGACACCAGTATACAAAGGGGTACTATCTTGCAGATGGCATCTACCCGAAGTGGGCAACATTTGTGAATAGCATCTCCAACCCTATCCCAGGAAGCGCAAAAGCTTGGTTTACCAAGTGCCAGGAGGCTTGCAGGAAGGATGTTGAGCGGGCATTTGGTGCGCTGCAATCTCGATTCGCTGTTGTCCGGTACCTAGCTATGACTTGGTCGAAGTCCAACATGTGGGAGGTGATGCAGTGTTGCGTGATCTTGCACAACATGATCATTGAGAGTGAGCGGGATGACCCGGTGCCTGACAGTGAGGCAAGCACACCATACTACCGGCAGGGCCCTCTTGCAGATGTTGATCACCAGGTGCCGGCATCATGGACAGACTTCCTCACCAAGCGACAGGAGATTCGACACGCTGCAACACATCATGCTCTGCAGGATGACCTGGTGCAGCATTTGTGGGCACGAAAGAGGAATGGCAGTGTTGAGGACGATGACTAGTGTACTTTTTTTAAAAAATTGTTGAACTATTTATTTGTGTGGCAAAACTCTATTTATTTGTGTGGCAAAACTCTATTTATTTGGTGGGATTTTTTTTTGATTGCCCAAATTTGGCCGAGTCGCCGCTGGGGGGGGGGGGGGGCTGGGTTCACGGCTGGGAAACGCGCCCCCCCCAGTTCCGAGAATAGCGCCGTTTCGCGCCGCGGCGCAAAAAAAGCGAGGGTTTTTGCGTCCTGGGGGGGCGCAACGACTGGAGATGCCCTTAAATTCATTTTCACCAACTCAGATTTGAGGGTTTATTAAACGGTCGGTCAGCGATCTTATTGGAAGCAGGCATCCCCATTACATTTTTTTTTGATAAAAAGTGTTTGTAACTCCCTCCGTTTCTAAATATGAGATGTTTTAACCCTTTTTCATATGCACACATGTTTACATGTATCTAGACAACTTTTAGTGCACATGTTCACTCATATTAGCATGTATCAAGACAATATGAGCAAATAGCTACAATATCTTATATTTAGGAACTGAGAGAGTATTACCCAATTGTAGTATGAAGCCTATACACACAAAATGAGTTCATGTATATGGAAAGTACGCAGTTATCCATGTTGGATAAATACATTCTTGGACGCCCGCCTCATTTGGGGTACATACTACATGTAAAAAGCTCCACTACAAGAAATATGTTGATACATGACGTTCTCGCAACGACGATGGACGAAATCGTCATAAAGTTATGACGATTTTGTGCCATACCGTCGTTAGCCGCTAGAGGGGTTAAAAACGCTGAATTTTCATGACGATTTGGCCAAAAAACGTCGTGATTTTGTGAAGTGATATCGTCATGAACGATTATGGCCTTGTTTTTAACCGATAACGACGAAATTAAATCGTCATGACATTCTAAATGTGGATGCGTTGGTACGTTTGAACGGACACATCATCAACTCCGCCTACGTGGCATGTCTGTTGGATAGACAAATCATCAACTCCGCAAACGTGGCATGTCTATTGGATAGACACATCATCAACTCCGCCCAGGTGGCAGGTCTTTTGGATAGACACATCATCAACTCCGCCCACGTGGCTTGTCATTTGGATAGACACGTCATCAACTCTGGCATGACATGTGGGACAGCTGCCATGTGGGATAGGTAAATGGGACAGAAAATGCCACAAAAATATGCTAGTTGGGGGGGGGGGGGGGGGGGGGGGGGGTTCGAACCGTGTACCTACTGGAACCGCGCAGCGTGAGCGTGCCACCAGGCCACCGAACGCATCTTGTTAGAAGAACGTGTTCTTTTCTTTTAATGCTTATTTGCGCCATGCATTCTGTGGAAAATTCTTCAAAAATGCGCAAGGTGGGGGTTCGAACCTTGCACCTGTACGTATCGCGCGGTCTCCGCAAGCCACAAGGCCACCGATCACATCTTGTTAGAGCATTGTGTTCGTTCCTTTTGTTGGTGACCGAACTCACTTTGGGCCAAAGCCCAACAAGACCACAAAACTAGAAGGAATTCAGCATGGGCCGAATTCGGCAGGGACAGGAGCACTGGGTTGCTTGTGCGCGCGAGCTGGCGTCTGGGTTGGGCTGGGTCGTTTTTTTTTGTTTTTTTTGTCTGTTTTCATTCTATGATTTGAATTTCACCTCATAATTGAACTTAACCAATTTTGAAAAAATTGAAAAAATATTTTTCGTAATTATAAACCATTTGAAACCATTTTTTAAACATAAAACAATCATTCCCATGATCATATATTTATTAAGACTTTAGGGGATTTTGAATAACGGGTTTAGAGTCAAAATAACGGGAACGATTATTCTTATCTGATTGTGAAATTTTGTGAAACTCTTGCTATATCTCTATTGAAATAGGTACTTGTGTAGCTAAAAATGTTTTTGCAAAAAATCATGACCAAACTACGAGGCACCTGTAGTTCAATTTTGGCCCGTTTCCAGCTGAATTGGTAGAAATTTGTCATTTTCAAAAGAGGTGTATTTCGAGCTATTGAGAGGTATAAAATTTTTTATTTGTAGATCAAATATGACATAATATATTTAGAATTTTTATTTCTACAATTTTGTAACATATTTGTGGTAGGTGCTTCACAAAAAACCCCTTTTTTTACACTCCGAAGATGGAAAATGATGTTTTTATTTAATAAAAAATAAAACTTTCTTCGTGAACATTGTTAGTTGTTCCATTATGCATGCTTGTGTAGAATATGGGCACATTTCAACAAACTATGCCATGAGTGTGGCCATAACATCCGTCATTTGGCCTGAAACCCAAGAATGTTCGTACGAGATAGCTCATTTTTGTGAACACATTTTCCACCAAATTGTCTTATTCGAAGTTTATTATTTTTGGTGGATACTAGGACATATATAACAACATCACGCGAAGATCTTGCATCGTTTCGAGTTTTTTTTGAATTTTTTGGAATTTTCAAAGCCGGTTTCGGAAAACGGTCAGAACGGGGGACATGACCGTTCGTACCTACGTGTTGAATCTTAATGAACTCTTGGTACATCTCTATTGAAATAGGTACTTTTGTATCTAAAAATGATTTTTACAAAAAAATCATGACCAACATATGAGGCACCTGTAGTTCAAATTTGGCCCCGTTTCAGCGCAATCGGCAGCAATTTGTCTTTTTCGAAAGAGGCGTATTAAAAGCTATTGAGAGGTATAAAATTTGTTATTTGTAGATAAAATATGACATAATATATTTAGAATTTTTATTTCTACAATTTTGTAACATATTTGTGGTAGGTGCTTCACAAAAAACCCCTTTTTTTACACTCCGAAGATGGAAAATGATGTTTTTATTCAATGAAAAATAAAAATTTCTTCGTGAACATTGTTAGTTGTTCCATTATGCATGCTTGTGTAGAATATGGGCACATTTCAAAAAACTATGCCATGAGTGTGGCCATAACATCCGTCATTTGGCCTGAAACCCAAGAATGTTCGTACGAGATAGCTCATTTTTGTGAACACATTTTCCACCAAATTGTCTTATTCGAAGTTTATTATTTTTGGTGGATACTAGGACATATATAACAACATCACGCGAAGATCTTGCATCGTTTCGAGTTTTTTTGAATTTTTTGGAATTTTCAAAGCCGGTTTCGGAAAACGGTCAGAACGGGGGACATGACCGTTCGTACCTACGTGTTGAATATTAATGAACTCTTGGTACATCTCTATTGAAATAGGTACTTTTGTATCTAAAAATGATTTTTACAAAAAATCATGACCAACATATGAGGCACCTGTAGTTCAAATTTGGCCCCGTTTCATCGCAATCGGCAGCAATTTGTCTTTTTCGAAAGAGGCGTATTAAAAGCTATTGAGAGGTATAAAATTTGTTATTTGTAGATAAAATATGACATAATATATTTAGAATTTTTATTTCTACAATTTTGTAACATATTTGTGGTAGGTGCTTCACAAAAAACCCCTTTTTTTACACTCCAAAGATGGAAAATGATGTTTTTATTCAATGAAAAATAAAACTTTCTTCGTGAACATTGTTAGTTGTTCCATTATGCATGCTTTTGTAGAATATGGGCACATTTCAACAAACTATGCCATGAGTGTGGCCATAACATCCGTCATTTGGCCTGAAACCCAAGAATGTTCGTACGAGATAGCTCATTTTTGTGAACACATTTTCCACCAAATTGTCTTATTCGAAGTTTATTATTTTTAGTGGATACTAGGACATATATAACAACACCACGCGAAGATCTTGCATCGTTTCGAGTTTTTTTTGAATTTTCTGGAATTTTCAAAGCCGGTTTCGGAAAACGGTCAGAACGGGGGACATGACCGTTCGTACCTACGTGTTGAATCTTGATGAAATCTTGGTACATCTCTATTGAAATAGGTAGTTGTGTATCTAAAAATGATTTTTACAAAAAATCATGACCAACATATGAGGCACCTGTAGTTCAAATTTGGCCGCGTTTCTACGGAATCGGCAGCAATTTGTCTTTTTCGAAAGAGGCGTATTAAAAGCTATTGATAGGTATAAAATTTGTTATTTGTAGATAAAATATGACATAATATATTTAGAATTTTTATTTCTACAATTTTGTAACATATTTGTGGTAGGTGCTTCACAAAAAACCCATTTTTTTACACTCCGAAGATGGAAAATGATGTTTTTATTCAATGAAAAATAAAACTTTCTTCGTGAACATTGTTAGTTGTTCCATTATGCATTATTGTGTAGAATATGGGCACATTTCAACAAACTATGCCATGAGTGTGGCCATAACATCCGTCATTTGGCCTGAAATCCAAGAATGTTCGTACGAGATAGCTCATTTTTGTGAACACATTTTCCACCAAATTGTCTTATTCGAAGTTTATTATTTTTAGTGGATACTAGGACATATATAACAACACCACGCGAAGATCTTGCATCGTTTCGAGTTTTTTTTGAATTTTCTGGATTTTCAAAGCCGGTTTCGGAAAACGGTCAGAACGGGGGACATGACCGTTCGTACCTACGTGTTGAATCTTGATGAACTCTTGGTACATTTCTATTGAAATAGGTATTGTGTATCTAAAAATGATTTTTACAAAAAATCATGACCAACATATGAGGCAGCTGTAGTTCAAATTTGGCCCCGTTTCCGCGGAATCGGCAGCAATTTGTCTTTTTCGAAAGAGGCGTATTAAAAGCTATTGATAGGTATAAAATTTGTTATTTGTAGATAAAATATGACATAATATATTTAGAATTTTTATTTCTACAATTTTGTAACATATTTGTGGTAGGTGCTTCACAAAAAACCCCTTTTTTTACACTCCGAAGATGGAAAATGATATTTTTATTTAATGAAAAATAAAACTTTCTTCGTGAACATTGTTAGTTGTTCCATTATGCATGCTTGTGTAGAATATGGGCACATTTCAACAAACTATGCCATGAGTGTGGCCATAACATCCGTCATTTGGCCTGAAACCCAAGAATGTTCGTACGAGATAACTCATTTTTGTGAACACATTTTCCACCAAATTGTCTTATTCAAACTTTATTATTTTTGGTGGATACTAGGACATATATAACAACATCACGCGAAGATCTTGCATCGTTTCGAGTTTTTTTGAATTTTTTGGAATTTTCAAAGCCGGTTTCGAAAAACGGTCAGAACGGGGGACATGACCGTTCGTACCTACGTGTTGAATCTTGATGAACTCTTGGTACATCTCTATTGAAATAGGTACTTGTGTATCTAAAAATGATTTTTACAAAAAATCATGACCAACATATGAGGCACCTGTAGTTCAAATTTGGCCCCGTTTCAGCGCAATCGGCAGCAATTTGTCTTTTTCGAAAGAGGCGTATTAAAAGCTATTGAGAGGTATAAAATTTGTTATTTGTAGATAAAATATGACATAATATATTTAGAATTTTTATTTCTACAATTTTGTAACATATTTGTGGTAGGTGCTTCACAAAAAACCCCTTTTTTTACACTCCGAAGATGGAAAATGATGTTTTTATTCAATGAAAAATAAAACTTTCTTCGTGAACATTGTTAGTTGTTCCATTATGCATGCTTGTGTAGAATATGGGCACATTTCAAAAAACTATGCCATGAGTGTGGCCATAACATCCGTCATTTGGCCTGAAACCCAAGAATGTTCGTACGAGATAGCTCATTTTTGTGAACACATTTTCCACCAAGTTGTCTTATTCGAAGTTTATTATTTTTAGTGGATACTAGGACATATATAACAACACCACGCGAAGATCTTGCATCGTTTCGAGTTTTTTTGAATTTTCTGGAATTTTCAAAGCCGGTTTCGGAAAACGGTCATAACGGGGGACATGACCGTTCGTACCTAGGTGTTGAATATTGATGAAATCTTGGTACATCTCTATTGAAATAGGTAGTTGTGTATCTAAAAATGATTTTTACAAAAAATCATGACCAACATATGAGGCACCTGTAGTTCAAATTTGGCCCCGTTTCAGCGGAATCGGCAACAATTTGTCTTTTTCGAAAGAGGCGTATTAAAATCTATTGATAGGTAGTAAGTTTGTTATTTGTAGATAAAATATGACATAATATATTTAGAATTTTTATTTCTACAATTTTGTAATATATTTGTGGTAGGTGCTTCACAAAAAACCCCTTTTTTACACTCCGAAGATGGAAAATGATGTTTTTATTCAATGAAAAATAAAACTTTCTTCGTGAACATTGTTAGTTGTTCCATTATGCATGCTTGTGTAGAATATGGGCACATTTCAACAAACTATGCCATGAGTGTGGCCATAACATCCGTCATTTGGCCTGAAACCCAAGAATGTTCGTACGAGATAGCTCATTTTTGTGAACACATTTTCCACCAAATTGTCTTATTCGAAGTTTATTATTTTTAGTGGATACTAGGACATATATAAAAACACCACGCGAAGATCTTGCTTCGTTTCGAGTTTTTTTGAATTTTCTGGAATTTTCAAAGCCGGTTTCGGAAAACGGTCAGAACGGGGGACATGACCGTTCGTACCTACGTGTTGAATCTTGATGAAATCTTGGTACATCTCTATTGAAATAGGTAGTTGTGTATCTAAACATGATTTTTACAAAAAATCATGACCAACATATGAGGCACCTGTAGTTCAAATTTGGCCCCTTTTCTACGGAATCGGCAGCAATTTGTCTTTTTCGAAAGAGGCGTATTAAAAGCTATTTATAGGTATAAAATTTGTTATTTGTAGATAAAATATGACATAATATATTTAGAATTTTTATTTCAACAATTTTGTAACATATTTGTGGTAGGTGCTTCACAAAAAAACCCCTTTTTTACACTCCGAAGATGGAAAATGATGTTTTTATTCAATGAAAAATAAAACTTTCTTCGTGAACATTGTTAGTTGTTCCATTATGCATGCTTGTGTAGAATATGGGCACATTTCAACAAACTATGCCATGAGTGTGGCCATAACATCCGTCATTTGGCCTGAAACCCAAGAATGTTCGTACGAGATAGCTCATTTTTGTGAACACATTTTCCACCAAATTGTCTTATTCGAAGTTTATTATTTTTAGTGGATACTAGGACATATATAACAACACCACGCGAAGATCTTGCATCGTTTCGAGTTTTTTTGAATTTTCTGGAATTTTCAAAGCCGGTTTCGGAAAACGGTCAGAACGGGGGACATGACCGTTCGTACCTACGTGTTGAATCTTGATGAACTCTTGGTACATCTCTATTGAAATAGGTACTTGTGTATCTAAAAATGATTTTTACAAAAAATCATGACCAACATATGAGGCACCTGTAGTTCAAATTTGGCCCCGTTTCCGCGGAATCGGCAGCAATTTGTCTTTTTCGAAAGAGGCGTATTAAAAGCTATTGATAGGTATAAAATTTGTTATTTGTAGATAAAATATGACATAATATATTTAGAATTTTTATTTCTACAATTTTGTAACATATTTGTGGTAGGTGCTTCACAAAAAACCCCTTTTTTTACACTCCGAAGATGGAAAATGATATTTTTATTTAATGAAAAATAAAACTTTCTTCGTGAACATTGTTAGTTGTTCCATTATGCATGCTTGTGTAGAATATGGGCAAATTTCAACAAACTATGCCATGAGTGTGGCCATAACATCCGTCATTTGGCCTGAAACCCAAGAATGTTCGTACGAGATAGCTCATTTTTGTGAACACATTTTCCACCAAGTTGTCTTATTCGAAGTTTATTATTTTTAGTGGATACTAGGACATATATAACAACACCACGCGAAGATCTTGCATCGTTTCGAGTTTTTTTGAATTTTCTGGAATTTTCAAAGCCGGTTTCGGAAAACGGTCATAACGGGGGACATGACCGTTCGTACCTAGGTGTTGAATATTGATGAAATCTTGGTACATCTCTATTGAAATAGGTAGTTGTGTATCTAAAAATGATTTTTACAAAAAATCATGACCAACATATGAGGCACCTGTAGTTCAAATTTGGCCCCGTTTCAGCGGAATCGGCAACAATTTGTCTTTTTCGAAAGAGGCGTATTAAAAGCTATTGATAGGTAGTAAGTTTGTTATTTGTAGATAAAATATGACATAATATATTTAGAATTTTTATTTCTACAATTTTGTAATATATTTGTGGTAGGTGCTTCACAAAAAACCCCTTTTTTACACCCCGAAGATGGAAAATGATGTTTTTATTCAATGAAAAATAAAACTTTCTTCGTGAACATTGTTAGTTGTTCCATTATGCATGCTTGTGTAGAATATGGGCGCATTTCAACAAACTATGCCATGAGTGTGGCCATAACATCCGTCATTTGGCCTGAAACCCAAGAATGTTCGTACGAGATAGCTCATTTTTGTGAACACATTTTCCACCAAATTGTCTTATTAGAAGTTTATTATTTTTAGTGGATACTAGGACATATATAACAACACCACGCGAAGATCTTGCTTCGTTTTGAGTTTTTTTGAATTTTCTGGAATTTTCAAAGCCGGTTTCGGAAAACGGTCAGAACGGGGGACATGACCGTTCGTACCTACGTGTTGAATCTTGATGAAATCTTGGTACATCTCTATTGAAATAGGTAGTTGTGTATCTAAAAATGATTTTTACAAAAAATCATGACCAACATATGAGGCACCTGTAGTTCAAATTTGGCCCCTTTTCTACGGAATCGGCAGCAATTTGTCTTTTTCGAAAGAGGCGTATTAAAAGCTATTTATAGGTATAAAATTTGTTATTTGTAGATAAAATATGACATAATATATTTAGAATTTTTATTTCTACAATTTTGTAACATATTTGTGGTAGGTGCTTCACAAAAAACCCCTTTTTTTACACTCCGAAGATGGAAAATGATGTTTTTATTCAATGAAAAATAAAACTTTCTTCGTGAACATTGTTAGTTGTTCCATTATGCATGCTTGTGTAGAATATGGGCACATTTCAACAAACTATGCCATGAGTGTGGCCATAACATCCGTCATTTGGCCTGAAACCCAAGAATGTTCGTACGAGATAGCTCATTTTTGTGAACACATTTTCCACCAAGTTGTCTTATTAGAAGTTTATTATTTTTAGTGGATACTAGGACATATATAACAACACCACGCGAAGATCTTGCATCGTTTCGAGTTTTTTTGAAATTTCTGGAATTTTCAAAGCCGGTTTCGGAAAACGGTCATAACGGGGGACATGACCGTTCGTACCTAGGTGTTGAATATTGATGAAATCTTGGTACATCTCTATTGAAATAGGTAGTTGTGTATCTAAAAATGATTTTTACAAAAAATCATGACCAACATATGAGGCACCTGTAGTTCAAATTTGGCCCCGTTTCAGCGGAATCGGCAACAATTTGTCTTTTTCGAAAGAGGCGTATTAAAAGCTATTGATAGGTAGTAAGTTTGTTATTTGTAGATAAAATATGACATAATATATTTAGAATTTTTATTTCTACAATTTTGTAATATATTTGTGGTAGGTGCTTCACAAAAAACCCCTTTTTTACACTCCGAAGATGGAAAATGATGTTTTTATTCAATGAAAAATAAAACTTTCTTCGTGAACATTGTTAGTTGTTCCATTATGCATGCTTGTGTAGAATATGGGCACATTTCAACAAACTATGCCATGAGTGTGGCCATAACATCCGTCATTTGGCCTGAAACCCAAGAATGTTCGTACGAGATAGCTCATTTTTGTGAACACATTTTCCACCAAATTGTCTTATTCGAAGTTTATTATTTTTAGTGGATACTAGGACATATATAACAACACCACGCGAAGATCTTGCTTCGTTTCGAGTTTTTTTTGAATTTTCTGGAATTTTCAAAGCCGGTTTCGGAAAACGGTCAGAACGGGGGACATGACCGTTCGTACCTACGTGTTGAATCTTGATGAAATCTTGGTACATCTCTATTGAAATAGGTAGTTGTGTATCTAAAAATGATTTTTACAAAAAATCATGACCAACATATGAGGCACCTGTAGTTCAAATTTGGCCCCTTTTCTACGGAATCGGCAGCAATTTGTCTTTTTCGAAAGAGGCGTATTAAAAGCTATTTATAGGTATAAAATTTGTTATTTGTAGATAAAATATGACATAATATATTTAGAATTTTTATTTCTACAATTTTGTAACATATTTGTGGTAGGTGCTTCACAAAAAACCCCCTTTTTTACACTCCGAAGATGGAAAATGATGTTTTTATTCAATGAAAAATAAAACTTTCTTCGTGAACATTGTTAGTTGTTCCATTATGCATGATTGTGTAGAATATGGGCACATTTCAACAAACTATGCCATGAGTGTGGCCATAACATCCGTCATTTGGCCTGAAACCCAAGAATGTTCGTACGAGATAGCTCATTTTTGTGAACACATTTTCCACCAAATTGTCTTATTCGAAGTTTATTATTTTTAGTGGATACTAGGACATATATAACAACACCACGCGAAGATCTTGCATCGTTTCGAGTTTTTTTGAATTTTCTGGAATTTTCAAAGCCGGTTTCGGAAAACGGTCAGAACGGGGGACATGACCGTTCGTACCTACGTGTTGAATCTTGATGAACTCTTGGTACATCTCTATTGAAATAGGTACTTGTGTATCTAAAAATGATTTTTACAAAAAATCATGACCAACATATGAGGCACCTGTAGTTCAAATTTGGCCCCGTTTCAGCGGAATCGGCAGCAATTTGTCTTTTTCGAAAGAGGCGTATTAAAAGCTATTGATAGGTATAAAATTTGTTATTTGTAGATAAAATATGACATAATATATTTAGAATTTTTATTTCTACAATTTTGTAACATATTTGTGGTAGGTGCTTCACAAAAAACCCTTTTTTTACACTCCGAAGATGGAAAATGATGTTTTTATTCAATGAAAAATAAAACTTTCTTCGTGAACATTGTTAGTTGTTCCATTATGCATGCTTGTGTAGAATATGGGCACATTTCAACAAACTATGCCATGAGTGTGGCCATAACATCCGTCATTTGGCCTGAAACCCAAGAATGTTCGTACGAGATAGCTCATTTTTGTGAACACATTTTCCACCAAATTGTCTTATTCGAAGTTTATTATTTTTGGTGGATACTAGGACATATATAACAACATCATGCGAAGATCTTGCATCGTTTCGAGTTTTTTTGAATTTTCTGGAATTTTCAAAGCCGGTTTCGGAAAACGGTCAGAACGGGGGACATGACCGTTCGTACCTAGGTGTTGAATATTGATGAAATCTTGGTACATCTCTATTGAAATAGGTAGTTGTGTATCTAAAAATGATTTTTACAAAAAATCATGAGCAACATATGAGGCACCTGTAGTTCAAATTTGGCCCGGTTTCACCGGAATCGGCATCAATTTGTCTTTTTCGAAAGAGGCGTATTAAAAGCTATTGAGAGGTAGTAAGTTTGTTATTTGTAGATAAAATATGACATAATATATTTAGAATTTTACTTTGTACATTTTTGCAACATATTTTGTGTATGTGCTTCACAAAAAATGCCAGTTTTGACACTCCGGGAATGGAAAATGGTATTTTTATTCAATGAAAAATAAAACTTTATTCGTGAACATTGTTAGTTGCACCAATATGCATCTTTGTGTGTAATATGGTCACATTTCAACAAAATATGCCATGGATGTGGCCAAAACATCCGTCATTTCGCCCGAAAGCCATGAATCTTCGTACAAGCATTTTTTGACACTTCGAAAATGGAAAATGATGTTTTTATTCACAGAAAAATTAAACTTTTTTCGGAAACATTTACGATGTTCCATTATGCATGTTTGTGTAGAACATAGGCACGTTTTTCACACTCGTAAAATGATTTTTTTTCTTTTCAAAATGCACATGTGATCTCATATTCACAAAAATGGATAAACTACTTAATATAGTTATTGATATTTTCAAAAAAAAATTATCTCGAAATTAAACTACTAATCATTGGTCTTGATATTTCCAACCCAAATGAAAAGGAATTATTTTTAGCAAATAATAGCAGTCATTAAAACAAGCAAATAGTCTTATACAACAAATCAGCTAGCTGTGTATTTGAAGACACCGTGTTGTGGGGTCAAGAACATGCTGGCCCTACCTGCAGCCACTATAGTGTAAGGTGCACATGTAAGTAATGAAACGAGAATTGGACCGTGGAGAGAAAACCTTGGAAACGACCGCGCGTGGCCAAAAATTTAGACGCTTCCGATACCTAACCCTAGTTCTCCTCCCATCTATTCCGCCCCACAGCCGCCTCTCCCCCTCTCTCTCCATTGCGGCTCCTCGTCCGTCCCTCGTCCCTCTTCCGATACCTAACCCTAGCATCTCCATTGCGGCTCCTCGATCCCGCAGCATCGAGCAAGCGTTACCCAGCCTCCCTCTCTCTGCTTCGCCTCCACACCCCATCTCGCCGCAAGCGCTAACCCTAGATCCCACGCGCCGCAAGCCTGCAACACCCGCGGTCCTGGCAGCGGCCGCTCTCCCTCGGGGTGCCTGCGCGACCGGCCGCCCAGCAGCCACGGCGTCGCGACAGGCCGTCTCGTTGGCGCGCGCATGCTTCGATGTGCGCCACTCCGTCGAGGTGCGACGCGTGACCTTGGGTTTGTGGTGTCTCCAAGGCAGTGGGAGGTCACCGGCCGCTGGATCCGCCTCTACGACAAGGCCGCCGCCGGATCCCCTCCTCTCCGACAGCACCGTCCCGGTTCCGCTCGTCCTCGACAATGAGAGCTTCGAATCCGGCGGCCGCATGTTGCTGTGCTGTTCAGGCGGTGGTGATTTCGACCTGGCGAGATGGATTGGCTGGCGGTTACCTGCACATCGGAGGCGCCGCCGTCCTGGACGCTAGCCACACCAACATCGAAGTCGATGCGGGGGGTCATCTTCCTGGACACCAAGGCCTCGCTCGACGACGCCGCCGTGGCCCAGTCATCCTACATCACCAGATCTGCCGACGAGGTCTTCACATCTTCACGACCTCACCCTCTGCTGCTCCCATCTTCACGATTTCCTGGTGTTGGTAAGCCCCCGGTTCCTCCCCTTTCTTGTCTACTTTCCATGTGAGTACTATCATGTGAGATTACGGTAGTATTTTAGTGTGATGACTAGTTTTGTTGCTATTATTTGAGGCTACATTCAGCGCAATATTTAGCACTGTTTTGTCAACTGCACTGCGGATAGATCTAGGAATTACCGCCTTACACTAGCTCTATATTTTATTCACACATGTATTCTATATTTTGTAACTATATGTTGGGTCAATTGGCTCTGTTTTAGCACTTGTTCATTAGTAGTTTATTCTTACACTAGCTCAACAAATTATGCGTACTATCGAGAATTGGATTTTGGATAGTAGAATGGGACTGAAATTTGGCTCTTTGGTTTCTTTTTGTCGCCCTGGAGATGAATGCAATCCCCTAGAATGATGCCAGCCTCTCTATTAGGACTTGTTCCAAGATGTTAATATCTGGCTTGCAATAGGGAGGTTGAGATACAGTCCCATTCTACTATCTGGCTTGCAATTAGGACTTGTTCCAAGATGTTTCTTTTTGTCGCCCTGGAGATGAATGCAATCCCCATAGAATGATGCCAGCCTCTCTATTATGCTGAAAATGTTGTTTATTGATCCAGTTTAAATTTTGGATAGTGTTGTTTGAACCAGTTTCATGGTATAATGGATCCCTTATTGCAGCATTCTTTGCAATCGTATATACATATGGTTCCAGGATGATTGATGTATTGATCTTGTGTAGTCATTTAACTTCTGATTCTGCATACTAATTCGAAAATTTTGTTTTTAATGTTCAGGGAAGCTTATTATCCTTGCAAACAACTGCCCTCCTCTTAGGAAGTCGGAGATCGAGTACTAAGCCATGTTGACAAAGATGCGTGCACCATTTCCACAGAAGTAAGATAACTCTTTCCTTTCCAAATCACGCATAGCATTTTTTTTTGCTATTCCAACAGCTGATGCATAATTTTGGAATGCACTTCAATAATATGCCTTTTTCCTTTCAGACAATGTTGATCTTGGAACTGCCTATGGAAAGTACTTTCGGGTGGGCTGTCTCAGCATCATCGATCCTGGTTCGTTAACATATAAATATAAATTTCTTCCAATTTATTTTGAATCTGCACCCTGTAACTTACTGATGGATTACCCACAACATTCAGGTGACTCGGACATCATCGGCACCACCGCCACCACCCAGTGAAGAGAAGAAAAAGCTCTCCCCCTATCTAGTTTATCTAGGGTTGTGCTCTCGAGGCTGGCCTCTTGTTATCTTTGGTCATGTACTTTTTTGCGACAATGAGTTGTAGCTTTCATCATACGTATTATTATTTCATGTTGGTTGAATGGATGGCTTCTTGCTGAGATTGTGAGCATTGTAGCTGCTGAATTTCTAGCATCAGCATACAGTGATTTACAAAGTATCTGTTTGCTTGGCTGATGCTGATCCAGAGCTTGGCTCTTTGTTTTGGTTTGCTGTTGGCAGGATTTATTCACCCTGAGTTCACCATGCCGTGCGATAGCAGCGGTGGTCTTCTTCATCTCCATAGTTTTGGTGAGAGTTTCCGGTTCCTCTTGTTTCTACTGTTCGTGTTTGTGAACTGATTGATGCTCATTAATTAAGCTCTGTCCGCCTCTAATGAACATAGGATCTGTTATTTCTCTTACTAAGTATTATTGCTGGCTGGAATGTTTGGTCATTCTGGCACGGATGTCCATTATTCATTTAGTCTTCAACTTGCACTTGAATACAACAATATACTGTTTAATTTGAATTTTCAAAACTTGGCTATTTTCTGGATTGTCGTGATCTAGTACATGCCTTAATCAGTTTTGCTTCTTTGCTATTTATTTGGTGAACCGGTTTCAGTTCTGAACGTACTAGTGCATGGTCGCCATTGTTAATTTTCTTGTAGTTCTCTACACATCGATTTAGTTTTGAATTGCATCTTATTGTGCTTAACCTCGTCTCCCTAATTATACAGATTGTTCAAGGAAGATAAGGACTAAAAGCTTCAATTTGACAGGGAGCTCATTGGATCTGGTTATTTTGAACTGTATGATTGTAATAGCTGACTTGAACTATATGATTGTAATAGTTGGAGTTGGTTGTTTTGATATTTTGTTGTATTTTCATAGCTGAATACCTGATTGTGATATTTACTTGTACTTCCATACCTGATTGTAATATACCTTGTTTGAATCAAATTCTTGTTATTCAATTGGATGAAAAAATATGGGCTTTATTTATTTTGTATCTAAACTGGTCACGCACCAGAAGTTACTGGGCTGGAGAGGCCCATAAGAAATGTGGAAGTGAAACAAACAAAAAGGCCAAAGTAGCCCCGGCCGAAACAATCAGTAACGGAATAGCTTACTGTATTGGACCAAAAAATATATGGGCTCTAAAAGGGCCAGGAATAATCGAGAAAAGGCAAAAAAAAAGTGAAAAGGCTAAGGCCCAAAAGAAATGTGGAAGTCAAACAAAGAAAAAGATCAAAGTTATTGGGCCAGGCCCACGAAGATCACAGAAATGGACCGGGCTGTATTTGATCCAAGACGTTTTCAAATCGTCATGATTTTGCCACGTAGGACTAGCCACGTCGGAGCTGATGTGTCCTGCTCGGACTACTCACGACGATTTTGGATCGTCATAGATTAATGACGTTCCTGTATCGTCGTGGATATCCATGACGATTCCTACAAATTCATCGTGGTGAACCATTACTGACGCTCGGTTTTCAACGATTTGTATTTCGTCATAAGATCGTCATGGATGAAATTTGTTGACGATTTAGTGACGAAAATTGAGCGTCATGTATCAGCATATTTCTTGTAGTGCTCCTTGTGTACCCTGTCACTAAAAAGAGACGAGGTATGGAGCAATATCGTATACAGGTTGATCTTCTTTTGTCAGAATCATATCATTGCTACGAAGGCACAAGGCCTAAGAGAAAATCCACTCGCGCTGCCAATAGCCCTTATAATGGGAGCGCTGACACGAAATGCTCCTTGCTAGGCCCTTCAATACCGTTTGAAGTTTTTGGACATACCCAATCCAGCGTCAACCGACGCCATGTTGGATCCTGACCAACGGGTCCGCCCTGTCATTGACACATAAGAGACCAGGACGATGTATTGCGGGCGACGAAGTACCAGTCTGCGTGTTTTAATGGCGGAGCGGTTCACCTGGCGGGTGCAGAGCGAAGCGACGCGTCGTGAGCCTTAATGGGTAGCAGGGAAACCGATATTCGGTGTTAATGGCAGACACCCAACCCCCCTCCTGCACACTCCTCCATCCCATTCCACAAATAGTTCACCAACACACACTGCCCCCCCACTCTGACAGCCCTCCCAAGACATGATGGAAGAGGAAACCCGTCGTCGTGCTCAAGACACCAGAGACCGCGTCGCACGCCGCGAGAGGAAACACAACAACTGCGGCTGCGCCAGGTGGCGAGGAGTCGTGGACCTCACAGAGTTGCTGCACGTAGAAGTGGAGGCCGGCGAGCAGCTAGCTAGGAGATGGACGCGCCATGAGAGGGAAAGCTCAACAGCGGCTCCGCAATGACATCGACGCCCACGAGTAGCCGAGCGACGGTGCGAGGCCGATCTTCGTGCGGCTAGTCTCTTCATGCACTACCCCGTGGTATAGGCATGCTCATCTCGTGCGCCACCTTCCGCCGTAGTATCTCCCGACGGACATTGCATCTTGTCGGAGGAGTTCTTGCCTCGCTATATGGTGCAAAACATACGGTGTTCGGTGCCAAAAGACTCCTACCGGAAGGATGGGCCACCGACTTCACCAACATTCTGGTCGCATTGCCACTAAAGTGTAAGGCACGGCTAGACTTCATCAAAGAGGAGTGGCAGCACCTGCCGCAACCCGGAGTACCCGTGGTCGACGCCCTATTGGGACGCCAAGGTGCAGGAGGAGTATGAGGGGCTACTCTACAAATTCTCCAGTGAGGGTGACGAGGAGACCAAGGAGGACAACATCACAATAGCGCCTTCTGCAGGAAATGCGCTGGCTAAGGAAAACGCCACTGGCGACAACGATGACGATTGGCCCGAGCCCCAGTGGCGCGGCATGTAGACGGTGATCAAAGCGTCCGTACGCCACAATCCTCCACCATCGCCGACTGACCATGAGTTATGCAATTTTCTCAATGACGGAGCGTAGGCGCTGAAAGTGCATGGTGCCCCCATGTATGGTTTTGCTAATTAATGGTGCATCCAACTCCCCAAAACCAAGGTATGCCAAATGTGTCCACCATATCTACCTATATGTGCTATTTAACCGCCACTCCAAGTAAATTTCTCGTGTGCTATCTTTAAAACCTTCAAAATTATAACCGGTTTTTTGTTCTTGTTTTAACTCATGAGGAAGTAGTTTAAAGTTTATTATGGTTTGTGTCAAGCAAAGTTCTTCTTCCTTCTTTCAATCGATGAGTATGGATCTGTGCTCATTTAAATTTGTAGAGAGTTGGTGCCAAATTATAACAAAAAGACACTTTCCCATGGTTTGATGAAACCTGGTGGTTACCCGTGAACACGGCTAGCCCTGGTTTGTGAAATAAAGGTGGGGAAGTGCCAAACTAATAAAAACAACGGAAACCACTCTCAAAAGTCTAAACACTTTGCTTGACATGAATTATGATAAGTTTTTTATCACCATTCGTTGACATAGGCATACACCTCTCTCAAAATTGTTTTCAATACCTCTGTTTTATCAAATAAAAAGCTCTAGCACATGAGTAATCCCTGCTTCCCTATGCGAAGGGCCTTTATTTTACTTTTATGTTGAGTCTTCATCTTCTTACTTTATGCACCAGCTAAGAGAGCATAATTGTCATTCTGAGTATAATGTGCATAGTCCCAAAATTTATTGTTGTTGCTTGCTCTCAAAATATTTGGATCCAGTCACCATTTAAAATTTGAAGGTGTCCTAGCATTTATGTTTTGTTACCACACGAAGGACTAGCTGGAACTATATTCGGGTCACTTCTAGTGAAACTATATTTTTATTCGGTCACATCCTATCAAGTTTACTTGGAGCGTCTGTTTGTTTTTCTTTTGTTTTACTTTGTTTTATTTTGTTTTACTTGCTGAAATAATATAGTTGGACCCTAGCATTCCTTTTTTGGGAGAGATACACGCTCCACCTTTTCATTTGAATACTTGTTATGCTCGTATTCTTAGTTTTTCTTCTACCTGCTGCAAAATTCTTGTTTAGCTCATGTTTTTCTTGCATCTCTTATTTAGAGATGTTAGTTTTAGTAGAGTTGTGTTAGTACTCTGTTGTTTTATTGCTATATCTCTTGGAGAGTTTTTGTTGTTTGGTGTTTGGTAGAAAATGCTACGTGTGGTAGATGGTATAACGAACAAAAGCTTGCATATTCTTGTAGATCATTAAACTGGTTCACTTGATTATTTGATGTTGTTTTGAGATATTAATTTTCTTAATGGTAAAATTGCTGGCTTAGTAGAGTAAAAAAAATTAATGGTTGGTCTAGAAGCTTCAAACTGTGCCACACTCAAATAACTAGTTGATAGGATAATGGTATATGACTTCCTTTGCTGATAGCAATCGTAATGGATTTTTTTACGCGCTACGGTCGGGGTAGCTAACAGTGACTTGTCACTACCACAGACCCTCTTGGAGTGATTTTCATTATGCCTTATGATATCATGATTTTATTTGGAATCTTTGAACTTGTGAGTCCTATGTTGCGGTTTTCTGGCACTTCCACCATCCATATTTGCTAGTCTCTTCGGTACTGTGCACTGCTCATTCTCACATTGAGAGTTGGTGCAAACTTTGCCAGTGCATCCAAACCCTGTGGGAGAACTTTGTTCTTCTACACATAAGCAAAAAAATTATCTTCCTCAAAACAACCACCATACCTACCTACCATGGCATTTCCATAGTCATTCCGAGATATATTGCCATACAATATCAATCATCATTATGTTACTTTTCATGCATTGTTATTTTGCATACTGCTACACTGGCAGTAGCATTTAGTTTTATTCATCAGAGATATTTCAGTTTGAGTTATGAGTACTAAAAGTGTGATGATTCATTGTAAAATAGAGTGTTGCCCCTACCAGTGAGGTTATATATCAAAACAAAGAGAAAAAGCCCAAAGAGATAAAAAAAATAAAGAGGCAAAAGAGAGAAAATAAAGAGAGAGGGGGGGGGGGCAACACTACTATCATTTATTCCACACTTGTGCTTAGCTTAGCATCATTACTTCAGTTTGGAGAGAGTTTTCATATTATGACTTGCATAACTATGTGGGGAACTTACATTATAGAACTTGGCTTGTATATTCCAATGATGAGCCTCATCAAAAGAGCTCCAGGCCTTCATGAGCAAGCAGGTTGGATGCAGCCCCACTAGTTCCATTGGAGAGCTTTCATACACTTATAGCTTTATGTTCATCCGTTGTGTGGCAATCACTACTCCTTGCATAACTTCGATTATAAGACTTCCTCTTGTCTAATGATCACTTTCAGTTGTGTGAGACTTTCTTCCATTGACCATCCAAACCCCCCATAATGTTTTTTTAGCCATAACATCCTGGTGCCAGGAACCAATACAGAACGCTTGCTTGTTTTGAGTGCACAATTATTTGAATGATTTTCCTATGTGCATATTGTTGTCACTTGACTTGATCCTAATAGGAGTTGTTGTGAGAGTTTGATGCCTTGGATGATTATATTGTTGTTCTTGAAGCTTAAATCATCTTTAATATACTTTGCATAGTGGATTGTCTTTTAGTATTGATTCATTGAATTTTTTACTTTGTTATTCCTAATGGTTTATACATTACTCTTCGATATCAACTATAAATCACAGCCTTTATTCATTTGATTCTAGTTTACATGCTTTGCATTACTATGATGATGCAGTTTATGTTGGTAGCATGTCACCTCAGAAATTATGTGTTTTTATCGTTTACCTACTCGAGGACGAGTAGGAACTAAGCTTGGGGATGTTGATACGTCATAAACGTATCCTTAATTTCTGATGTTCCCTCTTTTCTTCATGACATATGCTACATGTTTTCCTTACACTTTATGTCATTTTTATCGATTTCCTGGGACTAACCTATTGACAAGATGCCACAGAGCCAGTTCCTGTTTTCTGCTGTTTTTAATTTCAGAAAAGTTGTTCTGGAAATATTCTCAGAATTGGACGATTCAAAAGCAAGAAGTCTTAGAATTCCCGGAGGGTCCACGGAGTCCCGAAGAGACCCGGAGGGGGGCCACATGGTGTCCACACCATATGGTGGCGCGGCATACCCCATGGCCTCCCCACCACGTGGTGTGGCCCCCTGGCCACCCACCGACATCGCCCTTTCGGCTATACATGCCCCCCGATGCATAAACCCTAAATCAATCGGCCTTTTCCACCAAAAACATCCGCAGCTCCGCCGCCGCCGCCGACAAGTTTTGGGGGACAGAAATATCTATTCCGGAACCCTGCCGGACGGTGAAGTGCCCCCGGAGCCATCTCCATCGACTCCAACACCATCTTCATTGTGTTGCTATCTCCTATGATGAGGAGGGAGTAGTTCTCTCCCGGGGCCGAGGGCTCTACCGGTAGCTATGTGTTTCATCTCTCTCTCCCATGGTGTGATCTTTATGTGATCGTGAGCTTTGTAATATAGTTGAATTAGTAGATGTTACTCTTCATCTGTTATGCTACTCAAGTGGTTTTGTTACGAGATCTCCGTAAACACTTTGATCACGATGTAAAGGTGACAGTGTGTGCACCGTGTGGTTTAGCATGATATTTATATCTTGTGTTGGATGACCCTGTGAAATTGTGGTGTTTGTCTAGTACCTTCTAGGGCGCTCATAGTGACAACGTGGGGTTAAATAGACATGTGAATGCGACTTTGAGGAGTGTTGTTACAGCCCTACGCAATGAATTGGTGTTTGTTATTTGACCCGGAGAGTGGTTCGGAGTAGCATAGTGAAGAAATATATTTATGCATTCAATTTTGTTATCATTGTTGTGAGTGTCCACTAGTGAAAGTAGGATCCCTAGGCCTTATTTCTAAGCATTGAAACACCATTTACATTCAGTTCTGCTACATGTTTGCTTGCTGCCATTTTTATTTCAGATTGTTATTATCACTTATAACCATCCATATTACTTGTATTTCACTCTCTCTTTGCCAAAGTAGTGCACCTATACAACTGACAATTGTATTAGGTGGGTTGGGGACACAAGAGACTTCTTGTCTCGTAATTGTAGGGTTACTTAAGAGGGATACCTTTGACCTCTATCTCCCTGAGTTCGATAAACCTTGGGTGATCCACTTAAGGGAAACTTGCTGCTGTTCTACAAACCTTTACACTTGGAGGCCCAACACTGTCTACAAGAATAGAAGCGTGCGTAGACATCATTGTCCTTCGGCTTGTTTTTCCCGCTGACCCATGCAAAGGAACAAGAAGCATCTCCATTCATGTGCTTCCATGAAAATTTAGGTCCCAAATACTGAAGATGTTACAAACATACTTGATAACTTTGATTGGTATTCCGTGTAGCATGGTTGGATGTGCTCAATATTTTGTATGCACCAAGACCCCACATGCCATGACGAAGAATGATCTTACTACGTACACTGCATGTGCTCACACTCTTCCAATATATATCCAAAGCAGGAATGGCAGCACATACCTGCAAAAACGTTTGAACTAGATGTACCACTAATATAAACTTGCGTTATAGGGCATCAATTATATGTCATATTACAACAATGACAAATTGAGTTTATAGCTATCCAAGGCAAAAAAAAAGTGAAGAATAACATCAAGCTTTCACTTGAAATTAACCAAGGTTATCGAATCTAGGAGGACACGGAGGTTCTTGAGAAGGTTGTCAGCGGCGCAACTGATGTGGAACCTACACACAAACGAACACACTACTTTGCCCCAACGAAATAGAGAGGTTGTCAATCTCTCAAGTCTTTCTGAAAACAAAGGGATTATTCTAGGAAAACAGTGATGATTGGAGAAAACAGTAGAGAACATTATGATTGCAGTAGGTGGTTTAACACTATGAGGAAAATGGACCGGGGTCCATAGTTCACTAGTGGTGTCTCTCCATAAATATTTCTAGCATGTTGGGTAAACAAATTACAGCTGGGCAATTGACAAATAATGAAGGCATGACAATGCAATATATGACAAGATGCTCACTATGAGATTTAACAGGGCATTACAACAAAGTACATAGACTTGCCATCCAGCGCATCTATGCCTAAATAATCTACCTTCGGGTCAGCATCCTCATCACTTCTAGTATTAAGTTACAAACAACAGATTATTGCATGAAGTATTCTGTGTAATGTAAACAATGCAGAAGACACGTAGACTAAGCATCATTATTTTATCCCTAGTGGCAACAACACATCGACAACCGTGCATGTTTCAGTCACTCGAACGCTGATTTTTGGAGGCATGAACCCACTATCGAGCATAAATACTCCCTCTTGGAGTCACAAGCATCTACTTGGCCAAAGCATCTACTAGAAATAGAGAGCTTGCAGGATATAAAGAACATAGGCATATGGATAAATAAACAACTTGCTCATAGTATCAATATTCATCAGATCCCTGCAAATACAACATGCAGTATTACATAACGATGATCTTGATCATGTAGGGCAGCTCACAAGATCTAAACATGATAGCACAAAGTAGAGAGACCACCATCTAGCTACTGCTATGGACTCGTAGTCCAAGGATGTACTACTCACGCATCACGCCGGAGGCATGCATGGCGGTGTAGAGCCCTCCGATGATGATTCCCCTCTTCGGAAGGGTGCCGGGAAGAGCTTCAGAACCCTCCCAAACTAGGGTCGGTGGCCACCCGAGGGTCCCACGCCATAGGAGGGCGCTGGCAAGGGGTGGGCCGCGCCCTGGTGTGGCGTGGCCGCCTCCTGGGTCACTTGCTCCTTCCCTTTGGGTTTCTGGAGTCTTTTGTTGTAATATTTGTGTACGCCAATTCTGAGAATATTTTGCGACTAGCTTTTCTGAAAGAGAAAAACAACAAAAAACGGGAGCTGGCACTGTGGCATCTTATTAATAGGTTAGTGCCAGAAAATTCATAAAAATGCTATTAAGTGCAAATAAAATATGTCTCAATTGACATAATAATAGCATGGATCATAAAAAATATAAATACGTTTGAGACGTATCAAGTATCCCCAAGCTTAGTTTCTGCTCGTCCTCGAGTAGGTAAACGATAAAACTACATAATTTTTGAGGATACATGCCACTAACGCAATCTTGATCAAATAGTAATGCAAAGCACATGAACTGAATGAAGCGATCCAATTCAATGTTCTATAGTTTGCTAACAAGTAAACAAAGAGTAAACAAGATGAATCATACAAGTGCAAACTTTCATGAATAGTTCTTTGGAGACAGTGAGGCTATAAGAATTTGCATAAAAGTTAGCTCACGAAGCAATAGATTATAAATAAAAGTGTTTGACCGACACAAAGGAAGATTTAGTTTCAGCACTGGCTTCAACTTTTTTAACATATATATCTCATGGATATTGTCAAGGCAAAATAATGGAATAAGTTAAACATATCATTATGTAACAACTGATGTACCAAAGTTGACACTGTTGTTTGCTTGTGGAGATAGAAAGAAGTAGGAAGACTGACTCAACAATAAAGTAAAGACAGGCCCTTCGCAGAGGGAAGCAGGAATTAAATCATGTGCTAGAGCTTTTAAGTTTTAAAAAAGATATAGAGAGAGCATAAAATATTTGACACTCCTCCCAACCTTTGCTATCGCAAACCATGGCTAACCGAATCCTCGGGTGCCTGCCAACAATCACATACCATGGAGGAGTGTCTATTGGGGGTAGGTGTGTATGCTAATGGTCAACGAATTAGCAAGTAGACAATACATTAAGTCACAAGTTAACTAGACTTTACAAGACCGGTTCCCATGAACGATGTTATTTCTATGGTGGTTAGTAGATTATCCCTCTTCTCTTTTGTTTACACACTTATGAACTTTGCTTAACTGATAAATAAGGGGAAAAAGAGTGAATATAATTTTGTAGTAATCAAATTTGGGGAATGCACCCCGTTGCCGGCTCTTCTAGCAAATTGGATAAGCGGATGTATATGCCACTAGTCCAGGTGTGTAAGGTCTAATTAACAAGAGAAATAAAGACCGCCTACCTGCATCCTCATGAGCCGATAAACAGTGACACAAAAAGGGAGTATACGAGTTTTGAATATTTTAAAGGTAACACATGAAAATTTTACTTGGAGTGGAGGAGAAATACCAAATAATAGGTAGTTATGGTGGACACAGATGGCATGGATTGGGCTCAAGGGTTTTGGATGCACAAGGAGCATTCCCTCTTAGTACAGAGTTTGGGCTAGCAAGGTTATTCAAGAAAACACAACTATCATCCGGTACAACAAGGACTTATATAGAAAACATGGTTGAAAAATTACAAGACTCCACATTGTCTTCCTTTTTAACCAAAACCTTTTACTAGAAACTATCTAGACTTTGGAACTACCAATGATACAAACCAAATATCAACAAGCTTTATGGCAGTTCTTCACTAATAGCCATTAACTAATTACATGATACATAAGTTTAAACATTACTTACTTGGTAACTCAAAACAATTGACAATCATCAAATTACTCAAGACAGTGATCTACAAAACTTATGTAAGCATTTTATTATACCATACCACATGCAACATTTTCTGTTCCAACCAAACACCTATCAACTTATTTATTAACTCTCCAAACAATTATAAGTGAAACAAAAGAGTACTTCCTTCAAAATAAACTAATAGCTCCGACAAGAGATATATGAAAATAGAGGACTAAAATTTCTAGCAGTAGCAAACAAGAATACTCAATAAATATAAGCGAAGCACAAGAGTGTTCTAATGAAAAAGTAGAGCGTGTCTCTCTCCCAAAGAAGAATTCTAGGATCCAACTAGTATAGAGCAGCAAACAAAACATAAACAAACTGAAAACAAATACACATTGATGCTCCAAGAAAAGTACACAAGATGTAAAGGAATAAAAATATAGTCCCACTAGAGATGACCTGATAATTTGCCGATGAAGAAGAGGATGCCTTGGGCATCCCCAAGGTTAGACGCTTGAGTCTTCTTGAATATATTGGGGAGTTCCAAAGGAGCTTCCCCAAGCTTAAGCTTTTCACTCTTATTGATCTTTCATTATCATCCGTCTCGCTTAAAACTTGGAAACTTCCTTCACATCAAAACTTCAATGTTTTTTTCATTAGCGGGGTTAGTGCATCAAAAACATATAATATCATATGGTTCCTGGTACGTCCAAAACGTATCTACTTCCCCGAACACTTTTGCTATTGTTTTTCCTCTAAACTTGTGAGTTTTGAATACAACTAACACGTACTAACGCTGTTTTCAGCAGAATTGCCCCGGTGTCTTGTTTTTTGTGATGAAATTCCAATTTCAGGAAAATGCCCGAAAAATATCGCAATGTCCCTATTTTACCCGAAGACTCACGAAGCCAAAAGACGAGATGGAGACGGGCCATGGGGGGCCCACACCACGTGGTGGCGCGCGCACCCCCTAGGCCGCGCGTGGCATGGTGTAGCCGCCTCGGCCACCCCCTCGTGACTACTCAAGCCTCTTGACCTAAAAACACCGAAGGACAAATAGTTTTTCCACGAAACATTCCATAGCTCCACCGCCATCGAAAACCCCAATTTGGTGATCAGAAACTCCGTTCTGGCACCCTGCCAGGACAGGGAATTGGAGGAGATCATCGCCATCATCATCACCGATGCCTCTCCATCAACCATCCATGATTCCCCCATCCATGTGTGAGTAATCACCGCTGTAGGCTGAAGGGGATGGTAGGCATTGGATGAGATTATTCATGTAATAGATGCCAAGATTGTTAGGGCATGGTGCCTAGTATCCGTTATTAGTGCTTTTGATATTGTTGTAAATTGTTATGCTTAATGCTTGACACTAGGGCCTGAGTGCCATGATTTTAGATCTGAACATGTTATTGATTCATGAGGATATTTATTGTTTTTGATCTTATCTGCAAGTTGTATACACATATCGTTGTCCGGAACCCGAGACCCCAAAGTGACAAAAAATGGGATAACCGGATGGGATGTTTGTGATGTGAGGATTACATATGTTCAGGGAGTGTTAATTCTTTGCTCTAGTGCTTTATTCAAAGGAGCACCTTAATTACAAGTAGTTTCCCTTGAGTCCCTGCTGCAAACGGACTGGTAGGACAAAAGATGTTGTGCAAGTTTCTCACTGCGAGCACGTACGACTAAATACGGAACACATGCCTATGGCTACTTAGTACTTGGATGCTTTATCATTATTTACCTACAATTTCCCATGTCTTGATTATTATATGAATTATATTATCCATGCAACGCCGTTCATCCGTCCCTATGCCTACAATATTTTAATCCTGATGTCTACTAAAATTACTACTCCTGTCTTTATTTCATTCCTGCTATTATTTCACTACTGCTACTGCTATAAAACTGTTGCTACTAATAAATTGTTGAGAGCAAGTCTATTTCCAGGTGCATCTGAACTGACAATTCATCTGTTAAGGCTTATAAATATTCTTTGGCTCCCCTTGTGTCGAATAAACAAATTTGGGTTTTACTTTCCTCGGAGACTATTGCGATCCCCTATACTTGTGGGTCATCAAGACTATTTTTAGGCGCCATTTCCAGGGAGCATAGCTTTATTTGTAAGCTCACTTGAACGTGATATTGTTCGCTGCAAGTTATTCATCATGCGTAAAACTCGTGATGAGAAAGTCTCTATATCGCCATCCACTACAAGGAGAGGTACAACTCTGAACGACTCTGTTGCTCTTGATTCACCATCTGTAATGAGTAAACTTCTTACACCACCACATACACATGCCAAACATACTAATAGTTCTGCTGAATCTGAAAATACTTCTGATAATTTTGATCATGCTTCTACTGTGCTTGATGAGAGTGGTTCATTAGGTCCTTTCCTAGATGCTACAATATCTAGAGCTAAACAAATTGAAAACACTGAAATTCCTAATGAAAATCCTGGTACACCTGTTAGTTCACATGAGTCTAGAGATAGTCCTAGTGATGATCTTGAGGGAACTTACATTGAACTTAATGATGAATTTATTGAAGAATGTCATGGTGCTAGTAGTGCAAGTGCTATTAAAAGTATTTTTGCAAGACATGATGGTAGATATAAACTGTCTCCTAATGCTAAGCTTGCTACATCCCCCATAAACATTAAATATAAGGATTATGATTTCTCTCTAGATTTATCGTATATATCTATTGTTGAGGAAGAAACTTTTTGTGGTACTGAAAATGAAAGTGCTAGAGGACATATGAATGAGCTCTCATCTTTGAGTAGCTTATTTTCTGATGATATTAAGAAACGTAGTTACTTTGTCGCTAATTTTTTCCCTTTCTCATTGAAAGATGAAGCTAAAACTTGGTTTAATAATTTGTCACCTGGATCTATTGATAGTCCTATTGGTTTAATTAATGCTTTCTTTCAGAAATATTTTCCTGCTAGTGCTCAACATGCTGCTTTGCAGAGAATCTTTAAGTTTAAGCAAATTGAAGGAGAGAAAATGCCTGAATCTTGGGCAAGATTTTGTTCTTTAATTAGAGCTCAGCCTGGACATCAATTAGCTAAAAATGAACTCCTTGATATATTCTATAATGGACTAACTATTGAATCTAGGACATACCTGGATAGTTGTGCTGGTTGTGTTTTTAGGAAAAGAACTCCTGAAGAAGCTGAGGAATTACTGGCTAAAATAAGCCAAAATCATGATGATTGGACTATACCTGAACCGACCCCAACACCAAGACCAAAGAAGAGGGGAATGATTGAATTAAATGATGAAGTGATGAGGGAAGCCAAGAAATCTCTTAAAGAGAAGGGTATTAAATATGAAGATGTGAAGAATTTACCACCTATAGAAGAATTATGTAAGCCAATTCCTCACCCATCCACAATTGAGGTACACTCTCTCGAACGTTTTGCTAATTGAGATATTCCCGATTCTAAACCTCCCGATGAATGCTTCGATGAATTTGATAATTATATTGTTAAGCAAGATAACTTTAATATGAGAGTGCATAATCATCTAATGGAAAATTCTAGAGCTATTAATAATTTGCATGATATTATGGAGAGAACCTCTAATGATGTTAAAATTCTTATTAAACATTTCCATATGGTTCAAACTCAAATTGATCAACTCACTAAGGTGCAAAAAGATTTGCTAGTTAATGCTTCTAGAGAAAAACATGTTTATGAAATAAGAAGTCGAAGTGGTGTTTCTACTCAGGATCCTTTGTATCCCGAGGGACATCCTAAAAGAATTGAACAAGATTCTCAACGAGCTAAAGACAATAGTAATCCTTCTAAGAATAACAAGAAGAAACATAAAATTGTTGTAGAATCTCCTGAACCTGCTAAAGATCCTAATAGTATATCTATCTTTGATGCTGAAACTGAAAGTGGTAATGATAAGAATGATGCTTTCGATAAATAAGAAATTGAAGAGGAACCTAATAAATAAACTAAAAATACAAAGTGCACTAAGGAGGATTTCATTTCTAATAAACATGGTAATGAGAGGGAACCTTGGGTACAAAAATCAATGCCTTTTCCTAATAAGAAACACAAATCAAAGAAAGAATAACATTATAACAAGTTTTGTGATTGGATGAAACCTTTGTTTTTGCAAATTCATTTAACTGATGCTATTAAATTGCCTCCTTATTCGAAATATATGAAAGATATTGTCTCTAACGAAAGGAAGATTCCTAATGAGGAAATCTCCACTATGCTCACTGATTACTCTTTCCATGGCAAGGTTCCAAAGAAGCTTGGAGATCCTGGTATACCAACTATTCCATGCTACATTAAAAATAATTATGTTAGAACTGCTTTATGTGATTTGGTAGCAGCAGTTAGTGTTATGCCCTCTCTCTCTCTCTCTCTCTCTCTCTCTCTCTACAAGAGACTTCTTCTGGAATAATTGATACCAACTGATATATCCTTGCAAATGGCTGATAAATCTACTGCTATTCCTAATGGTATATGCGAGGATGTTCATGTTCAAGTGGCTAATAACTGTTTGATATTAACTGACTTTGTTGTGTTGGAAATGCCTGAAGATGATAATATGTCTATTATTCTTGGGAGACCTTTTCTGAACACTGCAGGGGCTGTTATTGATCACAACCAAGGAAAAGTAACTTTTAATGTTAATGACAAAGAGCACATAGTTTATTTTCCCAAGAAGATTGATAATAAATATGGTCTAAATTCAATTTAAAACATTGAGACCATCAAGATTGGAGAATTCTGTTGTCCTATTCCAATGTCACAGAAAGAACATGAAATTGTCATGATTGGGACTATGTCTATCAAAGTTAAGGTAACATAATCATTTAGTGAAATGCCAAGTTTACTTCATGTAAAATTGTTTTGGTAACAAGACTTGATCAACCTTGTTAACAAAGTGATTTTGAATGAAGGAAACAATATTTTCAGCATGTTTAATTTTGTTTACTCATGTTTTCACCATCCCCGATTATGTTTTCACTACATTTTCCTATGTTTCCGTTGGTTATTTGCATATTAAAGTGTCTTCAAACTTCTGTAGATTTGGTTTTGATTTTTTTCCATCGTTCCATAACTGTTTTCCTGGATTATAATCATTTATCAAATTCTTGAAATTCCCCGAAAATAAAGTTTCTCGAAAAATTCCAGAAAACTTATATTAAATGTTTACGCTAAAAATGGGGCAGAGAGTCACCTGGGGCAACCCAGGGGGACCCACCATGCCAGGCCGCGCTAGGGCATGGTGTGGGCCGCCTGGCCCTCCACTTGCTCCTCCACCTGCCACTTCACTCTCTCTCCCAACCAAACACACCACCCCTGCTCAAACTCGTGTTCTTGTTGTTCTTGCTTGTGATTTTAGATCTCCTTGCTAAGCCCATCTTTGTTGCTAAGATTTTGGGCATTTGTCCTCTGGTATGTGACTCCTCCGATTATCCAAGTAGAATGTGTTTTAGTGGAGTATTTCTTGAGAATGTTGGTACTGTAAGTGACAGGTTATGTGAGAGCTTGCATGCTTGTTCTATGTGTAGATAAATTAGTTTTGATGCATGTATAGTCCTTTTACAAGTCTCTACAGTAGTTTATTTCACATAGTTACTTCAAAATCATCTTTTATGATGCTTGTGATTTTTTTTAGAAAAGGAAGATGCATAATCACAATTATGGATAAATTTTTGAGAGAAATGCGCCAAGGGTGGCAAGGCCTTAAAGATCAACTACTCGATTGAGACCCTCCTATAATGAAGATCTTATTGCACCAAGTATTGGTGATGAGGGGGATGATGGAGATGCACATCCATCTACCTTCCCTTGTGCTAAGTTTTTGAGTGATGCAGGGATCCTTGATGATTTCTTGCTTCTTGTTAGGAGGGTTGGTTTGACTAGGTATATGAATGATCAAAGTAAACAATATGCTATGCTCACCAAAACTTTTGGTGAGAGATTTACTTTTAATAACTCCTCCTACAATCCGTCTCTCGCATTTAGAATTTATGATAGGCCTTTTACCATGCCTTTGGAAAGATTTTGCAGTATCATAGGTATTGCTCCATCTGGGACAGCGAAGAGGATTCAAGGTTGACCCACTGATTTGCTGGAACTTTACCGAGGGTGACAAATGATGATGACCGTGCAACCCAGCGTGGCAAGATAAGGAACGTTTAGCTCCCAGCCATTAGATACTTTGCTTATTATCTTGCGACTAGTGTTCTTGGCAGGGAAAACACAAGTAATATTTCTAATTATCATTTAGCTTTTCTGGCTACTGCACTTAACAATAATACTAGTTACAGCCTTGGTGCTCTCATTTCTTGTCGTTTAGCTGCTAGAGGGCCCATTTATGGGGGAACTATTGATGCACGTATTATAGCTGCTCTAGGCCTTTTTGTTGGTCCCAATGATGAGTTGTTAACCCCACAGAGACTTGATCTTGCTGCTATGAAAGTCCATCATTTTGTTACTGCTAACTCTTGTGCGGGAAATCTAGTTTATAGGGTTTTATTTACTAATGGAGACGGAAGGAAAGTTCCCTTGGCGCAGCCTGGTTTGTTCAGTATTCACAGGAGGCCGTGGTCGCGCTCAAAGGAGGGGTTGGACGAGCAGCTAGGTTTGCTTGGCTTCCATGTGCAGCACGACTACGAGTATCAAGCGGGTCACGAGGCGCCCTCTGAGGACTATGCCGTGCATTACACCGGGGCGTCCTCGAGTTCAGCTCAGGATGATGGCCCTTCCTTGTCATACTTTGGGGGCACCACTTCTTGTCTCTCATGGGATTGATCTCCACTTAGGCTAAAAGCCTAAGCTTGGGGGGAGGTATACCGACATCACACTCATTCACATATCATAATTCTGTCAGTACTTTGTATATCCATGTTTTTGTTTCTTTGTTTTCCATTGTTGTTCTTGTTTAGTTTCTGCTTTCCAAAACACAAAAAGACCAAAAATATTTTTGTTGTTTATCTTTATTTGATTTTTTTAGTTTCTATTATTAGTTTGCTTTACTTTCTAGTTTCAGTTTGTTATTAAAAAATCCAAAAGTATCTTGCTTTGTTTGCTTGTTTTCTTTTGTTCTTGTTATAAATTCAAAAACCCAAAAATGTTTGTTGTTCTCCTTCGGTTTTGTAAAGTTTGCTGCAGAGTTCAACAGTCTTCCGTGACTCCATTGGAGCTTGTTTATCATTTCATATCATTCAAGCCACACAAGTGAAAAGCAATAATGACGGTTTATGACAATTCAAGTTGTGGTGAGAGGCTGGTATGAACTCTATTTGTTTTCATTTTTTTTGTACATATACTCATCTATGTTGACATGCTTAGTTTGTTTGTGTAATGTGTATGTTATTTAATAGATGCTTACTAGTATGTGCTCTCTTTTGATCAGTTCCAACTTACTAATAGTAGATAGCATGTCGCATAAATGTTTGCTTGCATTGTTCCATAAAAGGGTATGACATTGTGGTATCCTCCTCTGAATGTTTCATTTGAATTTACTTGGCACATGCTCATGCGTGCATATGACTGAAAACAAAAATTCAATTAAGACTTGATGATTTATTTTGCCTCAAAGATCTTGTATCACTTTTATGCCCCCGTTAATTTTGTTCTTGTCGCAAGCATGATTATGACGGTTACTGCTCTCTTGATTGTCGCTTCCCAGTCTATTGCTTGTACTGAGCGGGAATGCTGCTCGTGCTTCCAAATCCCTGAAAACCAAGTCATTCTAAAGAGTCCACTACAAATTCCTATGCATGGTATTTCAAGCCATTCCAAGTAAATTTTCATGTGCTACCTTTATAACCTTCAAAATACTTCTCATTTTGTGACACTGTTTTAGCTCATGAGGAACTAGTAGTTGCGTTTGTTATTTTCCATACTAAATTAAGTACCTCCTGAATTGCATGCTTCATCTGCTTGTCACTAATTTTGCAAAGAGCTGGTCAGTCCACTATAACATCTAAAAAGTAAACAAAGTAAAATAGGCACTCCTCCATAGTATGTGATTGTTGGCTGGAACCCGAGGATTCGGTTAGCCATGGTTTGTGATAAGCAAATGCTGGGAGGAGTGTCAAGATATATATAAAAGTGCATACTATAAATGACTAATATCAATAATTCGGAACCACTCTCAACTTTCTTAGTATGGAAGATAACAAGAACTCTATTACCATTGTTGACATAAACAACCACCTCCTAAAATTATTATACTTTTGTTTTTTAAAATAAAAAGCTCTAGCGCATGTTAATCCCTCCTTCCCTCTGCGAAGGGCCAATCTTTTACTTTATTGTTGAGTCAGCATCTTTTTTTTGAGCACCTTCTCGAGAGCATAACTGTCATTCTTAGTGTAATGTGCTTGTCCTAGAACACGGTTAATTATGGTATAACTTTGATGCTTTTATCTTTGATTTCTCTACTTCTAGTCTTCACTTGAACTTCAGAGGTGCCCTGGAATTTATGTTTTGCTCCACAAATAAGAGCAAGCGAGATACCACTTTATCATATCTTATTATGAACATTGCAATCCTGCAAATAGATATACTTCATGTTGCTTATTATTATTGTGTTGGTATCTCTTCATGGTTTGCATAACTATTAGGTGGCTTCATTTGCATACTTCTAATTATGAATTGCCTAAGCGCTTGATCATATAGTGAGAATATATACATCGTGTGAAGCAAATGTGTTCGTAAAAGTTCTTTTGTAGCACACAGTTGTTAACTGAATTTCTTGAGGACAAGCAATAAGATAAGCTTGGGGGGGGGGGAGTTGATACGTCCAAAACGTATCTACTTTCCCAAACACTTTTGCTGTTGTTTTTCCTCTGAACTTGTCAGTTTTGAATTCAACTAACACGGACAAAGATTATTTTCAGCAGAATTGCCCCGGTGTCTTGTTTTTGTACATAAATTTAACTTTTAGGAAAAATGTCAGGAAAATATCGCAAAGTCCCTTATTTTACCCGAAGACTCACGGAGCCAGAAGACGATACGGAGACGGGCCACGATGGGCCCACACCACGTGGCGGCACGGGAACCCCCTAGGTCGCGCCGTGGCATCGTGTGGCCGCCTCGGCCACCCCCTCGTGCCCCCCTTTCGGCTACTTAAGCCTCTTGACCTAAAAACAATGGGGGACAACCAGTTTTTCCACGAAAAGTTTTGTAGCTCAGCTGCCACCGAAACCCCCAATTCGGGGATCGAAAACTCCGTTTTGGCACCCTGTCGGGATGGATAATTGGAGGAGATCATCGCCATCATCATCACCGACGCCTCTCCATCAACCATACATGATTCCCTCATCCATGTGTGAGTAATCCCCGCTATAGGCTGAAGGATATGGTAGGGATTGGATCAGATTATTCATGTAATAGATGCCAAGATTGTTAGGGCATGGTGTCTAGTATCCATTATTAGTGCTTTTTGACATTGTTGCAACTTGTTATGCTTAATGCTTGACACTAAGGCCCGAGTGCCATGATTTCAGATCTGAACATGTTATTGATTCATGAGGATAATTATTGTTTTTTATCTTATCTGCAAGTTCTATGCACATATCGTTGTCTGGAATCCGAGGCCCCAAAGTGACATCAATTGGAATAACCGGAGGGGATGGCTATGTTGTGAGGATCGCGTGTGTTCACGGAGTGTTAATTCTGTACTCCGGTGCTTTATTAAAAGGATCAACTTAATTACCAGTAGTTTACCTTGAGACCCCGCTACAAACGGGCTGGTAGGACAAAAGATGGTGTGCAAGTTTCTCATTGCGAGCATGTACGACTAAATACGGAACACGTGCCTATGTTTACTTACTACTTGGATTCTTTATCATTATTTACCTGCAATTGCCCATGTCTTGATTATTATATGAATTATCTTATCCATGCAACGCCCATTCGTCCGTACCTATGCCTACACCATTTTAGTCCTGCTGTCTACTAAAATTACTACTGTTGTCTTTGTTTCATTCCTGCTATTATTTCAATACTGCTGCTGCTATAAAATTGTTGCTACTGATAAATTGTTCCGAGTAATACGTCTCAAACGTATCTATAATTTTGGATGTTCCATGTTGTTTTCATGACATTTACTACATATTTTCTATACACTTTACATCATTTTTATGGAATTCCTGGGACTAACCTATTAACAAGATGCCATAGCGTGAGTTCCTGTTTTCGAAATTGGACGAAACAAAATCCAAGGGTATTATTTTTCTGTCACGTACACGGAGTCCGGAATAGACCCGGAGGGGGGCTCTCAGGCAGCCACATAATAGGGGTGGCACGGCCCCCCTTGGCCGTGACACCAGGTGGTGTGGGCCCCCTGGCCACCCACCCACATCTTTATACTCCTTCTCGAGAAAACCCTAAATACCCGAGCCTCCATCCACGAAAAGTTCCGTAGCCGCCGTCATCGTCAACCCTAGTTCGGAAGGGTTCTGAAGCTCTCTTCGACACCCTGCCGGGAGGGGAAATCATCACCGGAGGGCTCTACATCACCATGCCTGCCTCCGGAGTGATGAGTGAGTAGTTCATCCTTGGAGTACGGGTCCATAGCATTAGCTATATGGTTGTCTTCTCCTCTTTATGCCACCATGTTTAGATCTTGTGAGATGCCTAACACGATCAAGATCATCTATCTGTAATGCTACATGTTGTGTTTGCTGGGATCCGATGAATATTAAATGCTATGTCAGGTTGATTATCAATCTATCATGTTTATATTTTTTATGATCTTGCATGCTCTCCGTTACTAGTAGATGCTCTGGCCAAGTTGATGCTTGTAACTCCAAGAGGGAGTATTTATGCTCGATAGTGGGTTCATGCCTCCTTTTCATCTGTGCTCGAGTGACGGAAATGTGAAGGATGGGGGATGTGTTGTTGACATTAGAGTGAAAACAACAATGCTTTGTCTAAGGATAATTTCATTGTTTACATTACACACTTTACTTAATGCAATAATCTGTTGCTTGCAACTTAATACCCGAAGTCTGCCTGGATTACGTTCTGAGGGTGGATTATTAGTCATGGATGAAGTTGGATGACGGGCTATGTATTATGTTGTAATTCCTGTATGAATCTTATAGTAATCATCGTGTCTTGCATATGCACTACGGTGCAGCCTTTATCTCTGTCAATTGTCCAGCTGTAATTTGTTTACCCAGCATGTTATCTATCTGTTTTGGATAGACACCGGTAGTGAACTATGGACCTCGGTCAATTTTTTTGCACTGATAGTACAATCATTGCAAGCACTGTTATTTTTTATTACAAACACTGTTTTCCTTTCATTCACTGCAATCATACGTTATTTTCCACATTATACATCTAATCCTTTGTGTTAGCAAAACTGGTGAGATTGACAACCTCATTGTTTCGTTGGGGAAAAGTATCTTGGTTGTGTTGTGTGCAGATTCACATTACTGCTGAGCCTGGTAGTGCGCCCTGCCAACTTCAACTGTCATCAACCTTTATAAGTGATTTCTTTCTCCTACTGATTCGATTAAACCTTGGTTTCTTACTGAGGGAAAACTTGCTGCTGTACTCTTCATACCTTCCTCTTGGGGTCTCCCAACGAGCGTGTGTTTACACGCCATCAAGCTTGTTTTCTGGCGCCGTTCCCGGGGAGGAAGAGGATTTTTGCAAGGGGAGTCTCTGACCTCCAATCTCTTTACTTTGTTTTGTTTTGCTTAGTTTATTTTATTTTGTCCTTTTTGGTTCTCTATATAAAAACACACAAAAATTAGTTCTTATGATAGTTGTTATTTTTGTTATCCTGCTTTTTATTGTTCATCTTGTTGCTCCCTAAGTTCACCCTGAAAGACTTATCAATAGGTAGTGGTTCTATAATTGGAAAAGATAACATTGAAGAATTCTTTAACCATGTTAGCAAGAATGAAGATTCTGAGGATAGATCGATAGTACAACTTTCTCCAAATTATGAAACTGCTGCAACTAATTTAGTTCACATGATAGAGGCTAGGTTTGTTAACCTTAACCCCATAATACAACAAATATTTCTTAACATAAATGATTTTGAGGACCCCAAAAAGAGAGATTTTATTCTGGAAACTTTGCTTAAAGAATTTGGTGATGTTGCTATAGAAGCTAGGAAAATATTTGATTGTTTTAAGATGCTAGACTCATGTGGCCAAGCCTGCTAGCCACCATTTGTCAACCCCGGTGGGCCCCACTCTAGATGTTATTGGTGCTCTTGAAAAACTAGACAAAATTGAACCTAAAAACGGGGAGGAAATCAAAATACCAATAACTTTTAAATGAGTAGGAATGCATGAAGCTTTAGAGAAGAATTTTGATTGGATTGTTCCTGAAAACCCATTTGATGAGAGCAGTGAACCCAAGAGTGTTGAGAGAGGGACATCTGAAACTTCTATAGATAAAATACAATGGATTGTTGAGGAGGTTTCTGGTCTCAAATTGGATTCTTCTTCATTTGAAAATACTCGATTATTGTTTTCTATGCCTAGCTGAAAGGCGTTAAAGAAAAGCACTTCTTGGGAGATAACTGATACGTCATAAACATATCCATAATTTCTGATGTTCCATATTGTTTTCATGTTATTTGCTACATGTTTGCTTTACACTTTATGTCATTTTTATCGATTTTCTGGGACTAACCTATTCACAAGATTCCATAGAGCCAGTTCCTGTTTTCGGATGTTTTGGTTTCAGAAAAGTTGTTATGGAAATATTGTCGGAATTGGACGATTCAAAAACCGGGGGTTTTAGAAATTTGTCGCGCACACGGAGTCCGGAGGAAACCCAGAGGAGGAACACAGGGCCCCAGAACATAGGGCGGCGCGCCCCCTAGCTGCGCTATGGGGTGGTGTGGGCCCTCTGGCCGCCCATCGATGTTTCCCTTTCGCCTATTTATACCTAGCGGGAGGTTAACCCTAAAAACATCATCCTTTTCCACGAAAAACACCCGAGGCCGCAGTCATCGTAAACCCTAGTTCCGGGGGGGGGTGTCTGGAGCTCTCCCTTGCACCCTGCCGGGAGGGGAAATTATCACCGGAGGGCTCTACACCACCATGCCCGCCTCCGGAATGATGAGTGAGTAGTTCATCCTTGGACTATGGGTCCATAGCAGTAGGTAGATGGTTGTTCTCTCCTCTTTATGCCTCATGTTTACATCTTGTGAGCTGCCCTACATGATCAAGATCATCTTATTGTAATGCTACATGTTTTGTTTGCTGGGATCCGATGAATATTGAATGCTATGTCTCTTGATTATAATTCTATCATGTTATTTTCTTGTGTATGTTATTTATGATCTTGCATGTTGATACGTCCAAAACGTATCTCCTTTTCCGAAAACTTTTCTTATTGTTTTCCTCTAAACTTGTGAGTTTTGGATACCACTAACACGGACTAACGCTGTTTTCAGCAGAATTACCTCGGTGTCTCATTTTTGTGCAGAAAAATCAACTTTTGGGAAATTTCCCAGAAAATATCCCATTGAGCTTAAAACACCAGAAGACACCGGGAGCCACAAGGAGGCCCGGAGAGGGGCCAGGAGGGGGCCACACCACCCCCTGGCGCGCGCCCCTTGGCCGCGCTGCCTGGTCGTGTGGGCCACCTCGGCACCCCCTCGGGCTCCCCTTTCGACTACATATGCCTCGTAACCAAAACCGAGGGGGATTCGTCATATTCCATAGAAACACAACAAAGCGCCGCCGCCACCTCGAAACTCGATTCGGGGATCAGAAGTTCCTGTTCTGGCGCCCTGTCGGGATGGGGATTCGAAGGAGATCATCGTCATCGACACCGCCAGCTCTTCTCCATCAGCCATCCATGATTCCCCCATCCATGTGTGAGTAAACACCGCTGTAGGCTGAAAGGGATGGAAGGGATTGGATGAGATCGATCATGTAATAATGCCAGATTGTTAGGGCATAGTGCCTAGTATCCATTGTTAGTGTTTTCTACCGTTGTTGCAACTTGTTATGCTTAATGCTTGTCACTAGGGACCGAGTGCCATGATCTCAGATCTGAACATGTTATTGTTTCATGAGTATAATTATGTTTCTAGATCATATTTGCAAGTTGTTTACACATGTCATTATCCGGAACCCGAGGCCCCAAAGTGACGGAAATTGGGACAACCGAAGGGGATGGTTGTGATGTGAGGATCACGTGTGTTCATGGAGTGTTAATGTTTTGCTCCAGTGATTTATTAAAAGGAGTACCTTAATTAACAGTAGTTTCCCTAGAGGCCCAGCTACCATGGGCTGGTAGGACAAAAGATGTTGTGCAAGTTTCTCATTGCGAGCACGTATGACTATATTGGAACACATGCCTATGGTTTGCCTAGAAGTTGGATTCTTTATTATTATTATTATCTGCAATGCCCATGTTTAGTTTATTACATGACCTATGTTATCCATGCAACGCCCGTCCATCCATTCCCTCTATGCCTACGGTACTTCCCATCCCGCTGTTTTCCGCGATTGCTACTGTTGTTACTATTTTACTACTGCTGTTATTTTATTTCTACTCCTGCTATAAAAATGTTACCACTGATAAATTGTTGTGAGCAAGTCTACTTTTAGGTGAAACTGAATTGACAACTCATTTGTTAAGTCTAATAAATATTCTTTGGCTCCCCTTCTGTCGAATCAATAAATTTGGGTTTTACTTCCCTCGAAGACTATTGAGATCCCCTATACTTGTGGGTCATCAAGACTATTTTCTGGCGCCGTTGCCGGGGAGCATAGCTTTATTTATTTGCTCACTTGATCATGATATTGTTTTATGCAAGCCATTCATCATGGGAAAGACTCGTGATGGAAAATTCTCTATATTACCATCCACTACAAGAAGAGGTACAACTCTGAACACCTTGTTGCTCTTGATTCACCGTCTGTTATGAGTAAGTTTCTTACTCCACCACATGATACACGTACTGTTACTTATGCTGAGTCTCAAAATGTTTGTGATACTTTTGATGATGCTTCTACTGTGCTTCATGATACTGGTTCTCTAGGTCCTTTCCTAGATGCTACTATTGCTAAATCCAAACGAATTGAAAATGCTGAAATTTCTGTTGAAAATATTGGTACACCTGTTAATTCATCTGAGCCTATTGATGATCTCGATGAAACCTATATTGAACTTAATGATGATTCTATTGAATTAGCTTGTGCTACTACTGGTGCAAGTGCTCTTAAGAGTCTTCTTGCAAGACATGCTGTGAAATATAAATCTTCTCCCGATGCTAAGTTTGCCACATCCCCCATACACATTAGAGAGAAGGATTATGATTTATCTTTAGATTTATCTTATATATCTATTGTTGAGAAGGAACCTTTTAGTGGAACTGAAAGTAAAAGTGCTCTGGAAGACATGAATGAGCTTTCATCTTTGAGTACTTTATTTTCTGATGATAATAAATTGTGTACTTATTTTGTTACCAAGATCTTCCCTTTCTCATTGAAAGATGAAGCTAGAACTTGGTTTAACAATCTGTCACCTAGATCTATCACTGATCCTATGGATTTATTTAATGCTTTCTTTCAAAAATATTTTCCTGCTAGTGCCCAACATGCTGCTGTGTAGGACATCTTTAACTTTGAGCAAATTGAAGGGGAAAATTTGCCTGAATCTTGGACAAGGTTTTGTTCTTTAATAAGAGATAGCCCTGGATATCCATTACCTAAAAATGAGCTCATAGATATATTTTATAATGGACTAACTGTTGAATCTAGGACATACCTGGATAGTTGTGCTGGTTATGTGAGGAAAAGAACTCCAGAAGAAGCTGAGGAATTAATGGCTAAAATAGCCAAAAATAATGATGATTGGAATATTCCTGATCCTACACCTAAACCAGAGCCAACACCAATACCAACACCCAAGAAGAGAGGCATGATTGAATTAAATGATGAAGTGATGAAGGAAGCCAAGAAATTTCTTAAAGAGAGGGGTATTAAATCTGAAGATGTGAAGAATTTACCTCCTATAGAAGAATTATGTAAGCCTATTCCTCATCCATAACCTGTTGAGGTACACTCTCTCCAATACTTCGATAATAGAGATATTCCCTATTCTAAACCACCTAATCAATGCTTAGATGAATTTGATAATTATGTTGTTAAGAAAGATAACTTTAATATGAGAGTGCAAAATCACCTTATGGAAAACTCTAGAGGTATTAATAATTTGCATGGTATTTTGAAAGAACCTCTAATGATGTTAAAATGCTTGTTAAACATTTTCAAATGGTTTAAACACAAATTGATCAAATCACTAAACTGCAAAAAGATATGCTAGCTAATGCTTCTAGAGACAAACATGATTGTGAAATAATTACTAGAAGTGGTGTTTCTATTCAGGACCCCTTGTATCCTGAAGGACATCCTAAAAGAATTAAACAAGATTCTCAGCAACCTAAAAACAATAGTTCTCCTTCTAAGAAAAATAAGAAGAGACATAAAAATGTTGTAGAATCTCCTGAACCTGCTAAAGATCCTAATAGTATATCTATTTCTGATGCTGAAACTGTATGTGGTAATGATAAAAGTGACGCTTCTGATAAAGAAGAAACTACAGCTGAAACTGAAAAGCAAACTAAAACTGTAAAGTATACTAAGGAGGATTTCATTGCTAATAAACATGGTAATGAAAGAGGGCCTTGGGTACAAAAAGCAATGTCTTGTCCTAATAAGAAACACAAATCATAGGAATACGCGTTGGATGCCAATATGGCTTCATATCGGTTCCTTGTCCAGAACATGTCCGGAATCTTTGATGGGTGTGAGTTCCATCACATTCACCGAGCTGGAAATGATGCTGCTGATGCTCTGTCCAAGTTGGGCTCTTCTCGGCAGTCCATCCCGGCAGGAATTGCTTTGGAGCATCTCAGAAAGCCTTCCATCAAGCCGTCTCCTGAGTCAGATTCGATATTTGTCCCGGCTGTACCGGATTCAGAAGTTGTGCCCATGGAGATTGATGAGGGGATCATGAAGGAGAACCTGGGGACTGATCCTCCTAACCCGGGGACTATCGCATTCATCTCGGGGACTGCCTCGCAGTACTCGGGGACTCGTTTCCATCTGGGAGCAAGTCATGTCGGCTGATCCAATGGAGGTGGATGAGCCAGTGTTTCCTACTCGGGCGATACCGAGTTGGGCTCAGCCCATATTGTATTATCTGGCGGATGGCACTTTACTGAGTGATGAGATCTCGGCCAGGCAAATACAGAGAAGATCCAAAGGCTACACCATCATCAGCAAAGAACTACACAAGATGAGTACCACATGCGTGCTTCAGTGCTGTGTTGAGCCGGAAGAGGGAGAAGAAATTCTCAGAGAGATACATAAGGGGGAATGGGGGCACCACGCCTCATCTCGGGCTCTAGTGAAGAAAGCTTTCCGGCATGGATTCTTTTGGCTCACTGCCTTGCAGCAAGCAGAAAATCTAGTGAGAAAATGCAATGGGTGCCAGCGATATGCAAGCAAGATACATATGCCAGCTTCCTAGCTGAAAACTATTCCCATCACTTGGCCATTTGCAGTATGGTGCTTGGACATGGTGGGGCCCTTCAAGCCAGCTCGGGGCAACATGACTCACATTCTGGTCATGGTTGACAAATTTACCAAGTGGATTGAGGTGAAGCCAATCCGGAAGTGTGATGGACACACAGCTGTGACCTTTTTGAAGGATATTATCCTAAGATATGGCTATCCGCATGGGATCATCTCGGATAATGGAACAAATTTTGCCGAGGGAGCTTTTGCTCGGTTCTACAAGGAGAAGAGGATCCGACTAGACATTGCGTCAATCACGCATCCAGAATCAAATGGGAAAGTTGAAAGAGTTAATGGCATGGTCATATCCGGAATAAAGCCTAGGCTAATTGAGCCATTACAGCGAACCCCTGGTTGTTGGCTGGACGACTTGCCGGCGGTGTTCTGGAGTCTAAGGACTACCCCTAACCGATCAACCGGATACACACCATTCTTCCTGGTATATGGAAAAGAGGCCGTGTTGCCCACTAACCTTGAGCATGACTCACCGAGAGTAACCCTCTATACTGAGGCAGAGGCAAGAGAAGCCCGAGAGGATGATGTTGATTTGCTAAAGGAAGCAAGAGAGTTAACTCTGTCGAGATCAGTTGTATATCAACATAATCTGAGATGCTATCATAGCCAGAAAATAATCCCAACGGTTTTCCGAGAAGGAGATTTGGTGCTCAGGCTAGTGCAACGCACAACCGGAATGCACAAGCTTTCCCCTCCATGGGAAGGGCCGTTCATTGTGAGCAAGGCTCTGCACAATGATGCATACTATCTCATTGATGCACAGGAGTCACCGAAGAACAGGGCAGATAAATCCGGAGAGGAAACTAAGAGCCCCTGGAATATAGCTCTACTCCACCGTTTCCATTCCTGAAAAAGCATTGTATGTATCTCCTTACCGGTTGAAATCTAAGTTGGCACTCCAAGTAAGGAACTCAGGGGCTGTATGTGCCTAAATTGCTCTGTGTTATTTACTTCTTACTTTACTATGTCAGTTAATCATCTCAGAATTTCATGCGTAAGTCTAGTAATGTGTTTAAACCTAAGGGCCAACTCTTCGACTTTGCTGCTGTCCGCAACCCGACTTCATGCCGAGCAAAAGAACAAGCCAAGGGTCAATGAACACACAAAAACTACTAAGGAAAGAAAGAGTTAATCAACTGATATAAGTTGCTTTTTTCTTTCGTTTTTTCGGCTAAGTACTGGGCAGTTTTAATTTCAATCTCATAGTTGCGAAGTAGTATAAATTTGGTTTTCGAAATCTTGTGACTCGACTGTCAAAAAGCCACAAGTGGCAGAAAAGAGCAAAGACGAAAAAAGCCAGGTCGATAAGAAGACCAACTCGGAGACTCGAATTAGCGCAATCCGGCATTCAGCCAGTCTTGCTCGAACTTAAATAAAAACTGAGTAGCAAAGGATAAGACAGTATTTGTTACAACTGCACCCGGCATACCGGGGATCTGACAAAATTTTGAGAATGGAAGGCAGATATTTAGGCCGCGGCCAAAGGAGTTGAATCTGGATCAGCACCTGCCTGGTTGGAGGACTCGGGGGCGGGCTCGGAACCAGCAGTCGCAGTGGGAGGCTCGGAGGTGGCGTTCTCCGCTGTAGGCTCTAAGGCACTCAACTCGGGAGCAGGCTCCGAGATGACCATCTCGGTGGTGACGATCTGGACGGCTTTATCTGGCTCTTGCTCAGCCTGGATTTCCTCATCCACCTCCTCGGAGTCACCGTCATCCTCGGTCTCTTTGTCGCCCTCCTCGTCGCCCTCCTCATAATCAACCTCATCGTCTTCGGTCTCGCTCTCTCTGTCGGGCTCAGTGGGGCCATCAACAAACTCCTTGGTGTTGGCGTATGAGGCCAACCGATATGTCGTCTCCTGGCGAGCCCGGATACAATCCTCTTGTATGGTCCATCTGGATCTGTTCCGCATCTTCTGGAGTTTGTTGAGGTCGATATTTTCATACCAAGAGAGGACGAAGTGCAAGGCCTCGTCTGCGCCAGCTCGAGCTGCCGAAGCGTGCCACTTCTTGAGGTGCTCCTTGACATAGTCCAGCTTTGAGGCTAGCTCGTGGATGGATTCGGGGGGGGGGGGGCTCAACTCCCGGCCAGATTAGCTTGTGCAGCCGGATAGTAGTGGACACGAGGTTGGTTCCCAATCCCCTGAGGGGCAGAACTCGGGCTTTGATGCCCTCGATCTGGTGCTCGATGGTGACGGTCTCGGTGACGTCGTAGCCAAAATCAGCCTGTACTTGCCTGGCCCTTGCAACAACCCTCTCGGCACCAAAGTCCAGGTCGGGAAATGCCCCTGAGAAAAAGATGTCCGAGTTAAAACAAGAGATCAGCCGGATAGACTCAGCCAGATAGAGCAAGTTGGATATAGCAAGTTGGAAAAGAGCAAAGGGAAAGGGAAACTTACATCTCAGTCCTTGAGCCTGCTGAACCATGTGTCGGCATTGGCATGGTGTTTGTCCAGCAGGACGCAGGAGCTACTCACTATCTGGTCGAGTTCGGTGTTCTGCTGTTTGAGGACCTCAATTTCCTGCAGCAACTCGAGCTTCTTGGCAGCGGACACATCCTTCATCTCGGCCTTGTCCTTCCCGGCCTGCGGCGCCAGTTTTATCGCATCGGTCAGCTCCAGCTTAAGCTTGGCCACCTCATTCTTCTCGGCTTGAAGATCTTCCTCAAGCTTGGCCTTGCCGTCCGGGATCTGTTGCTGTATCTCGGCTAGAGAGAGACACTCTTGGTGTTTTTCAACAAACCGTTTGTGCTCATCTGTATAGAAAACAGTCTGGTTAGCAAAATGGTGGGAGCATGGAAGCCGAATAAGAAGAAAGAAGAAGGGTCTTACTATCTAAAGCCGAGATCTTGCACTGGGAAGATTCTGCCAGCACGGTGCAGTCCTGGTGCTTCTCGGCAAAGATCTGATACTCGTCTGCATAAAAAAGAAAAATTAACCAAATAGAAGGAAAAGCGTAATTTCCAGATAAGAAATCTTGGTGACAGAATCCGTCAGCTGCTTCTCCAGGATAGCTGTGAAAGAGAAAACAGAAACCGAGTTAGAAAACTGATGCAAAAGAAAGCGTATGCAGTATCTCGGTATGGAAAAAGTTACCTTTGCTCCCTAATTCCTCCTGCAGGTTCTAGATCTTCTCTTTGGCATCTCGGTGGGCCCAGATAAGCTTCTGGTAGAGCAGGGTGCGAGCCTCGGTGCAAGTCTGAAGAGAAACAAGAAAATAGTTAGTTGGAAGATTCGACCCGATTAGACTTCAATCGGTCGAGTATTGCCTACTCGGCCCAAATCTCGGGGACTGGATACAGGTGTTGATCTCGGATTCACAATTCGCAATCTCGGAAATGAAAAAAGGGAAATCGTTACTTACTCGGGAGCTGAGCTTGGCATCTTCAGTAGCAGTGCGCAGGCAGTACATCTTGTGCACCAATGTGTTGCTGGAAGCTGAAACCGGCATGGATATTGCACCGACATCGGCCCGGTTCCATGCTTTCCGGTAGTGGTCCAGCGGGCCCAGTTTCTACCCGTTGTGGACGGGATCGAGGTGGCCAATCCAGTCCAGAGTGGCATCCATATCCTCTCGCAGCTCCACGGCAAGCTCCTGGTGCTGCACGAGTTGGGTGTCCGTGTTAATCGCCAAAGTGCCGGGTTTCGCTTTTGCCCCGGATTTCTACTGCTGCACCTCGTGCTGCTTCGGCCAATGTATCAGAACTTTTACAAGTCCCGTCGGGGCGTTGGTACGACCCTCTCCAGCCACTGCTCCCTGCGACGGTGCAAACTTGGCCTGCTGCCGAGTGCGAGGGGGATTTCCTGTTGGCCCTGCTGGTTTTCTCGGTGGTGTTGGGCTTGATGCTGCTGCTGCTGAGGGAGTTGGATTTATTGCTGTGGGGGTTGGGCTTGCTGCTGCTGGTGGTGGAGTTGGGCATGTGGCCGTTAGTGCGGTGTTGTTTGCTGCTTCTGCTGTTGCTATTGTTGATGTGGCTGCTTCTGCTGATGCTGCTACTTCGAGTGGTGAGGTTCTTCTCGGTGGGGTTGGTGGCGTTGCTGGTGTGGACGTTGAAGGAACTTGCTGCTGCGCCGTTGCTTCTGGTTGCTGCTCTTGGTGTTGCTCGGTGGCCGACTCCGTGTGATGACCCAGCACACCACTGCATGTGTAGTGCGCAAGTTGGTGATATAATACTCGCAGAAGGACTTATCTATGAATATTACATCTCTCAAAGTGGTACAACAGAAACACAGCGGGTCCAAGCAAAGCTATAGGATACAAACTTCATTACAAATCTAGAGAATCTCCTTGATGAATCAAGAGGATCTCCTGCAAATGAAACATCAGAAGAAGCAATGCGAAGCTCCAAGCTGGAGAAGAACTCTAGATCAGAACTAAACCAGTACGGCTGAAGTCAGCCCTAATCTAAGGCTTGTAACAGCAAGTCCGAGAATGTTCTCCACCTACACCTTGATAGCTTCTCCTCCATCATCGTTGTTGATGACGATGCTTCACCGACTAAGTAGTATATGACTCCACCTAGCTTCATGGGGTAGAGATGGCTTCACGATGACTACTTCCATAAGGCTTCAACTCTAAGCAGGGGGTCAAACGGTACGAATGAGTAACGAGCCTCAGCAAGCTCATGATATATAGTGGGTAGTTTGATGCACTAACTATAGCTTTATACTCGAAAGAGTCATAAGCTAATGCAAGGTTTTGTAAAACTTTCTTCAAGAGGTTGCTTTTAATTTCTGAATACTATGCCCGCCAGATCTTCATAGGACTAGAACTTCATGGAGTTACCTTTCCTACGACGTTCGCAGCTCCTTCCCGGAACAAGGGGTAACATGCCACATCCTTTTACACTCTGCATAGGTGCGTTACTTTACCCATGGGCTACCAAGACCATGTTGCACAACCAGCGTACGTTCCTGTCCACTCCCACTTAGGTGTGGGGCCCGATTGTTGGTCCAAGCCAAACCGTGCTTCTCCGCACAACGCATGCCCACCCATTTCTGCCAGCAGGTTGAACGCCTGATTCCACCCCTCATGATGGATATCTACGCGCCCCTGGCAGACACTCATAGACCCCAGAGTCCGTGGGAATTAAGGGATCCCACCCATGTGCATGTAGTCTCGCAAGACCTACAACGTACGTCTCTGGCAGTCCGTTGACATGCGAACGAGAGAAGATCACAGCTGACTTACTCCCCCCATAGAAGACCCATGGTTAACGCGAATTTACGGCGCAAGAATCCTGACGGCAGTTGTGATTAATCCTAGGTAATACTTTCCCATGCAGATGGAACCTTCCTTAGACCTATTCATCTTACCATGGTCCCATCCGCCCACCAAACAGAACACTACCACTCGGGTAGTCATTCAATTAGTCATATTATTATAAAAATAGGATCATGCATTCTTTTGAGAGTAGGTGATAATACGATAGGGTTTTTGCAATTAGTTTGTTATGAAGTACTGCAAAGGATATGAGCAAGTGATGAACTTTCCTGAGATTGAAATAACCATAATAATCAATGTCTTTGGGGTTCGAGGACCGCGTAGACAATTCCGACATCTGAAAGATAGCAAAGTAGTCCCGGTAAGGACTACAGAAAACATTGGCAAGATGATACATGCATAGTAATGATATGCATCGTGAATTACCCTGGAAAACACTCTAGCTTACAAGTGTAAGCCACGTTTGATATGATATCTCAATCACACAAGTTTTAGGTGAGTTGTTTCATTACTTGCGGTAATGTGGTTATTACTTTTAGACTTATGTGTGTTTCACTTTTATATAACAAATTCTTGTTATCATGTTTAAGTTATGAATAGACAACTAATGGTTAGGCAATAAGATGATAACACATGGAAAACAACTCTTGAAAAGATAACAAACATGTTTGATTTTCTGTTCCAAAAGTGTAGAGCTTATGACAAGGATTTGAATTGAAAATGTTGAACTAGTACAATTAACTTTATCATCACAATACTTGCTCAGGACTTGTGATGATAGGTTTTAGTAGGTGTGAAAACATTTAAGGATTATTAGTAAGGAAGATAATGATGTAGTTGTTATTTCTGGTTATAATGGAATATTATAGAATTCCATTATACTTTTAGAAAAAAGTTTATAAGTTGAATAAAACATTTTATGTTTGACATATTTGAATTGGAAATGCCTTTCTCTTTAATTTGATATATCATACAATGCTTTCTGAAAATATTTGAATAAATTATTAATTTATTAATTTTAAATGAATTAAATGACTAGGCAAATATTGCACACATGAAAACTTGGTAAAATGACCATGAAAACATCATAGATGAGTTACATTTGTCATTTAGAGCATTTTGGTACATTACTTGTATTTTTCTGATTTTATGAATTATTTATTATTTTTCTCAATTTTAAATGATTAATTTAATTAAAGAAAATTTTTAATTCTAAACTTTATCAAATATTTTGAAAAGTTTATAATAATTTAGTTTATATTTTTCTAAACAATTATATATTTTATTTGTATTTTTCGGATGAATATTTCAAAAGTTATTGATTTATTAATGTTAAGTCATTTTCTGCCATTTTAAATTGACAGGTGGGGCCCACGTGGCAGATTTAATTGAATTAAATGGAAAACAATTTATGACGTCATGCTGACGTCTGGATTGAGTCATCACCGGAGGGGATTATCACAGTGGGTTTCAAATCGGGAGTTTAGGTTCAAATTGATGCAATTATTCGGTACAGAGATGTAGAGGGGAGCCTCACGAACCCAACAGTGTTACCGGTTTGACCATATGGTCACCGGAACATCGCCGGTGAGCTTGAACACGGTGGACCACGGTGGTCGTCAGTGCTACGGCGATTACGGAAACGGGAAAGAGAATGGGAGGGTGCCCGAGCACCAGGAGCTTACGCTGAGCTCGATGGAGGTGTCGGGAAGTCGAGGGGCAGTCGGAATCGCCGGCGAGGTTGAAAATTGACCGGCGGCCGGACTCGGAGAAGAGAGCCCGATTCCGCTGTCTCAGGCCATCCTAGCTCCTAGGCTTGCTTGACTCGATGGAGCAAACAACGACGAACCCAGTGGTGGTCTCAGCTTGCCCTCCCGTGGCCAGACACGACGACGATGAGCGGCGGCCGAGAGGATTAGGGTTAGGGTTCCGGGGCGGTTCCTTGCAGAGAGAGAGTGAGTGCGAGGGAGAAGAGAGAGTGAGCGAGTTGGAGGGCTTCTCCTCCCTCTTATCCGCGTGGAAGAGCGGCAAGTAGGACGTGGCTAGGCCGAGTTGACGGCGGCGGCACGCCTCTGCTTTCCTTCTTGCCGGAGATGGAAAAAAAAATGAATTTTTCCGGAAAACCCCCTGAGAAGATTTGGAATTTGCACATAAGCCCTTCTATGGCTGAAAACAGAATAGAAATATTGTTTTTAGGGCTTTTTTGCCAACAGAAAAATTAATAAAAATAAGTTTTGAATTCCTTATTAAATTTTACATCTCACCATGTTTTGTTTTGGTGAATTTGAGGAATATTTGTATTTTTTATTTAGGGTGCTAGATTAAGTGATTTTTATTATTTCTCTCCATTTAATTTCTTAAATGGATTTAAAATTTATTTTTAGGCATGAATATCATTTTCACACACACACACAGGGTTTCACCAAGTGGTGTGTTCTAATTGGACCATTTTAGATACAAATTCTTTTAGAAAATAATTTGGTAACATTACTTGGTATTGTTTCTGTGTATGGAAATGAAAATCACTTAATAGAGAATTGTATTCCATGACATACCAAATTCTTTTTATTAGGTAATGAACTTGTGTTCTCTTATGAGGCTTTGTTATTTTCATAGTTGTAAGTCTTATCCATTTTTGGTTGACATCTTACTTAGGTGTGTGTAAGAAAGGTTGCTGTTTTTTTAGTACTTGATTAAATGAAAAACTTGAGTGGCTTTGAAAGCTTATTTGTTTGTTTTCCACCAGGTTCCAAGTATGAATATTATACCATGCTTGTTTTAGAAACAAGTGATCATTTGTATGTTTATGTGTAGATGAATTTTTGTTATCATCTGTTAGTCTTATCTATGAAAAGGATTTGGAAAACAAGGTATTAAGCTTGTTTTCATCTACCTCCACATATCAAGACATGTGGATGCAATACCTTGTTGTTATTTCTTTCTGGATACTTGTTTCTATTTAAGAGATTTACTATTTGTTCCTCATATCTGTTGAGCTTGACAAGGCATAGAGGTTATGGATTCTCTAACATTAACTAATGCTAAACTGAATAAATTCTTCCTGGGACACTGTTGCTCCTTGTTGAGTTCTGTTGCTTGATGTTCTTTTCTATAGTTGCCACTAGTCTTCTGTTTTCACCTTGTGTCAATTGCAAGTAATATAATCTCTTGGATTCCACCTTCAACTATCTTCCCCTGGTGGTGAAAACAACCAGTGTTTCCAAGCAAAGATTTTACTTAGATGCTTATAAAAATATGGGAGTTTGTTTTATGACATCAATCGGCCTTAAGCATATAAGAAGAATCTGTTGACAAGTTTGCAAGGCTTGTCCCCAAATTACTTTTCATATAAAAGAGGCTGAGATGTACTAGGTTATTCAATCTTCTGTTTGTTTGTGTATGAAACTCAATTGTTTGAGTATACAAAAGGGATCTGTTAACAAGGTAGCTAGTCTTGTTATCAAACTACTTCTATATAACACTAACATTGGAATATCACACTATTTCCATAGGATTTATAAGATCAGATCAAGATATAAGAGCTTCCAAATACCCTTATACTAGAGGGAAGTAGCACTTCTAGAACACTCTAAATAATCTTCTTGAAGATCTTCCTGTGGTAGTTCCTCTTCTCTTGTGGGTGCTTCTCTTGCAGAATAACTTTGGGAAGATTGGAAACAAGATAGAATAGTCTAGGCAACATAACCAGATCTAGATTAAGGTTTAGTTAATGCTTTTATTATCCTTCCATATACTTCTTATTTTATTTCCCAAAAGATGGATACTTGTTTCATACATGATTTGCTTTACTTAGCTTTCAATTCAGTTCCTCTAATAGAGGTTATAACTTGTGGTTATCCATTACTTGTATCCAAAGGTACTTCAGTTGTGGAATATTGACGTGGATAGAAATGTGGACTGTTTGTGGAATGAGGACTTAAGATAATAAGTTGATAAAATGGTTCATTGATGTGTTGAGGTTTCATATGCTCACTTACATAAGATGATTGAAACACTGAGCATGAGAAAGTGATTGAGCTTAATGTCTTTGATCATGGTTGTTAATTGGTTACTCAGGGTGTCACGTTGTGATTTTATATTCTTGATTTGTATTCATGATGCAGGCATAGAGGTTTGGAAAGATCCTAGGTAGTGATCAAGATTTAACAGTAGTTTAAGAAGATTTAATTCTTCTTTTAGGTACTTCTTTTAGGGTGGATGAGATATGTACATATTCGATAAATATGTTAATATAATTATTATATCATTTCCCACTTGTGGGTTTGAGTTAACACTTGTTTGTATCTATTGTTTCTATTGAACCTTTGTTACTTACATGTGAAGGTTAGCTTGGTAGTTACTAAATAATTTGGGAAGATGTGGTGTGAATGGTTGATAACTTAAAGAGTTATTATTTGGGAAGACATAACACCTCTATTAATAAGATGGTTCAATTGTGTATTACTCATTGGTGGAAGTATGATTATCAGTGGTGTGATTTGGGTACTCATGCCTCTTTGAGTTCTAGATACCTAGTGAATTATCCCAAGTCACTTATAGACTTGTGGTTACAGTTGTTGAGAGTTTGTGTTGGTCATAAACAAATTCTGGTTTCAGTAATCAGATGACTTCGTTTGTAGTGATACTAGGTTATAAAGATCACTCCAATCGAACTCTTGACTAGATGAACTAGATCTATTTCATCATGTCAAGTGGAACATTGGTCACTTTGATTCGTTTAAACTTTCACGCCAAAATTTCCTGTACTTTTAGATGCATGCTTTGCAAATGCACATATTATATTTAGATCCTTATAACTTCCCAAACACTGGGATGTTACACTCTGGCTGTTCCGGAGTCTCTTAAATGTCCATCTAGGCGCCCATGTCGCCTGCACCAAGATCTTGGTCTTCTTGGTTCGGGAGGGGCATCTTGGACCGGTCAGCGGTGTTGGTGTCAATGTCCTCAGGATCGAGGTCGATAACGCCGTGGGCGCTACTCGGTCCCGCGGGCGCCTCAGAGAGTTCAGCATCAATTGGATCACTAGAGGAAAGGAAAAACACATGGGTAAAGAAAATGCAAGTACAAATCATCTCGGTCAAAAGAGGCAAAAGAACAAAGAATATGCAAACATAAAGCATCCCAGAAGCAACTTACCCGTCAACCGTAGGCCGCATGTTCTTTTGTCGTTTCGCCGTGACCTTGCCACCCTTGGGCCCCTTGTTCCTGGATTTCTTATGCCTCTTGGATGGAGGCTCGACGCGGCCGCTTCCGGCCCTCTTCTTCAGTTCCACAGGGGCGGCAGTGGACACGGGCGTCGCATCAACCACTTGTTTGTCTATATCAGCTGGGAACAAGGAAAAAGAATACACAAATGAGACCGAGCAGGGGTTAGATACCTCCAAAAGAGTACAATCGTCATCGCTATCACCTTCATCATCCTCGGACCAGTCCCGGATTGTGGCTGGGGCTCGGGACTTACCGACTTGAGCGGGAGGATGAGCGAGCGGGATGGGAAGCGTGTCCTGGTTGTCAAACTGCTCGACATCGTCCTCAGTCTGGTCAGGTTTCCAGTTATCTGAGAGGACCGACTTGTTTTCCTCTCCTTGGCGATCAAACTGCTGCACATGCGAAACACAAAGCATAAAAAGCGGACATAAGTGAACTCGGAGGATACCGAGATGCACTCTACTCTATAGGGTATGCGGAACATAAAGCATAAGGAAGTAATTGAACTCAGAAGATACCGAGATGAACTGTACCCGGTTATACATGTGAAACACAAAGCATAAGGAATCAAATGAACTCGGAAGATACCGAGATGGAAGCAACCCGGTAGGATGGAAAATACTTACTCGGGGTTCCAGCATATCTCGGCTGTAGGGCTCGAATACCCAATCCCAAATCTCCGTGAGGGTGGCCTTGGCGATGGACTTGGCCCAGATGGCCACCTCCTTCTTGCTGAGCTCAAAGGTGGTGGTGCGTGTGCAGTCACGGGCCCCGCCCATGAAGCACATCTTGTGGGCCCTAAGCTGCAGAGGCAGGACCCGGCGGATCACCCAGGTGGCGATCAGGTCGTCAGCTCGGAGCCCGTCCTTGACAAGATGCTTTAGCCAGCTGTCCGCGAGGTTCACCTCAGGTACAGTCTTTCTCGGATTGTACTTCTAGTTTACCGTTGCAGTGGGGGATCAATGCGAAAGGGAGTAAGTTTGATGAGATACTTCTGCTCGGAGGCCTCTTCTCGGAATCCTTCTGCTCGAGATTCTTCACATAGAAGAATCCCCTCTGCCACTTGCGACAGGAATCAAGACCCTGGACCCGGGGGTACTCGGTACCGTTCCGGTAGACAATCATGGCCGTGCCACATTGGGTCATGGTTTTGGGGGCATTTGGGTTAGCAGTGTTTGGGAGAACTTGTTGGCAGAAATGGAAATACTTGGCCCAGCTATCTAGCATGGGGTAGATGCCAAGATAAGCTTCCAAGAAGGTCACAAAGGTAGAAATCATAGTAATAGCATTGGCGGAAAGATGGCGGGGTTGCAAATCGAAGTGGTGAAGGAATTTCTGCATGAACTCGGAGATGGGGAGGCCAAACCCGCACTTGAAGTGGCTTAGGAAGACGACGCGTTCGCCGTCTCCGGGTTGGGGCTCTATCTCGTCGCCAGGAGGCCTGCAGATTACGCCCGGTGGCACGCGGCGAGTGTTGACTAGCCACTGGATGTCCGTGGCGTCCATATCGGAGCCCTCCCAGGCTCCACGAGTGGACGTGGGCCTTTCAAGGTTGAGGTCGTCCACGGGCTCGATCTCCATCGGAGCGAGTCTGGATCTCGGCTCCTCCAAGTTGTGCGTGGGCGTGAGGGGGAGCCCGGGTCGCGGAGGACGAAGAAGAACCGCGGCGGCGTGGAAGACAAACGTCGTGGCGTGCTTGCCGTAGCGAGGAGCTCAAAGAAGAGCAGCGAGGGAGGAAGTAGTACTACGGTGGTGCTGAGTGGTGAAGATCTGCGAGAAGCAGAGAGGTTCTTGTGTGCCGCTGCGCTCTGGTGGATTGTATCGCGTGGCGGTGTGGTGTTCTCCTCTGTGCGCGGTGGCGGTCGACGGCGTATAGAGGAGCGATGAGGTCTGTGTGCGCGCGTGCGAGGAAGAAGGAGAAGAGGCAAATGGCGAGGAAAATGAGAAGACGGGCGAGGCGTGGGTATTTATACCCCCTAAATGCAATAACTGCTCTGGATCTGATGCGGGAACGATCGTGGGTTCGTGGGAGTTACTGTGTCCAGAGAAACGCATATAGAGAAGTTATCATGCGTAACTGGCGCAGTAAATCACACGTCTTACGACGTGGGCACTTGAGTGCTTTCTGCGAATGGACGCGACGGCGCGTGGGCCCAATGTGCAGTGAGGGGCGTGGGCGTGGCGCGTGGGCTGCAACCGCACAGGAACCGAGGCGACGTGGGCAGCGGTTCTTGGCCGCATGGTAGGCCTTCCACGCGAAGATAACTAGGCAATCTCGCCTTGCGCGGCAAAACCTGTGGAAAATTGGCTAAGTGATGGGATCTCGGTAAAATCCAAAGCAGCGTGGCCTACTCGGTTGTTGATGAAAAGTCCATTATGAAGGGTACGAGAAGAATCCGAGTTCGAGATGAAACTCGGCCGAGTTTGGCGCATCTCGGATAGGCATCTTGGAGGATGTTGGTTTAAGCTGGCACGACCCAACTTCCGAGTTCACCGGACCATACCAGCTTCAAGGACTAATGTTGGGGGCTACCTCGGAGTAGGGGCAAGGTTGGTAAGAAATGGAGTTTGAGTTACTGCTTGTCGAGTTGGGCCGTACCGAGTAGGAAGGTAACGAGTAGGACGTCTACCGAGATGGAGCTATCTCGGAAGGAGGGACAATGAGCCAAGTGAAGAAAGGAGTATTGTCTGAACTGACCGAGTAGTGCTTGGTGAGTTCGGATAGACAAGGGTCCTGCTCTTCTCGGAAGGGAGGTCAACGGAGCCGTTGTAATCCTGCATGTCCAGGGAGAGTACGAGCGTGCGGTTCAACTTACTAGGCGTGATGATGCGGCATACGCTGGTACAGTGCGTTGTATGGGCGAGGCCACGTCCTGTCTCTGACAAAGGGGACAGGACATGGCAGATACCATGACAGCGAAGACTTTCGGCGTCTGTCAGTGGAGAAGAGGAAGCGTGCGCTACGGCATAGTGTGTAGTCACCTAATCATGTACTATTAGTTGGTGGCCACCAGTATATAAGGTGGCCACACCCCTCCTGTGCGAGGGACGACACGCCCTAGCTGATAATCTAAAAGGCGAAGTGCTGCTAGTTTCTTGAGTGAGACAAATAGTAGTAGAGTCTCTTCTTCCTCTAGCTCCTTGAGCTTGAGGAACACTTGTACTCGATCATCACATATACATAGAGAGAGGCAGGAGTAGGGGTATTACCTCCACACGAGGGCCCCGGACCTGGGTAGATTGTGTTGTTTGAAGTGTAGTGAGCGCACCATCTAGGCGTGCGTTCCCTCCCCGGATACCCACAGTGTCCATCGGCCCCAAACTCAAGCCATCCGATGGCATCTATCTTTACCTCACCACGACACAGTTGTATAGGTGCACTAATTCAGCGAAGAGATAGTGAAATTCAAGTAATTTGGATTCTTATAAGTGATAATAGCAATCTAAAATACAAATGGCAGCAAGCAAACATGTAGCAGAACTGATTGTAAACGGTGTTTCAATGCTTAGAAACAAGGCCTAGGGATCATACTTTCACTAGTGAACACTCTCAACAATAATAACATAATTGAATGCATAAATATCATCTCTTCACTATGCTACTCCGAACCATTCTCTGGTTGGATAACGAACACCAATCCATGCGTAGGGCTGTAACAACACTCCTCAAGTTTGTATTCCCTCTCTAGGGCACCCCATGTTGTCACTATGAGCGCCCCAAATTTGTACTCAACAAACGCCACAGTTTCATAGGGTCATCCAACACAAGATATAAATAGCATGCTAAACCACACGGTGCACACACTTTCACCTTTACACCGTGATCAAAGTGTTTACGGAGATCTCATAACAAAACCACTTGAGTAGCATAATAGATGAAGAGTAACATCTACTTATTCAACTAGATTACAAAGCTCATGATCACATAAAGATCACACCATGGGCGAGAGAGATGAAACACGTAGCTACCGGTAGAGCCCTCAGTCCCAGGGGAGAACTACTCCCTCCTCATCATAGGAGACAGCAACGGCGATGAAGATGGCGGTGGAGTCGATGGAGATGGCTCCGGGGGCACTTCTCCTTCCCGGCAGAGATCCGAAACAGAGAGTTTTGTCCTCCAAAACTTGTTGGCGGCGGTAGAGCTACGGAACTTTTCGTGGAAGGGGGTCGATATCGTTAGGGTTTATGCCTCGGGGGGCATATATAGGAGAAAGGGCGATGGCGGTGGGCGCCCGAGGGGCCCACACCACCTCCCGGCGCGTCTAGGTGCCCACCCGCGCCCAGGCATGGTGTGGGGGCTCCGGGCCCCCCTCCGGGTCTCCATTGGACTTCCTTGACCCTCTGGGAATTCTAAGACTTTTGGCTTTTGAATCGTCCAATTCTGAGAATATTTCCAGAACAACTTTTTTGAAACTAAAAACAGCAGAAAACATGAATAGGTTAGTTGTAGGAAATCCATAAAAATGACATAAAGTGTATAAGAAACATGTAGCATATGGCATGAAAACAACATGGAACATCAGAAATTATGGATACATTTATGACGTATCAACATCCCCAAGCTTAGTTCCTACTCGTCCTCGAGTAGGTAAACGATAAAAACAAATAATTTCTGAGGTGACATGCTACCAACATAAACTTGATCATCATAGTAATGTAAAGCATGTAAACTCGGATCAAATGAATAAAGGTTGTGGTTTATAGTTGATATCAAATAGAATAATGTGTAAACCATTAGGAAGAACAAAGTAAAACTTTTCAATGAATCAATACTAAAAGACAAGCAATCGTGCAATGGTTTATTTGAGATGATTTAAGCTTCAAGAACAACAATATAATCATCCAAGGCATCAAACTCTCACAACAAATCCTGTTAGGATCAAGTCAAGTGACAACAATATGCATGTAGGAAAATCATTAAAATATTTGTGCACTCAAAACAAGAAAGCGTTCTGTATTGGTCCCTGGCACCAGGATGTTATGGCTAAAAGAACATTATGGGGGGTTTGGATGGTCAATGGAAGAAAGTCTTACACAACTGAAAGTGATCATTAGACAAGAGGAAGTCTTATAATCGAAGTTATGCAAGGAGTAGTGATTGCCACACAAAGGATGCACATAGAGCTATAAGTCTATGAGAGCTCTCAAATGGAACTAGTGGGGGTGCATCCAACTTGCTTCCTCACAAAAACCTAGAGCACTTTTGAGGAGGCTCATCATTGGAATATACAAGCCAAGTTCTATAATGTAAGTTCCCCACATAGTTATGCAAGTCATAATATGGAAACTCTCTCCAAACTGAAGTAATGATGCTAACCAAGCACAAGTGTGGAATAAATGATAGTAGTGCTGCCCCCGCTCTCTTTATTATCTCTCTTTTGCCCTTTTTTTTTTTCTTTTTTGGGCTTTTTTTTATTTTTTAATATATAACCTCACTGGTAGGGGCAACACTCTATTTTACAATGAATCATTACACTTTTAGTACTCACGAATGAAACTGAAATATCTCTGATGTATGTAAAACTAAATGCTCCTGCCAGTGTAGCGGTATGCATTATAACAATGACGCATGACAAGTAACATAATGATGATGGATGTTGTGTGGCAATATATCTTGGAATGGCTATGGAAATGCCATGGTAGGTAGGTTTGGTGGCTGTTTTGAGGAAGATAATATTTGGTTTATGTCTAGAAGAACAAAGTTCTCCCACAGGGTTTGGATGCACTGGCGAAGTTTGCACCAACTCTCAATATGAGAATGAGCATTGCACAGTACCGAAGAGGCTAGCAAATATGGCTGGTGGAAGTGTGATAAGACCGTAACATAGAACTCACGAGTTAAAAGATTACAACTAAAATTATGATCTTATAAGGCATAATGAAAATCACTCCAAGAGGTTCCGTGGCAGTGACAAGTCACTGTTAGCTACCCTGACCGTAGCACGTAACAAAAAGCCATTACGATTGCTATCAGCAAAGGAAGTCATATACCATTATCCCATCAACTGGTTATTTGAGTGTGGCACAGTTTCAAGCTTTTAGACCAACCATTAATTGTTTTTACTCTACTAAACCAGCAAGTTTACCATTAAGCATATTAATATCTCAAAACAACAGCAAATAATCAAGTGAAACAGTTTAGTGATCTACAAGAATATGCAAGCTTTTTTCGTTATACCATCTACCACAAGTAGCATTTTCTATTTCCTTCAAACACCAAACAAAAAAACTCTCCAAATAATATAGAAATGAAAAATAGAGTACTAACACTAATCTACTAGAAGTAACAACTCTTAATAGGAGATGTATGAAAAACAAGAGCTAAAAGGGAAATTTGCAGCAGCTAGAAGAAAAACTAAGAATACGAGCATAACGGGTATTCATATGAAAAAGATGAGTGTGTCTCTCTCCCACACAAAGAATGCTAGATTCCAACAGTATTATTGTAGCAAGTAAAACAAAATAAAAACAAAAGTAAACAAAACATATGCTCCAAGTAAAATTCATATGATGTGACCGAATAAAAATATAGTTTCACTAGAAGTGACCTAATAAATTGTTGATGAAGAAGGGGATGACTTGGGCATCCCCAAGCTTAGACGCTTGAGTCTTCTTCGAATTTTATGGGATGAACCACGGGGACATCTCCATGCTTTGGCTTTGCACTCTTCTTGATCACATTATATCACCCTCTTCTCTTGACCCTTGAAAACTTCCTTCACACGAAACTCAAAGTAATTCGCATTATAGGGTTAGTGCACAATCAAAAATTCACATGTTCCTCTTGGACACAAGCATTATTAATACTTTTTAAACATTATCTGCAGCCACTGATGTTTTGTGGAGCAAAGAAATCCAATAAATATAGTAAAAGAGAGAATGCAAGTAAAAAGGTAGAATCTGTCAAAACGAGAACAGTCTGTAATGGCGAATTTTTTCTGGCCACTTAAGTTGCTTAGATCGAAAAACATAAAGAACGAAAAAGTTTCGTAATTAGATGAGGAATAAGCACAAAATGTTTCAGGTCATTTTGATCTTTCTGTAATTTATACATTTTTTTACGGTGGACAGCAGAAATCTTTTTTATGTGTAGAAATCCAAAACCAACAACAACTTTTGCTAGAAACTTTACTTGGCACAACTAATACATCAAAATAAAGATACAAAATAGTTTATACAGAACTATACAACACCTTGACTCAAAGAAAAAAAGAGAAAAACAATGCAAAAATAAAACCATGGGTTATCTCCCAAGAAGTGATTTTCTTTAAAGCCTTTTATCTAGGCATGATAATTTGAGAAAATGCTCACATAAGAAATATTAATTGAAGCAAAAGAGAGCATCAAGAAGCAAATATAAAGAAAATTTAAGTCTAACCCATTTCCTATGTAAAAGAATCTTGTAGAAAAACAAGTCAATAAAGCACAAAGTGGCTAGCATAGGAAGGCAAAACAAGTACAACTTTAAAATTTTGAACATAAAGAGGGGAAACTTAATATTGTTGAGATGCATAAGACTATGTTTCCCTCTCTCATAATAAATTTCAGTAGCATCATGAATAAAATCAACAATATAACTATCACATAAAACATTCTTATCTTGAGCCACATGCATAAAAGAATTAATACTCTCCACATACGCCATAGTCATTCTTATTAATAGTAGTGGGAGAAAATTCAACAAAATAGCTATCATTATTATTCTCATCACCATAATCATCAAATATAGGAGGCATATTGTAATCATAATTAATTTTCTCCTCAATAGCAGGTGGACTGAAAATATCATAATCATCATTGTAATCATCGTAAAAAACTCCAACATGATAGATAAGTTGCATATTAGGGAGATGGTTTTGGGTAAAATCCCTCCATAACTATGACAAGTTTCATGAGGATAATTGTAATCATAGCCTATGTTGTAGCATATTTTATAATAATTATCAAAGACTTGAGGCATAGTATCATCATAAGAAATAGAATAGTTATCTTCCAAAGTGCATTCATTTGTAAACATATCATCATTTTTACTAGAAAGAGATGTATCAAGCATATAATCATCAGTAGGATAAGGATTTTTAAACACATCATCCACAAGCCCAGAGCTTTATATATCATCATTGGAAGGAACATGGATGGTACTAATAGTACAACAATTATCATCATTTTCATAATTGGTACCAAAGAGATTTTCAATATCAAAACTAGTGTGTTTCTCCCAATCATGATCACTTTCGTAAATAACAGGCAGAGGAAAATCATCGATTTCAGACTCATCAAAAACTATAATAGAAGCAACATGCTTAGAGGGACATACCGTTACCTCTCTCCTTTGACTTCTCTTATTCTTCCTCTTCTTCCCCTCTTTAGGAGGGAGAGGCTTGAAAGGAAGCTTCTCCACATACCCTGGTTTATTGTCAAAAACAATAAAAAACATTGGAGGATTCCTCCTCTTTATTAATAAGATGAAAACAAATATTAGTCCTGTCATATTTTGGTAAAGTCTCCTATTTTACAATATTGTGTATGTAAGTATTTTCGTGGCAATTATTAACACAATAAAGATGACAACCATGCATGACACTATTCATATCAAGAGCACTCATATCTACCGAAGAAGTTTTTCTTGATAACTCTTCACACCCCAAAAGTAATGTAAGTTCATCATGTTGATTAGGAGTGATAATTTCATCACAATAAAAACTTGGTGTACTCATAGGATTCGAATGGTTATTATTACAGCTTGAGCATTGAAAATTGAAATGACCCACTTTACAGCAAAGTTCACAAATAAATGGATAGAGGGCACAATTGTTTTAACCAAGATCATCTAAAGCCATGTACCATTTTCTATTTTTTTCATTCCTATGATGGATGCAATATTCTTCTTTGATTTTATTCTTTTCACAAGGTCTAAGTGCTCCACAAAAATTAACATGCTTATAAGAAATAGTACTTTTAGAAGTTTGAGCATGTTCATTGCAATCATTAATAACAATTTCATTTTTCATGCTAGTGTCTTTAAAAAGTTCATGATATATGTCCCCATTCGCTTTAGTAACATTAATATAAGAGGCAAAGGATTTATACCAAACAACAATCATTTGAGGATCAAGACCACAATTAGCACTAAGCTCTTGAAAATCAGCAGTTTCAGCGAAAGATTTAATATAATCATACTCGTAGTTTATACCTGATTCTTTACCTTTGTCATTATTCCAACCTTCATTATTGGTTTGAATTAATTCAAGAAGATCACATTTAGCTTCAACCTTCTTACCTGAGAAAGATCCCTCTAAACAGGCATCTAGATAATCCCTCTAATGTCTTGAAAGCCTTGCATAAAAATTAGTAACAATTATTTCCTTAGGAAGATAATGGTTAGGACATTTGAGTATTAAAGTTTTTAGTCTTCCCCAAGCTTGAACAATGTTTTCTCCATCACGAGGCCAAATATTATAAATGTAATTCCTATCTAAATACAGTTCATGAGAAGAATAAAATTTAGAATAAAATAGAGATTCAAGCTCCTTGCACTCCAAATGATGAGGATCATCTAGTAGCTCATAACACTCCCTTTCTTTGTCCTTAACTGACAAAGAGAATAGCCTCCTGTTAAATTGGTCCATTGAAATACCTGAACACTTGAACAACCCGCATAATTCATGTATAAAGAGTAAATGATCACTAGGATGGACAGTTCCATCTCCAAAATAGCAGTTGTTCATGACACGTTCAACAATTTTCATAGGTATTTCAAAAGGAATACTTTCAGCAGGAGTATTTAAAATATCACAAGCACCATTAGATTTATCACACATGGGAGATAAAGTATCATCAAAGCAAATTTTCTCCTCTAAAGCTGGGGAACAAAAAAGATTATAAAAACTAGCTTCCCCAAGCTTAGACTTTTCCGTAGCATTAGAAATAATGGTATCCAAAGAATTAATGCTAATAACATTGCTACTAGCAAGCAAATAAATCTCTCTCATATTTTTGTTGTTTTCCATTAAGACTAACTAGTAAGAATAAAAACAAGGAACGAGTAAAAATAAGCCTAACTAGTGAAAATAGAAACAAGAAACAAAAAGATATAATTGACGAATATAAAGGAAATCACTTCGAGCACTCATAGAGGATGTGAGAACCTTTTACCTTACCTCCCTGGCAACGGCGCCAGAAAAGATCTTGACGTCTATGCACACTTCTAATCTTGTATACAGTGTTGGGCCTCCAAGTGCAGAGGTTTGTAGAACAGCAGCAAGTTTCCCTTAAGTGGATTACCCAAGGTTTATCGAACTCAGGGAGGAAGAGGTCAAAGGTATCCCTCTCAAGCAACCCTGCAATTAAGATACAAGAAGTCTCTCGTGTCCCCAACACACCTAATACAATTGTCAGTTGTATAGGTGCACTATTTCGGCGGAGAGATAGTGAAATACAACTAATATGGATGATTATAAGTGATAGTAGCAATCTGAAATAAAAATGGCAGCAAGCAAACATGTAGCAGAACTGATTGTAAACGGTGTTTCAATCCTTAGAAACAAGGCCTAGGGATCATACTATCACTAGTGAACACTCTCAACAATAATAACATAATTGAATGCATAAATATCATCTCTTCACTATGCTACTCCGAACCACTCTCCGGTTGGATAACAAACACCAATCCACGCGTAGGGCTATAAAAGCCCTCCTCGAGTCTGTATTCCCTCTTTAGGGCACCCCACACTGTCACTATGAGCGTCCCAAATTGGTACTAAACAAACGCCACAGTTTCATAGGGTCATCCATCACAAGATATAAATATCATGCTAAACCACACGGTGCACACACTGTCACATAACACCGTGATCAAAGTGTTTATGGATATCTCATAACAAAATCACTTGAGCAGCATAACAGATGAAGAGTAACATCTACTTATTCAACTAGATCACAAAGCTCATGGACACATAAAGATCACACCATGGGAGAGAGAGATGAAATACATAGCTATCGGTAGAGCCCTCAGTCCCGGGGGAGAACTACTCCCTCCTCATCATAGGAGACAGCAACTAAGATGAAGATGGCGGTGGAGTCGATGGAGATGGCTCCGAGGGCAATTCCCCTTCCCGGCAGAGTGCTAGAACAGAGATTTTTGTCCCCCCGAAACTTGTCGGGCGGCGGCGGAGCGACGGAACTTTTCATGGAAGGGGGTCGATATCTTTAGGGTTTATGCCCCGGGAGGCAAATATAGGCGAAAGGGCGATCGCGGTGACCGCCCGAGGGGCCCACACGATCTCCCAGGGCGGGCAGGGGCCCACCCGCGCCCAGGCATGGTGTGGGGGCTCCGGGGCCCCCTCCGGGTCTCCTTTGGACTTCCTTGACCCTCTGGGAATTCTAACACTTTTGTGTTTTGAATCGTCCAATTCTGAGAATATTTCCAAAACAAATTTTCTGAAACTTAAAACAGCAGAAAACAGGAACTGGCTCTATGGCATCTTGTCAATAGGTTAGTCCCAGGAAATCCATAAAAATGACATAAAGTGTACGTCACACCCCAGTTTTTGGGACCTTGTACTGTAGTTCAAGGAGACAAAAATTAGGGCCAACATTTTTTTTCTAACAACATGATTGTTTGAACCTACATGTGTTTATGATCTTAATCATATTTGCAATACATGTTTTGTTTCTTTATAAAACCAATATCTAATTTTTCTAAAAACAATTCTTTAAAAAATTTCCCTGTTGTTTTCTCTGTTGTAACTGGAGTGAATCTTGTTCCAAGACTTGGATCATTCTTGTTTGAATCTTAAAATAAACTTTTACCTTTGTTGGATCCAAGAAAACAAAATATCAAAATGATTTATGGAAGTTTTCTTTTAAGTTTTCTATAGAAACTATTTCCTGAAAATATAGCCAAGTACCTGTTTTCTACCTTTGTTTTCACTAGGCTATAAAATGTTATTTTATGTTTTCTTGACTTTTATTTGTTCCTTGATATATGTACTACAAATACATAATCTTGTTTTTATTTTTGGATTAATAAAAATGAACATTTGCTTGTTGTCTTTGTGGTATAAAAATAAGGCAGAAAAAGTCGTTTTTGGAAAACAGAGAAAAACAAAAAATACACATTTCCCCACATTGTTTTCATGGCTTTAAACTATTTCAATTTTATTTTCAAAAGATGTTTCTGAAAGTTTATAACATGTTTAACAAGTTCCCACTTTGAAAACAAAAATTGAAATTTATTTTACCCTTGAAAACAGTGTGAACTTTCTGATGTTTTAACAGTTTTCAACACTTAGAAAAATTCTCTAAGTCCTTAACTGAATTTTCTGAATTTTTTTTGAACAGTGCTAGATACACTTTTGGACAGGTGTTTTCTTTGAGTTTTTGTGCCATTTTGTAAACACCACTTTCCCATTTCGGAACCTTGCAGTATGTACTCCATCCTGGATGCCTTGGTCACCATCTAGAAGCCTTGTGTGAGAAGTAATCATGTGAGAGAAGGGAGGGGAGGCATGGTGATGTGGCATGGTATGGGACTCCATACTTTAACCATTTGGTCTTGGACTTGACTCATCTTGCCTCCAAAAGCCAGCTCTTGACTTGCCCCTTGGACTCGTTGCCTTGCTTGTGCTGTGACCAAAAAGCCCTAGAGCGCAACCATGCCATCAAATGGCATCAACCTGAGCCACCCCTTGTCCATTGCCCTTTTCACCACGGCTATAGACCACCAGAGCCCCATCCTTTGCGCCACTAGACTCACTCACACTCACACTTCCTCCTCGAGCCAAAAGGAGGATCCAGGACCCCTCCCACGAGCTCCCTGAGCCAAAGATCGCCGCTGGTGACCGTGCTAGAGCCCGAGGTGGTACACCGCGTTTCACGCCCTCCCACCCCTCCTCACTGCCCTGGTTGCACTCCCCGTATCCCTCTGACCCTCCCTGACATCTCCCCTCGACTCCTGACTTGCAGATACGCCGCCGCCGTCGAGATCGCCGCCGCGGGCACGCGGCCTGTGCCCCGCCGTTTGAAGTCAGGCCGACGACACCAGCCGCACCCCTCGACGCCCCTCGACCCCTGGACCACCCCCGAGCCCGCGCCAGCAACCCTCAAGCCCCCACGGTGAGCTATCGCCATCGCCCGTGTGTCTCCGTCGCGTCGGTGAGAGAGAGAGAAGGGAGAGAGGAGGAAGAACGCAGCGGAACCGTAGATCACGAGATCTACGGCCACGCTTGAACCCGCGTCGTTCCCGCGCTGCGCGTTTGGGCCGCGCCCGCGAGGAACAGCATCCCGCACCCCTTTTCCTTTTCCTTTTAAAAATTGACAGAGACTTGCTTGTTTGCTTTTGATCTGTGAAAAACTCCTAAAGTACAAAATAAAATCCACCAAAAATTAAGGCACTAGTAAAATGTTTTCCTAACCATCTAAAATTTATAGATCTGAATTTTGACTTGTATTTTTATCACAAGACCTGTTTTGCCATAGAGTGTATGAAATCATGTTTTTGGCATAACTCTTTGGATCTGTATCCAAAATGTCTAAACTAAATTGTTTTGGATAGCTATTGAATAGATCTACTTATATGACTTGGCCTCACATCAAGGTGAGTTACCAAATGGAAATGCCATCCATTTTGGTAAATGACCAGTAGGCTTTTCTAAGATTTTTAGAAGGAGTTAAAAATGATTTTTGAGGTGAATCCAATTGGGTGGGTTTTCTTATGACTAGATCTACCTAATACTAGCTTGGATTAATTTTTGGAGCCCTAGATTTTTTTAGTGAGCAAAACTAGAAACAACACCTTTTCTGTTTTCATTGCTACTTGTGTTTTTGTTTGTTAAGTGATGTGGAGTGTTTGAATCTTGTTTCCTAGCATGTATAGATGTGTGGGTCTTGTTATTAGGTTGTTTTCTTGCAATACATCTACCATACAAAGTGTGTGCATGTTTGGAAGCCTTTTGGGGTATAGAAATAGCATTGTTGTTTTCCTAGTTTTGTTATTTGGATATCGTGTGAACCAAATCTTTGTATGTTTGTTTTTACCTAAGTTGTGCTATGCTTGAGTGGAGTCCAGTACCATTTTGGTACTGTTATTTCTATGCTATTATCTCTGTTAATTTGCATGTTATTTTATAGCAAAGCATGTGTAACATTTGTTGCTTGTTTTCACTAGTATTGTTTTCACTAGTATGCATAGCCTTGTGTGGATTTCTTTGTTAGATTAATTTCTCATGTGTGACCAGAGGCGTTGTTACCTCTTTTTCCTTGGTATTAGTGGGCCCATAACCCACTGGTACCATTGCATCTTGGATAGGGATGAAAATCCCCTACCGTACACTTGTGTGAAAATAGCATGCATTACTATATGTTTGTCTAGTATTTTCCACCTAGGAAAATGGTTGTTTGTTTCACTTGTGTAAGTGAAGAGTTTAGTATTTCTTGTTTACTACTAGTATGTTTGGTTGTGCTTCATTTGTTAACATAATATTCCCTTAGGAGTATCATGTTAAGAAGTGTTTCCCTATTGTTTTGTTAAATTGAATATTGTTTGCTAATAGAATGCTTCCTAGTGATTGATAAATTATATGTGAAAGTTTTCCATTGAGTGTTTGGATTTTTGAAAATGTTTAGATAAGCTTGGGTTAAGTGCATAGCTACTGGTTGTGTAGTTTACACTTTGATTGCTTGCTATTTAATTGAGTAGAAAAGCATGTATTACTAGAATGGATTGATGCTTGCTTAGTAGATGACCTCATGGCATTATTTTGGTGTAATTGCTTACTAGCATGTGTATGGTTTGTGTTTTGTTAGTAGTCATTTGTTATTCATGATGTTTCTTGTTTAGTATCATGCATCCTTATAGTGATGTTTGCTTCTTTAGTGTTGAACTAGTGTCACCAATAGATATTAGGAGTTTGCTCTAGTATTGCTGTCTTTTATTTTATGAGTGTATGCTTTATTATAGAATGTTTAGGATGTTATTACCTCTTTTATTATGACATGACTTGTGGAGTTGCTTGTTGATATTAGTCGTAGAATACAATTATTTTCTTATGGCATGCTTGTGTAGAATTCTCATACTAGTATGCTAGTAGTGCACTCCTGTTGTTATGATTTTTGATAGGAGTATTATCCCTTGTAATGCTTGGGTGTTAGGGTGTATTATGACTTGCTACCATTTTATTGAGCTACTGGTTTGTTTTGTTTATTTTCACGATTAATGGATTCCATAACTTTTAGATAGACATAAGCATAGTCTATAACTAGCCTATTCTTCTGTGATGTGTTTACTTGTTGTTTGGAAATTGTCTGAGTGATTGCCTTAGCATGAGTACTGTACTTATGTTCTTTGTTGTGCTAGTGGTGTTTTTGTGTTTATTAGTATCTTGTTATCTAAGCATTAGTTTGGTAGTGAACTTGTTTGGTGATGATTGCTTGTGTGTTGTTAATACCCACTGCCATGGGTATTGCTTTGATTGATTGTTATTATTTTAGTAGCCTCACCTTTTGTGCCCACAAGCTATATTTTTAGCTTCTTTAATACCTCATTATGAGAGTGGTACACCCACTCCATATATGATATATAAGATGTGGGATATGGTTTCTCAACCATATGTTTGTTTGACGATAGTTTTGTACCATGAGAGTTTGTGAGATAGTTTTCGCGATGACCTTTTGAGTGTTTGCGCTAGTATAAGTTTGCTTGATGTATGTGTTGTTTTGTTTAGTTGTTTGGTCTTTAGTTCTGAGTGTGTGTATTTTATTCTTTTACTACGCTAGAAAACGAAGGAGAAGAAGCAGCAGTTGTGGAGCTGTGCGTCAAGTTCAAGTTACTTCAAGGCCAGGGACATTAAGAGTTTTAAGGCAAGCCATCCTGATGCTTGCTGTTACTACACTTATCATTACCTCATGCATGTTTTACTTCTGAAAGTTTTACAAAAACTTTGATGACCAAAAACTATTTTTGAGTGACTACTACTACTATTATATACTATTACTATGCCAGTAGTTGACACTTGGTGTTACCAAGCCCATAGCCACCATATGGTATTTATTACCATCACAAGTATTAGTCCCTAAGTGGACACCCTAAGAATATGTTTTTGCAAAACAAAGGTTTTATGGAAAACCCGGTGGAAAGGTGAAGCCTTCTTCACCGGAGGAAATGTTGAAGTGGTCATTTTTGGGAAAAAGATGTTTTATAAAAATGACACATAACCTAGTCTTCGCTGGACAACCTTTACCGTACTGCCACCCTACCTCAACATGGGCACGGGGCTTAACTTGAAGTTTGTTTTTGTTAGTGTGTGTTCTATCTCAATTTGCTATAAGGGGACGGACTCCCTCGAACCGAATGTCGCCAAGTTTTGAAACGTGCAACATATAAAGTGTGGGATTAAGTTTCCCTCCGGACACAGCAGTGGGCTTCCTGTCATGGCAGGGGTAGACCAGGTGCCGGGGAGAACACAGAATCTCCTGTCATGGCAGGGTTTATCCAGGTGCCGGGGAAATTAAACTCAACTGAAGAGATAGTCATATACTAGCTTGAACATAGTGGATTGTTAGGATAAGTTATATGATGTTTACATACTGTTGTTACAGTCCGTGGTTGTTCATGGCGGATGTACTGGATCTCATGGATTGTGTACACCTCTGCAGAGTCAAACTATTCTGAATAGCCGCGTCCTCGGATATGGACAGTTGAATGACCATGCAGCTAGAATTGTGTCAATGTTTTCAAAAAGGAGTTTTTCAAAAAAGGAGTTGGACTTGTGAAGTTCTGAAAGGAGGAAAATCTTGTACCGTGGAGGTACCTTTGATGAAAAGCCAGAAGTTGTTTTACAAGAAGTTTTGCAAAGAGAAAACCTTCTAAAAAATGAGTTTATAACACCTCTTGTACATGTGATATCTACAAGAGAAAGAAAACTATATTTTTTTCTTTTGAAGTATCTTCTTCAACGAAGATACAGAGATTTTTTAAAAATCAACTATGATATGTCTTTAATATATCATTGATAGTGAACCCTATGTATAGCCTACCTACTCAACTATATAAGCATACTTGCATTTTGGTAAGCTACATGATGGGTGTCTTGCTGAGTACATTCAAATGTACTCATATTGGTTTCGTCCCTGGTATTTACTTGCCAGACTTCGAGGAGGAGTCTCAGAAGGAGATCTATGAAGAGGAGTACGGAGCTGATGGCTTTGCGAACTAGGATCGTCTCCCGGTTAGCAACCTGTAGGTTAAGCCGTGACTTGGGCTCTACTACGTTTGTGTGTTTAGTCTTCCGCTGTGTGTGTTGCTCTGCGTGGCGGTTGTGTTGGACTTGGTCATGTGACCATGTTCCTTTTGTAAGTGTTTTATGCAATCGGGTAATGGATATTGTATCTGTGTACCAACTTGATATGTTGTTCACGACTGGTGTGATCTATGATCGTGAATGTATGCATATCGGAGGTGTCCTTGAACAGTGGTTCTGGGGGACCTTACAGTGTATAAGAAACATGTAGCATATGGCATCAAAATAACATAGAACATCAGAAATTATGGATATGTTTATGACGTATCAACTAGTGACATGTTTATTTGTACCTGCCACCGTTGTAACCCAGATCAGTAGAGCGCTAATTGAGAAATTACATTATTTGGTAATTAACTGAGTCACACCAGGGAAGTTAATGTTGAATGACTTCTTTTGTAAGTAACAACAAACTATTCCAGAGTCACACTAGGGTAAAATATTGCATTGCAAAAGTATGCCAGGACAACCACCCTCCAAAAAAATGTGGAATTATGCAAGAAAAATAGATGAAAGTATGGCATTTTAGATAAGTACACCAGATCTATTTTTACTTACAGGCATGAAGAAACTAAAGGTCAAGTAGATCAGAAGAAAATGGGATCAACTCCTTTCTTCTAGTAGGCTTGACCTTCTCATGTTTACTCAGCTCGTGTGCAACAATATGTGGAACACCTCGCATACGCTGCACTGGAATAGTGGGTCCTCCAGATTGTTGAGGCCAGCTCCGGTGGCGGACGCGCTTCTTCTCCAGCGCGTGGCTCCTGATACAGTTGGAGGTCATCCTCCTTCCTCGATTTGTTCCACTTCAGGTGAGCAGGGGACATCGGGAGCGGAAGTGGGGCGACAACAGGGTGGGAGCCCTAGGCGGCGGACACGGGTATACCTGGCCATGGGCATCCCGGCACAAGAATCCCGGGCTCGGCTCGGGCTTGATGAGAACACATTTTGGTCATAGTCGAGCTGGGCTGGTCGGGCCAAGTCGGCTTTCTCGGGCCTGATTTTTATGACCCGATAGTAGGGCCGGGCTCGGGCCTGAGATTTGCGCGTCAAATTTTTTTAGGCCCAGCCCAAAGCCCGACCCGAACTTTGGCCACGTATAGCCACAGGGAGCCGCACCGCCGGCAGTGACTGGGACCCGTACCAGCGGTGGTGCAAGGAAGAGAAGAGTGAGGCGGCGACGATCTGCACAGGGATGGCGCGGCCCGGACAGGCTGCGCCAACGGCTAGTATCCACAGACGCATGGTATTCCGGCGGCGCAAGGAGGAACTCGGCGGCAGTGCTGGTCCGGTCAAGTGACAAGAGGTCACGGGGTGCGTGGGCGTTGTTAGCAAACGTGTGCACGTGTGTGTGTAGATAGTGGTCCTAGTGGTTTATATCCGTAACGTATCTAGGACCTATTCTTAAGGCTATCTTCGTGTATGGGTTAGTTGAGCTCCTGTACTACATAAGTGTACCACTGGCAATCAATAGAATTAGTGTTGCACAAATCTCTCTCACGAACTCGCTCTGGCTGTGAGATGGTATCAGACTTCTAGATCCAATTCTTCCGCTGCCCCTTCTCCCCCAACCAACCAGCCATGAGCTCCTCCTCCTCCCACTCCTCCTCCTCCTCTGATTCCAAATCTGATGAAGATTTCAGCCTCCCCGTAGCCACCCAGCCTCTCGCAACCACTCTCCTCCAAGGCTTATGCATCCGCGATCACGTCTTGGTCACCTTTGACTAGGAGAAGGAGAATTACGACCTCTAGCGTTGTCAGTTCCTCGCCGCCCTCGCAAAGTTCGGTCTCACCGCTCACGTCGACGGCTCGGTGATACGTCATAAACGTATCCTTAATTTCTGATGTTCCATGTTGTTTTCATGTTGTTTCCTACATGTTTGCTATACACATTATGTCATTTTTATTGATTTTCTGGACTAACCTATTGGCAACATGCCATAGATCCAGTTCCATGTTTTCTGTTGTTTTTAGTTTTAGAAAAGTTGTTCTGGAAATATTCTCGGAATTGGAAAATTCGAAGCCCGGAGGTCTTAGAATTACCGAAGGTTCCACGGAGTCCCGAAGAGGCCCGGAGGGGGGCCACAGGAGGGCCACACCATAGGGCGGCGCGCCCCTGGCCTCGCCTAGGGGTGGTGTGGGCCCCTCGGGCGTCCACCGGCATCGCCCTTTCGCCTATTTATACCCCCGGATACGTCAACCCTAAAGATATATCACTTTCCCCGAGAAACACCCGAGGCCGCCATCATCGTCATCCCGAGATCGGGAGGGTTCTGTAGCTCTCCCCAGCACCCTGTCGGGAAGGGAATTCATCACCGGAGGGGTCTACACCACCATGCCCTTCTCTGAAATGATGCGTGAGTAGTTCGTCCCTCGACTACGTGTCCATAGCAGTAGCTAGATGGTTGTCTTCTCCACTTTGTACTTCATGTTTAGATCTCGTGAGCTTCCCTACATGATCAAGATCAAGTTTATCTAATGCTACATGTTGTGTTTGCTGGGTTCTAATGAATGTGTAATGCTATGTCTTCTGATTATCAATTTATCATGTTATCTTCATGCATATGTTATTTATGATCTTGCATGCTCTCCGTTATTAGTATATGCTCTGGCCAAGTAGATGCTAGTAACTCCAAGAGGGAGTAGTTATGCTCGATAGTGGGTTCATGCATCCTTTGCATGTGTGCTCGAGTGACAGAAACGTGACGGATGGAGGATGTGTTGTTGCCATTAGGGAGAAAACAATGGTGCTTACTTAGTTTACATTGTTTACATTACACACTTAGCTTACTGCGATAATTTTTTGCTTGCAACTTATTACCACACATTTGTTCGGATGATATTAGTCATAGATGCAGTTGTATGACGCTCTATGTATTTTGTTGCAATGCCCGCATGAATCACATAGTAATCTTTATGTCTTGCATATGCACTACGGTGCAGTCTTCATTTCTGTCAATTGCCCAGCTGTAATTTGTTCACCACACATGTTATTTATCTTTCACAGAGAGACACCACTAGTGAACTGTGGACCCCTGTCCATTTTCTCATTCTGATAATACACACACTGCTTCCACTGCTTCCACCGTTTTCATACTGTTACTACTTCTTACATATTGTTCTCATACTGTTTTCCACACCATACGTTTAACCTCTTTGTGTTCAGCAAAACCGGTGAGATTGACAACCTCACTGCTTCCTTGGGACAAAGTGATTTGATTGTGTTGTGTAGGTTCGACGTTGCTGCTGAACCGGTAGTGCGCCCTGCGATCTCAGCTGCATCAACATTATGAAGTTACTCCTTCCTCCTACTGGTCGATTAAACCTTGGTTTCTTACTGAGGGAAAACTGATGTTGTGCTCATCATACCTTCCTCTTGGGGTTTCCCAACAAGTGCAAGATATGCACCATCAAGCTATTTTTCTGGCGCCGTTGCTGGGGAGGAAGAGAATTTCTGCAAGGGGAGTCTCTCACTTCCAATATCTTTACTTTGTTTTTGCTTAGTTTATTTTATTTTGTCTTGTTTGCTTCTCTTTGTCAAAAACACAAAAATAAAATTAGTTCTTATCCTAGCTGTAGTTTTATTCCTGTTTTTAGTCTTGCTAAAAAATGAGTGTTCCTAAAGTTGAAGTTCGTTATTTTAAGCAACAAGGTGGAGAAAGTAGATGCACTAAGAAATATTCCACCTTAATCCTTCTTAGGAATTTTTATGTTGGTATTACTAGCTGGTATAGGTATGTTCTAGACACTCTTACAGGCGGTAATTTTCTGGGAACACCTGCTTTGGAAGCATGTAATTTAATTGAAAGTTTAGTTGGAACACCACCTACTAAGGTTGTTAAAACTGAGATCACTTTAGATGATGTTATTAAAAAGCTAAACTCTATGGAGAAAAATTTGCCAAATTTCCTTGATAATGCTAGCAAAGTTAATGAATCAATAGTAAGTATCAATAAGAAAATCACTTTTTTATAAGGTAGCAATATCCATGATAGTCAAAATATGAGGATTGGTAAATTAGAAGATCCTATGGAAACTTTAAGCTCAAAATTTTCTTCTCTCAAGTTTAAAAGGGATAAACCTTCTGTGGGAAAAGAGAAAAAAATTATGTATGTCCCCAAGGTGCCTAAACCGAAATCCCCTAATGTGCTTAAAATTAATAAAAAAATTTAGTGAAACTAAAAGTGATTTGTATGTTGAATCATCTTCGCGGGTGTCTAAGGTTCCATTTCCTACAATTGGGGTTTGGAGGAAGTTATTGACTTGGATTCTTCTTCACTTGAAAACATTTGATTCCACTTTTCTGGGCCTAGCTAAAAGGCGTTAAAGAAAAACACTTCTTGGGAGATAACCCATGGTTTCATTTTTTTCTTTGTTTTTCTCTGTTTTATTTGAGTCGAGGGGTTGTATACTTCTGTAGAAACTCCTTTTCATGTTTTAGTTGTGACAAGTAAAGTTTCTGACGAGAGTTGGAGTTGGTTTTGGATTTCTGCACAGGAAATAAATTTTTGGTGTCCACCGTAAAAATCGTATAATTCAGAGGAAAATCAGAATGACCTGCAATTTTTTGTGCTTATTCCTCAGCTAATCCGCAACTTTTTTGTTCTTTAAGTTTTTCGATCTGAGCAACATAAGTTCCCCGAAAAAATTCGTCTTTACAGACTATTGTGGTTTTGACAGATTCTGCCATTTTTTTTTGCAGTGGATTTCTTTGCTTGTGCCCATACAGAACCCATGGATTTTGTATTGTTTCACTAACCCTGTAATGCGAATTACTCTTTAAGTGTGGTGTGAAGGAAGTTTTCAAGGGTCAAGAGAAGAGGGTGATATATGTGATCAAGAAGAGTGCAACGTCAAAGCTTGGGGTGCCTCTGTGGTTCATCCCAGCAAATTTTAAGAAGAATCAAGCATCTAAGCTTGGGGATTCCCAAGGCATCCCCTTCTTCATAATCAATCTATCAGGTCACTTCTAGTGAAACTATATTTTTATTCGGTCACATCATATGAAGTTTACTTGGAGCGTTTGTTTGTTTTTCTTTTATTTTCTCTTGTTTTATTTTGTTTTCCTTGCTGAAATAATATAGTTTGATCCTATCATTCTTTTTTTGGGAGAGAGACATGCTCCTCTTTTTCGTTTGAATACTTAATATGCTCGTATTCTTAGTTTTTCTTCTAGCTGCTGCAAAAAAATCATGTTTAGCTCTTGTTTTCTTTGCATCTCTTATTCAAATCAGTTAGTTTTAGTAGAGTTATGTGAGTTCTCTCATGTTTTCTTTCTGTTTCATTTAGATAGTTTTTTTTAAAACATATTTTGTATTGTGCTTGTTGGGAAAAGAAATTGTTCCTTGAAGTAGAATTTATAACGGTGCAAGTAGAAGCTTGTATAGACTGTGGCTAGAATTTTTCATATCATTCTAGGTGTTATTTTAATTCTAAATCCTAGTGGTTATTTAGTAGCATGATTAGTCTCAAATATCTAAGAGTGTTTAATTTGACATTGAAAGAATCATGAGTTGTTCTTATCATATTGAAGCATAAATTTGTGGTGTTCTCCTTTGAATGTTTTATTTGGTTGACTTGGCGCATGCTCACACCTTGTTTATGACTATGAACTAGTCACTTATAGACTCTATGATCATGTAGTTTTTGAACTTGTGGTACCACCTATGCTTTTATTAATGATGTTTATGTCGCTATGCACGATTATAGCTCTTATGCTCTCTTGATTTGTCGCTCCAAGTCTTTTGCTAGGCTCCACATGTACTGAGCATGAGCTCTACTCGTGCATCCAACTCCCAAAAACCAAAGTTTGCCCAATGTGTCCACCATACCTACCTACATGTGGTATTTAACCGCCACACCAAAGTAAATTGCTCATGTGTTACCTTTAAAACTTTCAAAATTACTCATGTTTTGTGCTCTTGTTTTAGCTCATGAGGATGTAAATAGAGAATCTTTATCTCACTTGTTGATTGGACTTTCACACCTTGGACTAGTCGCTTCATCCGCTTATCCAACTGATAGAAGAGTTGGCAGCAGGGTGCCCAGCCCCAAAGTAATACAACAAATTCTCTTCACTATTTTTGCCCCTGATTTATCAGTCAAAGCATAATTGTGTAAACAAAAGGGAAATAGGGATGACCTTCTACCCAGATGCGTACTTCTATGGGAGACGCTCTTGTGAAGTCTATTTGGCTTTGACGTACTATATGTTTTGTTCACCATTCGTTGACATAAGCATACACCTCTCTAAAAAATATAGACACTCCTCCACGGTATGTGATTGTTTGCAGGCACCCGATTATTCGGTTAGCCATGGTTTGTGTAAGATGGATGGGAGGAGTGTCAAACCTTCTATACCTATGTTTAATAAAATAAAAGCTCTGGCACATGAGTGATCCATGCTTCCCTCTGCGAAGGGCCTTTCTTTTACTTTTATGTTGAGTCTCCATCTTGTAACTTTATGCATAGTTGAGAGAGCATAGTTGCCATTCTGAGTTTAATGTGCATTTGTCCGAGAAACATTATTAATTGATTCATGATGTGTTATTTTTTGTTCTCTAATTATTTGTTCTAGTCTTCCTCATGAACTTTGAAGGTACACCTGGCATTTATGTTTTGCACCACTCTTAAGGACTAGTGAAATATCAGTTTGCCATGTTTTCTCTATACTTGAAACAAACGTATAACTTTTGATGCATTGTTATTCATGATCTTTTATTTGTGTTACTTCTCATGATGCAAGATGATTACTATGGTTTATTGTTAAAATTTTATTTATCATGCTTGTGTTGAAGTTCTATGATCTCAGCTTACATATGCTTTTACATTATTGATGATCAAGTTTATGTTGGTAGCATGTCACCTCAGAAATTATGTGTTTTTATCGTTTACCTACTCGGGGATGAGTAGGAACTAAGCTTGGGGATGTTGATACGTCATAAACGTATCCTTAATTTCTGATGTTCCATGTTGTTTTCATGGTGTTTCCTACATGTTTGCTATACACTTTATGTCATTTTTATTGATTTTTCGGACTAACCTATTGACAAGATGCCTGATGCTTGTAGAATTGATGAAGTTGTTGGAAACCCCAAGAGGAGGGTGTGATGAGCAAGCGGCCAGAATTTCCCTCAGTTAAGAACCAAGGTTATCAATCCAGTAGGAGGAAGAGGATCTTAGGAAGGTTGATGCCACTGACGGTGGTGGTGGCGCTTCACCGGTGTCAGCAACAACGTGGAACCTGCACACATCACAACCAAAATACTTTGTCCCAACGGTAAGTGAGGTTGTCAATATCACCGGTCTTGCTGAGAACAAAGATTAGACTATAGTGTGGAAAATGATGTATGCTTGCAATAACTAAAGAAAGCAGGAAATAGTTGTGGTTTGTTTAACAGTGTGGAAAAATGGACCGGGGTTCATAGGTTCACTAGTGGTGTCTCTCCATAAAAGATAGCATGTTGGGTGAACAAATTACAGCTGGGCAATCTATTTCTATTATATACTAAAAGCAATATAAGGTTGTCGAATAGAGCCACCATATTGATCCACATCATCCAAATTAATTCGGATGGTTAGATCTAAATTGTATGGTTGAGATTTTAGTAAATATTTGAAGTTACGTAACATATGGGACACTATTTATGTTCATTGTCACGTGTACATAATTTTTCCTACTATTTATATTCACATAACTATTGCACGGGCTGTTATAAGCTCCCTGAAAAAAAAAGTATGCAAATCAACGGTGGCCTGTTAAACTAAAAAAAACGATGGCCCATTGCTAGAACATATTCGTATTTTTTTCCCTAAAAGTATGTAACGTATTCGTTACAACTTCTGTAAGCTGTAATCCGTTGGTGAACATGTCCGTTAGAAAAACCCGCAGACATCAGCTATCAAATCCCACGACTGCAGCATGTACCTTTTTTTTTTGGAGCATGGAACGTCTACCGTGTTACTTCTATATAATCTGTAATTTATTATCCAACATGTACTTTCATCAGAAAAGTCTCAAAAGAAGGTATTTCCATCAGAAAAGACTCAAAAGTAGATGCACCGTTTTAAAAAAATCAGCATGGTACGAGACTAGCACCCTGGTTGATAGGTTCGAGGGAAAAAATCTGGTTGGTGCTTACAGTTTAGATGGAAAATTATAAGGGCCCGACTGGATCGTCGTATATTTGCAGATAACTCCGACTTAAATTACTGACCGATGCAGCTACAGCTCCCGCGGAAAATATGGAGCTCCAACTAAGAGGCTCTAATAAAAATATCCACGCCCGTAATATCTATCCATAATCCCCGTCGCAGGTGAAGTGTAAACTGACCGGTACGTACTTCTTCTATTTGTACACACCTTACTTTCTAAGTTTAATTTAAGTCAACTAAAGCAACAAATATCAGTATCTATAATATTAAATTATATAATATGAAAACATGTTTTATGATGTTTCTAATAATAATTATTTAATATCCTAGATGTTGATATTTTTCTATATATTTGTCAACCTTCGTAAAATTTTACTTTAGATAAGCCCGGGACATAGGGTAATTCTGAATGGAGGGAGACATATAAATAACATATTTATTCGACATTCATCAGTCCAACACACTCACAATACCAGGTGGAAGTTTGCATTAATGTAATTTTAAAATTAATAAAGCCACTAAATTGGTCGCACTATGTACATCAGACCAACAAATATCATAAAAGGATCGAGGATGATCAGAGTTTGGAGTCGTAGAATTGTAAGATTAATAAAGTCGCAACGTTAGTTACTATATCGATGAGAAACTGTCTCATGCTAAAATAAATTCCCATCTTCATCACACATGGCCGAGTCAGAGCATAAGAATGTCCGTCAAGTAAAGGAGTATTTCACTTAATGCCGTAAATAATGTGAGCTCTTCAAAACTGATGAAGAAACAACATTTGTCGACTCACTATCGATGGAAACGTCCGTCATACTTTGAAATATTTGGCTTAAAAATACACAAAGGGTTAAGTAATTACAGATTACCGCTTGATATGTTTTATATTTAATATCCACACATTGTCTCAATACTATTAAATATCAGAGGTACTGAAAAGCATGTAATAATTTGATGAATTGTTTCACTGGGTATTGCTAGATTTATTTTGTGGAAATATTATAACTGTGTACTTGTATTTTTCATGTAACAAAATCAACACATGTCCAATTGCACTATAAAATTGACGATGATGAAGAGTCTTGAATATGCTATCCTAGCCCGTAGTTATGTTACAGAACACTGAAAATACATGCGTGTAGAGACATTAAATAAAGATATAGGGAAGTTAAGCTTCTAGGAAATATAGAGTCCTACTTTTCTATCATTAACTATTGATGTATAAACATTTTAAGCATTATGCCTAGAAGAAAAATATTATCTTTAATGGTATATTCGCGTAAAAGAATTTCAAAGTTTGACCATCTTCATGTTTCTAAGCACTGCACACTACGATGTTGAATGAGTAAATGAGAAGAAGAAACATCGAAACAAGATAATTCTCACCATTTAATGTGACCTCTCTATTAAGTAGGATATACCATTTTATCTTATTCAGTGATTTATTATAAAAGATAACTAATCTCACATACTGATCTAAAATCATAAAAGAAATATAGTTCAGTTTACAAATCCAATATCACTTACATGTTTCAACATATGCCACAAAAATCAGTTGCCAACTAATTTTAGATTTACAAAGATGTTATTCGACTACATTAGAATTTTTGTATCAAAACATTTCCGATTTTTGTAGAACAAAACTTTGTTGATTGTCACACAAAAGGCAATAGGTTATATCATCAACACAATATTTTCATTTCTTGATCAATTTGAACCATCTGCAGATGATGCCCTCGCATTTGCGAGGGCCACTGTGCTAGTTGACAAATAAAGGTTGCACCATAGTGCACATATATGACATGAAGACTACTATGATATTTAGTGCGGGCATTACAACCATATACATAGACCGAAATCCATCTGCATCTATGACTAAATAATCCACCCTTAGGTTATCATCCGCACCCCCTTAGGTATTAAGATGCAAGCAACAAATAACTGCATTAAACAAAGTGTGTAATGTAAGCAATGATTATGCACGCGTGCACTCTCACCTTTGTTTTCTCCCTAATGGCAACAACACATCCCCCCCTTCACGCTTCTGTCACTCGAGCAAGGTGGTGAGGAGGCATGAACCCACTATCGAGCATAAATACTCCCTCTTGGAGTCACTAGCAACTACTTGTCCATAGCAACCACTAGCAACGGAAAGCATGCAAGATCACAAATAGCATATGCAAATAAATACTATAATCAACTTGGCATAAGTTCAATATTCATTGGATCCCAGCAAGCACAACATAGAGAATTACATAAGATTAATCTCGATCATGATAGGCAGCTCACAAGATTTAAACATGGAGGCATATGAGGAGAAGCCAACCATCTAGCTACAGGTACGAACTCCTAGTCCAAGTGTGAACTACTCACGCATCACTCCAGAGGCAGGCATGGTGATGGAGAGGCCTCCGGTGATGATCTCATCTCCGGCAAGGTGCCGGAAACAGCTTCAGAACCCCTGTGATCTAGGGTTGACGGTGACGGCGGCTGCGGAACTTTTCGGGGATTTTTGATCAGGTGCTTAGGATTTTCCATCCGGGGGGATTAAATAAGCGAAAGGGCAAAGGCGATGGAGCTCCAGGGCCCCACACATATAGGTGGCACGGCCAGGGGGACCCGCGCCACCCTATCGTGTGCCCCCCTGTTGAAAGATCATCTTCCGTTTTGATAATTAAATGACAACATACCTATTGATCTAACGTTTACTTTTTATACATGAAAATGCCCAGGTTCATCAAAGATACATCCTGTAGGGGTTACAATTTTATTGGGTTTGAAAAGGGCTCAAAATGACAAAGCTAGGTAGTGGTTTTTGCATGAAGCGGAGGCTCCGGTGAAACCACCGGAACCTCCGCCCCAGCCCTTTTCCTGCACTGCCTAGGCGCGGGCCTCCGGTGCGGGTCCGGTGTGGGGTCCGCCCAAACTACGCTCTGGTGCATACGAGCGGAGGCCAGAGCGGAGCCTCCGGTGGACCTACGGTGGGCGGAGCCTCCGGTGAACCCACCGGAGCCTCCGCCCTCTCCACTGGCTCACTGGGGGGTTGGCCTCCGGTGGCGCCTCCGGTGGAGGATCCGCAAAATGGTGCTCTGTTGGATAAAGGCGGATCTTCCAGCGGAACCTCCGGTGCGCTTCCGGTGGGAGGAGGTTCCGGTGAAACCACCGGAGGCTCCGCCCTCTCAGCTGGCGCGCTGCGGGGTTGGCCTCCGGTGGCGGCTCCGCTAAAACGAGGCTCTGTTGGATAAGAGCGGAGTCCCCACCGGAACCTCCGGTGCAGCTCCGGTGGGCGGAGCCTCCGCCAAAGCCACCGGACCCTCCGCCCCTCTGACCACAACGCAAAAGGAATCTGGGTTGCGCGGCTGCGCGCATACGAATACCACCGGAGCCTCCGATGCTGCTGGAACTGCTCAAACGGCCACTTGTGGGAAGGGCTATAAATACCTCTTCCCCTACCTCATAAATGTCAAGCTTTTTCCCACTCTCTCTCCTAGCCATTAATGAAAGCTTCACCCACCTAGATCTCCCTCTCCATCCACCCACTCACTCCCATACTTTGTGGAGAGCTAGAGGAGACCTAGCTCCACACTTCCACCAAAGGAATTTCGAATCCATCCACCACAACCTAGTAGATATAGAATCCTACTTGAGGCCTAGAAACCTTAGTAGATCTTGTGCTTGTAGTTTCCACCTTGTTGCAAGAAGCTTCGGATTGCTTGAGAGCCTTCATCCATCTTGTGGAGTGACCTCGAGCTCGTGTAAAGGTTTGGTCAACGCCTTCAAGTCGACCTTATAGTGGAAACGAGAATCTTTCTCACCGGAGAAGCTCAAGGAGAACAAGGTGTGCACAACCGTTCTATTGAGGAGTGCCTAGGTGGCTCCCCACCTCTCCAACGTAGACGTACTTCTCATTGAGAAGGAACTACGGGAATCATATCCTTGTCTCCTTGTTTACACTTGTGGTTTATCTTGCGACCTTTCGTTTTACTTCCGTTGCGTATGTTATCTTATCCACATAGGTTTATCACCTAGATGCACATCTAGAGAACCTTATCTTATCTTGCTTAGCCCCACTAAAAGGAAAAGAAAAGAAAAATTGGTAGTCAACCTATTCACCCCCCCTCTAGTTGACAATAGTGCACTTTCAATTGGTATACAGAGCCTCGGCTCTTGCTAAGGGCTTAACCGCCCAAGAGTACAATGGTCAATGAAAATGCCCCCGATAGTTCTAGTGCGGAAATCGCCAAAATGGCCGACACTATATCTAACCTACAAGAAACAGTTGGAACCATCCAAACCGAATTGTCCAAGGTTAGCTCTAGTGTTAGTTCGGAGGTTTCTAGCATAAAGAAAATGATGGAGGCCTTGATGGGGAAAACCAAGGAGTCCGAGGAACCACCTCTCACCGCAAATGATGTTAGCCCGGATGAAGAGTCCATTCCGGACATCGCCGAAATGGAAGCTAACATTTCTTTAGCTAAGGCGAAAGCCAAAGCAAAAGCCGATAAAAAGGCTAAGAGCGGTGGGAGCTCCGAAGGCTCCAAGTCTCAATCGGCTAACGGTTCGGGGTCTCACTCTAAAGTTCCACCACCTCCCAATTATGATTCTATCCATCCCATTTCCATAATGCCACACATGGTTAATGTTGGAGTTCCTCTCATGCTTAACACTAATGAATTTTCATCTTGGAAGTTTGATATGGAGTCTCATATTTCAGGATCTTGTACCGCTTTGTGGAGAAGCATTCTCCATGGATTCCACCCACATGATCCAAGCAACTTGACTCCAAGAGAAGATGTGGAGTTTAAAATCAACAAGACCGCTCTTGTCACTATCCAAAAGACTCTCCCAATAGAACATCTTGAACACATCCGCAGTATCAAGACCGCCAAGGAGGCTTGGGATAAACTTGACACCTTGTTCCAAGGAAATTCTAGCATCCAATCATCCAAGTATGATGTTGCTCTTGACAAGTCCTAGAACTTGACACCTTGTTCCAAAGCTTGGGATAAAGTCCCGAGGAGCTATATAGAAGAGTTGTCACCCTTCGCAATCAATTAAGAGACTTTGGAAAAGAGGAAATCTCCGATGAGTGGATCAAGAGGAAGTTTGTCAAGGCCATAACTCCATTCGAGAAGAACCTCTCCACTAGCATCCGAACAAGATCCGACTACAACTCCTTCAACTCCGTTGGTGTTCTTACACTACAAGAAATATGTTGATACATGACGCTCTATTTTCGTCACCAAATCGTCATCATATTTCATCCATGACGATCTTATGACGAAAAACAAATCGTTGAAAACCGAGCGTCAGTAATTAACCACAACGACGTTTTTTTGGAAACGTCATGGATATCCACGACGATATAGGAACGTCATGAATCTATGACGATCCAAAATCGTCGTGAGTAGTCCGAGCAGGACACATCAGCTCTGACGTGGCTAGTCCTACGTGGCAAAATCATGACGATTTGAAAACGTCGTGGATCAAATACAGCCCGATCCATTTCTGTGATCTTCATGGGCCTAGCCCAATTATTCTGTCATTTTTCTGTTCTAACATTTGGCCTTTTCTGGTCCATTTTTATCTTGGGCCTTGGCCGTTTCTGGTCCATTTTTATCTTGGGCCTTGACTTTTGTGGCCTATTTCGTTTTATTTTAAAATGGAATTTCTATTAATCAAATTTGGGCCATAGCCTTATTAGAGCCCATGTATTATTTGGTCCAGTCCACTATTCATCCATTTAAATTAATATTTGAATAGATTTACTATTCAACTTATGAAAATATCACAGGCAAGAAAACAGAAACAAAGACATGCACCACCCACACAACAAATAACATTAATTCAGTAGGAACAGGAGTTTGTTTCACAAAGACATGGACCAGCCACACACGGCCATCTTACATCGCACCAACATTCTGTCGAGAAAAAAAATGCTAGGAAATGGCGCCTACTGTATTCATCAATCAAACAAAAAGAACACAGATTCAAAAATCTCTTCCAGCCAATAGAAACAAGACCCTCAGATGCGCATCCATCTTAACAGTTCGCCTCGCCAACACGCTTCACATCCTTACTAATGGTATGCTGCAACAAGAACCAATAACTATAATCAGAGATCAAGACAAGCTCAGATATGTATTGAAAAGCATTATGTAATATCCAGTAATACTACAATCCATATATCAGTGAGATATTGGTAGATGGCATGACAATTGAGGTTTATATTATACAACCAAGGTTAGTATAGTCAGCAAGTATACATGGCAATGGCATAAGAAATCTGTCAATTACAGCAACAAACCTTGGTGGCTAGCTGCTTCCTTGGGGCCTTTCCGCCAGTGGACTTGCGAGCAGTCTGCTTAGTACGAGCCATGAGCAAAAGCTTGGGTTACCTGAAGACACAGAAAGAGATCAGCTCCCTGTATTGCCAGACCATATCAAATATAGCAGTCTAACAACCATACATAAATGGTCAAAGTAAAATGTGTGTTCATACTAATGAGCCCATTCAGTAACCATGCAAAGTTCCAACAACAACAACAACAATTCCACATGCAACTTTAGATGAAGCACGCAGTACCTAATAACTAGGATCATAACCTACAGCGAGATAGAATTTCCTACTTCGAAAGAAAGTACCAGTCTACTTTAACAACGCTTGCTGATTCAGATGAACTAAGAATTGCAGAGCTTCCATTAAGTATTGAAATGCTAAGACATACTGACGTGAAGCACAAACAATTTTATCCACCAAATTTCGCAAATGGAAAGCAAGAGAATAGATAGCCAATAAAGTGAGAGATCTACTTTCTAATTACCAGGTTCAATAGTTGATCAACTGTTTCTTAAAGCTAACTGCATATGCCTCTAGTTTATCCACGATATGAGCATATTAGGAAACAAACAATAATCGGCCCAGAAGTATTCTCCTTTCTCCAACATAAGATTTTCAGAGCTATTACGGAAATATGGAACCATGTAAAAGTAATATGTGAAACAGAGACTAAGGTAAAGGCACAATTACAATCCAACGTTAGCAAAGGGTTAGAGTAGCAAACCTTAGCAAAGGTGCTTGCAAGATCATCGACATCCGACAAGTTACTTAAATTGTCAATCTGTGGAAACAGCAGTTTCAATTAGAATGACAGCTAAAAGGGAATATAGAAAATAATATGGATATTGCAAAAAGATAGAAGCAGGAAACATTTCAAAAAAGGTATGAACAGGAAGTCAGGTTAGCTAAAAGCATGCACATGACCCCGATTCCCCACACAAACCAGGTTTCTGAAAGATGCTGTTCAAAGATTGCTGCCCACTTATTTTCTTCATATTAAGTGGACGCCGCTCTGTCCAACTAAACCCACTAACGCAGCTCTGCCGAACTAAACATCAGCTAGTACACATGAAGTAACGTACAGTACAACCAGTGGCGGAGCCGGGTCACTAGAAGAGCCCGGGCAAGGCCATGTTGCTGCCGGAATTTGATGAGCTAAACACAAAAATAAGCATGTAGTTAAGTTGATGCTTAACGCGACGTTCCGGCCAAGTAAACAAATGTTTTAGTTATAAACAAATATTACAAAGATAGATAATTACTGAATCAGATCCTGTTACACTAGAAGTTGAGAATAAAATAGAAGCCCATATTCACAGATTGCAAGTCATGAGGTAATGTAGACATTATTCATTCCGCTCCTTCACTCAATTTCAACCTGAGATAAATCTGAAAAATAAGAGATATAATAAGAGAACAGTTTGTAAATCCCTTCATGAGAAGGTATTAAGCATCTTAATTCCAGCAAATGTATGATGGGTGGATAGTTATACAAGAGCATGTGATAGTTATACAAGAGCTATTGAAGATACCAGTTAACAATAATAGATGCTTCTCACTGTTTTTTGCTTTTTAATAATGCACAGCCACAAGAAGCACTATTCAGTAGTTTTTGGTGTTACGAACCAAGTGAAGGCATCAAAGAACCGATTAATCAGTTCAATTAAATGTTACAAGCGACACTCTCGTGTAAAAACAATAACACACTATTGCAAATTATTCTATGCCTTGACACTGTATAAGAAGTTTAACAGGCGAGAACTGTTTACAGCCAGGCAAGCAAGGAACTATTGCAGTCAACTTGTAGCATACAGTTATTAATAACAGGCACAAAGTGTAATCTCATCTGCCACGATGCCTGAGCACATTAAACACAGTCAATGTAATATTCCCATTCACCATTTCCAGTCATAGTAATACAAAAGAAATACATGCACACTGTATAGATCTTCAACATGAAAAACGATGTGCAATTAAACAAGTTACATGTTCTCAGAGAAAAGATTATACTCTATCCAGGTAAGAGGTGAATTCTGGGACACCTCCAGCAGAATCAGATCACACCACTATTGAACAATTAAGGAACACCATCATCATTTCGCTGGTAACTATTCTAGTGGCATGCTACATAACAAATAAGATGCTACCAATTAAAAAGGAACACGCAAGAAACAACAAAGGTTGAAGATGAATAAATACTAATGTAAACTACAGACGCTCTTTCTGGTGCAGAAAATGATTACTCCATGCCAACTCAACTAGCAGTTTTCATCACCACTATAAGATTTGTTAAGAAATGGACAGCATGTAAATTTTATTCTGGAGGCCACCTACCACATTCAATGTTCGACAATCAACATTTATCAACAGTGAGCAAAAGAAAATCCCAGGAGCTTAAGCACTGGAGTGGTTGAGGTTCCAAACAGATTTATGATCCACAAATACATAGAAAAGCTTTTCAGAAAATCGCTGTTAAGTGAGGAACTTGTACTCTTGTAACCAAATAATTAGGCCAAACCATTTCATGGTAGGAATTGCCATTCTAGCAGCCTGCCCGGTTTAGAGCAGACCAAACAGTTGTTCCATATAAGATTTGGGTGGCTTTCCCATTTGGATCAGGATTCAAACTAAAGTTTCAGAAGTCCCATGTTGAACAAACAACATGTGCTAATTTCGAAGGCTCTAATGCTATGTGCTCGTCAACATTTGGGTCAGATTTCGAACTAAAATTGTCACATATCATCCCCGCCCAAAGCAGTACTCACCAGTGACGAGATCAACCGTGGAGGACTACGAGAACAGCAGACATTCATTCATCAGTTGTTGGAGACGACACCATTAGTAATTTGGGGAAAAACGAATAGAGGGGGAAGAACTAGTAGCATATTGGTGGTGGGGGCACGTACCAGGCCGCGGTGCAGGGTGGCGGCGCGGAGCATCTCGCCGTCGTGGTGGCAGGCGGCGAAGGAGATCCGGGGAAGCCAGGACGATACCGGCAACGACGCTTGTCTGCCCTAGCTGCAGGAGAACCTGAAACAATGGGGAATAGAATTCTCCCAGATGTGGTGGACTTCAGATCTTGGTGGCCCTAAGGTTAAAGCGATGGGGAGGAAGATCTTGATGAAGATGGGGCTCCAAACCTGACGAAGATCTTGATGAAGATGAGGCATGTGCCGTCGCTTCTCGCTGGAGTAAGCAGATAAGGAGGTGTTGGTGGTGATCTGGTTCGAAGCGGCTTCGGCTGGAATTCGACGGGAGCGCAAGGGAAGAAGGAGGGAGGGAGGGAGGTCGGCGCAAGGGAAGAGCGAGGAGGCGCCATCGGCGGTCTGGCGTGTGGATCTCGAAGAGAGAGGGAGTGAACGCGCGGGGCGGCGGCTTAGACCGGGAGATAGGGAAGGGTCTGGGTATTTAGGGTTTGGTTCGACCAGGGTAGGAGATTTCGCACCCCGCGCTGAAATTTCGCACACCCGCACTCCGCGCTGAAATTTCGCGCACCCGCATAATTTTTCTCACTTCATGGCTTTTACGTTAGAGTGGCTGGAAGCGGGACCTGTGACTTCCTGACCCCATGGTGCATGTCACATACTGTCTTAATTTAACAATTGGGTACTGTTTTTGAGTTGTAAAAAACATAAGTCATATGTTTTATTAATGTATTTCACAATATTTTAAAATTATTTTGTTTTCAGAGTGCAAAAACAGGTATATATTTTTTGTCCAAATAACAAATGTTATGAACATATCCATTTCATACTTACTTCAAATGTACCCATATTTAGCATAAGCGTGCATCTAGCTAAAAACGGGGTTTTTGTGAAGCATCTACCAAATATATGTTGAAAAATTGTACCAAATAAATTTATAAAGCTAGTATACCACATTTAATGATCAGATAACAAAATTCTACCTCTCAATAGTTTTAAATACACCTCTTTTGAAAAAGACAAATTTCTGCCGATTCCGCTGAAACGGGTCAAATTTGAACTACAGGTGCATCATATGTTGCTCATGATTTTTTGTAAAAATCATTTTTAGATACACAACTACCTATTTCAATAGAGATGTACCAAGAGTTCATCAATATTCAACACCTAGCTACGAACGGTCATGTCCCCCGTTCTGACCGTTTTCCGAAACCGGCTTTGAAAATTCCAGAAAATTCAAAAAAAACTCGAAACGATGCAAGATCTTCGCGTGGTGTTGTTATATATGTCCTAGTATCCACCAAAAATAATAAACTTAGAATAATACAATTTGGTGGAAAATGTGTTCACAAAAATGAGCTATCTCGTACGAAGATTCTTGGGTTTCGGGCCAAATGACGGATGTTTTGGCCACATCCATGGTATAGTTTGTTGAAATGTGACCATATTCCACACAAATATGCATATTGGTGCAACTAACAATGTTCACGAAGAAAGTTTTATTTTTCGTCGAATAAAAATACCATTTTCCATCTCCGGAGTGTCAAAACTGGGGTTTTTTGTGAAGCACCTACCAAAAATATGTTACAAAAGTGTACAAAGTAAAATTCTAAATATATTATGTCATATTGTATCTACAAATAACAAACTTAATACCTCTCAATAGCTCAAAATACACCTCTTTCGAAAAAGACAAATTTCTGCCGATTCCGCTGAAACCGGGCCAAATTTGAACTACAGCTGCCTCATATGTTGCTCATGATTTTTTGCAAAAATCATTCTTAGATACACAACTACCTATTTCAATAGAGATGTACTAAGAGTTCATCAAGATTCAACACCTAGGTACGAAAGGTCATGTCCCCCGTTCTGACCGTTTTTCGAAACCGGCTTTGAAAATTCCAGAAAATTCAAAAAAACTCGAAACGATGCAAGATCTTCGCGTGGTGTTGTTATATATGTCCTAGTATCCACCAAAAATAATAAACTTAGAATAAGACAATTTGGTGGAAAATGTGTTCACAAAAATGAGCTATCTCGTACGAAGATTCTTGGGTTTCGGTCCAAATGACGGATGTTTTGGCCACATCCATGGTATAGTTTGTTGAAATGTGACCATATTCCACACAAATATGCATATTGGTGCAACTAACAATGTTCACGAAGAAAGTTTTATTTTTCGTTGAATAAAAATACCATTTTCCATCTCCGGAGTGTCAAAACTGGGGTTTTTTGTGAAGCACCTACCAAAAATATGTTACAAAAGTGTACAAAGTAAAATTCTAAATATATTATGTCATATTGTATCTACAAATAACAAACTTAATACCTCTCAATAGTTTTAAATACACCTCTTTCGAAAAAGACAAATTTCTGCCGATTCCGCTGAAACCGGGCCAAATTTGAACTACAGGTGCCTCATATGTTGCTCATGATTTTTTGCAAAAATCATTTTTAGATACACAACTACCTATTTCAATAGAGATGTACTAAGAGTTCATCAAGATTCAACACCTAGGTACGAACGGTCATGTCCCCCGTTCCGACCGTTTTCCGAAACCGGCTTTGAAAATTCCAGAAAATTCAAAAAAACTCGAAACGATGCAAGATCTTCGCGTGGTGTTGTTATATATGTCCTAGTATCCACCAAAAATAATAAACTTAGAATAAGACAATTTGGTGGAAAATGTGTTCACAAAAATGAGCTATCTCGTACGAAGATTCTTGGGTTTCGGTCCAAATGACGGATGTTTTGGCCACATCCATGGTATAGTTTGTTGAAATGTGACCATATTCCACACAAATATGCATATTGGTGCAACTAACAATGTTCACGAAGAAAGTTTTATTTTTCGTTGAATAAAAATACCATTTTCCATCTCCGGAGTGTCAAAACTAGGTTTTTTTGTGAAGCACCTACCAAAAATATGTTACAAAAGTGTACAAAGTAAAATTCTAAATATATTATGTCATATTGTATCTACAAATAACAAACTTAATACCTCTCAATAGCTCAAAATACACCTCTTTCGAAAAAGACAAATTTCTGCCGATTCCGCTGAAACCGGGCCAAATTTGAACTACAGGTGCCTCATATGTTGCTCATGATTTTTTGCAAAAATCATTTTTAGATACACAACTACCTATTTCAATAGAGATGTACTAAGAGTTCATCAAGATTCAACACCTAGGTACGAACGGTCATGTCCCCCGTTCTGACCGTTTTTCGAAACCGGCTTTGAAAATTCCAGAAAATTCAAAAAAACTCGAAACGATGCAAGATCTTCGCGTGGTGTTGTTATATATGTCCTAGTATCCACCAAAAATAATAAACTTAGAATAAGACAATTTGGTGGAAAATGTGTTCACAAAAATGAGCTATCTCGTACGAAGATTCTTGGGTTTCGGTCCAAATGACGGATGTTTTGGCCACATCCATGGTATAGTTTGTTGAAATGTGACCATATTCCACACAAATATGCATATTGGTGCAACTAACAATGTTCACGAAGAAAGTTTTATTTTTCGTTGAATAAAAATACCATTTTCCATCTCCGGAGTGTCAAAACTGGGGTTTTTTGTGAAGCACCTACCAAAAATATGTTACAAAAGTGTACAAAGTAAAATTCTAAATATATTATGTCATATTGTATCTACAAATAACAAACTTAATACCTCTCAATAGCTCAAAATACACCTCGTTCGAAAAAGACAAATTTCTGCCGATTCCGCTGAAACCGGGCCAAATTTGAACTACAGGTGCCTCATATGTTGCTCATGATTTTTTGCAAAAATCATTTTTAGATACACAACTACCTATTTCAATAGAGATGTACTAAGAGTTCATCAAGATTCAACACCTAGGTACGAACGGTCATGTCCCCCGTTCTGACCGTTTTTCGAAACCGGCTTTGAAAATTCCAGAAAATTCAAAAAAACTCGAAACGATGCAAGATCTTCGCGTGGTGTTGTTATATATGTCCTAGTATCCACCAAAAATAATAAACTTAGAATAAGACAATTTGGTGGAAAATATGTTCACAAAAATGAGCTATCTCGTACGAAGATTCTTGGGTTTCGGTCCAAATGACGGATGTTTTGGCCACATCCATGGTATAGTTTGTTGAAATGTGACCATATTCCACACAAATATGCATATTGGTGCAACTAACAATGTTCACGAAGAAAGTTTTATTTTTCGTTGAATAAAAATACCATTTTCCATCTCCGGAGTGTCAAAACTAGGTTTTTTTGTGAAGCACCTACCAAAAATATGTTACAAAAGTGTACAAAGTAAAATTCTAAATATATTATGTCATATTGTATCTACAAATAACAAACTTAATACCTCTCAATAGCTCTAAATACACCTCTTTTGAAAAAGACAAATTTCTGCCGATTCCGCTGAAACCGAGCCAAATTTGAACTACAGGTACCTCATATGTTGCTCATGATTTTTTGTAAAAATCATTTTTAGATACACAACTACCTATTTCAATAGAGATATACCAATATTTTAGCAATATTCAACACCTAGATATGAATGGTCATGCCCGGCGCTTTGACCCCAATATCGTATTTCAAATTCTTCTAAACTGACTATTAAAACAATATATGCTCACGAGCATGATTGTATTTTCATTTTATAGAAAAAATGGTTATAAATGGTCTGTAATGACAGGGAATAATTTTACTATTTTTTCAAACTTGATTCGGTCAATTTGGAAGTCATATTCAATTTCTAGAAATGAAAATAGAAAAAAAAATGGAAAACAAAACGCTCCCAGGCTAGCAGGCCAGCTCAGCTAGCAGGCTGATTTGCGGGCCGTTTTTCTCTAGTACAAGAAAAAAAAACGCTCCCGCACTTCCTTCCTAGGCCGATTTCCGGCCCATTTCAATGTGCGGACCAGGCCAAGCATCGAAGAACACCTTACATAGCTATGGTATTCGTAATAGACAAAAACGGTTCGATGGCCTAGTGGCCATGTACGCGGTGGAGCTGTGGATGGGGCACGGGTTCGAGTCCCCGACGCCACATTTTTGCGCCGTTTATTGGATGAACACAGTGCGCGTCCGCGTGGAGTTGTGGAGGGCCCGCTTGTCGGCCAGGATTAGCCTTGTCCGCGGTGGAGTAGTTGGAGGGCCCGCTTGTCAGCCAGGATTCTTTCTATCTGATCTGTTGTAGGACATGGCAGATGACACGTAGAAAAAAATGGTGAAGTGGCTAAGAAAAACGACAACTAGATCTGACACATGGGCAAAAATTGATGAAGCGGTCGTCGCACATAGACGACACGTTGGCAGAATTGATGACGTGGCCATCTACTCAAATCAACAGATCATAACGACGATTCAAATTCGTCGCATATTGCTAAAGATAAGGCCGTAGACCACATGCCTCTGTTTATGACGATTCTATTTTATACGAATACGACGTTTTTACTTAAATCGTCGTTATATTGTAGGGTTTTCGCTGCTCCAAACGAATTACAACGATCTAGTTCAGAATCGTCATAACTTTATGACGATTTCGTTCACCGTCGCTACGAGAACGTCATGTATCAACACATTTCTTGTAGTGTTAGTGAGTTCATAGCCATATCCCTATCTCACAAGAGCGCGGATGATGCTCTCGCTCGCTCAAGAGGAGTTGGAAAGTCTCCAAACCTCGCCTTGAAGTCTAAGGCAATTGCCAAGATAGAAGAAGTGGATGAGGATGATGAGGACTATGAAGACACATACAAAGGTGCTAATAATTGCATCACTCTTGCCATGCATGGTTATTGGAAGAGATGGGAGGCTCACAAGGTTGGTGCTCCTAGACCTTCAAGAAACAAGATCTTTAGGAAGAAGGGGGAGCGGCCAAGGACATGCTTCAATTGTGGAATGAAAACCATTTCATCAAGGAGTGTCCTTTTGAGCCAAGAGAAGAAAATAAAGGGAAGCTTGTTCGCAAGGACAAGAACAAAGATCCACAAAACAAGAATCTCGCGAGGAGAGTCCCAAGGGATCTATATGTTCAAGAAGGCCCCACATTGGAAACTTACTACTCCGGAGATGAAGGAGAATATGAAGTCGTAGGTGTTGCCCACGTCGCCATAGCTAGGACTTCCTATTCATTAGTCTCTCTATTTGAATCCCCCAATGAGAAGGCATCGATCCGACCTACATGTCTCATGGCAAAAGCCACCGCGGTAATATCTTCCACCTCCAAGTCTATTACCACTAGTTCCCCCTCACTATTGGATTGTGTTGAAAACATTGTTGATGATGAGGAGGCTAAGAATCTAGGCTCTTGGTTATGTAGTCTTGAAGGTGAAACTAAAGAATAGGTAAATGCCCTCTTAAGGCAACTTGATGATGCTAACTCCCTCATAGATGAGAAGGAGGAAATCATCATGACTTTGGAAAGCCATGGTGGTACCCACGACAATCATGACGATGAGCTTGTCAAAGCTCTTGAGAAAGAGAGATCCATGACAGCCTCTCTCGAAGAGAGACTATCTAGTCTACAAGAGACTTATGCTATTAATGTTTCCAATCTTAGGAGACATAATGAAAAATCTATTGCTTTACTTAATATATTTGAAGAACAAGAGTTGAAGCAACGAATAGCTCATGAGAAACTTGTTGAGAATCATGAAAAACTAGAAAAGGAGTTCATGTCTCTTAAAGAAATTCATGACAAACTCACCAAGTCTCGAAATAAGCTTCTAGCTCAACAATCTAATAAGCAAGTTACATCTTCATCTAATAGCATTGTTATCATGCCTTGTAGGAATAGAGAAAGTTCTCAATGATGCCATAAGCTCTCAAGGAGCCAAGAAAGGGAAAGAAGGACTTGGCTTTGTTGCCAAGTCAAAGAAGAAATCCAAGAGTGTCACCTCCTCCTCTCAAAATGTTGTCTTTGTGAAAGAGGGGGAGGTGACCAAGGAAAAGGAAACCAACACCGTTGTGGGTGGTGATACCTCTAGGGGGAGCATCACTCACAATGATTTCGCCGGAAAATATAACCCATCTTATGTTCTTATGAAATCTAGAGATGGACATGTTTATGCTAAATACGTTGGTACTTCTTATGGTGATGATTATCATTGGACTATTTGGGTTCCTAAGACCCTTGTTACTAACAAAAGAGGAGCCATTGAAGAATGGGTACCTAAATCAAGAAATTGATCTCTTGTAGGGAAGTGCTTCCGGTGCGGGTAGATGGACAGTGTATAGTGGTGCATCCCGACATATGACCGGAAGCTATGACACAATGAGCAATATTGAACCTCCATTACCTCACCTCAATTGCGTTACTATTGGTGACAAGTCCGAACTTAAGGTATTGGGACGAGGCAAGGTGGCTAACTCAAATGATTTATCAATTGAAAATGTTCTCCTTGTTGAGTCCCTTGGCTATAATTTGATGTCCGTTCTCCAACTTGCGAATTGTGGCTTTACATCTTTCTTTAATAAAGAGAATATGATTGTAACTTGGGAAACAACTCTTAAAGTAGACTTTGTCGGGTTTGTCGAGAACGACATGTATGTAGTGGACTTCTCTAAAGGAGACACGTGTGTCGCGACATGCCTAATGGCTAAAGTTGATGTGGGTTGGCTTTGGCATCGCCGGTTAGCCCACACCAATATGAGAATGTTGCATGACCTTCAAAGTGGCAATCATGTTCTAGGACCAACCAAGGCTAAGTTTGCTAAAGATCGTGTGTGTAGCTCTTATGCCTTTGGGAAGCAACACGGAGAACTTCACCCAACCAAGACCACTATATCCACCACAAGAATTCTCGAGCTCATTCACTTACATCTCTTTGGTCCACTATCTTATGATAGTCTCGGAGGAAAGAAGTACTGCTTAGTGATTGTGGATGATTATTCAAGATATTGTTGGGTGTATTTCTTCAAGAGGAAAAGTGAAACTCAAAAGAGAGTCATCGAGTTTATCACTCTAGTGGAGCGCCAACACAATGCTTCCATATTGGCCATCCGGAGTGATAATGGCTCGGAGTTCAAGAACTACACCGTTGAGGGCTTTCTTAGTGAAGAGGGCATTGCTCATCAATATTCCACTCCTTATACCCCTCAACAAAATGGTGTTGCGGAGATAAAGAACCGGACTTTGATGGATGCGGCTAGGACCATGATTGCGGAGTTATCTTCTCCCTATAACTTTTGGTCCGAAGCCGTCTCCACCGCATGTCATGCTACCAACCGGTTATGTCTTCGCAAGATCCTGAACAAGACTCCCTATGAGATTCTCACGGGCAAGAAACCGGATGTATCTTATTTCAAGGTCTTCGGTTGCAAGTGCTTCATTCGCAAGAAAGGTAAACAGTTGTCAAAATTTGAGACCAAATCTTATGAGGGTATCTTTGTTGGCTGTGACACAAATGCTCACGCCTATAGAGTCTACAACAAGTCCACCAGACAAGTTGAAGAAGCTATAGACGTGGTGTTTGATGAGGATAACGGCTCCCAAGGGGGGCGTATAGATCATGGTGTTGTAGGAGATGCACTTCCTCCCATCGTCATAAGAATAATGGGGATTGGTGAAATAATCCCCATTGAGGGTTACCGGATGACGGAGGGAGAAGGACTATGCCCCACTCAAGTGGATCCATTGACTACACCCATTGATGATCGAGCTACTCAACAAGATGCACCAATCCCTCAATCTAATGATCAAGGTCAAACGAGCAATCAAGGCCAAGCTACTCATCTTAATCATGATCAAGGTTCCATCATTGTTGAGAGAGCTCAACCAAGTGGTGATCCGTCACCCATTATTGACCAAGGACGAAATGAAGATGGACATGTCTCCGATGAAGAAGGTGATTCTCAATCTATATGCAAGGAATCTTTGGAGGAGATGCTAGCACGTAGAGCAAAGAGAAGGATAGAAAATATTGAACGAGCGGGTCACACGGAGGACAAGATTCTTGGGCAAGTTCGTGGAAGAGTGGTCACTAGGAGGCAACTGGCGGATTTTAGCAAGGCTCATGATTTTGTCTCTTTCATTGAACCCAAGAAGGTCTATGAAGCACTCGAATATCAAGATTGGCTTGAAGCCATGCATGATGAACTCAATAACTTTGAGCACAACAAAGTGTGGAAACTAGTGCCAAGACCCAAGGATTGCAAAAATGTTATTGGCACCAAATGGGTGTTCAAGAACAAGAAAGACTAAGATGGTATTGTCATTTGCAACAAGGAAAGGTTGGTGGCTCAAGGTTTTTCTCAAGTCGAAGGTATTGACTTCGGTGAAAACTTTGCCCCTGTAGCTCGTCTTGAACCCATTCGCATCTTACTTGCTTATGCATCTCATAATAATTTCAAGTTACAAAAAATGGATGTTAAGAGTGCTTTCCTCAATGGTCCCATTAATGAGTTAGTATATGTCAAGCAACCTCCGGGTTTCGAGGATCCCAACCACCCCGACCATGTCTATAAACTCGATAAGGCGCTCTATGGACTTAAACAAGCTCCACGTGCATGGTACGAGCACCTTAAAGAGTTTTTAGTGGATCGTGGGTTTAATGTTGGTTTAATCGGCCCCACCCTCTTTACCAAGACGGTTGGAGGTGACTTGTTCATATGCCAACTCTATGTGGATGACATCGTTTTTGGGTCTACTAACACCTTTTTCAATGAGGAGTTTTGCAAGCTTATGACCGATAGGTTTGAGATGTCTATGATGTGAGAGTTTGAGTTCTTCCTTTGCTTTGAAGTGAATCAATACCATGAAGGAACCTTCATCAAACAAGCCAAATACACTCAAGACATGCTCAAGAGATTTAATATGAATGATGCCAAGCCTATGAAGACTCCCATGTCCACAACCACTGACTTGAAACCCGACCCCAACGGCGAAGAGGTAGATCAAAAGGTATACCGCTCCATGATTGGCTCTTTTCTCTACCTTTGTGCATCTAGACCGGATATCATGTATAGCGTAGGTAAATGTGCAAGGTTTCAAGCCTCCCCGAGGCAAAGTCATTTGGAAGCGGTGAAACGAATCTTTCGATATTTAGTTAATACCCCAAATTTTGGTCTTTGGTATCCCAAGGTGTCGTGGGATAATCACGGCAGACGTTACCGGGGGTAACTGATCTTGGGGCAAGACGACACAAGCATTTGGGAGAGGGTTTAGCTCAGAGGAAAACATGATGCAATTCGATCTGGTAGCCGGCAATCAAAGTCGCCGAGTCTCCGATCTTGATACAACAACTCAACTCTGGGATTACACTAGATGCTCGATATCAGGCGGTATAGCTAGGGTTCTTAGATCTCTGCTTAACCAGACCTGGGGGTCGGTTTATAAAGCACCCGTACCCCCTGGCTTATTCTCCAAGGCGCATCCTGGATCCTACCCGGACACGGTGCACAAACCCTAACTTTCCTTTACAGTAACCCACAATCCGGGTTACCGGGCCTACAAGCTTGGGCCTTCACGGTTTCCTTATCCTTAGCCGGATCCTGCACAGCGTCCTTTGGGCCGGGTTACTCCTTGAAGTTTGGCCTACCGGGTTATCATCCCCCCATCAGTAGTCCCCAGAATAGCCTGGGCTTCACGGATCCTCCTTGAAGCGCTCGCTATTCCCTGCAAAGATATCTAACACACATGCATAGGGAGGCCGGGTTAAGATGCTTTAATATTCAGTTAGGCCTTACTCCATGGCGGCCATGTAGTAACCCGGGTTTTTCCTCCAAACACTTTGGTTTAATTTTCCCGGTCCAAACCCTAATGAAAATGCCAAGATCCCTATACTCGATAATCGATCCTGATATCGCGGAGTGGATCTCCTTCTTCCTCTTGTCCAGATGCTTTGCCCAATACTTGGCGCATATCTTGCAGAATCCCCGTGGATAACCATCACCCCACGATTTCCGGCTTCTGGCCGTTGAGATAGAACCACCCTCGTCTTATAAATAGTACTCAGAGGGTAACCCCAAACCCATCACTACGCCTTAGCTTCCCCTTTCCTTCATCGCTCCATACACCCTTGCAGCGCCACCGCAAGGAGCTTGCGCTCGCCATCGAAGCTAAGCCGCCGCCGGCCGCGCTCGCCCTCGAGCCATCTCGTGCCGCCGTCGCGCGAGACTGTCGCACCTTCGTTCCCCGCGCCAAGATCCGCAAAGGGGCATTCGAGCCACGCCGCTCGCCGCCGTCGCGCTAGACTCCAATCTCTCCGGTAAGCCTCTTGCAGCCGTTTAATTTAGCCCCGCGATTTTTCAATTTATCCAGGATCGGATCTAGGTCAACCCGCGAGTCTTTTTTCCGATTGCATCAAGCTAGATCGATTCGATGCTCGCCAACTCCTTTAACCACCTGCTAGATAGTTACAACTCATCCTCCTACCATTACTAACCACCAAATCTTCTGTGAAATCGCTCACAAACTTTCCTACCTAGATCCATTCCTCCTTGATTTTCCGCTTATCGCGTTAATACCCGGAAAATCCTCCTTTTCCAGCTATTTTGCTGGCGGTATACACATGGGCAACCATCCATCTTCCTCAAATGCTTTTCCATACGTAAGTGACCAATAATTTCCATAATTGTACTTAACACCCGGATACCTTGTAATCTCCACTTCATAGCGTGATACCCGGATAATTCTTAGCTTCATACTTTCTTGTTACCTTATACTCGGATAATCCAACACTTCCGAGTCTTATTTCCTATGCCTCTTTTTCTTGTGTTTTGCAGGTTGATCCCATGGCTCCCAAACGACAAGGAAGACAGCCGACTCAAGCGAGGACTACCCAAACCATATCCGCCAACTGGGGGCGTTCCACAACTACAAAGGCCAAGTTGGACGAGCTAGCCGAATTAGGAATTCTCCCTTCTCAGAAGGACATTCACTGGAGGGCGCCGCGCAACGAGACCCGGCCCACACCTGCTGATAACGAGGTAATCTGCTTCGTAGAGCACGTGACCCGGGGATTCCGTCCTCCGGGTCACCCTTTCTTCAGGGAGGTCTTAAGCCACTATGGCCTCCGGGTATTCGACATAGGGCCTAACTCTATGCTGAATATTACCCACTTCATCGTTCTATCCGAGTCGTACTTGTGCATGCCGCCAAGTTTGACTCTCTTCATCGAACTATTCCAGTGTAAGCCGTGCCGCGAAAGTGGTGACAGAGCACTTCTTACTTGTGGCGGGGTATCCATCCAACGCCGCAAGAATTCACCGATGCCAACCCTCAATTTAAACTCCCACGTCAAACATTGGCAGCTGTCTTTCTTTTATTGCCACGATACCTCCCCAGACGGCGAAAAGAAACTGCCGGGTTACTCGGAAAGCCTCCTTGAACCTTCCGAGTCTTTCAACACCTTTGCACCAGACTCGGACAGGGAGGCGATCCTTCCCTCATTAGCCAAGATAGCCATCCTCTCAGCCCAAGGCCTCCTCGGGCTAAATTTAGTAAAAACATGGGTTGATTTTCGGATCCAACCCAACTCCATTCGCACCAAATTGATGTGCGAGTATTCGGGGCACACCACTGATGCACTCAGATACTCCACCAAGAGCTTTGCGACCGGCGATACCAACAAGACCATCAAGGGCTTCTTAACAGAGAAGCTGGAGGTGATAAAGGGCATCACCGGGTTACCCCCGTTTACTCGGGAGAACCCGGCTCCGGCGGTAATACCCGATATTCACAACTTTTTTCCACATTTTGACTTGATACAGCTTCTAACCCCTAGTCTCATTCTTTTTTCTTAGGCTGATGACCCTTTCTGGAGAGTTGAACCCTCCCCCCCCTCCAGAGACCCGGAAGAAGAGGACGAGCCGGCTGATGATAGTGAAGGTATTCGCACAGAATTTGTATATCTTTACTTGTATTATTTTCCTCCCATTTACCTTTTTTTCAACGAACACACATCCGGTTCGCAGGGCTGGAGGACGAAGGCGAGACCAACGAGGATGACCCGGAGGCAACCGAGTCTGACCCAGAGGCAACAGTTGGAGGCAAGAGGAAGGCCAGGGGGGCAGTGTCCAAGGTTCCTTTTTCTTCATTATCCTCTGAACCTTACTCCTTTGACGCCATGCGACGACTTAACCATTAATTATCAAATTCGTCGTGCTTGAAGGATTCTTTCCCAGCCAAACGCAGAGTAACTCGGAGCTCCCCGGGTGAAGATCCCCTTAACCTGGGCATCTCTACCCCCTCGGTCCCTCGTGCCAGCGCCCCTCCGTCTCGTCCTTCCGACTCTCCTCAACGCCACCCTTCTCCTAACCATCCACGTGCCGGGCAATTCCGGGTTCCATTAGTGGTCCCTGTGACGACCTCATCTGCTTCTAGCGGCGAGCTCCCGCCGGACTACACCGTGAATGCCGGGTAAGTTTTTGCTACATGATTTCCTTTTACGTCTGACAAATTTTCACTCAAGCCACCGTCATTACTAATAACTGCCTTTTCTCATTTTTCTTTCAGCACTCAAGTCACCGTCAGTGACCCGGAAAACGTGGAAACAGATAACCGTCGGGTGGAGAAGCCGACTGATAACGCAGACACCACGACTGGCGGTGATGCGGCGAATAACCAGGAACAAGGCCCTCTGAACAATCCGCTTCACCGAGCCGCCGGATCTCCTTCCTCATCGGAACCAGTAGACGAGGAGATCGAGGTTCTAGATACAAGGATGGATTCTCCCAACCCGGGTACTCAAACTGTCCGGGTCTCGACTCCAAGGGCGGGGAGAGCCCCCCCACCAGGTGACCAAGCTGCCGGCTCTTCCGGTACTCGATCCGAAGAACTGACGTTTGCCCAGATGCTGGAAACCCTGCGCACTTTAAGGGCTAATGAATAAAACATCTTGGGGGCTTTAATAGCCAAGCAGGAGGTAAATCCGACTAATGTTGCTTGTGCCCTTGTCCAGTCCCCAAGTTCCGAGTGAATTGATTCATAATTCGCTTGGGACTTTATTATACAAGCGCCTGATAACTTGCTCCTCTACCCGACTGATCCTTGTTTGCATGCATGCAGTCTTTCGTGACTCAATCTGAGGAGAAACTGGCAGACGCCATCAAGCTCATCGAAAAGGAGGTAGCTTTGCGTGAAGCAGCCGAAGCTGAGGCCAGGAGGAATAGGCTGATAATGAGGAAATATAGGAAAAGGGCTCACAAAGCCGAAGATGATCTAACAAGCCTTTCCGTCCAAATATCAGACACATATCGTGCTTTACTTGGTACGTTTCCTCCTCCGGGTTTACCCTTTTGATAGATAACAACGGTTTTCCCGACTTACGTTTCCATTCCTTCAGGCCCGGACGAAACCATGCCGGAAGAGGATGACATCGCCAAGCTGAAAACCATGAAGAGTGTTCTCCGGCAGCTATGTGCCGGAACCAAATGGATCCTTCAGGAATTACGGTGGCCGGGTAAAGGACATGTTGATCTGAAGAGGATGCTGGATGCCTTCTCCACTATTCCTGAGTGGATTTGGCACTGGAAACGCTCGTCTTGCCGGGTTGGAATGACCCGAGGGTTTGCACTCGCCAAGGCTTATTTCCCCAAGCTCGAGCTAGTGAAGCTTATGGGCGGCTTCCCAGAGTTCAAGCTTGATGGATCCAAGTTCTCAGTGAAGGATTTTCAGGCCGTCCAGAAGGAGGTCCGTTACCCGGCCAGCGTGATTGCTGACGACCTGGATGTTAATATCCTTGTTCCAGCATATGATGCTGCCGGTGAAGCAATTAAGTCAGATCTTCCCGAGCCGTACGATATGCTGGCTCGGTGGAAGGAGGAAGCTGCTGCGTTGAGGGCGGAGGCTGCAAAGAAGCAAGCTGAAGCCGGCTCTGCCCCCGCTACCTCGACACCAGTCGTTCCACCTCCTGCACGGGCTGGTACCGCTGATCCGGGTGCTGCTGCTACCACCAATGATGGCAAGGGCAAGGCCAAGATGAACGCCGAGTGATATCTGATCTCTAATGCCTCTTCTTATGCACCGGTCGGTCAACATGCTGTTTAAACAATTATATTTTGGGTGGTGCGCCTGTGCACCTTTGATATCTTTTCGGCGAGATTTTGTAATGCACACTAAGGTCTTGATATACTCTATGCCTCTTCCGGCCTTTTTAAGTTTATCCATTATTGAGCTCATTTGTTCTCGATATCCGGCTTTCTTTATTGTTCCTTTTGTGAAAACTCGATTTCCGGGTCTCATGGGTATTGACAAGCGGATTTGCTTCTAAGTCCCCAAGTCCCCAAGACTCGGATATTTGGATTTTTGGAATTCTACAAATAAGCAATTTTTTCTCTTTTCAAGATTTCAAGTCACCCGGACCCGGATCTCCAAGTCTAGGACACTTGATCTTGAAAGGGGAACGACCTGCCTACTGCTAAATTCACAAAGATCCCTGAGTTGTTTCACATAGGATTTGAAGTTATGCTTAATAATCGTTGAGTTTCCAGCTGTTTAGCCTTGTACTCTGCATAACTTGTGGTTTAGATGACCCTTTTGACTATCTTGTACTGTAAGCCGGCTTTCGCGTGGATACCATGTTGTTACATCCATACGAAAACATAGCCAATCAAGCCCCGTCGGGCTTCGTGACTGACTGTAATCGTAAGCGAACAAATCATGCCACTTTAATGCGAGTCACATCGAGCTTAAGTAAGAATAGCCAAGGAATTTGGACTTCTTTGTCCGGTTATAAGATTGTAGCCGTACTCGTTTGCAAGTAATCGGCCCTTATAACTCATAGGCATCATGGCCGGGTCTTTGAGTTTGTAACTGTGCTATTCAAGCGACCAGCCCCCAATACCTAGATATACGCATCATACTGAGAGTACATAACCTGATTAGAACCATCTCTTTTCTTGATAATCGCTTCTTTACTTGATATGAAAAATCTAGGTCAGCAAGCCGCCTCATTAAAAACCCGTCCAGTCCCCAAAGGTACCCTGGATAGGAAAAGAGTGCGTCTGGAAACCTGCTGCCTATTACATCGTTCAATTCCATATGCCAATACAATTTTTGCTAAGTATAATACGGACGTAGCTGAGCCACGTTCCATGGTCTGTCTCTTTCTTGCATAGATGAAGTGGTGTGAGCAGTGTCATTAACTGTGGTCGACTCTTCCCTTGCATCTATCAAGTAGTATGACCCATTATGCAAATTCCGGCTTATGATAAACGGTCCTTCCCAGGGTGGTGATAACTTGTGTTTTCCTTCGTTTGACTGTACCAGGCGCAAAACCAGGTCTCCTTCCTGGAAGACCCGGGTTTTCACGTGCCGGCTATGATACCTTCGTAAATCCTGCTGATATATGGCTGATCTTTCCAGGGCTTGTTCCCTTTGCTCTTCTAACATATCCACGGCGTCTTGCCGGGTCTTTTCATTCTCCACTTCGACGTATGCTGACACTCGTGGTGAATCATGGATAATATCACTCGGTAGTACTGCCTCCGCGCCATAGACCATGAAGAAGGGTGTCATCTGAGTAGATCTATTAGGCGTAGTATTGATGCCCCAAACCACAGAAGGGAGTTCTTCGACCCATGCGCCAGCTGCCCTGATACAGGGGACTCGTAATCGTGGTTTTAGCCCGCGAAGCAATTCTTGATTTGCCCTCTCCACTTGTCCATTGGCCTGCGGATGAGCTACTGACGCGACGTCAAGTCGGATTCCATTGTTGCCACAGAACTTCTCCATCTCACCAAGGGACATGTTGGTTCCATTGTCGATAATTATGCTGTGGGGATACCCGAACCGGTAGATAATCCTCTTCAGGAACTTGACTGCTGTGGCTGATTCGCAATTAGTAACTGGCATAACCTCAACCCACTTGGTAAACTTATCAATAGCCACCAAAAGATGTGTTTTCTTGCATGGTGACATATGAAAGGGGCCAACCATGTCCATACCCCATACAGCGAACGGCCAAGTTAAAGGGATGGTCCGTAACTCCATAGCCGGCACATGGGTTTGGCGAGCGTACCTTTGACATCCGTCACACCTTGCTACCAATCGCTCCGCATCTGCTAGAGCCGTGAGCCAGAAAAATCCGTGTCGATAAGCTTTAGCCACGAGAGATCTTGTGGATGCGTGATGTCCACAGTCGCCTTCATGTATTTCCTTGAGAATCTGTCGGCCTTCTTCTGGCGCTACGCAGCGCAAAAAGACCCATGTTGCGCTTCTCTTATATAGTTCCCCGTTGATGATAGAATATCCCTTTGCTCGCCTCAAAATTTGCCTTGCTAATACCTCCTGCTGTGGTAGCTCGCCTCGCGACAAGTAGGCCAAAAACGGTTCTATCCATTCGGGAACAGTACGCACGGTTGCCACAAGTCCTGAATCCGGGTCTTGGTTTGCCAATTCCTCTTCTGACTCGGTTTTAACTGATGGTCGCCATAATTCATCCAGGAAAACATTAGGTGGAACCGGCTCTCTGCGCGAGCCGAGTCTAGCGAGCGCGTCGGCTGCCTCATTCTTTCTTCTGTCTATATGCTCCACCTCATACCCGGAAAAACATCCTGCAACCCTATCAACTTCCCTGCGGTATGCTGCCATAGTTGCGTCCTTTCTATCCCAAGTTCCTGACACCTGCTGCACTACGAGGTCCGAATCTCCGAAGCATCGTATCCTCTTGACGTTCATCTCCTTAGCTGCCCTTAGGCCGTGCAATAGGGCCTCATACTCGGCCACGTTGTTGGAACAGTCAAAGTGGATTTGTAGTACGTAACTTAGTTTATCTCCTTTGGGTGACGTTAGCACCACCCCAGCTCCTGATCCCTCGTATTGCTTAGATCCATCGAAGTGCATGATCCATGATTCGGAATTCGGGACCGTTGTAGTCATGCCTGTATGTGTCCAGTCGTTAACGAAATCAATTAAAGCTTGGGATTTGATTGCTGACCTGGGTTCGTAGTTGATGTGATAATCCCCCATTTCTATCGCCCATTTGGCTATTCTTCCCGTCGCGTCCGAGTTTCTGATGATATCCGACATTGGTATTGAACTAACCACTGTTATGGGGTGTTCTTGGAAATACGGCTTCAATTTCCGGCTAGCCATAAAGACCCCGAACACCAACTTCTGCCAATGTGGATAGCGCTTCTTTGCTTCTGATAATACCTCGCTGACGTAATAAACCGGTCTCTGAACCGGGTAACCTTTCCCCTCCTCTTTGCGTTCTACCACCACTACTGCGCTGACGGCTCGGGGGCCAGCTGCCACATATAGCAACATAGGCTCTTTAGGACCCGGCGCCGCTAGTACTGGTGCTTCAGATAACTGCTTCTTTAGTGCCTCAAACGCCTCATCCGCCTCTTGATCCCACACGAATTTATCTGATTTCCGCAAGAGCCGGTACAAGGGTATTGCCTTTTCTCCGAGTCTGGATATGAATCGGCTCAAGGCTGCTACGCAGCCCGTGAGCTTTTGAACATGCTTCAAATTTTACGGTTTTTTCAGACTCTGGATGGCCTTGATTTTATCCGGGTTTGCCTCGATTCCTCTCTCGGAAACTATAAAGCCGAGTAATTTCCCGGCTGGAACTCCGAACACGCACTTTGTCGGGTTAAGCTTCATCTGGTACCTCCTCAAGTTTTTGAACGTCTCCTTTAGATCATCGATAAACGTCTCCGCCTTCCTGGTCTTGATGACCACATCATCCACATAGGCATGGACGTTGCGTCCGATTTGGTCCTCGAAGCACTTTTGAATACACCGTTGGTAAGTTGCACCGGCGTTCTTTAATCCAAACGTCATAGTTTTATAACAGAAGGCCCCAAAAGGGGTTATGAATGATGTTTTCTCCCAATCCTCCCTCTTGAGCTTGATCTGATGATACCCGGAATATGCGTCCAGGAAGCATAACAGATCGCTTCCAGCTACTGCATCTATAATCTGATCTATCCTTGGTAGCGCGAACGGATCCTTTGGGCAATGCTTGTTGAGACTCGTAAAATCAATGCACATCCTCCACTCATTGGTCTTTTTCATCACTAGAACCGGGTTTGCCAACCAATCTGGGTGAAATACTTCCATGATAAAGCCAGCTGCCAATAGCCGAGCGATCTCTTCGCCTATAGCCTTCCTTCTTTCCTCATTCATTTTCCTCAAACCCTGCTTCACGGGCCTGGACTTAGGATCCACATGCAAACTGTGCTCGGCCAGCTCTGTAGGGATACCCGGCATGTCGCTAGGTGTCCAGGCGAACACATCTGCATTTGAACGAATAAACTCCACAAGCGCTTTCTCCTGCTCTTTTTCCAAGTTAGACCCTATGGTAAACTGCTTAGTGGAATCGCCTTCGACAAAATCTATCTTCTTGGTGTCTTGCGCTGCCTTGAATTTTGCTCTCTCATCCTCGGCATTCGGCTTTTTCAAGGCTGTTCTATCATCCGGATTTACTTGAGACCGGTAATATTCGAGTTCCTCCTTTCTGCATGCTTGCTCAGCCATAACCGAATCTCCTTCGTCACACTCGGCTGCTATATCCCGGTTCCCATGTATGGTGATGGTCCGTTTAGGACCCGGGATCTTTAGCTGTAAATACACGTAGCACGGCCTAGCCATGAATTTGGCATAAGCCGGTCTTCCGAACAACGCGTGATAAGGACTGCGCAATTTGACCACCTCGAACGTAAGCCACTCAACTCGATAATTATCCGTCGATTCTCCAAAAGCAACCTCCAAAGTGATCTTCCCCTCGGGGCTCGCCGAGTGACCTGGCACGATCCCATGAAAGATTGTCGAACTTTTCTGTAACTGGGACTCTTTGAGACTCATCCGCAAGAAGGTTTCCCAATAAAGGATGTTGATGCTACTTCCACCGTCCATCAGGACCCTCTTCAGTTCGTAACCATTAACCTGTGGAGCAACCACCAACGCCAAGACTCCTGGACGCTCTACTTTTTCCGGATGATCTCTTCTACTCCACGTTACTTCTTGTTCCGCCCATCTAAGGTATCCTGGCGCGGCCGACGAAACCGAGTTTGCCGCTTGCTTTAATGTCTCTTTGTCCCTGCTAGAAGTTCCTGTAGTATGCACATGATATTGTCCTTTTAAATCAGGTGTACGTACCATACCGACGAAGATGTTGATCCGGCCGATCGTCACCATAGATCCGGACTCGAGATGATCCGACTCTGGCCCCCAGCCGGAATCGTCCACCATCTTTTCTCCTTCGCGGTCGATGTAGATCTCGTCCACGACAAGGTTTTCCATGTTCTTCCGAGCTTCTCCCGTAATGTAAACACCTTTGTACGCAGGCCCCACGGTGGGCGCCAACTGTCGTGGGATAATCACGGCAGACGTTACCGGGGGTAACTGATCTTGGGGCAAGACGACACAGGCATTTGGGAGAGGGTTTAGCTCAGAGGAAAACATGATGCAATTCGATCTGGTAGCCGGCAATCAAAGTCGCCGAGTCTCCGATCTTGATACAACAACTCAACTCTGGGATTACACTAGATGCTCGATATCAGGCGGTATAGCTAGGGTTCTTAGATCTCTGCCTAAACCAGACCTGGGGGTCGGTTTATAAAGCACCCGTACCCCCTGGCTTATTCTCCAAGGCGCATCCTGGATCCTACCCGGACACGGCGCACAAACCCTAACTTTCCTTTACAGTAACCCACAATCCGGGTTACCGGGCCTACAAGCTTGGGCCTTCACGGTTTCCTTATCCTTAGCCGGATCCTGCACAGCGTCCTTTGGGCCGGGTTACTCCTTGAAGTTTGGCCTACCGGGTTATCATCCCCCATCACAAGGGTTCAAGCTTTCAGCTCATTGGATATTCGGATGCGGATTATGCGGGAGACAAGACGGATAGGAAGTCCACGTCCGGGGCTTGCCAATTCCTTGGCAACTCCTTACTATGTTGGTCTTCAAAGAAGCAGAACTGCATTGCTCTCTCCACCACCGAGGCCAAGTATATCTCCGCGGCAAGTTGTTGTGCCCAATTGCTTTGGATGAGGCAAACCTTGAAGGATTATGGTATTCATTTTGACAAGGTGCCTCTTCTTTGTGATAATGAGAGTGCTATCAAGATCGCCTACAACCCAGTTCTTCACTCCAAGACGAAGCACATTGAGATCCGTCATCGTTTCATTCGGGATCATGTTGAGAAAGGTGATATTGATATCTCATATGTTCCCACCAAGGATCAACTTGCCGATATCTTCACGAAGGCCCTTGATGAACCAAGATTTCGAGCTTTAAGGAATGAACTAAATGTCATCGATTCTTCCAACTTCACTTGAAACCTTGCATATGTACCTTCATTATGCATGCTATTAGGTTTGGATGTAGGCATGGATATAGGGGGAGCGTTACTCAACTCATGAGTATACACTCCTCTTATTATGCCAAAATCAATTCATCATTGCATATATAGTCAATTTGTGACTTACTGTGCTTAATTGTGAGTAGTGCTTTTGGACCCAAGATATATCTTCGCGGTGCCAAAGTACACACTCAAACATGGTGGCTTCGGACACCGACCTTTGGTATTTTTGGATCTTTCACGCGTAGCATACCTCCCCCTTGACAACTCGTGCGGGTTCGGTTTTCTATCTCTTTTGCATATTGCGAACCCCATCGAGTAATGTCTCTCGTACATCAGTGACTAAATTCCAACCTAAGCTTCCTTTACCCAAAACTTGATTCCATTCGTAATGCTCCTGTTTTTCTAATTTTGGCCTGCGTAAACTTGGTCTGGCGGAGGCTCCGGTGAAACCACCGGAGGCTCCACTGCTCATGTCCACCGGAGCCCACCAGAAGCTCCGCTGGTGAAAATTGCCCAGCGGATCATGTTGTGGTGTACTGTTTGGACAGGGGGCGAAACCTCGGTGAAACCACCGGAGGCTCCGCTGGGCAGGGAGCGGAGGCTCCGGTGAAACCACCGGAGGCTCCGCCCTAGGCGTTTTTGCGGGATAAGATCTAGGGCGAGCGGGGGTCAACTAAGATCCAATCTTATTTCCCCCACTCGCCCTCCCTCTTCTCCCTCACAACCGCCGCCGCCCCCAAGGTCTCCGCCACCGGAATCGGGTGCTCCACCGCCAGGAGCCCTCCTCCTTGCCTTGGACCATCCCGGGATCTTCTTCCTCATTCCTTTCCATCATGGATGGTGCGGGTATGTGCTCTCTCTCTCTCTCTCATCTAGTTGATGGATGGGGATGCATAGGAGTTCCATGTTCTTAACATCTAGATGTGTGGATTTGGATTTTGGGAGTAGAAGATCACGAGTACAAACCCTAGCAACCTAGATAGTGTGTATTAGGCTTCAATAGCTGCGGTTATTAGGGTGGATTTGTCATATGCCCTAACCCTTGTTATTCAACCCTAATACCATTTATATATTTGTTCCTTGGTTTTGCGCGTCTTCTAAGACTTGATCATTACCTTTTCTTCATGCTATTCTTCCTATTTCTTTCTTAGATGCTTCCGGCTCCAAAGGTAAGGGCACTCGTCAAAAGAGCATGGCGCGTCGCAAGGCTCCTAGGGTCGATGAAATTGAGGAAACCCTTGACCCATCTCAGCCCAAGCGCAAGAAGTTCCCGGCTCCCGAGAAGAAATTGCCAAAGGGAGAAGCCTGCTTCCCAGATGTCTGAGGCGGCGTTCGTGAAAGAACGCCGCGAGAATCCATATGTCATTGACTGCGACCGTTTGATGCCACAGTTCCGGGGTAAGGATCCTTGATTACACACTAAATTTCAGAGCCAAATCTAGCATGAGATCTTGATGAGGAAGCCCAAGGAGAATGTAGCTCCTCAACACGCTATTAATTTTGGGCATTTGGAGAGGAATCCCAAGTATTTTGGGGAGGCACTAGAGATTGTTGACTCATTTTGACTTGCTCCCATCATGAGTGTCCAACAAGACTATGATGAAGATCTAGTTTGTCAGTTCTTGGCCACAGTGCATCTCGTCAATGAGACAGAGCGCCATCTTATTCGGATGACCAAGGGACGGCAGCTGACTATCAAGTGGTCTGAAGTTGGAACTCTTCTTGAAGGATATCCGGATCATGGACCGTTTGCCGGTGGGGAGGAGTTTGACAATGGGTGGTTCCGTATTCATGCTATCAACACTCAATCTCTCTCCAAGGATCAACTCACCCCTCTGTATCACTAGAAGAAATTTGCAGTTGGGTTTGTCAAGGGTCTCTACCCCACTTATGATATCATGCTTCGTATCTACCGCGAGACCATCAACCCAAAGGCAGGGAATGTCGATGAGATCCAAGGCTTCCTCAATAATCTTATGCTTTGCACTCATGAGAAGCGGCTTGCCGGTTCAACTCAGAAGCTCGATGTGCTAGATTATGTGTGGAATGAGCTATGGCACGTGGTTATCAACCGCAAGAATGCTTGCTTTGGGCCCTTTATTATGAAGATCATCTTGCATGTGTGGGCGGACAAGTTCCCGGAAGAACCTATTGATGATGCTAATTGGATCCCTCACATGAAGAAGAAACTTCTCATCAAGGACCACACCGAGCCCATTGTGCATCCTACACCTGCTCCTCACAAGAACAAGCCCAAACCACGTGTTATCATTGATGAGGAGGAAGAAGAAGAGGCAAGTCCCCCTCACCCTCCTCCTCCTCCTTCTGACAATGCTTTCAAGTGGATGGCAAGGGCTCTCAAGAAGGTGTTCAAATTGAACAAGAAGATTGAGCAGCGTCAATGGGAAGCCCACTATGATAAGGAACTCAAGCACCGCAAAGCAGCCCAAGCAGAGCGTCAGCTTCGTCATGATGGTGGCGAGTCATTGGAGTCCCCGATGCTTCCTAGCATCACTAACTGGGACAAGTGGCAGGCCAAGGACTCCGCCGGGAATCTCATTGAGTGGTCTGACGAGGAAGAAGGAGAAGAAGTCACTAGCTCTCGTCGCCGTGTCCGCCCTCCGAGCATGGATATCTCCTCCGAGTGATCTTCGAGGCGTTAGCATCGGTTTCTCCCTCTTTTGGTATCTTGATGCCAAAGGGGGAGAGATATCTATCTATTAGGAGCGGGTATTTGCATGGGTATCTCTCAAATATGTTTTTTGATTTGCATCTTTCGTTTGCTTGAGAGAGTTGGTCTTTAATTTGGAAACTTCGGTTGTTTAAATTATTAAGTGCTGTGAACCTTGTATTATGCATTGTGAGCTTGTGAACTTATTATCTTATGTGTTATGTGCTCACTATTATTCACATGTTTGTATATCCACTGTGTTTCAATTCTCTCAACATGGAGGGAGCATATCTTTAGGGGGAGCTCCGTTCATGTTGTGTATTTAATTATGCAAATAGGGATGTTGTCATCAATTACCAAAAAGGGGGAGAATGAAATATCATCTTCCGTTTTGATAATTAAATGACAACATACCTATTGATCTGACGTTTACTTTTTATACATGAAAATGCCCAGGTTCATCAAAGATACATCCTGTAGGGGTTACAGTTTTATTGGGTTTGAAAAGGGCTCAAAATGACAAAGCTCGGAAGTGGTTTTTGCATGGAGCGGAGGCTCCGGTGAAACCACCGAAACCTCCGCCCAGCCCTTTTTCCTGCACTGCCTGTAACGGGCCTCCGGTGCGGGTCCGGTGTGGGGTCTGCCCAAACTGCGCTCTGGTGCATACGAGTGGAGGCCAGAGCGGAGCCTCCGATGGACCTCGGTGGGCAGAGCCTACGGTGAACCCACTGAAGACTCCGCCCTCTCCACTGGCTCACTGGGGGTTGGCCTCCGGTGGCTCCTCCGGTGGAGGATCCGCCAAAATGGTGCTCTGTTGGATAAGGGAGGATCCTCCAGCGGAACCTCCGGTGCGCTTCTGGTGGGAGGAGGTTCCGGTGAAACCACTGGAGGCTCCACCCTCTCAGCTGGCGCGCTCGGGGGTTGGCCTCCGGTGGCAGCTCCGCTAAAACGAGGCTCTGTTGGATAAGAGCAGAGGCCCCACCGGAACCTCCGGTGCAGCTCCGGTGGGCGGAGCCTCCGCCAAAGCCACCGAACCCTCCGCCCCTCTGGCCACAGTGCAAAAGGAATCTAGGCTGCGCGGCTGTGCGCATACGAAGACCACCGGAGCCTCCGGTGCTGCTGGAACACCTCAAACGGCTACATGTGGGAAGGGATATAAATACCCCTTCCCCTACCTCATAAATGTCAAGCTTTTTCCCACTCTCTCTCCTAGCCATTATTGAAAGCTTCACCCACCTAGATCTCCCTCTCCATACACCCACTCACTCCCCATACTTTGTGCAGAGCTAGAGGAGACCTAGATCCACACTTCCACCAAAGGAATTTCGAATCCATCCACCACAACCTAGTAGATCTAGAATCCTACTTGAGGCCTAGAAACCTTAGTAGATCTTGTGCTTGTAGCTTCCACCTTGTTGCAAGAAGCTTCGGATTGCTTGAGAGCCTCCATCCATCTTGTGGAGTGACCTCGAGCTCGTGTAAAGGTTTGGTCAACGCCTTCAAGTCGACCTCATAAAGGAAACGATAATCTCCCTCACCAGAGAAGCTCAAGGAAGGTGTGCACAACCGTGCTACTGAGGAGTGCCTAGGTGGCTCCCCACCTCTCCAACGTAGACGTACTTCTCATCGAGAAGGAACTACGGGAATCATATCCTTGTCTCCTTGTTTACACGTGTGGTTTATCTTGCTACCTTTCATTTTACTTCCGTTGCGTATATTATCTTGTCCACATAGGTTGCTCACCTAGATATGCACATCTAGAGAACCTTATCTTATCTTGCTTAGCCCCACTAAAAGGAAAAGAAAAGAAAAATTGGTAGTCAACCTATTCACCCACCTCTAGTTGACCATAGTGCACTTTCACCTGTTGCCCGTCTTCTACTCCTCTTCGATGTTCTGGATGCTTCCGGGGAAATAGGAACTTCGGGCTTTGTGGGGTCCAATTCCGAGAATGTTTCCAGAACAACTTTTCTGAGACAAAAAACAGCAGAAAACAAGGAACTTGCACTTGGAATCTTGTTAATAGGTTAGTGCCGGAAAACGTTTAAAAATGTTATAAATAAGAGAGAAAACAAGTAGCAATTGACATAATATGATCATGGAGCATCGAAAATTATAGATACGTTGGAGACGTATCAATGCCACAGAGCCAGATCCTTGTTTTCTGCTATTTTTAGTTTCAGAAAAGTTGTTCTGGAAATATTCTCGGAATTGGAAAATTCGAAGCCCGGAAGTTTTAGAATTCCCGAAGGTTCCACGGAGTCCCAAATAGGCCTGGATGGGGGCCACAGGGGGGCCACACCATAGGGCGGCGCACCCCTGGGCACGCCTGGGGGTGGTGTGGGCCCCTCGGGCGTCCACCGCCATCGCCCTTTCGCCTATTTATACCCCCCGATACGTCAACCCTAAAGATATACCACTTTTTTCCGAGAAACACCCGAGTCCGCCGTCATTGTTATCCCGAGATCGGGAGGGTTCTGGAGCTCTCCCCGGCACCCTTCCGAGAGGTGAATTCATCACCGGAGGGGTCTACACCACCATGCCCTCCTCCGAAGTGATGTGTGAGTAGTTCATCCCTGGACTACGGGTCCATAGCAGTAGCTAGATGGTTGTCTTCTCCACTTTGTACCTCATGTTTAGATCTCATGAGCTGCCCTACATGACCGAGATCATCTTTATGTAATGCTACATGTTGTTTTTGGGTGGGATCTGATGAATGTTCAATGCTATGTCTTCTGATTATCAATCTATCATGTTATCTTCATGCAAATATTATTTATGATCTTGAATGCTCTCCGTTATTAGTAGATGCTCTGGCCAAGTAGATGCTAGTAACTGCAAGAGGGAGTATTATGCTCGATAGTAGGTTCATGCCTTCTTTGCATCTGTGCTCGAGTGACAGAAACGTGACGGGTGGAGGATGTGTTGTTGCCATTAGGGAGAAAACAACGGTGTTTACTTAGTTTACATTGTTTACATTACACACTTTGCTACTGTGATAATCTGCTGCTTGCAACTTATTACCCAACGTTTGTTCGGATGATATTCGGAGGGTGGATTATTAGTCATAGATGCAGTTGGATGACGGTCTATATATTTTGTTGTAATGCCCGCATGAAACACATAGTAATCTTTATGTCTTCCATATGCACTACGGTGCAGCCTTCATTTCTGTCAATTTCCCAGCTGTAATTTGTTCACCACACATGTTATTTATCTTTCACGGAGAGACACCACTAGTGAACTGTGGACCCCGGTCCATTTTCTCATTCTGATAATACACACACTGCTTTCACACTGCTTCCATTGTTTTCATACTGCTACAACTGCTTTCATACTGTTCTCATAATGTTTTCCACACTATACGTTTAACCTCTTTGTGTTCAGCAAAACCGGTGAGATCGACAACCTCACTGCTTCGTTGGGACAAATTGATTTTATTGTGTTGTGTAGGTTCCACGTTGCTGCTGAACCGGTAGTGCGCCATGCCATCTCAGCTGCATCAACCTTCTGAAGTTACTCCTTCCTCCTACTGGTCGATTAAACCTTGGTTTCTTACTGAGGGAAAACTGCTGATGTGCTCATCATACCTTCCTCTTGGGGTTTCCCAATGAGTGCAAGATCTGCACCATCACTCGGCGGCGCAGGGCTCCTTCGACTGGATCCTTAACGACTTCGCCATTGTCTCCTGGTACAACACCACTATCACACCCTCGACCTTGGAGATCATTGAGAGTCGCAAGGACACAGCGTACACCCTCTGGCGCTTCGTCCACTCTCTCTTCCGCAGAAATCGCGACGCCCGCGCCACGTATCTCCTAGACGAGTTCCACAACTTCAACCAAGGGACTCTGTCTGTCATCAAGTACACCTCCAAACTCAAGCACATGGCCGACACTCTCGGGGATCTCGCCCACTGCATCAAGGAACGCGATCTCGTCAGCAATGTCCTGCGCGGCCTGGACAAAAGCCTCCACCCTCCAGCACGCCGTTCCCCACATGGCGCGCGGTCGCCGCGGCTCATTCGTCAAGCTGGATCCTCCTTGCCCATCACCGGTATTGGTTCTGCTACCCTTCCCACCTCATCTCTCTCTCTCTCTCTCTCTCTATGTGAAATTCTTGTTTCCCCTTCTCTCATTAATTCCGTGTCTGTTGAATTTGACCCACATGGTTTTTCTATAAAGGATTTGGCAACGCGGACAGTTCTTCTCCGATGTGACTCCACGGGCGACCTTTACTCACTCGTTCAACCTCGCCACTGCCTCAACACTACCGTCACCGCCGACTTGTGGCACCAGTGTCTCGGCCATACTGGTGCCGCTATCCTCGCCAAAGCCGCCTCTTACTTTTGATTCAGCTTTAATAAAATCCCCTCGACTCATTGTAATGCATGTCGTTTGGGCAAACATACTAGGCTACCATTTTCTCCATCTTCCACTCAAACTAGTTTTCACTTTGAGCTTTGTCATTGTGATTTATGGACAGTCCCGTACTCAGTGTATCTGGCTATCAATATTACTTGGTAATTCTTGACGATTTTACACATTATGTCTGGACTTTCCCTATCCATCGCAAGTCTGAAGTTCACCGCCTTATCTCCCTCTTCTACGCCTACGTACAAACTCAATTCCATCGTCCCATCCTCGCCTTCCAAACAGACAATGGAAAATAATTCGACAACCTCGCTAATCGCTCGCTCCTCGAGTCCAGTGGGACTCTCCTTTGCCTCACATGCACGTACACTTCCCAGCAAAATGGAAAGGCCGAGCGAATTCTGCGCACCATTAACGATGGCGTTCACACCCTTCTTCTTCATGCCTCCGCGCTGGGGTGTTGAAGCGTTAGCCACCTCCACCTATCTCCTAAACCGGCATTGAGGATAGATTAATGTTGCCTTCTTGATGGGATATGGATCGTTCTAACCGTGTAGATAGAGAAAGTTCTCGACCTAAGGAAGTGTGGGAAAAAAAACTTGATGGCTGGAATACACCGTCTGACAGGCACGCAAACCGTATTGAGTACAATACGGATATGATGTGTATGCTTATATTCACAGTTGAAGATTTGAAGAAATCTATTGATACGCTTATTGAGAAGGATTCACCACCACAACTGAAGAATTGATTCGTCATTTGTATTAGCATCCCCTTGGCTTGTTCCAAGCCTGGGGGAGTGCCGCGGTATCACACCTTTATCTTTCACCTTTTTACCTTTTAGTAGAGTCATATCATGAGTAGAGAAAATGTCATATAGGATGGTTTGCAGTATGGAAGTATCACTCTTTAGTTGATTATCGTTGTATCCCTTGGTTTGAGTTGTCGTAATGGAATATTAATGAGAAGTTTCATCATCCACTTTCTACACTTTATTTAAGTTTGCATTTTTTGTTATATGGTTGATCTTGTTATTAGTATTGTCATCAATTTTGGAGCTTCAAGTTCGTCTAGTTGGTTTTGGCAAACTTAGCATTGGTCAGTAGCAACAATACGTTGAGACTTAAGTAGAAAAGAGGGAATTGCATGCAGATATATTATTACATGATCTTTCTTTGTTGTTAGCTCATAAGCTTAGTATTCTCAAGTAAAATTGTTTGTACCTCCAAGGAAGATTGCATGATTGGTTTTATCATATGTATATTTGTTTGTTTTCCCTCAACTCTTATGCTTGATATCCAGCCTTGCTAGCCAAAAACTTGTACTGAGAGGGAATGCTTCTCGTGCATCCAAACCTTGAGCCCCAAAATCTTGGTATTTGTGTCCACAATACCTACCTATATGTGGTATTTAACCGCCACTCCAAGTAATTTGCTTGTGTGCTACCTTTAAAACTTTCAAAATTACACCTATTTTGTGCCCCTGTTTTAGCTCATGAGGACGCAAATAGAGAATCTTTATCTCACTTGTTGATTGAACTTTACACACCTTGACTAGTGGCTTCATCCTCTTATCCAAATGCTAGAAGAGCTGGTAGCGGGGTTCCCAGCCCCAAACATAATAATACCGATTCTCTTCACTATTCTTGCCCTGGTTTATCAGTCAAAGGATAATTGTGTAAACAAAAGAGAAAGAGGGATGACCTTCTATACGAGTTACGTCCTTCAATCGGAGCCGCTCTTGTGAAGTCTAGTCGGCTTGTGACGTACTGTATTTTCTGTTTGCCATTCGTTTACATAAACATACACCACTCTCAAATTTTTTTTCAATACTCTGTTTTATCAAATGAAAAGCTCTAGCACATGAGTTATCCTGTTTCCTTCTGCGAAGGGCCTATCTTATACCTTTATGTTGAGTCAGTAAACCTGCTCCTTTCTTTCTTAAGCAAGCATTTGAGTTGTTGTGATCCATACATCTATATGTTGATTTACTCAATCATGTCCTTTATTTTTCCTTGTTTAGTACAAATGCTTTTATCTATTTGAATACCAGTTTGGAAGTTACCAATGACTGCAAAGAGACTATTATAACTGAGCATGATAAACTCTGCAATATAAGCTCTAGTATAAAGACTCTAATCGAAAGATAAGTACACTGTTAATTGTTCTCTGACCAAGAACGAAGTTTGCCTTCGCCAATTGTGATTTCTGTTTGCACCTTTATTGTGATTTCCTCTACTTGTTTCAAGTTTGATTATATGAGAGGAAGTTTTTTTCTAAAATGACTTATGCTTTGATAGATGTGATGTTTCTTGTCCGTATTTTATTTATCGACACCTCACTCCATAAACATATGTTCATGTTTACTGAGTTCAGTTTCGCTTGGGGACAAGCGAGGTCTAAGCTTGGGGGGAGTTGATGCGTCCATTTTGCATCACTATTTTATATTGTTATTTTCTGTTATTCATCGATATATTTCATGTTATGATGCATTACTTATGTTATTTTATCTTATTTTGCATGTTCCATAATTTTTGGAGAAGAAACACCGGGACCAGAAATCTGATGGAAAAAGCATCGTCGAGATACCCTATTTCAGAAGATCAGAAGAAGAAGGGGGTATACGAGAAGTCAAGTCCCGAGGAGGAAGCCAGCCAGAAGAGGACCCGGAGGGGGCCACCTAGGGCCCACACCACCAGGCGGCGCTCCTCCTCCTTGGCCGCGCCTGGGGGTGGTCTGGCCCCCTGGCCCACTTCTGGGCGCTCTCTTTCGTGTACTTGACCCCGAGGGAACCCTAAGCCCCAGAACATCATCGAAGAAATATTACGCTGCCGCCTCGGGGCGAAAAACAACACAGAGAGAAGATCTCTCGTGCAGGGAGAAATCTGCCAGGGAAATTCCTCCCCGAAGAGGGGGAATCATCGCCATCGTCACCGTCATTGCTCCGGGCATCATCAAGATCGTCATCGTCATCATCATCACCACTAGCACCATCACCCTCACCGTCCACCTTCATCATGATGTAACAATTACGGGTCTTTACCGTTATTCTTCACTAGATCTCTCTCCCGGCGTGGATTACTTGTTAGTAGTTGATGCTTGTGAGATTTATCGGTGTTTACACTTTATGACCAGATTGTTATTATCCATTATATCACCTCTGATTATGATCCATATGATATCTTGTGAGTAGTTCGTTTAGTTCTTGAGGACATGGGAGAAGTCATGATGTTAGTAGTGGAATTATGTTGAAATAATATCTAGTGGTTTGGTATTTAAGTTGTGGTACTATTCTTCTAGTGGTGTCGTGTGAAAATCGACTACATGATACTTCACTTTTATGAGCCTAGGAGGATGCATTGTGTATTTGTCTACTAATTGTGGGGTTGCCGGAGTGACAGAAACCTAAACCCCCGTTAGGAAACCGATGCACGAGGGAGTGTAGCATCCTGGAGTTTTAAGGCCATGGTTAGATTTATCCTAATTACTTTATTATATTTGTGGATGCTTACGAGGGGTATAATCACAGGTATGTATTAGTCCTAATTGGGCGGTGCATTAGTATAGGTTCACCCACACAACACTTAACGAACCAATAAATATTAATCAAAAGCACTTGACGAAATTCCCATGTGTCCTCGAGAACGTTTGGTAATCATAAGTAGAACAACTGGCTTGTCCTTAGATCTCAAAAGGATTGGACCACTCGTTGCAATTATGTCTTTTATTTACTTGCTTTTTATTTACCTGCTATTTCAAAAACCACCAAAAACCTGTTTGCTAGTGTTTACAGTTAATTCTCTATCCAACCTGCTTGTCAACACCTTCTGCTCCTCGTTGGATTCGACACTCTTATTTATCGAAAGTACTACGATACACCCCCTATACTTGCTATCAACAATATGTTCACACCTCCGCGCTGGTGGGCTGAAGCACCTCCACCTACCTCCAAGAATCAATACTATTTCTAGACAAAGATAGCAATCATTCTTTAGCTCTTCCTCTTAAAGATAAATGAAACAATTTTAGCTTAATAATATCTCCATCTACATATTTATATTTTTGTATCTCACATAGTTCAAAAAAATTATTAAGATGGTGGGTTTAACTGCAAGCCTAACCTCCTCACAACACCATTCGAGTTGATCCACAATCGCAGGCCAGATTTTCATCACCTACGCATGTTTGGATGCCTGTGTTATCCCAATCTCGCGGCCACTGCACCCCACAAACTATACGCCCGGTCTGTCGCATGCATATTCCTCGGATACCCTGACGAGAGAAAGGGATATCGTTGTTACGATCCTCTCACCCCGTCGCATTATTTTCTCTCGACACGTAACTTTCGTGGAGTTTCCTGTCAAACGTCCTCCGATCCACCTCCTCGTGTGAAAGAATCTGTTACAGATCCACATCCCCTGGATCATGTTGACCACACTACCTGGCTCCCCAACAACTCATCGCGTGCATCCACGCCGCCCGGCTCTTCGCAGGCCCCGTCCACCTCGTCTACCCAAGCAACGCCCACACAGTCCTCTACCTCTCCTCCTTCGCCCCCTGCGGCCCCGCTCCACCCAATGAACACCCACGCGCGTCACGGCATCTCAAAGACAAACCCGCGCTATGCTCACCTGACCGAGACACCCATCTCTCCCTTGCCCACCTCTGCTCGCGAGGCTCTCCGTGATCCCCACCGGCGTGCCGCCATGCAGGATGAATACGATGCTCACCTGTCCAATTCTACTTGGACTCTCGTCCTTCGCCCTCCTCGAACTAATGTGGTCACCGGCAAGTGGATTTTCAGGTACAAACGTCGTGCATATGGTTCCTTGGAGCGGTACAAGGCCCGTTGGGTTGTCCGCGGCTTCACCCAACGCTCGGGCATTGACTTTGGCGAAACCTTCTCCCCTGTTGGCAAGCCCACTACGGTCAGGACGGTGCTCCCGTGGCTGGCCAGCGCACCAGCTTGACGTGAAGAACGCCTTTCTTCATGGTGTCCTTGACGAGTAAGTCTACTGCTACCAACCTGCTTGCTTCATCGACTCGGCCCGGCGCGATCACATCTGCAGACTTGACAAATCCCTCTACGGACTGAAACAAGCCCCGCGGGCATGGTTCCGACGGTTTGCTAGCTTTGCTACGACCATCGGCTTTGCCACGTCCAAGTCTGACGCCTCGCTGTTCATTTTCCGGCGGGGCAGGGGTACTGCCTTCCTGCTGTTGTATGTGGACGACATAGTTCTGACTGCTTCCTCCTCGGCGCTTCTCACTGAACTCGTCTCAAAGCTGCAGCATGAATTCGCCATGAAAGATGCCCTCCATTACTTCTTTGGCATTCAAGTCCGTCGTACCCCGAGTGGTTTCTTCCTCAGCCAAACTAAATATGCCGACAAGCTCCTTAGGCGCGCCGGCATGCTCCAGTGCAAGCCATCCACTACATCAATTGACACACTCCCTAAAGTCTCTGCTGACACCAGCATCCCAGTCTCCGATCCAACTGAATATTGTAGCCTGGCAGGGGGTCTTTAATAGCTCACAATGACCAGACCAGACATGGCCTACGTCGTTCAGCAGGCTTGCTTAAACATGCATGATCCACACGACTGTCATCTTGCTCTAATCAAACACATTTTGCGCTATGTCCGTGGCACTACCACCTCTGGGCTTCTCCTTCCTGCCACCAACTCCACCGACATCGTGGCCTATTCCGACGCAGATTGGGCCGGCCGGCTGCTCCGATACCCGCCGATCAACATCAGGGTATTGCATCTACCTTGGCAGTGCTCTTGTCAGCTGGTCTTCCAAACGGCAGGGCACTGTCTCTTGCTCCGGTGCGAAAGTTGAGTACCGTGTGGTGGCTAATGTTGTCGCTGACTGCGTTTGGCTCCGACAACTACTCGATGAGCTTGGCTGCTCTCTTCCAAAGGCTACTGCCGTATTCTGCGACAATGTCTCAGCTGTGTATTTGTCTACCAATCCTGTTCATCATCGGCGGACTAAACACATTGAGTTGGATATCCACTCTGTTCGTGAAAAAGTGGCCCTTGGAGAGTTTCGAGTTGTACACGTTCCAACCACTCAACAACTAGCAGACATCATGACCAAAGGTTTGCCGACGAACTCCTTTCAAGCATTTAGGTCCAGTCTCTGTGTCTAGCCCGGCGACGACGACTCGACTGCGGCCGGGTGTTACCAAACGTGTGTTCTATGTGTGTGTAGATATATAGTGGTCCTAGTGGTGTATATCAGTATATGTGTAACGTATCTAGGACCTATTCTTCAGGATATCTTTGTGTATTAGTTAGTTGAGCTCCTGTACTAGATAAGTGTACCACCGGCAATCAATAGAATCAGTGTTGCACAAATCTCTCGCAAACTCGCTGTGGCTCTGACAGGCATGATGGAGTGCGGTGGCTTTGGGAGTGGACTGGGAGGAGGTTAGGGACGGGCGTGCAGGTGGTTTATACTTTTTTTGGTGAACGGTCACGATTGGTTTTGGGAAATTGACGACGCGCTCAATGGCCTGCGGTTAAGATAATTTCCCTAAAATTAGATAATCCGTTTCTGTAAACATAAAACAGAACTGTAAATCTAGCGTACTTATTAAAAGAACAAAAAATAGTTCTTTTTCAAATAACCAATGTTTCGGAGCTGTGGAGACAAGTTCAGATAAGACGCACATACACAGCTTGAAGCTTTCAGAGTTGAGTAAAATTAGTGTCAGATTATCAAAAGTGCTGTTCAACCCGTGTCGGATTGCCGATGTATGCATGCAGTACTGAAAGTAAACTGAATATATAATCAGGATTTGTATATAGCTCATCGTGCTTACCGCACGATGCGTTCCTGCTTCCGAGGCCAGCTTATAAGCACGCTCGGTGTCATGTACGGGAGCAGTGTGGTACTAAACGCCTCAGAAATAGGGAGGCTGTAGCTCCTGTACTGCTAATTGGGCCGTGTTCTTACAAAGATTTTTGGCCTATTCAACTGGCCAGCCGATGTGGACACGTTGCGGCAGAGATAAGCCCAACAAAAGTGAATCAAGAACCTGTTATTGGGGTATGACTTTTTTCTTATTCTCAAAAAAAAAGTATGACTTTTTTCTCTCTCTTTGGGCAACGAAGGTATGGCTGAACTCTTGTTTTGGCTCTTGGGCTACACGTAAAACATTTAAAAAAACAAAATTTAAAGTTCCATGTTTTGTAAAATACATATACATATAGCCAATAATGTGTAAAATCTTAACCCGAAATACAATTTATTGCCCACTACATAAAAGAGACAATATTGTCATAATTTGTCCATGTTGACATTTGCATAATTATCGATGATATCATTGGCAACATACAGATTTATTCATAGAATATTTTGAAACTTTAAGATACCGTTTTCAAAATTTTCAAAATAAAAAAGCTACATGTGGCCTGAGTTTCAAATGCCTTTTTTTTTTTGCTCCATTGCCCCGTTAATTACCGTTTGCATTGTACTTTCTCAAAGCAATATCGAACATAATTCACTAAAGAAAAGTAGCAATCTCAAATAAAAAATGGAGCACACGATTGCAAAATGTTATTCTTGTTTTGCCTGCGTGTTTGCATGATTTGACAAGCAAAATTGACCCCTTAAGATAGAATGTTTTCATGGAACTTTAGAGGAACTCTAGCAGAACACGTATATCATGGAACCGAAAACGTCGCAGAAAAAGTGTTTTATGGGTTGAAATCGGACGCGATGGAACAGATTCCGTATATCGTGGAACTAGAAACGCGGTCTTTTTCTTCCCCAACAAGTCAGTATGTTTACGTACAAATTGAGCTTTGTCGGAGAAAGCGCTCCGGCTCCCTTCACGGCCTCTGTCCGCTTGGACCGTCGCTTGGCCCTCCTAGTGCCGGCATCCCCCGCCTCCTCTTATCTAGGTGCTCCGATTTAGAGTTTGTCCATGGATATGCTCTCATAGATGTGCTTCCATGAGGTTGCGAGCACAACCAACCTAGCTCATCTCCGGCCCTCGCCTGGCCCTTGTACCGCTGGTCTCCCCCGTCTCTTCTCGTGGAGGTCCTCCCATGGGGAGCTTGGCCATAAAGGTGATCCCATAGAGGTTCTTCCATGGGGAGCTTGACCGTGGACGGCAGGAGTACCGTGGCCGCGGTGATGATCGTGGCTACTATCGCCAAGAGGAGCGTGGCTACCGCGGAGATCGTGATGATTACCGTGACCGCTATGATGGATATCAAGGTGACGACAATCAAGGCCGCCGGTTTCAGCAACGTGGATGTGATGATGGGGGTAGGCACGATGATGGTCGTCGTCATGGACGTGCTCCTACGCCCTATGTGGACGTGACATGCCAGATCTGCAATATACACAGTCACCTCGCGAGTGATTGTCGGTGAATGTACAAGGATGACAACAATGATGATGACGGTGACAAGGGTGTCACGGGTGCTCATGTGGCTTCATATCGTTTGGATACCAATTGGTATTCCGACACTGGCGCAACGAATCACATCACCAGCGAGCTGAGCAAACTTTCATCACATGATAAGTACACATGACGTGATCGAGTTCATACGGCCAATGGTAACCTTATGCAAATTAATCATGTTGGTCAGTCAATATTGTGCACTCCCCATAGTTCTTTGCATCTTAAAAATGTTCTGCACGTTCCTAGTGCATCTAAGAATCTACTATGTGTTCATAAACTCGCTCTTGATAATCATGTTTTTCTTGAGTTTCACCCACATTTCTTTTTGATTAAGGATCAAGCCACAAGGAGAATTCTGCATAAGGGACCTTGTCGTGGTGGTCTCTACCCGTTAGTGTCATCTACTACCGGGTCATTAAAGCAAGCTTACGTCACAATAAAGTCATCATCTTCGGCATGGCATTGTCGCTTATGACATCCTAGCTTCTTTGTTACATCAAGTTCTTAGGAAGAATAATATTTCGCATTCACCGCAAATAAACCCAATATATTTTTTATCCCTGTCAGCTAGCTAAGAGTCATCGGTTACCCTAGTGCGTCTATTGTTCCTTTCGAACAAGTCTTCTTAGATGTATGGGGTCCAGCACCTATTTCTGTTGGAAAACATGCTTATTATGTAAACTTATCAATGATTTTAGTATATTTACTTGGATTTACTTACTCAAGAATCATTCTCATGTTTATCAAGTCTTTCTCAATTTTCAGCAACTTGTTGAGCGAAAAATTGATAGAAAGATAATCACTATGCAAACTGATTAGGGTGGTGAGTATGAAAAATTAATTAGCTTCTTCCAGAAAGATGGCATTACTCATCATGTTTTATGTCCTCGTGCA